>OW052182.1:79440805-80640805 GCA_932526625.1 Rhingia campestris
TCATATTTAAATCTGCAATAGTTAAACGAAAACGAACACATAAATGGTTGTGAGAAAAAAAAACTAGACCCAGGATCGGAACGAGCCTGTTGAGTCAATAAACCTATTTAAAGCGCAGAACAACAAAGCAAGACGGGATTAGCAGTAGCTTGCGGAAGAGTTAAAAGATTCACATGAAAATAAAACATAACAAAAAAAAAATAATTGTGTAAAGAGTTCTGAAAAAATGTCTTCAAACAAACATTTCATGAATGTTCTGAAAAATAAATAAAGAAACACATTGCCACAAACTATTATTGAAGGTAGATCTTTTTCTATAAGATACACCTTTCCTTTCCAACTATTATAGGATGTTTCACCAAAGGGAAAGTACTATGCTTTTATATATCAAAACAAAATGCAAAATACTTCTACGAATTTTACGAAAACTGCATTGAGGGCCAAATTGCTCACAGGATTGTCGGATTCAATAGAAATGAATCACAGTTTCTATATATGCTAGCGTCATTTGTATCTGCTGAAGCTTTGCAAACGATTCTGTTGTTGTAAAAAAAAATCGCATGAATGCATTTGCCCATCTGTTACAGGGAATTTGCAAATTTGTTAAACGTTTTTCTTTGGTAGGAATTGGAATTCTTTGAACAAGTGGATGCGGAGTTTTCAGCTTAAAATTTGATGAATTCTCACATGCAAATATCTAGTTAAGCCAACATTGTGTGCGATGAATATTCGAGAATATTTACATAAAAATAATATTCCTTTATGGAAGGTTTCACTTCTTTTACCTTATTTGCTTTTGGTGGACTGTCTGAGAATGGTTAAAAATTTAACTTTTCTGTTCGTCAATTTTAACGAAATTCGATGGTTATACATCGCTTAACAGCTAAAAAAGTTGGGATTCTTAAGTTCAGGGACTAAGGAAATTGCGTTACATAAACCAATCAATATCAGTTTCGAATATGTAAACTTTAAAAGTACAGTGTGAATTTTTTCAATTTTATTTAGTTGCTATTTTTTGCGTGAATGAAATTTGTTTGTAGGCAATTGATAGTCGTAGAGAGTATTCGATAGTATTCGATAACAATTTATTATGCAACATCTAACGAAGCAACAACGTACGCGAAATTGGAGTGCTCGAGTTTTACAGATCGTTGTTCGTGTTGTTAGATGAATCACATGTCTTGTAGATTCATTGAAATACTACAACCCTAGGGTTGATTTCTCTTAGCTCCTCTGCCTTGATAGAATAAAGAGCCAGATTTTCTACAGATAATTTCTGAGCCATAGGTTTTAGACTTGAAGTAATTTAGGAATAGTCTATCGAACAGTAGTCAAGATCTGGTCATACTTGGGCTTTATAGAGAAGAAGAAGTTGGGCTGGTGTTAACTATATCTTAGCTCTAAAAATGTAACTTGGTTTTAAGCAAAACACAACGCTGCCATTTTATGACAGGAGAAAAAAAGAGAGAAAAATGTTTGGCGATTTGCTGTTTTTCTTGTAATCGGTAAACTTTTCAATAATATAAGTTATTTGAAGTAAGTATCTTGCGAGTATCTTATCTACAGAGCTTTACATAATAACATTTCATTGAATGTTTCATGGATTTTGGTTGGGATTGAATGCCTACAACGTAGTCACTCACATTTGAACTTCAGGAATTTGAACCTTCCGCTTAGTAGTCGCACGCAATAACCACTTAGGCACTGCACAACAATAACATCAAACCTTCAGTTTTTTGCTCAGCCATGATCTGAAGGGTAATTTTATTAGTATTATAGATGAGTGCAGTAGCCTAGTAGTTAGTGCATTAAACTAGTAAGCGCAGGTTTCCTATTTCAGGTGATAACATGATTATTTCACTGAAAGTCTGACAAACATACAAGAGTAACACATGGATGTTCTCTTGAAAATCTTTTAAAATGTTCCCTTCGGATTCGACGATGAACAGAACAAAAATAATAACTTCGCAAAAACAAATGAAAGGACAAGCTAGATTTAAGATGTATTATAGATACTTTCATACATACATACTGTATAACTAATGACGACAAGAAGCAATATTCTTTTTGTTATGGAGCAAGTAAACTATGTAGAGCTAAACTATTTTTTCATCCACTTCACCTTAGATAAGTTCATAAACAAAACTGTCAAACTTGTCATGTGTTACACCATTCATCTGTGCTCATAAATGAAAACAAAATATATTTTTATTTTCCTCAAACTAAGTTCAAATATTATTTTTCAAAATATTCCCCACTGTCGTTTTTTGACAGCTGTGTTGGTTTTTGATGAAAATGTACATGTCATATCGGATATCGACTATAATTAAATTTTGCTACGTTGTCGAGTAAATGCAAACATTCTTTAATTGACTTACGAATGGGACACTCGAGGACTGTTGTTTGCGAAATCAATTGTCCTTTCACATTTGAGAATAAAAACTGTCCACTTGCGTAATCTCATGTTCTCCTGTTGCAACAAAACCAATTAGAGGGAATTTCAGAATATTCGTATAAAGCCTATTGTTGGAAACTAATTGCATTGTGTGATTTAAAGACGATTTAATAAGGATTGCCACAACCGACCGTAGGCATGCAATTTTGCGATAAATGGAATCCTTAATTGATTTCAAGATGAACGCTCATTTCCCTTTGTTTGTTGGGCTTGTGTCAGATGGTCGATAGTCGTCTGAAGGAAAGCACTATTACAAAGCAATTGCGTTGAAGAGTTGAACTCTTTTAGGGTTGGTTTTTGTTGTACCACCAACTGCTTAGGTGTGCAGGTTCGATACCAATCTGCGGTCTGGATGCTCTGCTGCGGAAGACAATCTAAATGTCATTACCTAATAATAGAAACAATCTGATACACTTGATTGGGTTAAAGAGACCCACACCAGGGATGCCAGAGCGTTAGGGTAGCAAAGCACCTTGCTCTATTTGGTGTATGCGCATGAGAATTTTTACTGAGCTTTTGTTCTAGTTACGTTAGATAGACCATCGGCGGACGTGATTGACAATATTTCCAATTTAGAGAATTTTATTATTTATGGTGGATTATTTTGGAAGTGCTTCCATAAACGCAAATAAATTAAAGTTTCGTTTAACCTAAAAATAAGTTATTTTCTCATAACCTCTGGGGGAATTGATATAATGCTTTCGCTTGAGTACTTAGAAATATTTAATTTTTGTCCAAGGATGCTGTCATTGTTAATTTATAAGTAAAAAGCCAGGAAACTGTACTCGACTGTGGTTAAGGCACATGCATTTGCTTGTTGATCGTATGAATATTTATTCGGGAAACGAACGGTTTCCCTCTACAGGAAATGCTTTTTCCCCCACCCGCTTTCGAACTCTTAAAATCGCATTAGGTTAGAGCGAACTGTATAGCAACATAAAAGCTAGACTGTCTGTGACTGTGTCATTTCAAATCAAACTCGCATTTTCGAGGCAAAGAAATAAACAAAATTCTTTAATGGGGATTTGACAGGAATCTCTGTGGAATTGCTTGCTGTGTAACGAAGTTATTCACGTTCATCAATTCAGCTCGGAATACCTACTGTGTCGATGCACTCCATTTGCATTCTTTTTTGCAGCTTAAGCTTGTAAACAGTCAGGAGATATGAATGATTTATGGAGAAAAGTATCAGAGATTGCCAAGTGAAGGGTAAAATTCATGAATTTCGTTTGCACACATTGAGAACGAAAATATGAAAATGGTATTTTTTGTATATACATTTAAATAAACATAAATATATTATGGTGTAGCTTATACAGTTTGTCAAGAAACACTTTACACACTGAAAATTAATTTATTTTTTTGACTTTAGATATGAAAAATAGCCTTTTATTCAAAATTATCCAATTTTCTTAATGCATAACAATTAAGTTACAATAGTTTATAATATTAAGTAAATTGTGAAAAATCATTTGATTAATCATTTTTGACACTGTCAAGAAACTCTTTCAACATTTCGTTTTCAAGTTCTGTTTTGATCTTCATTTTATGGCTACGTCCACCAGCATCAAGGTACGCAAAAATGCTGGTCTATTTTTTTGCATTGCTTTTAATTTGGTAGTGAAATTTTGACCGTGCACCGATCTTAAGAGGAAATTTTTAAAATGCCTGGCAAAATGTTAAGCTCTGACGTTGTCCAATTGATTTACTATAATCACCAGTTGGGCAAATCTGTTGCGGACTTGGTAGAAATGTTTTTCGAAGGGACATTTGCAAATGAATTTGGGTAATTTCCCGCATCATTAAGGCGGTCTCTTAATGATGCGGGAAATTACCCAAAATCCGCAAATATCGGTTAGGACTCTTGCTAAGGAGCTTGAAGAAGAATGTGACTTGGTTGTGTCACATGAAACTGGCCAGGCCATTCTACAACATAAGTATTCTTCAAGAGTTGCAAGAAAAATACCGCTGCTTTCGTCGGTCAGTGTGTAAAAGCGCTTCACTTTTGCTTTAAACATGATCAGTAAGCCAGCAGAATATTTGAATGACGTCATATTTTGCGACGAGACAAAAATTATGCTACAATGATGGGCCACCCAGAGTATGGCGCAAGCCATTAACTGCTTTAGAAAACCGAAACGTCATTCAGACTGTGAAGTTTGGAAAACTTATGATTTGGGGTCGGAAATCTATCATTTATAGAGAGTACGATAACTGCGCAGCAGTACCTCCAAATTTGAAAAACAATTTTAGTGCGACATAATTTGGGCTCAATACGAACAATAAGCAAACATTTAAATTTTATCAGGACAATGATCCCAAACATAAGGAGTTAAATCTGCGGACTTGGCTGCTTTATAACTGTGGCAAAGTCATCGATACACCACCCCAGAGTCCTGATCTTAACCCAATTGAAAATTTGTGGCCAATTTGAAGAAAAAAGTGGGAAAAAAGGAGCCCAAAAATCGTATTCAACTGAAAGCAACCATACTGGAAGAATGTAAAAGATCCCCCTTGAGTATGACATATCAAAAGTTTATCCATTCGATGGAAAAACGGCTCCAACATGTAGTTAATGATAAATGAGGGCATACTAAATATTCAAATTAGTTTAAATTATTTTTTAATCGTTGTAAATTTTGAATTCATAACAATTCATAACATATTTTGTGTAAAGAGTAAGAAGCTCAGTGTCAAAAATGAGTAATCATTGTAGTTGTTGTTTTTTATGTTACCTATTTATAGTTCTTGTTACCTATTTATAGTTCTTGTATGGCGGTGGCCATACCAATGATATTGAATTTTATTTTTAAATTTATAATATGTAGGACGTAGGTACTACACCGAGTATAAATATATAAATAGAGAAGTTATCTTACGAAATGATTACATAAACTAGCACTCATCCGAATCCATGGTAAAAATTAAAATTTTATTGTTATAAAACTTCGAAAAATTCTGCATTCTCAGGATTAAAGCTAAACTATAAATAAAACTTTAATCTGTGACATTCACAGATGATTTTTCCGTACTAAATAAACAAAATTCTTTATTCCAAAGATTCTAATTTAAGATTTATTATAGGTAATTTGTATTCCTTTAAGTTTTAAAAATAAATAGACAATTATTCATTACATCCAAACTCCAATACTGATATACTTTAATAATTTTATAACTACTGGGTTTACAAATAGTAGTTGAGTTTATGTTTTGTTTGTCACTTTAAATGCTTTAACATAATGTTAGTCTTCAAATTTTAATTGTTACCTAGAAATAATAAATTAAGTTTGTTTATAAAACTTTTTCTAAATTCCTTCTTTAAGAATATTTGCTGCTCTTCGTTTCATTTTATTTATATAACAAGCTGGCCCGTCAAACGTTGTTTTGCCATTATCAAATGGAATGACCGCCTACAGCGCCACCTGTTGAGAATTTTTCAAGTTTTCTTTTTTCCTAAAGCTTCGCGGAGCAATTACGAACAAATCCACAGAAGGAAGTATCCAATTTGGTCCAGTCGTTTTCTAGTTTTAAGCATCCGAACAAACCAAGATCCATTTTTATATATATAGATAACCAAGTTCTAAGTTCATATTTATTTTCTGTAGTCTAAAAAAATGAAACGGTGGAGGATATTTCAATTATTAAATCAGTTTAAGATAAATAGTAAGGATCATGCAAATAATTTTTTTTTATAACAGTTAACATCTTTTAAAAGGATGAACCAGTGAAGGGGTATCAAAAATCAGTTTAAAAAATAGTTTTTGCTAATAATTTCCAGTTTCATCTGTAAATTCGATTTCTCTACGTTGTATATCAATTGATAGCCCCTGACTACTAAAGACAATGCCTATGTCGAGTCACATAGGTGAAATTCTTTTGCAGAAGATAGGTTTTTGGCATACGAATTGAATCATGCCTTCCATACTATGTTATATTCATAAAGTAGGTTTCGTCGCTGGACACTAATATGGACAAATACAATTAGTCACCTCGAAAATACATGAGATATATCAAAACCAGATGTGAATGGACTCTTTCGTTCTATTCATGTTTTTGGCATATTTTTGGATTCAATAAAAAGGTGCAAGAAATTTTCAATATTTACAAGCTGAAAACAACTGTAACGTTACCTCACATTATATACCTATTGTATGTGCAACGTCAAGGCTTTCTAGTTCAAATCCCGAGAGTAGCTTTTAATATTTTTATCATCCATACACCTTTTAGAAAATTTTGACAAATTGGAAGACCGTAAAATGTTAGGTCTCTTTGTGTCAAAAATGAATGCAGGAGGAAGGATTTATAACCTTCGTGGGTTATATTTTATTTGTTATATTTTCATACATTACTCGTTTGTTGAGCTTGGAGCTCATGACCATCAACTGCTTCTCTTCTAGTTTTTCCAACTGTCACACGTCTATAGATGGTTTTTCTGAGTTCCTTTGGAACGGCTTTTATGTGCGCTACTATAAAATGTTTTTTGAGTACTGTAAAATCTATGCTTGTGAAATTTTTATCAAACTGGTCATCCGTAAATAAAGATTGAAGAGCTATGGCTATTTGGACCATTTCTAGAATTTTGATCCCTACTTTTAACTAAAGGGTAGTCCAACCATAATGCACGATGTTAATTGTGAGTCACACCTTATCGTCAATTTTTTTGCCCAACTTAATTTGAAATTTCTTGGTTTCAGTGTTTGACAAATTCAACCATGGAGAGGTACACAATTGAGCAGGGCTAAGATTGTTGAAGGCTTTTACGAAAATGGTTGTGAAATCAAGATGCATTTCGTGCACTTTGTGATTTTTTTGGTCAACATAATCGACCAAATGTGTCCACAATCGGGAGGATTGTGCGCAGAATTGCCGCATTTGGGCAAATGGGAATCAACGAGTGATTGTTGAAAAGCCGATGCTTCCACAAAGAGTGACTGTTTGGTGCGGTTTATGGGCTGGCGGCGTCATCGGGCCGTACTTCTTCGAAAATGAGGTCAGACAAGCAGATACCGTGAATGGTGTTAGCTATCGCGAGATGATAACGGACTTCTTGTAGCCAGAAATTGAGGATATGGACCTAGACAATAGGATGGTGCCAATGACTCTTTTGCGCGAGAAATTCAATGGCTGTGTTATCTCACGTGCGTGTCAGGGCGATGTTAATAGGTGATTTGACACCGTTGGACTTCTTTCTTTGCGGATATTTAAAAGAAAAAGTGTATGCCACCGATGCCGTGGCGAGCATTTGGCCGATATTTTGTTTCACACATAATTGTCATAGATCCTTCTATCATAATAGAAAATATGAAAACTTTTTGTTGTATTTACAATAAACATCGTGCGTTTGCATTGGACCACCCTTTATAAGTACATAACAGCTGATTTTATTTAATCTTACTGTTACTGCCCAATGTCTACATGTTTCAGGGACTAACTCCGAAACTCTATTCTTGGTTTTCTTTTTGCTTTATGGTGAATGAGTGGATATGGTGTAACATACGTTATATAGATCTGAAGAACTTGTTGAAATTGAGGATGTACTCTCAATAAAAGAGATTATCAGCTATAAAGGACAGTAACGGAATTTGAAAGAAATCCTATTTCATTGAATTTACCTCTGTCCAAACTCAAGATAGTAATTGTATTTTAACGTAACACTTTATTATTTAAATTATACTGTCCACAAGCCTTTGATATGAACTCCCATTAATTTTAAAGTCGACCAAATCCACATCTATTCCAATACATGTGCATTTTTATCACAATAAACCCTCCTGTATGTTGAATAAATATGCAAATCTCCAAGTGCTATTTCGTGTTATCCATTAAGCAACTTTTTGTTTCCAATTTTAAATGTCAACTCTTAAAACAATTAACAAGATGGAAAAACTATATCCACTCTTAAATGCAATAACCAAACATTTAATTTGATTGTATTTCGAGTCTTTGTTAGGTAACTTGACAGGCAATAAAGCTTTGTGTCACCTGAAATCAAATTAAAGACCTAATTCAACGAAAGTATAAGCTGCCAATTAAAAAAAAATCAATTTTGTACAAAATTGTTTAAAAAGAGAATAAATGTTACTTTAAAAAAAATGCAAAACCAATTTAATGTTAACATCTGCATTATGTCTGCACGACAGCTACTGGTAGGTAGACCCCTAAATGGTGGTGAATTCGATGCTACAGGCGATAGCTTTTGGTGTTCTTGCGCATTGTTCACGTACCCCCTTTAAAAAGCTGTCAACAACAGAGTTTGGTAAATATTTTTATTTTTCGACAAAATACACAAAAACAAAAATTGATTTATTCATGCCAGCTGTGAGCAATGTTTATCTTGTATACGAATTTTTAAGAAGCCCTATACTGCTCGCAAATAGATATGAATAGGTAATTCCACCACGTGTACAACTCAAGTTCAGTTGGATGATATGTTTAAAAATGGTCCTCGAGAGATGTATTTGAAGGGAGGTTCAGTCGACCCTTTAACATTTTTACCTTAACCCAACGAAGTGTAGTGAAACATGACAAATTTAACGACGCCCGCACTAATTGGGGTTTTGCTAGGGTAAGATGAAGGGAAATCTATTTTGCCGTGCTAAATTGTCTCCATCACCTGTTGTGAAGGGCGGGCTAGGGAGGTCTACAGATTTATCCGAGTGATTTCTCGCTAGGATTATGAATATTTAATATTAGTAGAAATAATATCAGGCTCTGTACGAGTGTATATTTTCGTAGAAAACATTGTGCATGAAGTTCGACAAAGAGCTTGTCTACATAAATGCAAAAAGTTCGCACATTTAGAATCGGAAATGAGAGAGAAGTCGTACAAGTGTACTAAGCTTGGGTAAGTATCATGCAAAAAGTTGTGGCTTTTATTTGAAGGAATGGTATACTACATGAATGAAGAACTATAGTAAGGGGTGGAGTTCAGAGAAGTTTGGTTTCATTTAGTTAGATTCTGGGAAATTGGAAAGGGCTTCGTTTCATTTTACCGAATGTGTGGGCCTAAAGGGGAGATATTATTTTTAGTTAAATTCTTTTAAGCGTACTAATTCAAACGTTAGTTAGGTGTTAGATTTAGTTTCACTTTGCCGAATGTGTGGTACTATTTTACCACAGGGGGAGATATTATTTTAAGAAAGATTCTTTAAAGCATACTTATTCAAACGTTAGTTAGGTGTTAGATAACAATTTTTTTTATGTAAATTTATGTATGCAACTTAATACATTTGGTAAATCAAATGAAGCCTGAATATCCCGGTGCCATAATAAGGATACATTTCAAATTTGGCCTGAAATGTAAAGACAGAACAAAATAACAACCGCCTGTTCTTATTTCTAATGTATTCATTTTCTTAACCCGAACATGGTAAGCAACGGCGACCCACGAACTAAAACGTATATATGTTCTAATTTTGTAGTTCAAAACAGTACCTACAATATATCCTAGGGATTTTTTTCTTATTAGGGCCATTAAAGATGCTTATATGGCATAATCCACATAGCATGTCACCACCAACATAAGTAGGTACCAACATTTTTGTCTGTTGTATCCCTAAATTGAACAATAAAAATAATCATTTATAAATTTGTCTTGTTATATGTTCCACCCAACTAACAATTATTCTTCTATAAGGTTCAAATATTTAATTCCCACAAGCAATTATTTCTATAGGCCTTATATAGTACTTGTGCGCGGAGGTTGAGCATTTTGGCAGTCGATTGTTTGGGTAGAAGCTTGTTTAAGACATTATGCGTAACTTCTGTAAGGTTGTTTTTAAGCTTCCGGAGATGTGTGTACATGTACCATAAGTTAAGATGTTTCGGAAGAACTTCGCACGAAGTTAATTCGAATCGCAGCATGTATAGAGCTTACGAATGAAGGCTTAAAAAAGCTAGGTTAAAAGATCGGGAAAAAGGTGAAAAGATCGGGAACCCAACGGAGAGTGAGTCAACACGATTTAAGTACTGCGTTGTATTTACTAGTCTTTGATGTTCGAGAGTACAGCCTAGTGGATAGCGTGTTGGACTACCGTACGAGAGAACGCGAGTTCGAATCCCAGTAAGATGAGAGTTTTTATATAATTAATTGCATTGAATTTCATACTTTCATAATAACGAATTGGGTTTTAATAATTATAAGAGATTGAAATTGAAATTAATAAAAGTAAATAATATAAGAAAATAACTAAAAATAATGTTTCAACTTCGATAAGGCGTGCAAATATTTTCGGAATGACTTTTTGCGAAGCCTATAATTTGCTTCTGTATGGCCTTTTATAAGCAAACAAAGTTATTTCTTTAAAGCTTATTAGAAGTATTTAAAGAAGTCTTATAGAAGTAAATAGCTTCCTAAAAGGAGGGAAAATAGCTGGAAGCTTCCATAGTGCTTTATCAAAGCGAAATTGTTGGTCAGTACAACACATTTTTACAGCTTTGTACTGATTTATACTTAAAACTGTTCTCGTACCGAGTTTTTGTGTGGCAGCAATTTCTGCAGTATTATGTTTCTTCTGAGTTGAGTAGTTGAAGACGATTTGGGTTGGTAAAAATTATATAAAAGCCTTTAGTCTGCAAATAAAGAATATATATATAAGAGTGAATTTGAACCGATGTATCCATAGCATTTTCCATGATCCCGCTGATCAGAAAAAATAACATATGAGAAGGCTACAATCCGCTGTGCGGATCGTTGAATAGCCTATCCCATTCTATCCATAAAACTAAAATCGCCCAAAAAGTTGGCATGGCTAAAAACATGTGGATAAAATAGCAAAAATGATATAGTGACAACAGACTCTTCAGACTGCTTACAAAACACTTTTACGGTTCTACAAAAGACAAGGCATATGTTATGGGGTAGTGTATAAAAATGGTTTTTATATAAAAACGCCCCAAAAAGTAGGCGTGGGTTAAAATGTTATATAGACGAAATGTTCATATTAATAATGTTAATGATTCTGCATCAACATTTTTTCGAAAAATTTAAAATTTGACCGAAAACAGTTTTTTTTTTATTGAAAACGCACCAAAAAAGTGGGCGTGGCGAAAAACTTTATATAGACGAAATATAGATATTATGATTGTCTAAATATGTTGTTCAGAAACTTTTTTAAAATTCATTACGGTTTGGCCAAAAAACTGAGTTTTTCTTAAAAGGGGGCAGTGGGCGGATTTCAAAAATGTTTACACTTGTTCTGTAGGCACGGACGAGGATCCTATATACCAAATTTCATTATCCTAGCTCAAAATTTAAGGCCTTAAAATCGATGACGTACAGACGGACTGACGGACGGACAGACCGACATGGCTTAATCGACTCAGCTAGCGATTCTGAGTCGATCCAAATACTTTGAGGTATATGTAGCTAAATTATATCTCTATGTTACAAACTTAGTATCAAAACTAATATACCCCTATGGGATAGGGTATAAAAACTTCAGAAAACCACAGTCACTGTCAGAACCGAGGAGAGATGGCCCTAAACTGTGGCCAGCCACTGTTGTCAAGTGTTGGCTAAATAATTTTATATTGGATTTCCAATAGTCCCTATCCTCTAACGGTGAGCAGTTTTTGTAAGTTTGTATGCCTTTATTAAAATTTAGAATAATCACACATGGATGTCAACGATTCGCTGCAGGGTATTTCAAATAAAAGAAGTCTGGTGGTATTTTCTTTGTTTATCAATTTATGATAGATATCATATTGTCAAAGGTCAGCTAGCCAGGTGTTAACAGTTATTAGCAAACCCCAACAACGTTTATTTGTATTCTTTATCTATTTTAAAAAAAAAATTAAGGCAGTCGAATAAGGGTCCGAAAGTTGACAATAACTTTCTTAAATTGTCCAAAAACAAGTCTACCATTGATAACACTGATGATGTGTGTGATTCCAACCATTAAATCTTCACCCTCGACTTTTTTTTTTCATTTTTATGATATCTATGTATTTTGCTACCTTGATTCAAATAAATGTATTGCAAGAATAAGCAAACTCAATTTCCTGATCTGCTGCCACTTATCTTATAGATATGTGAGAATTAGATTGCGAAAAAGTCGTTAAAAAAAAGAAACAAAACATATTTAGCCGATTTCTCAAAAGTGTGCATTCAGGTGACGAAATATAATCGAGTTTTAGTACCTTATTTAACACAAGACTTGTATAGATATCATATGCAGAAGAAATTGTTTTATGAATGATTTTTACAACCCTGAATAACTGTTTTCTTGCATATATACGAATTAGTAAATTATAATTAATAAGGATATGTTATTTTTTGAAATGACAATTTGTTTTTTGTTAGCTTTAAAGTCCATATTTTACAGATTTATGTGTAGAGCATACAGGTAGTGCCAGTGAAGACGATCATTTTTCCGAACCTAGCCTTTTCGCGGGTTTATTCAAAAGGAAGCGCCAATCACTCCTGTTAAAGTAGAATTTAAAGTTAAGAGTCTATCCGTAGTTTCAAATTCAAAAAAGGTTTCTGGTAACTTGAGTTAATTTTTTAATCGTTTGAAGAGAAGAATCTGTCTGAGCCTAAGCTTGTTGGCGGTCTATCTAAATCAGGAGGCTTCACAGGACAGTAGAGAAGAAAAACTAAAAAAAAAATCGGATAATGGTTTCAAATTCTAGTAATATTTATACTACCAGACTTTTTTCCCTGTTAGAATTCCTGTGCAGTAACTTAATTTATATTTTTTCTTTGAATATACTTTTTTGTTATACCGGTTTTGTTTAAACTTACCACATTTATATTAAAGTTAAAATAGCAGGCACTTACCTAAAAAAAAAAGAAAATTAGTTTATTAAATATAATTATATAATAAAAGAAACGTGTAATATAAAATATCATACATATATTTTAAGACAATTACATTGTAAACATTAAGTTGTACACATTTTTTTTTTCTCTTATCTTAAGTTATTATTTCCCTTGCAAACCAAGTCAAATTGCATACACTAGCTCCTATGTATTACGAAGGCTTCCTAGGCTACGGGCTTAATACATTTATCGTAAATTACACTTGTGTCAAATTTGACACAAAAGTTCTTTATGTTTTTTGTAGAACCTTTTTACTTCAAGCCTATTAAATCCTATTGTTATTGATAGACTTGCTACAACTGAATCTCGTCTATACATTGGATGGTGCTTAAGAATATAAAATATTAATACAGACGCCTCCCTCTAAGTCGAATTTTCACGGAATATCAAAATTAGTTCGAGTTAAAGGAGTTTTGCAAAAATTCTAGTTAGAGGGATTAATATTTTTTTTTTTTAATGTGTTTAAAAATAAGTTTACAAAAATTAAAGAAATAAGTTTAATAAATAAAGATTAGCTTCTTGCTTTAACTACTCATTAATTAATAAATACATATGTATCCTTTAAAAATATTGTTCTCATTAATTACTTAAAAAAATTGGTAATTTTTGATTGAATAATTACAGTATGTAGTTGGAGTGTTCACCCGTTTAAAAAGAGATTCTATTTTAAAAAGACAGTGTTGGATATCATCCGGTAGATCATCTGCCATTTCAATTACAGATTGTAGATGTCTCTTTTTTTAAAGTACCTAGATTTCCAATACATCCACACAATGAAGCAAGAAAACATCTTGGTATGCCATTGTGTGTGCTTGATGTTTATTAATAAGAGTTGCAAGAGGGTGAATTCGACTTAGAGGGTTCAAAATACACTAAGAATCGAAAGAATGTATTCGAGTTAGAGGGAATTTCGATGGTTTTTTGTATGGAAATTTGAGGAGAATGGCAAAATATGGCGCTAAAATTCGAGTTAGAGGGAAATTCGACTCAGAGGAAGTTCGAATAAGAGGGAGGCGACTGTATTTTTAAAAACTAATTTGTTGTACACGTTATTATTAGTTTTGTGAATTATTTTGTTTCTTAAAAACATTCGCGTTCTTGTTACATAACAAAATTGTTTGTTTTTTCTAAATGTATTCTCAGCCCAACTATACATGTTGACTAACATAACATTGACTAAAACGTCAACTAAAACATTATAATATCTAATAGAAACATGTTCTAAATTTTCGAGATTTGATCACATGTTGCAATACTAGAACATCATTCGTTGGAGGTATTGGATAAGGAATTTCATTCTTTGCTGCTGAATGTTTACGTTGCAAACACTTTTGAAATCGTTTAAAAAACCGATTTTTCGTTTCCATGTGAAACAAGTGGGGGTGCACGACTGGGTCGTACGTACTTGGTCAAAACAGAAAATTCAACTAGACAATATAGTTCACGAGAATTTTTTAAAATAATTACTTAACACGTTTATTATGTAAAGTTCAATCAAAATCGTTAAATCGTTTTTTTTTAGAAATTTCGATTTTACAAAATCGTTTTTGTTTCTTGTTTGTTTCGGGACTATAATTCGAATTCCGAAAACCGCTCAGGGGATTGCCCAAAAAACCTCGTATATTAGTTTAGTGCTATACAATTTCAGAGCTACTGCTATTTGTGAAGAATTTCCATAAGGAGTGCGGTTATTTGTAGGTAAATAAATTCAGGATTTTATATGAAAACATATGAGAGACTACAATCCGCTGTGCGGATCGTAGGATCTATCCCATCCCATCCTTAAAATTAATATCTTCAAAATATAGGCTTTATGGCGATGAAATACAGAAAATGACATTGTCACAATCAATTGCTCAGACAGTTTATCAAAATCATTTGTGGTTCGACAAAAAAACAACGTATTTCTATTGCTAATGCCTTGGGATGGGGTATACAAATGATTTTTGTAAGAAAACGCCCCCAAAATGTGGGCGTAGGTAAAAATGATCTATGGACAAAATGTTTATATTACCATTGCGGAAGTATTTGCATCAGTGTTAAAAGTGTTAAAATTTGGACAACAAGCGTTTTTTACTAAAAACACCCCCAAAAAGTGGGCGTGGCAAAAAACTTTGTATGGACGAAATATAGATATTAGGATTGTCTAAATATGCTGCTCAGGCACTTTTTTGAGATTCCTTACGGGTTGGCTAAATTATTGAGATTCCTTAGTAGCTAAATTATTTCTCTATGTTACAAACTTAATGTCAAAACTAATATACCCCCCTATGGGATAGGGTATAAATAGTAATTTAATTTTCAAATTTGGAGCAAAATCTTTGGAAATCACTTTTAAATTATGCATTGTATATATTGTTTGTAAAATTATGAATACAATTCCGGTTTAATCCACTCTGTTATTATTATTCCTTAATACTTTTTATACCGAACCTCCATTTCAAAGACCAAGCCATCGCGGGTGCCAGAGCGCTTTGTCTAGACAACTGGAAGCAACGAGCCCGGGATCGTAGAGGATGGAAGGCTGCAGTGTCTCAGGCAGATACCTACTCTTTACGGGTCGGGAGCTTGATAATTAAGTAAGTAACTTTTTACTCAATTGAATTATTCACTTGTTGATTTCCCATACAAATATGCGTTTGCTTTCAAAATGTATAGCACTTAACTGATGCGAAAATGTGCCAGCAGGTGTTTGCCTACAGGCGTCAATTGTACATTTCCACATTCTTAAATTCATAAAAAAAATTGTGAAAATCGCTATGCGCTATTGCGACAATACTCATAATTTTATCCACATAATATGTAGTCTATTAATATTTTTTTTACTATTGCCCATCAAATACGCACACAAAACAGTAAAATTAAAATTTAATTAATCAGCGCCCTTAATTTAAGATTATGATTCATTATTATTACACATCTAGTTTTAATGTTTGTGTTCGAAGTCACAATAATAAGCAGGAAATTTCTTTGGATTACGGGATTTTATTTTATCTGAGACAACAGACAATCTGTTTTACAGCTTTTTAATTTTGTTTCTTACTTATCCCATCAGATGGCAATTGTAGGACCAGGTATGAAACTTATTACATCTCACAACCACAAAAAGCTCCTTGTTCACAGTAAAGATGAAACGAAAGCTTGTTCTGTTCATGGTTGTTACAGTTTGAAAGTCGTAGGAATCTTGAGGTAGGTTGTTGCGAGAGATTGCGCTAACGTTTTATTTTTATCATAATATAACGCAGCGGTCTGTAATAAAATAAATTGATTGATTGGCTGTGTCCCACGCTCCTTAGTGTTATAAATCCGACAAGAAAATCAGGGTTCTATTTGTGTGAGTTGTGTGGATACGGTACATACTTAATACTAAGTACATCAAATTAATTCTTAGTGAATTTTTAAGTACTGATATTAATTTAATATGTGAATAATGAAATATTCCTTTAATTCGAATAAAAATAACTGAGATAAATATAATACATACAATGTAACATTTTAACAGACGGGTATATGCTTTAATGTCGCGTAGGTGTGTGCATCATAATGCAATAAGGAGGTAGTGTAAATATTCTCTAAAATTGAGAATTAAATAAATCTTATATAAAAAATACAGACACTCTTTTATCCGACATCTACTGTTGTTTTAAAGATATCGAAAGTGATTTGATTTTGTCCGATAAAAAAAGGTGGCATTATAAATAGAGTTAATAAAGGTGTTTTTTTAGAGGTTGGTTTTTCGAATAAAGATAAAACTGACATCGGACAACTCTAATGTCATTTATGTTCAGTTTGGTTTGCCATTTCATCATGAACAGGTTGACAAATGAACAACAATTGCAAAGCGGGCAAATTTATTTCGAAAATAATGGTTCAGTTCGCGAAGCAGGTCGAAATAATAGTCCATGTGAGCAATTAAATCGGTTACCCATGGATCGTTTTCGCACTACGTTCACTCTATGTGATAATACGCATCCGCAGAGACTTCGAACAGTGATCATCGAAGAAACAATTGCCGCTGTAGAGCAATGTGTTGAAGAGGACCCGAATGAATCGATTCGCCACCGTGAACAGCAATTGGAACTTTGGGCTTGCTTTGACCATGCAATGCGTCGTGATTTTGGTGTATGGGCCGAAAATGAGATTGATCTCGGTGCTGATTTTCATCGCGAATTTTTGTTTAGTGATGAGACTCCTTTTTGGTTGAATGGCTACATCAACAAGAAAAATTGCCTCATTTGGGGTGAAGAGAATCCACATGAGACCATTGAGACGCCATTACATTCACAAAAAATTGACTGTTTGGTGTGCTCTATGGGCTGGTGGAGTCATTGGGCAATACTTCTTCCGAAATGATGCTGGAAAGTCAGTTAACGTTAATGGAGACCGGTATGGAGCCATGATAACCGACTATTTTGTTCCCGAATTGGATGGCATGAATGTGGATGAGATTTGGTTCCAACAAGACGGCGCTACATCCCACACAGCGAATGTCACAACAGATTTATTGAAGGAAATATTCGATCAGCGCATAATTTCGCGGAATGAATCTGTCAATAAGCCACCAAGATCGTGTGATTTCACACCATCGGATTATTTTCTTTGAGGATTTGTGAAGTCGCTCGTCTACGCCACCAAACCAGAAACGTTAGGGGACTTGGAAGCCAACATTCGTGGCGTTATTGCCGACATACGGCCTCAAATGCTCGAAAGAGTAGCTGAAAATTGGACCTCAAGACTTGGCTTTATTCGAGCAAGCCGCGGCGGCCGCATGCCCAAAATCATATTTGAACATTAATGGCATAAAATTATCCTCCCAATAAAGCCAAATTGATGGACATTAAAACGATTTTCTTGTGTTTTATTTCAATTCGAAGTTCTATACCTCTAAAAAAAAAACACCATTTACATGTTCTCTCAGACATAACATATGTTTCGATTAGCCGGTGGCTTACCCCATTATATGAAAGCTACACCGTCTGCAAGATTCTTCAACTGATGAATATTTCTACTACACATCAATGGATATCATCATCAGTATTTGTGAAGCTTCTGATCACAGACAGAAAGACATGTTGGATGTTTGTCGGATAGGGGTAACAATTTTAGGGAGTTTTGGAAGTTTGTAAATGCTACACTGGCGATCAGCATAAATGTACAGATAAGACATGTGACGCATATTTTATATTTTATATATACTAATTGGATGGCTTCAATTTAAAATTGGAAGCTTATTAAGTGTAACGGTAACCATAACACAGCGCTTTATCCTAACATAGTGACTAATACTTTTTTTCCAAAAACATATACAAATGGAATCTAAATAATAATATATTACACAGGATGGGAATTGCTTTTAAGGATGAGATTTCAATTTCCTGTCTAACGATGGTTATGTGTGACGAAAAAGACCAAGTAAAACACAAAGGTAACATGGGAATTGCTTGCTGTGCATAAAAACAGGGGTTCGAGATGTTCATTTTTGCAAATTACATTCCCGACAAGTTGCTGCAAATAGTTACATCTTTTTGACGACCAGTGGCCCACAAAACCGACATGGAGAGAAGAAATCGATACAGATGCAATTACCAATTTTCCAATAACTTCAACAAAGTTCTCATGTAAGTGAAATCCATTAAAAAAATAAGTTGTCAAGAATATCTGGTGTCCAACGAAAGACGCAGGTATCATCAGATCTACAACATTCACCATCAGTGAGATTAAGAGGAGCAACAACTTTTTTGTTGGCATAATTGCGCTACTTATCAATATTTTATACTTTTTAGCGATGAGATTTTGTACGGTTACTGTAAGCAATTAATTTAAAATATAACAAAATATTTATCCACAACATCAATACATAAATGTATTATTTTTTAAATTTTTGCATGAACATTTTAAATGAATCTTTGCTTATTTGCATTGAATGTAGATACCCATTTCAATGTCAACATCCATTAGTGATGAACTGATGACAGACCGATTTCATGAGGCGTCTCTATTAGAATATTATGAAATACCCTAGTAGAAGTATATGTAGATTTTAATGAATATTTTTTACAAAGTAAAAAGAATCCCATTTAAATAAATCAATGCATTTAATTGTATATATATGTGGTGGCAACGCTGGCGCTGGTGCACACATCGATCTCTTTTGCTGTAACTTTTTTTTTTTTTCATTACACTTTTTTCATTAAATATTCTACTTATAAAAATCATTTTGTAAATACCCACTTAAACGGGCGTTTAATTTTGGAAAATTCCTCTACATGGTGTCAGAAGTGGGATACTATTCCCTAAAAAAACGGAGTTGGTCGCGCTTGTTCGAAATTTGTTGAAGCGGATAAGCAGCGAAGAACAACGAGAGGAGGAGGAAAGCAGTGAAGAACAAAGTGAGTAGGAGGAAAGCAGTGAAAAGAATACTCCAAGTAGCAAAGGAAAAGTTATAAGCAAAATTTCAAATATTGAAGTCAGCCTTTTTAAGATTAGCGGCATAGAAGCACACAACAGCAGCGTAAAAATGACATCTCCCAAGGTCGAACATGGAAGCGTTCATAATGCTTTCCAATTTAAAGACGTCGAGGAGGCGTTAGAAAAGTTTAGCGGTGAAGACGGGAAATGTGTTTGAGAGTGTGTCCACGGTTTGCGAATGGGGAGACGTCCAGAAATTTCTGTATTCTAGGCGATTGTTGCTCGGTGCAGCCAAGCTAGCACTAGAATCCGAAAAGGCGATCAATAGCTGGAGCGCATTGAATACGTTTTTATTGAAGGAGTTCGGTAAACAATAGCATGAAAACGTCCACAAAATACTCGAAAAGACAGCAAAATGTGAAGGTGAATCATTTCTTGAATATTTTTATAAGATGAAGAAGATAGCGGCAAGGGGTACAATAGACGAAGGGCATCTCTTGACTTACATAATAGGAGGTATTCCGGATTATGGTTAGAGCAAGGGTATTTTGTATCATGCTAAGACATTGGAGGAGTTAAAGGCTGAACTTAGGTCCTACGAGCGCATGAAAGTTGACCAATCCCGTTCGAAGAAAGCCATTCAGATTGAGTCAGCATCGAAGGATGTCAACAAGAAAGACAACGAGAGCCCGCAGTTTCGTTGCCGTAATTGTGGTGCTCTCTCTCATAATTCGACTAATTGTCCCAGTAAGGAGAAAGGTAGCCGTTGTTTCAAATGCAACCGTTTCGGGCACAATGCTAGGAATTGCTCGGAGGACAAGCCGACGTCAAGTGCAAATGTCAACAGATTGATGGTCCCAGATATCACCGTCCCGGTCAGAGTCTTCAAACGAGAGTTCCAGGCCCTTATCGACACAGGCAGTGATATAACGCTGGTCAAAGATAATCTCAGGCAGAAGTTGGGTGTCAGTGAGCTCCAGTATTCAGGAATTGTCACCATTGCATTTGGCAGCCAGCCGACTAAGACGTTGGGCGCTTCGAAAATCAACATAGACATCTCAGGCGAGTATTATAATTTGATTTGTCATTTTTTACCCGATAATTGGTTGGCCTATGAGTTTCTAATAGGTAAGGACCTACTGCCAGAAGTGTGTCTTATCATCGAATACGGACATCCGATTATATGTAAAAAGAAAGCCGAGTCGGATAACCCAGTATTCCGAACAAACTTGATCTCCTGCGGTGAGTCTGAATTATCGAAACGCTGAGAAGCATCCAAGACCCAGCACTTCGTGGAGATGTGGAAAAGAGTACTGCCGAGTACTCTCCGAAATGTCACGAAAGAACCTGTACATATATATACATATATTATATATATAATAGGAATACAAGACAGCAATGATGTAAATAACAATTAAAAGTTTGAAAATTGAAAAATACTTTGGATCATACGATCCATTATTACTTAATCTTATCCAAATAAAAGGATTCCAACAGACTAAACAGACGTATTACTATCAACCCTCTAATGGGACGTTTTCTTAAACAGATATGACTTAAAAATTCAACTGGACAGAAGAACTACAATGCTGATGCAATCGCCTATTCTTCAATTACTTCAACAAAATAAAAAGGTAAAAATCAAATTAACTTGATTCTCAAGTAAGTTATATTCACTAAGGAGATGGCAAAACCATCGCGCCGGATTGATACAGATAGAATTTTTTTTCTCTAGCACCAGAAACCTCTGAAATTTCAATGTCAACCTCCATTAGTATTGACAGACCGATTTCATGGTGTGTTCCTATTAGAATATGAAAAAAAAGTCTTGCAAACCCTAGTACAAGTATGTATGTACATTTTAATAAACATTTTAATAAAATATACAGAATCCCATTTAAATAAATCAATACATTTAATTATATATAAAAGAAACACAAGGCAACAATGAAATAGCAACAGTAATGAAAGCTTTTTTTGTTTTTTAATATTGCTGTTGCAGAGTTGTGTGAGCATGTGATTATTAATTTACATATTATATTTATGTTTTAAATATTGAAGTAAAACAACCATAAAAGCATTAAGAGTTGGCTGGTTTAATATGCGCTGTCTTTTTTTTAATTTTTAATTTAAAGGTAATGAAATATAATTCATTTTTGTTATTCTACATTTATCATACAAGTTTTTTATACAAAATTTATTAACAAATTGAAATATTTGTGAAATGGAATACGTTCACTTAAAAAAATAGTTCAATCAGGCAAAAATGCAACCAATATGGCAGTCAGGCTGGACTATGAAATATAAAACATTTTTTAAATATCATTTATACTATAATTTATGTATACACATTTGTATATAATATGTAGTTGTGAATTCATTTATCAAGCTTATTTAAACTCATGTATAATCATTCCACGACAATTTCCAAATTCTAAATATTAATACTTCGTTAATTCGAAATAGAGACAAAACATCTCATTTATTAGAACATTTATACCTTTATTTTTGCAACGCGATTTGTCAACGAATATGTTAAAAATTTAGTAAATCGAAAAAAAATCGCAATTGTCAGCATACAAAATTTGAAAAAACAAAAAAACCGATTTACGGCATATGCTTATAATAATTTGACATTTGTATTATATATGAGTTATCTGTGTATATAATATAAAAGGTGGCGCAAAAATAACCTTCCGATATTTTTTGGCTGTAATTTAAAAAAAAATGAAATAAAATAGTCACCAATATTCCGCGTTCTGGATCAGTGTAGCGTAACATTGTTTATTAACGTGTATTTCGCATGTGTTTACTACACAAATGTCAAAACAGAACTGACATTAGGGGCAAATCGCAAAATTTATAGCATTTTCTGATAGGAGAATTACTTTTGCGCCACCTTGTATATAATAAATCACCCAAAGTCAATTGGTGGGCAATGCTTTAATTTTGTTTTATTCATTTTCATGCTTTATTCGTTTTTTAATGATTTGACACAAATGCCGTCTTCCTAGATTGATCTTATAAGCCTGGCATGTCTAAAGTAACATAATAATATGCAAAAAAAGTTTGAAAACTGTTTGGGCTGAAAGTAATTATTTGGAATTGTTATAAACAGTAATAGTAACATAGGTAAAGAACATGGATCCGTAGTGGGACGGCCGAAAGAAGCGAAGCTTTTACGTATTGGCCCGTGTGACGTTAACGGTACGGTAACCGTCAGGATTTCTTTTTTTCCAGGTTCACTCCCCATCTTTTTGAATAAGTTTCCATAGTGCACTGCAATAGTTAACTGGTACGGTGACGGTCACGATTTCACTTTTTTTCGTTCACTCCCCATCTTTTTAGGCGTTAATGCAAGATAATTATCGATTTTTCTCAAAAATGGGTATGCAGTTTGATTGCAACTACTATATTCATAGATTATGTTAACTTTACTAAATACTGTTAGATCCGTTTTTAAGAAAAGTGACGCTACCTTTCTCTTGTAAGAGAAAGTTCAAAAAAACAACAACTTATAAGTTTCTCCATTTACAAATTTTAAAATAAAGTGTGCTTGAACATTCACCTACGAACACTATTAATACTATACATTTCCGATAATTTCCTTGTAAGATATCAAAAACATATATATTTAATGACCCAAATATGGTGTAAGTTAGTAGCGTTCCCAAAGTACTTGTGGAGCCAATGGCAGATAGATATAAAATCGGATAATTAAATAAAGACCCTTAAACATAAACAAATAGAGCGGCGCAACATACTGTTTCGGTCGTTAATTTTTGGGTAATTATATCTCGATGGACATTATGTAAATTCTTAATTTTTTTGTTTAATAAATGATCGTTCTCATAACCCCGATTACATGAAAGTTCAAAAGTTATGACTGATTACTATTTGAGGAGATCTGAAATATTTGTTCTGCTAATATTATATAGACACAAGGTTGTTTTTATTGTTTAATTTCTTTTTTTTTTGGAATTTCTACATCGTTATATCTTTCATTTCATTCCTACACATTTATGAGGTTAATTTAGCACACGCAAGTGTCTCAACGGAAATAGTCTTTCAAAAAATAGACTAGTCAATGATTCAATAATTTTTGTATTTAAATCTATTTTTACTAACTCCGATTCTATTTAAATTTCTTTGATTATGTTGTCAAATGTTAACGCTTTACATTTTAATTAGCATCTGTGATGTTTTCACAGACATAGGCATTCAAAATGTGTAGCTTACCTATTATACTTCAAGTTTTCTAGGTAAACCCATTTTATCTCATTTAAAAGGTGTGAAAATCGAAAATTTTTGTAAAATTATTTACCGCAATTCCCAGAAAAACGTTGTTAATTAAGTACAATGCACAGGAAAAAAATTTGACATTATTGATTTCACCTGAAACGAGTGGTAGGTACACGACTAGGTCTAGGAATTTTGATTATAGGAACTCAATATACTGAAAACATAACACCGAAATCCATAAACATAATACAGAAAGTCCAAAAACCAGAAAATTGTATTGTAGGAATAAAACATAAATACGGCAAAAGAAAAGCAGTTCAAGTCTATAAGATTCACTTGTCTATTTAACATTCAAAATGAAATGAAAAATTCTGAAAACGAAATCCCGATTTTGGGTTTTCGGGATTTTGGTTTTCAGGATTATGAACCCGACCCGGTCTTTAGATCAGTTAACATTGCAGTACAGGCATAACTTAGCGGGGTGTCCTGTTACATCTTCTTTAAAATGTAGTAAGTATACGATCTATTATAACGGGTCCGCCATCTAACGTTTTTTTTTCAACTAGTGCTTATTTCGTGAATGGTAACACTTAGCTCATGTCTGATTTGACAGATAATTAGTTTTATCCTTCCGCTGAACGAATATGGTTGTGTATACAACCAGAAGCATAATTGGGCCATTTTTCTTCGAAAATGAGCAAGGAGTGGCCGTTACAGTCAATGGCGATCATTATCGGGCCATGTTGAACGAATTTTTGTTCACAAAAATTGAAGAGGAGGATATTGGCAACATTTGGTTTCAACAGGACGGCGCTACGTGCAACACTGCCGAAGCTACACTAGATGTTTTGCGCCCTGTTTTTGAAGATCGCATTATCAGCCGCAGAGCTGATGTCGTTTGGCCACCTCGGAGCAGCGATTTGACACCGTAGGACTATTATTTGTGGGGTGCCGTAAAAGATAAGTGTTACGCCGACAAGCCAGAGACATTTCACGCTTTAAAGGACAATATTCGTGAAGCCATTGGTGAAATACAGCTGCACACAATCGATAATACTGCATGGCCAGCCGAGGCAGCCATTTGAATGAAATTATTTTCCATTATTAACCGGAAGGATTGTACTTTCAAATAAAAAAAGAAATTTGAGAAAATATTCAGCAGTTTTTTTTATAGCATTTTATATAGTTATTTGGCGGACCCTTTACTTATCGGAAACCTGGAATCAAAAAAAATTGTTATATAGATTCTCTCTTCGGCGATGCAGAACAAGTGTACACATTTCAAAAATTCAACTACTTTTTCTCAAAATAACGTATTTTTTATCAAACCATATGAAATTTAAAAAAAAAAGTGCCGAAGCACTTTATATATATTTCATCCATATAAAGTTTTCAGCCCGTCCAATTTTTAAAATTTTAAAGAAGTTTGAATAAATTTTCGATGAAAATACTTCAAGAATTTTACTATGTACATTTCCTTCATAGATGAATTTAGCCCACGCCCACATTTGGAGGGGCATTTTCCTATAATAAATAGATTCGCCCGAAAATGTCTAGCTACGATAATAACAATTTTTTTTATAAATTTTTTGTTGATAACTCCAATACAAGTATTAATAGCTTGAAAATTCTCCCACGGCCGCTTTCAAAACAAAGCAACAATTTTGGTCGAACGACAGCAATTTTGATAAAGTATCTGTTCCGCACATTGGATTGTAGCCTTTTCATACCCAAAGGGGTATAATGGTTTTTAAGACAGAAAACGAATTTATATGTATACCATAAAATATTTTAGAAACGATGAATACGAAAATTTGTTTCCTGCCAATACGTAGCAATAGGTTTTTACTTTTATAAAGTTTTACAAAGCGCAAATAAAAACAATGAACAAAAGCGCTAGAAATATGGAAAAACTCGAGTTAAAGTAAATACTCTATGCAGTTAGCTAATACCATTTCAAAACTAATATTTTATGAATACAAAAATATTGATATTTGCAAGTATTTATTCCAGAAACGTTTATAAAAATTGTTAAACTATATTCCTGAAAATGGTATTTTCATGCCAAACGAACTTGTGAACCTGAACTTGTGAACCTGGGGCTATACTCTATATTTCGTTTCGAAGGTGACGTTTTTCAATTATTTTTGGCACTCTTTATTGCAAGCATGATATAATTAAATACATTCGACTATGTAAATTTGCTAACAAAAATGTGTTGTGTTAAGTTACGTTGCTTGCATTTTTATTACAAAACAGAACAAAAATCTCTTTCGAATAGAAATGACTTTCGAAACGAAATACAGAATAGAACCTCTGATTTTCACCCTTTCTTATTTTCCAAATATTTTCATTCGTATTAAAGGCATCATATTGCCGAATTTAAAGTCAGAACTAACTAACTAATAACTAAAGCCGAAATACATCAAACCCACTCCCTGGATAACAATCACAAATTGAGTGAACAAATTAAATTAAATGGAATGTAATTCCAAATATGCGAATAATTACCGGAATAATATATAAGCTACTCTGTAGGGCTTTCGAGTGTGCCATCAGTAGTAATGATGGATTATTTGCCTATTTGCAAATGGCTGTACCTTCATAGGTAATTTAACAAAATACAACTTCTCAACATACGTATTCTCAATTATGTCCCTAGTTGTATAATATTGCGATGAATTTGCTAACAAGGCAAGACGACCGAAACTAAGTAAACATAAAAGGTGTGGGAAAATAGTTTTTCAGTTGCAAAAATACCTTCAACTTTTATAGTTTTTTTTTTTCAACTTTTCAGTTTGATTGGGATATCATCAACAACCGCACGTCTTATCATTTCTGTTGTTATCAAAATCAATAAATGGATACACAACATGCCCTAATAGATGAGTAGGTACTTTTGATTAATGATATCATCAGCAAGAATTATTGTGAAGAGCATCAACAGCAGATACAACATCTTCAAAAAGTACATCATGCATTGAACCTGCACTCATACACTGTGCCTAACGACAAACTTCTAAAGCAACAGTCTTGCCAATGATACCATCTCTATACCACTTCAGAACACTAAACTTAACTATTGGCGGCAACAACTGAAGCACATTCATAGTACACAATTCGTCAGAATTGCACTTAACATCGAGCCTCGAGTGAGTAGAATTATTCTTGTGCCACTTGTAATTGTATATGGGCGGCGCGCGTCTTTTATATATTTTTTTAAAGTAATCTCCGCATAGTCCTTTGAACTTAAAAGAAACAGCTCATGGAAAAATCTTTAAAAACTGCATACACGTACTTGTATTTAAAAAAAAAGAGGAAAATTCCCACTGGATACAGTAACATCATTTATAAGTACACTTGTACAACCCTTATGCTCTGAGCATTGGAAAGTATCTCAAAGCAAATAAATCCCATTTCAATCCATTCGACACACTTATTCCAAAGGGAAATCAATGGAAACCACCATTCCGGGTTGTTAACACTGAGCGTAAAGGATTTCCATATTTACAACAAGTGGAAGAGGTTAGTTGGTAGCAATTCGTTTTCTGCTTCGCTGAAGCAAACACGACAAAGGCGAGTAAAAGGCGCTTAAAGTATGATGAACGATATAGAACCATAGATTGATTGAAACCGACAAAAGCTATTGTGGAAAGTTTTCCTGTGAGCGAAACGTAATGTTTATCCTAGGTTAAAGGAGATACTTTATTTCGTTTAATAGTATCTGGCTTTTGGCGAATTTCAATGTTAAATCAATGTTATTTTTGCGAAACTTTTAATCGAAATAAGAAAATATAATTTGTTTGCTGGGGTTATACTTCTCTTTTTTTTTAACTACGGGAGAGGCAAAACTTCCACTACCTATATGTACGCATTTTTGTCAAGAGCCAAAGATTTAAACTGAAGTCATCGAGTTAAGAGACGTTTAGAATAAGACTGATTATAAGGCATTGTTATATACATATATTAAATCCCTTATTCGCTAATTATTTTGGGAAATTTTGGGTTTCGCCTATTTAATATATACCTGTAAAACCACCCAACACCAAATAATAAGCCCTTTGCCAAATAGTCCATAATATACTTCTCATGGTATTAATTCGGAAATTTTTTGAAGAAGGCGCTTACCAGACAACTGGACATAATAATGAAATAAATATTAAAATGCCCTCAAAGATTATTGAATGATTTGACATTATTTTCAACTTTTGGATTTTGGGTGATTTTCGTCTATAAATCACCCACGGACACTTTTTGGATTCGTTTTTCTAAAAAAAAAAAAAAAGAAGATATGTATACCTTACCTAGCATATGCAATAGAAAAACGTTGTTTTGTCGCACAAAGGAAGATTTAGATAAACTGTCTGAACAAGATGCGGTGACAATGTCATTTTCTATATTTCATCGTCATTCAGCTTTTAGCCACACCGACTTTTTGGGGATATTCATTTTAAGGGTGAGTTGGGATAGGTTAGTAAACGACCCTCACAGCGGTTTGTACTGGTTGTAGAATTCTTTTATGATTCGTATATCCTCAGCAGGTACGGTCAAAAAAAGTCAATTTAACTTTTTTTGTAATGTTTTGGTAATCCCATGTGAGATTTATGAAGAAGTTTTAAAATCTCAGCAACTAATGCTTTGGGAACGAAAATACGATTTTTGTAAAATACAATATCATATTCAGCATTTTTGTTGAATTGCCAAAAGCATCGTATGGCATCTGGAAAGTGGTGTTTATTTAAAGGCCAACACTCATCAGCTATACATTTTTTTTAAGATATTGTAGAACCGTTCGTTATCCTCTTCAAATATTTTTTCTATTTGGATCACTCATATTAACACTGTGCTTTAACTTTAATTCTCTCATTTTCAGTTTGTAGGCAATAACATTTTGACAAATTATGAATATGTACTTCAATCTCTATTCAGAACTAGATTTTTACACTCTTTTTTCCTTGTTCTGATGTTGATATGGAATTCATAATATAATACAATCAAATATATCATGAGATCTTTATTTATAATCGAAAGAACCATTCTTGACATTTTTATAGATAATCGCCGTATCTCGTCCATGCGGACGTTCCATGACGCGTTCGAGCATATTCCTCGGTAATTTGCAAATAACAAGGGTATTGTTGAAAACTAATACTTCTATCGTAACTTATCCACAAACACATTAAGAATTTACGTAGCCCCCAAGGAAAAAAGTCTATAACGGTGCGATATCGCATGATCTTGGGCCGTTCCGAAGGCATTCCACACGCCCATTAACCACACCATACGGTTGTTTTGAGTAGATGTAAATGCAGCAGCTCTTGAACCACTTCCGGTTGTTCTTCGGCCTATATAAGCAAATTTAGATTATTGAAGTATCTATTGAGCTTCAGTTAGTCGTTTATTAAAAAAGTGGGCGTGGCAGTAGGCGGATTTTGAAATCTTTTATACTTGTTTTGCTTCCTCCGCCAGATAGTCTATATACAAAATTTAAACAGTATTTAAACAGAGTATAAAGACATGGCAACTTGACACGACTCACGCTCCATCTGTCAAAAAAAACCCGTTTTTAAAATAATACCTCTTGATTGATAACCCGTTATATGGCCTATATATTCTATTCCGAAGCTTGTTCTTGTCAATGGGCTAATTTACGACGTTTGATAAACTGAAAATTGACAGGATAGATATCTATTAGAATAAACACAAATAGTACAATAAAGTGCTATATCCTCAATATGAGGATAAATCCTGTATTGTTGCATGAACTAACTATGTTAAATAGTTAGAATGATTTTGTTCGATAATTTGGTTGCCATTTTGAAGGTATTTCCATTATGCCTCTCACATAGAAGACCTCGTCCCTATCGGAAGAAGCCTCTCTATGGCGATATTTTCAACAATTGGCCTTTTTAAAGCGTTTGGCTGTTACAGAGTCAGTACTATAAACTCACATTTTCGGCTTTATCGATACACAACTCAAAAATATGGTGTATTTGCTCTTTGTTAAGTTAACCATAGGTCAGAGATTTTTATTTTTAGTACAAAATTTCAACTTACGAACGGCATTTAAGATACGTCCGTATAACACAATACACTGCAATATACAGATTATTAATGCCGTCTATTGGAAAAATAAAGGTTTTTTTTTTTTACTATACCTGTTATTAATAAGCAAATTTTGTTAATTCTTATCATTAATCAAAACCTTACATTTTACTACCATAGAAACCCTAAAAACTAGTCAGTGAATAAAATTTAACCAGAACGCAACTGCAACACATCCTAAGAGCAAAAAAAAAAGAAACCACCATATATCTGGAAATGATTATTCATATAAAAAGAAAATATTCCTCTATGTCAATCTGACTTACATTAGCATTACTTTCACTAGTATCAAGGGTACCCTATTTATAGCAGCATAAGCTACTTCAGCTACAAGCGAACAAGCTGAAATCTGAAAAGCCTCTTGACGTCATCCGTCATTAATAGTTTTTGTTTCTTCTAAATTCTATGACATCGCTAATTACTCGCATATGAGCCGTTTCGTCCATAGAACTGCTCATAAAAATAGAAAAATATCATCTACTTAGAGAACACGTCTTTCTCAATTACACACGTTGTCATAACAATATATCGCCAATTATTGGCACAAAACTTACACAGTTTAGCCTCTCAGTTCATGCGGTTTAGCTTATACCCGCCACAGATTGTGTGCACCCTATGTAGCACGAATTTCACCGCATCCTCATCGTCACAAATACGTTTGTAGTTTGTCTCGTTCACACATTCATATATCTTTTTGCGGCAATTTATTTCAAACAATTTAAAAAAAAATGTATCTCATCCGACAGCACCCAGTTAACGAATCGGGTGACAGCCTTATTAGTGTCATCGTGCGCATCTGATTGAATGGCAATAATTTAAGTTTCAAGTATCTTAAAACGAGGGTCATCCTGCCAGAATCGAACTTCAAGCTAATGGATGTTGTTCAATAACTTTTATTGATTGGTGTAACATTAAATTATATCAACTTTATATATTCTTCGCATTCGTCATCAAAACGTGTTTATCTGCAACAGCTTTTCCCCCCCGAGTCTGCTCAACTTTTTATTGACAGTAATTTAAAATGTTTATCAAAGGTGAAGTTTTGGTGGAATTAAATAAAAAAAAACACCCTATGGGAGCTATTGCTGATAAGAGGTAGACATTAGATAGCGTGTTGGCATTTAAAATAGTTTAAAATACCATCCCTAGGCTGAGCATTTTTCATTTATCGGATTTAATTTACTTTTATCACCCGCAAAAACCTTGAGGGTATGAAGCGGACGCCATACCTCTTGAAGAAAATAAATCCTTATAAGATTTGTAACGTTCATTAGCACTTGCGGGTGGGGTTGGAAAAGAGTTTGAATAGCCTATACGGGAATCATGGGTTGTAATACTTTCCCATTGAGAGGGGGTGGGTGCACAATTAATTCCAGCGAACTTAATAATCCCTTGCCGAACGATTACTCTGTTCTAAGTGAGGGGAATAGGTGAAGTGAAATTATTTAACAAGAAAACTTGAGAGAAAGGTTAGGTTATGTCGGATTGATGACGCCCCCTTGTTCTGTTTTATTGGAGTAAACAGAATTTATAATGGAAGACTGTATTTTCGGCACCAATTACAATGACGGATTGAACCGCAGACAGAGTTCAATCTTAGAAAAGGCAGGTGATATCGAATACTTGGACAAATTAGATGGTTGATTTGAAGGAGGTTGTTAAATGGGATTAACCATCGCTTGGTATCAACCCAGTAATGAATGTACCAGCTTTTCTATAGACGAACCAAGTCCATCGTGGAAAATTATGTATGTTTATGTTGTATGTATGTTTACTATCCACAGAAGTGTGGATAACACATAAGTATTAATTAACTCGCAATTTTGAAGTCAACATTTCTTCGGATTGGTACTCAATGATGCCTGAAAAACGGCATTGAAAAATATTTTAGTTACAGGAGCAAAATATATGCGACGCAGCAGGCCCTACAGGTGTCTTCAAGTTGTATTATTTGTATTGCTACCATGGGTCTACATTTTCCTGGTGAATTCATTGCTAAATACCCACCCATACCTTCTGCGCTAACATCTGTAGTAGAAAGTACTCTTGGTTTCTGAGCAATCTAGAGTCATATAGTGGTTAAATGACGAATTATTTTATGTACATACTATGTAACTTTGAAGCTGCGAATCAGAAATGAACCTGAAATTGTGAAAATGAAGGATTACCAGAAAAATACATAAATAAAATATAAAGCGACCATCTTATCTGATCCTTTTAGTGGCTTGAGCTTGAGGCTTTATCAAGGTCGGGAACGATCACAACTATATGTTCCATGACGAAAAAGAAGTTTTAGGAAACATGAGTCATTGTTATGTTATTTCTTCAACAATGTTCTCAAGAATATTGTGCAAAACTCCCGACCCTACACCGACATCACGTGTCGAGATGCAATCACCGTTTCATCGAGCTAACCATGTGGAAAATGATTAAGGTTAACTACTGACGTAGTCCTGTACAAGACACCGATAATAGCAGTCCTATTTTACGGGACTAATTACACTAATTACCTTTACAAAAGGTAAACAAACATCGTTGTTCCTGGTTGCGTTGAAGACGATCTTAATCCTCGATTCCCATAATGGTCGATGGTGTGAACCAGTAGAAATTCACTATAAGCAAAACAAACTGAGTAAGGTAGAAAGTTCACAGCTGACTAATTTTCTCGTCAAAATGGACACATAATCCCCAAATTTATACTAAAAGTAGGTTAACCTTCCCCTAAATTATCTTAAAAATGCCATCGGCTTATACTTGAACCGGAATTGCGAGTATAATCGTGACACTTGAATCTCAAATGAAACATTTCGAAACAAATAGGTAGCATTACATTTGAAACCATTACTATAGATTCCTTCAAATTGCAAGAGCAAACAAAGAATAATTTACGAGCCCATGATAAATCAATTTAATGAAAAAGTCCTTCTCTTTTATCAAAGGTAAACACAGCCCCTACCTCATTTGGCGCTCCAATGAACTTTTGAACTTAACAAAAATAAGGATACAAAAGAAAAAATAAATATAAAGCAAAGGCTCATAGTAGCGAAAGGAACAAAAGGAACCTGTAAATTGGGACCGGCATTGAAGCGATAGGCATTGTCTTTGTGTGTCCTTAAACATTTCAAACTTTATTTTTTAAAAGTTTTTATAAAACTTAGGACGAGAGTCGAATAACCACTTTAAATTTGCAATTTGCCCAAAAAATGCTGTAATTTACTGTTCTGCTGTATCCTTTAAGATTGTAAGGAATAAATTAGAGTCAACTTTTTTTGCTTAAGGCATTGTGGATTACGGGTGCTTTTGCTGTTGCTATTGCAAGTATTCATCAGTTGTGACCTAATTTGTGGTGGTTTATAACATTGCTGGTTTTCTTCTCCCGACTGGAACAGTGAGTGACAATGTGGTTAATTTAGAAATGCGAAGATCTGAATTTTATGCTTAGGTTTAGTAGGTGTCTTACAACGCAACTAAACTAGAACAATGGGTTGGGTTTATTGTGTCTTTTACATAATGTCTAAAAAATGACTACTATTTGACTGTTGTTGTCTAAAAAGAATGAACATTGATGGTGACGGAGATCCAATAACCTAGCGATAATAGACCTTATGATCTGTGGGAACATCCATCGATGATGTTACTTAAATGAAGTGACGAATATTAAAAACATATCAGAAGGTTGCAATCCGATAAGTGAATCGTCATATACCCTATCCAATCGGTAAAATAAATTTCCTTAAAATGTTCTACATAGACGAAATGTAGGAACATAAGAACATTGGAAATGATCTTTCATTAGCGTTTTTACAACTTCGAACTTTCAGTGTGAACACACAATTAAACCGATTACCGAACTGTCAATGTCAACTGTAAAATCAACATTTTCTTCATAGTGAAGTACATGAAGGAACAACGTTCACAAATAACTAAAATTTACCAAAGAAATTCCGAGTCGGTGTTCGCAACTTTAAGAACGTTAACGCCAATTTTCGGCGGTAATTCTGTGATAACATTTGTGTCAGAATATTTGCTGCTTGATGTTGCGATGCCAGTGAGATTACGTTTTGCCCGTAGTGTGGAGAATATTGCTGCCGTATAGAAACATCCGTCGCAAACGAGCCAAATCAGTCAATTCTACGGCGTTCTTATGAATTGGGCCTCTCCCAGACCACATTATGGCGAATTTTGCGTAAAGAAATTGGCCTACATAATCTTACAAGATCAAGTTGACTATTGAACTAAAGCCGCACTTGATCATATGAAGCGACGTACGTTATCGAATTGGGGTCTGTACATGATGGAAGAAAATGAAGAATTTCATCGCAAAATCATCTTCGCCGATGGACCGCATTTTTAGTTAAACGGCTTGGTCAACAAGCAAAATATGCGTTACTAGACAGGTGAAAATCCTCATGTGCTTCATGAAACGGCCCTTTATTCGCATAAAGTCAATGTTTGGTGCGGTTTTTATGCCTGCGCCGGTGGCAATGACGCCACCGTTTTTCGTTTGTTTTTCGTCGATAAAAATGACTGTCACAAGCCACACATCGGGTGCAACAATCGAGTTATTGAAGTCTCAGTTCGTTGAACGTCTTATCTCGAGAAAAGGACCCGTCGATTGGCCGCCGAAATCGTGTGATTAAACGCCTCTAGACTTAGGCTACATTAAATCATTGGTCTTTGGCAACAAGCTGAGGACGTTAGACGAGCTCAGAACCAATATTGAACGAGAAATAGCGCCCGTATCGGTCGAAATGTGCGGCTGAATCATCGAAAATTGGGTTCAACGTATCGACCGCTGCATACATATGTTCCCATGATGGACAATGGACATATGAACGAAGTCGAGTTCCATTCATTAATATTTTGGTAATTCAAGCCAATAACATTGTTGTCAATGGCATCCTTGATGTTGGAGAGAAGGCACGGCACGCTTGTGGTTGCACGGCTTAACTCGTCGGACGGGGGTAGTTCTTGCCCTCTCATCAAACATCCCAGCTCAACAAACATTTTTGTTCGTGCCAGAATCAAATATACAAAAAAAAGAAGAAGAAAGTTACTCTATGTTGACCACGGACGGACTTAAAAGGACTTTAAAAGGAAAAGGATAGATTCAAGAAAAAGCTGAAAAGAAAATGATCAAAAACCTATGTCTATACCACTGAAAACGATTAGGAACACTTGTTTTCAATATTCATCAGCAGTATAGATTCGCCTCGATCCCAAAACATGCTGGTTGTTATTGGCAAAGGCTGATGATGTTACCATTCTTGTTAGTTGCTGCATGTTTTACGGAGCGTTCAATTATCGCATGTCTTGTAATAATTTTGCTAAGCTCTTCTGAGCATCTGCAGCCATAATACTTGTAAAACAATAAAAGATCTCCTTCAAGCATTCAGTTAGCTAAAGGTTGGAGATTGAAAGTAAGAGAAAAATCTACAGTGAGGCGGATTGCTCGTCTTGTTGAATAGATTCCAGTAAGTGCAGTGGCATGTTTTGAAGCCCAACATGAGAACAGTATTTGAGACTTGTCCTTGCTTGTGCTTTATAAAAAAAGGATACAGACTTTATGTGCGTTTCTCAAGGTAATTCCTGAATTCTCCTTTAAGTCTGATAAAATATGAAATGGATGCATAAAACTGTATGAACAAAGTAGATCATTTTTTAAAACGTCAGCAAAACCTGTTCGGTGATCGGTATGAAAGCGTCAAGAAATTTTCTGCACCTTTTTTTCGAAAACTCAGTTTTCGGTTTGGTGTGTGGCCTCATTAGAAAAATTGTGTGAACTTGGAACAAATGAGGTGAACAAATGTTATCTGCAATATATTATTATCAATAGAACAATCCATTGTCTCCGATTGAAAACTGCTGAGTAGATTTAAAAGTGTCGTCCACATTAGGTACTGTAATCGACTCCTTACCGTTTTACTTTCATTCACCATAACGCTCAAGTCTTACCAAAGCTTCTGAAAAGATTTTGTTAAGGAAAGATAAAGATCAATCCTTTTATTAGTTAAACCGAAATATAAGCTCCATAGAGATTCCTATAAAAATAAGTGAACATAATGAACAAGCGTGTTGGATTAATGTATAACTTTAGGTAGCTATATATATATATTATACTAGCTGCCCGGCCCGGCTTCGCCCGGGTACTGTTTCGTTTTAGGGTCCGTAATAGTATTTTAGTGTTAGTAGTATTTATTTTCTCAAAGCTGACCTGAGAGATTTTCTCAATTTTTTTTTTCAGTAAGAACCTTGTACAGAGTATTAGAAAACTACAAAAAAAAATCAGCCAAATCGGTCAAGCCGTTTTCATGTTATGTCGTGACAACGGAAAACGGGTTTCATTTTTAACTTTCTCTTACAAAGAGAAAGATATTGTTTTCGTGAAAATTTTCGGAACGAAAAACGGAAAACGGGTTTCATTTTTAACTTTCTCTTACAAAGAGAAAGATATTGTTTTCGTGAAAATTTTCGACCTCGAGATTTTGATTGATTCTAACATTACGATGATAGCGGAGCCTAAAAAAGTGGTTTTTGGAATTCCGTCCGTCGGTCCGTCTGTCCGTAATGGTCTCCCCAGCCTAAACGGCTTGACCGATTTTCTTCAAACTTCGTATCCAAGCTTGTTTTGGTCATAATTCTAGGCCATTTTTTTGTTTGCTTTTAGCCATGTTAATAACGGTACCTGCCATATAAAAATTACACATAACCTCAATTTTCTCGAAAACGGCTCTAACGATTTTAATTAAACTTTATATATACTATAAGCATATTAGTTCCAACAAAACTGCATACCCAGTTTTTTCGAGAAAATCCATATAACGGATTTTGTCATTCAGGCCATATAAAGAAAATTGTTAATTTCTCGCAAACTACTATGCCAAATTGAATGAAATTTAATATATATACTACTATTATAGTTTTAAACAATTCCACATAATTAGTTTTAGCCCAACTATCACTTAACGGAATTTTCAGTTTTGGCCAATAACGGAAAATAATTATTTTTCACATAGACACCGTTTCCTTCAAATTTCGGAGTGAACGTTCGTATAATCACATTTCGACATTTTATATAATTTTTAGCATTAATAATCAAAATGCGCACTATTTGATCTAACGCCCAACTCGCTGTGAAAGAGAAAGTTGCGTACGACCCAGTCGTGCACCCACCACTCGTTATATATATAGATAGAACAAACAAAATTCAACCGAAAAACTTTACCAACTAAACTATACCTTATCCCGGAGATACAATTAAATCTACACGACAAACTAATACAAACCAACAAATTCCATGAAAATATTTTCCTATCACATAAATAGCCCACAAAAGAACGAATTCTTCTGTTTTCATTTAGGGAATACTATTTCTTAGAGCACGTGTTAATGACCCTCAGCGGATAACCCTTTTTGGAAAGTCATTTATTGCCATAAACATAGCTGTGACAAACTATTTTTTTTTTCGTTTCGAACATCTTAAGGACGACAGTGATGACTGATGAGGAATAACATTGTTGCATGAAACTTGAGTATTGTTTACCTACTCCATTGTCTGCAGGATAAAGAGAAACTGTATAATTAACTTGCTATAGAGGATGAAAATGATTCGATTGAGATTAGATAACTAATGGAAAAGAAAAAAAGTTTTCCTCTTAAAGATATTTGGATTTAATTCAATTAAGCTAAAAGAGATTTAAAGAGAGGATTTGAGTTCATTTAGCCCAGACAGACAGATCTCATTCTATATCAAATAATCCAAAGTATTTTAAAACTACTTCACAAATATTTTTATATGGTTACATATTACTTCAGTTTTTAGCAAGACAAAACTCATGGATACGAGATGCCCTAATATAGACCCGGAACGAACACAGAAAACGATCTGCGAGTATGAACCTAAAACGTTCGTATACTGGACTATTCAAAATGATTAGTCTACCCCGTGCATATCAGGGCAAATATAACCGCAATACAGGAAATACGACAGATAGGAATAAGACTGCAAAAAACATTTAATATTACAACCATCAAAGGCTGATTTGTTGAATTTGTTGTAAGAAGCCAACTCTGGTCAAGAGCGACTGACTTTAAGCCTGCCCTTGATTCGCATCAGAGCCAATTCAGAAATATCAACCTCATACGTGCCCATACCGCTGAGACTAAAGACCTCAGTTGAATTTCATGACCTTATTGACGGACTAGGGGATTTGAAATTCAAAACTTAATTGAAAACATCTTTGGTGGGTTAGTTGAAAATTATGTACATCCTCCACTAAAGGACAATAGATGATGGATTGCGACTAATTGTCTTTCAAGTAGCTTTCAATACTGTGGTTGATAAGTAACACAAGGTTTTCTCGAACCCCTAAAATCGAACTTTGTTTCATAGATGCAAGCCATAGATTCATAACCCTGGATAAACTAACATTCAGAGGGGCAAACGCATAGAGAAATCGGAGATACTCGCAGCAAGAAAAAATCATTCAGGCTCTACGAAACAGTGAAAGCAACTTAGTAACAGGTACAGAATTGTAAATGAAATATCGATGAGATATTAGACAGCATGTTCAGCAGCTATTAAATGATATGACAAGAAGAAAGCGAATCCATGTCTTGCCACATCTACCACGTTATATCCCTTCAAGATGTCGCATAGAAGATCCTACGAGTAAAGCCATTATGCAACTTGCGCATCGACACATATCAGTTTATCCATCTTTCCAGCTTTTATATCTGGAGCTCTATAGAGCGATGATCGAATCCACACATGTACCGGGTTTCGGTAAGGAGATGCGATTACTTCATTCTAGTAATGGAATAGTAAAAAATCATATAGATTTTTGTTTTTTCTTATATACTCTATACTGCGCTTTCTTTGAGTTGAATTGAACTGGATTTTCCTTTCCCCATTGTATAACACAAGTCTTCATTCATAAATCAGATATGTTCGCATCTCTGTTGGTGTGCAGCAACAGCGGGAATAGAAGTGTTGCTTGAGTTAGTCACAACTAGAGTACTATCATCTGCCAAACTAAAAATGCAATCCTCAAAAGATCATTATTGTGCAGCAGAAAAAAGTTGGTGAGATAATTAATTCTTGAGGTACCCCAGCGTTTATGGATAATCTATCGAAAGAAACGGCATTTACCACCGCTTGCAAAGATCTGTCTTCAAGAAAGATGTTCATCCAATCACACAGGGGAGGGATTGAGATCTTGTAATTGTCTGGGTCTAAAATAAGAACTAGATCCAACATATTTTCAAAGTTGTTATGGATATCATAAATATTTATTGGTTCCTTGACAAGTTGGGTCAAGTTTCTGGTAAAGGCGCAAACTTTTTGGCCTACATTACTGCATTTCAAGATGGCAAGAAGCACCGATCAAGCGGTTTCGGATCAACCGATCAATGGATGGATGCCAGAGTGCTTTTACTCAAGGACTAATAGCAGCGTGCACAGGATCGAAGAGGAAGGTTGCTCTATCCCAGGCAGAAACACTTAACTGGTAGTCTTTAAATGTAGTCTGTAATAAGTTACTGATGCCTAAGGCCTACCTCCTTATTTGTTATTTGTTTTACGATCCATGCATTCTCCTCGTTCAACTAAAACCAATAAATTTGAATGTAAACATATGGCGTTTTATATAACGGATAAGCATTATTGTTCTTTAGAGACTAAGAAGATATCATAAACAAAATAAAACACAATAAGCTTCTACAAATAACTTAATCGATTTAAAATGAACCATAATAAAGGAGACTACGAGTACTGGCTCAAATATATTAAATACCTAACTGATAAATAGTTTACCTTTGTCGCAGCATGAAATAGTCTAACTAAAAGGGATTTACCTTTGATTTACGAAATTCCAAAATGTTGGCACTGTACATTTCCAGAGCACATACAACCCCCACATGGATGTCCATGGAAAAGTCAATTTCCCGGGTAATACCAATCGCTGAGCACACGAATGGGCTATAGCTTTTGTTAATATTTCGTACACAAAGCAAGTGGGTAATCTAATCTAATCTGATTTTAATCTGACCCACATAATCTAGGCAAAAAAAAAAAAAAAACAAACATCTAAAACCCAAACCATTTCATTTTGGCCGGGCATCACACTCAAAGCGAATCGATATTGATGAAATATTCTAGTTACGTATAAGGGTGCCGCCGAACCATACAAAAAATGTTCATGCTCTACCCAACGTAGCACGGAGGGCGTAAAGCCATGGCATATACCATGCGACCGACACTCATCTCTCCCTATAGTGTTTGCAATACCTTACTGGACACCAACGTGCCAGTACATGTATTTTCGTAGGTAAAAAAAAACTCAGTTTCAAAGCAGATGTCCATTGTCCATGTCCGGTTCTAAAAATAAAGCAGTATGGATTCCCTCCTTCCGGACTGACTTTGGAAACATGCTTACTCTTGACGGAAATCTATCAATTGTTAGGTGATTCTGATTATGTATACAACGAAAAAGAAGTATCTCCGGGAAAAGAAAAAAATTATTAATGTATATCCATTCAAGGGCTATGAAGGAAACAACGAAAAAAAACGAAAGCAATCAGTTCTTTTATGCTGTCGCAAGTCCTAAACCTAATACGGTTTAGGAATTCCTTTGTAAATACGAATAATAGACTCGAATGTACATTTTCGCATATTAAAATCGTACAAATGCACATAAAAATGCAAAGTTTTGATTTAAGGATGCTTGCAAAATGCTGCTTGGTACCTCAAGCGTATATTTGTTTAGAACGCATTCCATATGCTTGCCAGAAGTTATAATAAAATTCGCAGACATAACAGGGTATAACGAGGGATATAAAGTTTTCGAGACATAATTCTTTCTTATTTTTATTTTTATTGTCGACTTGGTATGCGAAAATAAATGAAAAAATAGTTTAACACTGGTAATAAAATAAAGAACTTTGAAGCTAAACAAACTAAAGGCTTTAATATACATATAGGTGTCGTAAAATAAGCTTTATGGTAATAAAGCAGAATAGACTTTATTGCCATGCAAGTAGATTCATTTCTTTTTCATTCTACCATACTTCCTGAGTAAAGAGTACGTCGATAATTTTGCTGCCAATTCCAGATTAGAAATAAAGTTAAAGTTAGATATATTTGTAAATAAGTTTCAAATCAGTTTAATTCATATTACAGGTGGTAAAATAAAAGCATAGTAGCCTGGTAGGATCGGTGAAGAAAATGTTTGGTGTTGCACCATTACATTACTATGATTGTCTAAAGTGCTTACTCGCCTTTGGAAAAAGTCGGGAAAATGACAGGAAATGATATTGAAATATGTATCTTATGTGAGTCCAATGAACCAGAAGAAATACATATCTGATTAATCCAGTTGATATTCTCTTCTTCCAGAAATAAGACCTGACTTTGAATACAACGTTCCTCGCGCTTCGCTCATTTTACGGTCGCCACAATCATCGTACCGAAAGCACTATTCGTAGTGTGGTGTGATGCATAAATTTAAGTCCACTGGTATATTAAACGATAAACCAACACTCACAGGAGAATCTGAGGCAATTTCGCTTAGCTCACAAGAACTCGGCCTTTCGCAGACAAGAACTTGACGAATTTTTCGTCGTCACTTAAGCCTGCACCCGTACAAAATTCAACTGTCATAAGACCTGGAGGTAAACGCCCATAGACAACGATGTGTGTTCGCTAAATGGTCCCTGGAAAAGTTGCAAACCGACCCTTATTTTCATCGGAAAATCATCTTCAGTCAACACACAAAATTGTCGAATTCGGGACACCAATCCACATGAGATGCAAGAGCGTCCTATGCATCCCGAAAGTCACTGTTTGGAGTTGATTTTGGGCTGCGACGTCATCGGTCCATATGGTCCATGGTCAACTCACATGGAGGTGATGTGAACTGGCTACCGGATTCGTGCGATTTGACCCCAGGAGTTTTCTGAAGTCCCAGAGTTATGCGAATAAGTAACAAACCATAGACCTCAAAGCCAACATAAGCAGAGCCGTCGCGTCGATCGGCCTCATTTATGCGCCAGAGTCGTGGCAAATACGTACTTACTCTTTTATTGAAATTTTCTATGAACGTTTCGTATAAATGTGCTAAATATCATTAATACACCTCCCAATTTCCTATTTCAAGGCATTGGTGGTTGGGCATGTTTGCGCATAGACCTTTGACTTCAATAAACCCCATAGAAAAAAGTCCAATAGCGTTGAATCGCAAGATCTGGATGGCAAATTCTGATCGCAAAAACGGCCGATTACACGATTAGGAAATTGAATTGTTTCTCTGGCTGCATGGCATGTGGCACAGTCTTGTTGAAACCACACGTTGGTCACATCCAACAATAACGAAGACCATTTATTGTTACTACCTGTCCAGCCGTATTTTCAAAGAAGAATGGTCCATAATTTTTTAATTTAGTGCTCAACAATGAAAATGTGTTGTTCGTAATTTCGTATAGCGCTTCATATTTACTAACCCCAAACTGTCAGCTATGACATTATTATCTTTTTTTCCGGTGGCAATACAGTAATATTAAATGGCGTAAAATTCAAATTTTGCGTTAACCACCCGTTATATAAGGTAATGTATCATAATCTTTATAACAGGCTGACCCTTGGACACATCTACTGAAAATAATTTATTTGACAAATCGGATAGAAGGTTTGGATACGAATCACTCTTTCAAACTATGCATGCACCAACAGCGACCAATCCAGAAAACGTCAAAATGGACGATTGCTACGATAAAGACAAGTAGACAATCGTTGACACCCATTTGCTAAGGATCTGGTTTACTGAAGAGTCATTTTTGGCTTTGTTCACACAGAAACTGTAGCGCCAAGTAATTGAGTATAGCAATGGGTACTTTTATCCGATTCGTGCAGGGAAAAATGAATTCAATCATCGACATTCCCTTTCATTACCATTCAGATGAAATCATCAATTTAACACCACTCGACCGTGATGCTTTCAATTTGAGAATAGAATTCCTGTGCATTTCAATTTTCTCTTCAAGCAAATGCCATTCTAGCACGAGGCAAATTCTGATGAATGTCATCCCATGCATAGCAAGTGCTACTATTCATCTGCTGGCATTTCTGCTAAGCTCTTTGCATTCGTTTTTTTTTTTAAATGCGCCTGCTTAAACGTTTCTCAAAATTGAACAACAAATTGCAATCGATCATCAGTAAAACGAGACGAGGCAACAATTAATTCCAAGGATTGCAAATGACACGGTCACTTTGGTCAGGATCTAAACAGTACATATTTAGTTTAGAAGTATACAAATTGTAAATATGTATATACGATGCACTAAGAAAATTCCTAGCATATGGCAGAGTTTAAAACTCCCTTTTTGTGGTTCGACTTCCTTTCGTCCTGTTCGAAAGTAGGTATATCAACTCGCAATATGAAGAAATACATGAGGTTGTTTGTACATGATTCTTTTTTCGTTTATCTGAACGTTGTTTTTCCTTGAAAAACACCCGGACGAGTAATATTTGCATACTTCCACTAAAGAGAAATATGTTAAAAAAAAACGGATATTTTGTTTCCTTTGCAGGAAAGCTTTATGCCATTGACAAACAACAATAGCTCTCAAATGTGTACTGATGCAGCCACAACCAGTACACGAATTCACGTTTATCAATAGTGATGCAGGCAGTTGCAACAATGTACGCATCGACACCGTAAGCCGGTTATGGGTTGTAAATTAAAGTCGCAACTGAGGTAATTATTAACAAAACGAGTTAAACTGTTAAATAAAATCTTTTAGTTCAACAGGACCCGTATACAGCTAAATGTTCATTTCGACAATTTTATGCACTATGTCCAGGTCAAAAATAAGTACAAATGCATTTAAGCCACAAAAAAAAAACATTTGGAAAGCCTATTTAACACGCCTTATCCCTGAAAGCCGTCAACTTAGAAAAAAACACACACAAAACGCAACCTCGTATTTGCCATAACGCACACGACTGGATTTAGATTTGATGTTGTCTAGACTTGAGATAATTGGGTTTTAGGGATCGAAATGGTAAGCGAAAACAAAGATATATATCCCGGATTTTAGGTACTTTTGGAATAAACCCAAATTCAAATGTTTCCTTTTTCTGTAATTGAAACTCGACACACACATTCATTCCACAAATTATAAATAAAAATATTCTATTATGGCATGTTGTTGTATCATTTGTCATAAATAATAAACTGTAACTGTGATTGCAGTAAACAAAAATATAAATATTCAATAAATTTGTGTGAAATAAATTAAAAAAATATATATACTGTCTGCGCATGAATTAATAATTAAAATAACAAGAGTGGAATTCCAAAAAAATTAAAACACAGCAACATGTTGACAATTAAGAAAATAATTTTCCCCGAAAAATAACGGCAAACATGCCAAAGGGTGTCGACAATATAAAGTTGTTTCAGAAAACTAATATTCATAAGGGCCGGACCGGATGTAGTTTGTTTTTTCGACGGAGTCTATACTGCATATTTATAGAAAGCAGTTTTTTTTTTTAAATGACATTAAAACGACATTCAAAACTGTTTCATGAGGGACGTAGGAACATAGCTTGGTACCTATAAATTATTGTTTTTTTTTTGTTGATGTTGTAACTTAAAAACACACAATGGTAAAGTTTTTTGTGTAAAATTAACTTTTATTATGGCTTTCAATTAAATTAAGAGATGCTAGGTTAACAATGTATATAGATAAAGACCAAGGATGATATGCGGGAGCTTAAATAATAATAAAAAAAAAGTACTTAAGTAAAAGTAAAACATATGAGAAGGCTACAATGCGGATCGTTTAATACCCTATCCCATTATTAAATTAATATCCCCAAATTGTGGGCTTTATGGTGATATGATATTTGGCGCACTTTTAGGAAGCTATTTACTTCTATAAGACTTCTTTAAATATTTCTAATAAGCCTTACAGAAAAAAACTTTGTTTACTTATAAAAGGCCTTACAGAAGCAAATTATTGGCTTCGCAAAAAGTTTTTCCGAAAATTTTTGCAAGCCTTCTCGAAGTTGAAAAATAACTAATTTCTATTATTTTCTTTTTATTTGTATATTTTCTTATTTTATTTACTTTTATTAATTTCAATTTCAATCTCTTATAATTATTAAAACCCAATTCGTTATTATGAAAGTATGAAATAATTATATAAAAACTCTTATCTTACTGGGATTCGAAATCGCGTTCTCTCGCACGGTAGTCCAACACGGTATCGACTATAGGCTGTACTCTGAAACATGAAAGACAAGTAAGTACAACGAAGTACTTGTATCGTGTTGACTCATTCTCCGGTAGGTTTCCGATCTTTTCACCTTGTCCCAATCTTTTCACCTTTTTTCCGATCTTTTAACCTTTTAAGCGAAGTTCTACCGAAACATCTTATCGTATTGTACATCTCCGGAAGCTTAAAAACAACCTTACAGAAGTTACGTCATCACAATTTCGGTTATTCTTGTGAATTTTCCTGCATAATGTCTTAAACAAGCTTCTACCCAAACAATCGACTGTTAAAATGATTAACCTCCGTGCACAAGTAGTATATAAGGCCTATAGAAATAATTGCTTGTGGAAATTACATTTTTGTGCCTTATAGAAGAATAATTGTTATTTGGGAATTTCGGTTATGCTTGTGAATTTTCCTGCATAATGTCTTAAATAAGCTTCTACCCAAACAATCGACCACCAAAATGCTCAACCTCCGCGAACAAGCAGGCCTATAGAACTTATTGCTTATGGAAATTAAATTTGTGTGCCTTATAGAAGAAAAATTAGTTAGCCGAAGTGCTAAAACCAAGTAACCAAATCAAACTAGATTTGCATAAAATATAGAACATATGTCTTCCATTTGATTCTTACGACCGTCATTTTTCCATGCGTATGGAAGCTGTGTAAAATTATTTCTATACCAAAAAAGGTAGTAAGGATGATTACAGACCGATTGTAATTTTACCTTTTCTTTCAAAAATCTTACAGAACATAATGCACTCTAAAATACGTGAGTATCTTTATACAAATTGATCCGAACACAGCTGCACCACACCTTTATTTAAGATGTAAGGCAAGCCGTTGATGAACACATGCTAAGACTTCTTATGATGATAGATTTTTCAAAGCATTCGATACCGTTTATCACGACATACTCTGTAGAAAACATGTAGAACAATTTAATTTTTCTCAATCAGGTGCGAACCTGGTCCTATCATATCTTAGCGGTAGATTACACGTTGACCTAGCTAACAACAACATCGTTAAACAGGGTTCTTTTGAGACCGCTCTAATTCTGTTGGAATGCCGAATTTCGAAATGTGAAATTATATGGCGGAATGCATCGCATTTCGGCTGAAATCAGAAATTTTGCTGAAATGACACATTTCGAGTCGGTTGAAGGAAGCTAAAACGAAGATCTCCAATCAATATATCATCGGGCAGAAAAAAACGGTCTTGCTCTTAATTTCACCAAGTCTAAATATATTTTAATTTCAAGGATTAAAGTAGTCATACTTCATATTTTCCTCAAATTAAATTAAACATAGCATATATTCACTTTTTCAATACAGTAATGAATCTAGACACATACATCTTCCTCTAGCTAAAATGTATGGGAGCCTAAGGACGCTTTGGGCTTCTCAACACATAACTCCATTTGCAACAAGAAAAATTATAGATAAAACTCTACTCGTGACTCGTCCCAATTTAGCTCTTTGGTTGTGAGATTTTTGGTAATCGCAACTACGAGCTTCAACATTAGCTTAATGTTGCGTTCAACAGCATCAAACGTTACATTTATGGACGTAGAAGATATGACCACATATCTTCAACATTAGCTTAATGTTGCGTTCAACAGCATCAAACGTTACATTTATGGACGTAGAAGATATGACCACATATCCACCTTCTCTAAGTCAATGTACGGAATAACTCTCATACAATTTAGGACTGTTAAACTGCTGCATAATGATATAGTGACCCGTCAACCACTTTATATACTTTACCGAATCCCTTTCGAACTTAAGAATATTAAAACTTGTTCCGACACGATTCAATTATTTAGTTTCCAAATTTTACTACATGTTATTTAATTGTGGAATTCCCTACCCCTAAATTTTCGACTGATGAGCGCACAATCCAATTTAGAAGGACGCTTTGGAAAAATTTCGCGTCTAATGATAGCCATTTTTTCCATATTATTTATTTATTTTTCATTTCTCATTTTATTTTTAGATCTAAATTAATTATAATATTATTTAAATATAAAATTGTAATTTAATTTCAAATTTGTAATATTATCTACTTACGAGTGACCTTTAAGCAGTTATTTTGGTTTTTTTTTTCACTAAATTATAAGATAGTGTATCTTAAGCTCCCTACACACGATCAATGTTATTTTTCAATACCTTAAGGTATATCTACCTAAATTATTCCTCTATGTTACAAACTATATAACGGGTGATTTTTTAAGAGGTTTAGAACTTTTTAAAAAAAAACACAAAAAATTCGAAAAAATGAATGAAATATTTATTTGAATCGATAGCTTGAACCTTGCAATTTAATGTTTAAAGATAATTTCATGCAAATGTTGACCGCGGCTGCGTCTCAGGTAGCCCATCCGCTGAGTCCAATTTTGGCATACTCTTTCACACATATCGGCCGGTATCTCACGAATGAATGCATGGATGTTGGCTTCCAGTGCGTCAATCGAAGCGGGCTTGTCCCTATAGACATTAGCCTTGACATACCCCCACAAAAAATAATCTAATGGTGTCAAATCGCACGATCTAGGCGGCCAATTGACCGGCCCGAAACGTGAAATTAACTGTTCACCAAACTCGCCTCGCAATTGCGCCATTGTTTCGCGTGCTGTGTGGCATGTGGCACCGTCTTGTTGAAACCACATATCATGCAAGTCAAGAACTTCCATTTCGGGCAAAAAAAAGTTTGTTATCATCGCTCGGTAGCGTTCACTATTGACAGTAACGCTGCGATTCGCATCATCTTTGAAGAAATATGGCCCAATAATGCCGCCGGCCCATAAACCGCACCAAACAGTGGCTTTTTCGGGATGCATTGGTAGCTGTTGCAATGCTTCTGGCTGATCTTCACTCCAAATGCGGCAATTTTGCTTATTTACGTACCCATTCAACCAAAAATGAGCCTCATCGCTGAACACAATTTTTCGATAAAAAAGCGGATCCTCGGCCAGCTTTCCAAGAGCCCATTCACCAAAAATTCGGCGTTGTGGTAGGTCGGCTGGCTTTAGTTCTTGCACCAGCTGTATCTTAAAAGGCTTTACGCCCAAATCCTTCCGCAAAATTTTCCACGTAGTGCTGTAACAAAGGCCTAACTGCTGGGAACGGCGCCGAATCGACATTTCGCGGTCTTCTGTCACACTAGCTGATACGGCCGCAATATTTTCTTCACTACGCACAGTACGTAAACGTGTTGGTGGTTTAATGTCCAACAAAGTAAATTTGGTGCGAAATTTGGTCACAATCTTCCGAATAGACTGCTCAGAAGGTCGAGAATGCCGATCATAAAATGGAAGCAGCGCGCGATGAACATTTCGAACCGAGCACGAATTTTGATAGTAAAATTCAATAATTTGCAAGCGTTGTTCATTTGTAAGACGATCCACGGTTAAATTGCAAACCAAACTGAAGCTGTTTGACAGTGACACAAGGTACTAAACACACGTCAGCTGTCAAAACCAGTGTTGCCAAAACCAAACCAGCTAAAAAATCACCCGTTATAAAATCTAATATACCCCTATCAGTCAATTAAAATTGTTAATTAACATTTACCGTGTGTACGGCTCTTTAAAGTGTCAAGACTTTACGAATAAATAAATATAAATATAATATTGCTTTAAGATTTTTATATGTGTACAGAAGTACAGAGTAACATTGCCATGGCCATGGATCAACTGTAAATTACCTTTAGTAATTTAAAAAAAAAAATCGTGTGCCAGTTGCATTAAAATATATAAAGGGTCCGCCAAATAACTTTTTTTTTGAAAATGCTATAAAAAAACTTATGAATATTTTCTCAAATTTCTTTTTTTAATTTGAAAGTACAATCCTTCCGGTTAATAATGGAAAATAATTTCATTCAAATGGCTGCCTCGGCTGGCCATGCAGTAGCCTACACGATCGGTCAAATTTGTAAGCACATTATCGATTGTGTGCAGCTGTATTTCACCAATGGCTTCACGAATATTGTCCTTTAAAGCGTCAATTGTCTCTGGCTTGTCGGCATAACACTTATCTTTTACGGCACCCCACAAATAATAGTCCAACGGTATCAAATCGCAGCTCCGAGATGGCCAAACGACATCAGCTCTGCGGCTGATAATGCGGTCTTCAAAAACAGGGCGCAAAACATCGAGAGTAGCTTTGGCTGTGTTGCACGTAGTGCCGACCTGTTGAAACCAAATGTTGCCAATATCTTCCTCTTCAATTTTTGTGAACAAAAATTCGTTCAACATGGCCCGATAACGATCGCCATTGACTGTAACGGCCACTCTTTGCTCATTTTCGAAGAAAAATGACCCAATTATGCCTCTGGACCAAAATCCACACCAAACAGTAACTCGTTTTGGGTGTATCGGCTTTTCAATGTGTGCGTGCAGGTTTTCTGTGCCCCAAATGCGACAATTTTGATTGTTTACATACCCGCCAAGATCAAAATGAGCTTCATCTGAAGAGATGATTTTTTTGGCAAAATCGGCATCTTCTCTAAGTCGATCGCAGGCCCACTTAACGAAGCGAAAACGCATTGGATGGTCAGTTGGCTTCAACTCCTGAACCAATTGGACTTTGTATGGCGTCATACCAAGGTCTTTATGCAAAATTCGTCTCAAAGATGTCTACGAAATGTTTAATTGTTGAGAACTACGGTGAATTGATGTTTCAATTTTCAGTAGGTATACGAAACGTCAAAAATTAGCCACTGGATTAATTTTTAGCGAGCTCTAGACCAAGTCTCTGTTCATCACACCAATTTCAAAAATTATGCACTGGTTAATATTTTAATGCAATTGACACATCGCCTAAGAACTTTCTAATAAACAATATTTGCCTTCAAACAACAGCGGTGTCCAGCTTGATATGCACTTGAAGAAATCTAAATACAATTTCCGAAAGCATTTATAATCAACTGCGGTACTGCAATTGTTAAATAGCCTCTATATTTTTTTATCTAGGAAAGGACTACATTAGTTTAAGGCTGTAAGCTTCCCATGAATTCCGTGGCTCCACATGAAACAAGATTGAATACTTGGTAATCTAGAACAATCATCTCATATTTTCGTGACTCTGGTATACACGTTAAACACAAATAAAACGAGTGGTGGGTGCACGACTGGGTCGTACGCAACTTTCTCTTTCACAGCAAGTTGGGCGTTAGATCTAATCATAAGCATTTTGATTATTGATGCTAAAATGATATAAATAATGTCGAAATGTATTTATACGAATTTTTACTCCAAAATTTGAAGGAATCGATGTCAATGTGAAAAATAATGATTTTCCGTTTTTGGCCAAAACTGAAAATTCCGTTTGGTAATAGTTGGGCTAAAACTAATTTGGAATTGCTTCAAGCTGTAATAGTATTATATGTATTAAATTTCATTCAATTTGACACAATAGTTTGCGAGATATTAACAATTTTCTTTATATGGCCTAAATGACAAAATCCGTTATATGGATTTTCTCGAAAAAACTGGGTATGCAGTTTTGTAGGAACTTATATGGTTATAGAATATATAAAGTTTAATCAAAATCGTTAGAGCCGTTTTCGAGAAAATTGAGGTTATGTGTAATTTTTATATGGCAGGTACCAGTTTTAACATGGCTAAAAGCAAACAAAAAAAATAGCCTAGAATTATGACCAAAACAAGCTTGGATACGAAGTTTGAAGAAAATCGGTCAAGCCGTTTAGGCTGGGGAGACCGTCACGGACAGACGGACCGACGGACCGACGGACGGAATTCCAAAAACCACTTTTTTAGGCTCCGCTATCATCGTAATGTTAGAATCAATCAAAATCTCGAGGTCGAAAATTTTCACGAAAACAATATCTTTCTCTTTGTAAGAGAAAGTTAATAATGAGGATTTCTGCCAAATGAAATGGTTTGAAGAGGAAACCTTCATGTCCATAACGAATATTCTGTTTTGAATGGATTTCCGGTGTCCTTTTCTTATTTGCTTTCCTACATAAAATCGACCTGTCTCGTTGGACATGCATTTGGACATGTATTTGAAAATATTAAAGGAATTTTTTCTTTCCAGAATTACGCCGAAAGATAATTTTTTTAACAAACAGGCTTGTTTAGGCAGATTCGCGGCGAAAACTTCATGATATTTCAAGAAACTCCGTATTTTAGAAAATTAATATAGGAAGCTGGTATATGGTTTAATTATTGATCGAGTCAAAATCATAAATGAGTCGATCTAGCAATGTCACTGATTTGAAGATGTTTTATGTGTCTTTCAATGACAAAAGTCATTGATAATTGTTACCAAAATTCTTAGTTGACAACTTTCACATCGCTACACCAATTTCTCTTACAAAAGGTATTGTTTTCGTAAAAATGTTCGACCTTGATTTTGATTGATTCTAACATTACGATGATAGAGAAACCCACAAAAGGGGATTTTGGAATTCCGTCCGTCTGTTCAGCCTAAACGAATTGACCTATTTTCTTCAAACTTCGTATCCACGTTTGTTTTGGTCATATTTCTAGTTCTTTTTTTTATTTTAAGCCATTATATTAACGGTCCCTGCCATATAAACAATATACATAAACCCAATTTTCTCAAAAACGGCTCTGACGACTTTGACTAAAATTTATATAAACTTTAGCATATTGGTTCCGGGAAAATCCATATAACGAATTTTTGCATTTAGGTCATATAAAAAAAATTGTCAATTTCTCACAAACTTTTTTGTCAAATTTTTATTGATGGTTTATGGGATGGGATAGATTATTAAACGAATTTTGCATGCGCTCTATTTTTTCAGTATTAGCATAAATCATTTTTTTTAATTTGGGAAAATATATTACAAGAGAAACCCGAGCACAAGTATTGCCTTTAATAACTTTACAATCTAAATCTAAGATATGAATAGATAGACTATGGATAAAAAGTGCACTTGAAGTCGGAGCGAAAATTCTCCGGCGAATTGAGTTGAAGTGCGTCCAGGAGCATTTTTCGTTTAATTTTTAAGAGCTATAAGTGGAATTCTTTTTCCGATTTCCTCCGACACAAATTCTTTGCTGAATTTATTTACGAATTGTAGTGAAGTGAAGCCGTCGCATTTGTGTAGTATTTTTTCCGATGACGCATTCCTCGAATGGGATTTGAACCTTCGACGAAGTATGTGTTGCGAAAAATTGTCCGCTCCGACGGATACCTAGCGAACGGATACCTGAGAATCCGCAGTTACAATTACTTTAAAGGCTTCAACGTTTTCGTCCGTTTTTGCTCCTTGTCCAGATGAGTAGGTAAGTATGCTGAAGGTGGCCCTTTCAGCCAATAGTGACAATTAAAACGACCCTAAACTTGTTTTTGTAAAACATAACAACACTTTAATTTTTACACAAAACAAACAAAATCCCCAGATTATGACAATAGCTGCCGACCCTGACGCTTAACAATAAGAAAACCCCTGCCAGAAATTTCGGCACAACGCCATTGAAAACCTGTAGAGTATTATATCGATGGAAGAGGCAAGCATTCATAATTTATAAGCTGCTTAAGTATATAATTCAATATTTTGCACGTTAATTAAATGGAATTTCTGTTGCTCCTATAAAAAGTTTCCTAGTGTGTATGCAAAGTAGACTCACTTGTACAAACTCAGTTGTTCAACTTTCCGATGAGTATCATTCAGAAATTATCTTGAATAGATGTAAAGACAAGTTGATACAAATGACTATTAGTGTTTATAAACATAACTAGGTAATATCATATTCTAATTAAATCTAAATCCCTCCACAATGATACTGATACATTTTGAAATATAAAAAAAAAACTTACCGGACATTCGCCAAAGTATGTCGCCGGTTCTTCAAATACCGACTGTGATACTTTTGCAGATCACCGATGGATCCCTGTTCGGCCTGCATTTTTGGCAGTGTAATTCCACTCTGCGGATTTGGATTAACTAGATTGCTTGTGTGATTAAAGTTGCTGGATACACTGCCGCTGCCACCGCCGATGCTCGCAGCACCACTGATGGCACTACCACTAGACGTGAGCGTCTCACTCGAGTTGGTTGCTAGCGCTACCACAGTCCTATTCCAGCCCGATTTCAAATGTTTCCGGATTTTCAGTTTAATCCGCGGTGATGGTGAGCTGGAGTACTCCTCGGATCCGCCGCGCTGCGAATGTCTATCACTGCTGCTGAGTGTTGCAGAGGTCGTTTGTTGGGATAATTGTTGCTGTGGCGGATGGTGGTTTTGATCAGACTCTTCCTCTTCTTTAATATGAGGTAATGGTGAGGTTTGTGGTTGGCAAACTCTGCTGGGTGGTGTCGACGATGATGATGAATTGTTGTTGGCTTGATTCGATATTGAGGATGCAATCGAGGCGACAATATCATCTGGACTGTCCGATGTATCGGATCGCTTGGATACTGGCGAGATGGGTTCAATGCCCTCCGTCGGCGTTGTAACGTTGACAATGTGTCCTTCGATTATAACGCTATTGAGTTCATCCGATGGAATCGGCGAATTCGGAGGACTTGTAGCGGGGGCTGCTGAGCCCCCGCGACAAGGTATACAACAGCGAAACACTGTGCCTCCGAAGCACTTAGGCTTGGAGAGCCGTTTTGAGTGCTCGACAGGGCGCTGCTGTGGTTTTTAAAAATATTTTTGATGTTATTACTTGAGATAAAATTCCAAGAATAAAATGAAGGATGAATCGTGGATCGTTACTAAAATTATAAATTACAGAAAATAAGAAATTAAATGATGGGTACACGTAATTTTTTTGTCAAACTTTTTTTTGTGCTGCCTGATGAGATATATATATTTTTTGCTTTTTTGAAATTAAATCAATCTATGAATTTTGTCTGCGCGGATGAGTGCCGGAAGTAAAAGCAACTCTTGACATGATAACAAACCTTGTTTGAAGGCGCATGCTTTCCAGAATCGATTTCCACTTTTTGACCACCATTATTTATTTTTATGTGATGGGAAAATTTTGCTAATCGCATTTTCTCTTAGAATTACAACAGTAGTCGATTTCTTTGGTGGAGGTTATCTCAAATTGAACCATAGTTGAACTTCTTCTACGTGCTGCACATTGTGTTCTGCAATTTGTGTAGCCTTGTTTTTTTTTTTTTTTTTTGATTTATTGGTTGCACGTAATCCTTAGAATCACCTGCAATGAAAGGAAACAAAACAAATAAAAATTACTCACGTGGATTTATTACTTCCTATTTTCAATTATTTTACAAAATGTAGCCCATTGCAAATGATTTTCTAGAAAATAATATTTTTTCGTTTTGAAAATTTTATCAATCAATCTATGTATCTACTTATGTGCCAAATGCCTGCTTTATAAATGCTGCAAAACTACTCAGTCAATTTGAACCAAGTATACGCAGTAGAAGCCACTAAAGCAGTTGTTTTTTTTTTAAATAGTTTTGTTATTCATATCAGGTAGGTGCCGGCATGAGCGAGTATAGCGAAGCAAACCGATAAAGAGAGAAAGAAAACCGAACATCGAAGAATTTGACAGAATGTCACAATCAACTATCAACAGTTACGATTTTGAGCCATAGTAAGCAAACGAATAATCATTTTTACCAACGGTTTTTTCCTCTGACTGAGAAGGCAATTTAGTAATAAAGCCCACACTCGAACTACTACGGGAATTTTATATAAGACCCAATATTTTATTTTTGTGAACCGTAGAAAAAGAAGGGTCTATCGTCTGCGGATAAATTTTAATGCTTTCGAGTGTTTTTTTTTTTTGAATGAGCGTTTTCGTGTGAGTTTCTGCAAGGTGGAAGAAATTATTTACCTTTTGCAGGACGGATAAGCCACAGAACGGACAAAAATTTTGCATTATCTCTAAGGCAGCAATTATTAACTACCTTGCACTGGATTGGAAATGGTGGGCAGTATCATGGAGTTTCTGATAAAGCCACATTATGCAGATGTGTTAATCGGGTGTGCACAGTGATTGTGGATTTATTGTTTGAAGACATTGGCCCGATGAGCTGGATACCATTCCTGGAAAATTTCATGCTATTGCAGGTTGATTTCTAAAGTTCAGAATTTATTTAGCAAATAGAATATTTGATTTTTTAAAGGCATGCCTTGTGTATATGGATGTATTCATGGAACTTTAATCAATATAGATGAGGTGCATCTATATTGATTAAAGTTCCATCAATAATCGAATTCGAACCTTCATATGTCAATAGTCATGGGAAGCATTCATTAAATTGTATGATTGTGTGTGGTCAGGACTTAAAGTTTTATAATGCTTACGTGAATTGGCCCGGAAGTGTGCATGATTCAAGAGTACTAAGAAGACTTCCACTTAACACTCTTTTTGAAAGTCCTTTTCCTTACGCTATACTGCTTGGAGATACCGGGTATCCTTCTAAGGATTGGTTAGCTTCACCGATATTAAGACCTACAAATATTAAAATCGATGCATCCGATCCCATAAATCAACTCGTAGACTTATTGTAATTTTTTTCCAATAATCACAAATTTGTAAATTATTTATTTGTACTTTGTGAAACAGAATTCCATTTTACAAATTTGTACTTGTGATCTACAAGTTACAAATTTTTGCTTGTAACTTGTAGTTGGTGAAATAGGGCCCTGACCTACCTACAAGTTCTGACCCATGCAGTAAATTAACTCAATACCGAGTCTGAATTTTTTTCACGATCTTTAGCTTTTACTTAAAAATGATAAACCTACTCATAAGTCCCTTGAGTTCGCACTAGTAAAACAAACGAAGTGGTTTAGATAGGTTATATCTTTGTCTCATTGAGGCAATATCGAACCTGGATTTGCAATTATAAACCTTGGTATCATGATCATCATAAACGTTGTTGAACCGATCTTGATTGTTTATTTATTTCTTCTTAGCAAACTACTTTTGGTCGTTTCTCTTGTTTCATGCCAATCATTAGATAACAATCTAAATCCCAACAAATTAGGAAGCTTCTATAACTGATAAATTTACCATTATCTAATAGGCGTCCAAGCTGTCAAATTTTGAAATAATTTGAAAGGCGATTCGTATCGAAAATGGTGCGAGTAAATGCGCACGTAAAAGATGACTATGCATTCGCCACGTTGGTCATTTAGTGTATCGCATGATTGATACGATATGAAGATTGATGGCTTCAAATTCGGCCATGATTGGCAAACAACCAGATGTGTGCATATGCGGAAATGCGTTAAAGGTAGCTGCCAAAGCCTAGAAGTAAAACAGCAGTAGTTGCTCCTTCTATCCCCTGTAGTATCGAAATTTCCATGGCAACTTGTCAAATTAGAATATTTCATCCCCCAATACAATTTTTTTCGGTTTATATTCAGCATCAGCACTCAAAGCACAACAGCGGAACTACAACGAATGCCAGGAAATAGTTTTTGTTTTTAAGTAATTGCCTGTGCTTAATACATTTTGCGAATCATGAACCGACGTTTGTTTGAAGTTTATTGTGAAAAGGTGATTTTATTGCATAAAAAAAAACCATATGATTCATTTTTAATTGACTTTTTTTCTTTAAAAATAAAATGAAATCTAATTAAAAATTCAGAATTTTTAATTGCTCGAATTTGACAAATCAGTCGCCAAATGTTGAAGGGTCATTAGCGAGACTTTTGTTCGATGATTGAAAATCCACCCGCTCCCGACTAACACGTCATGTAACCAAAAACTTAATGATGTCATCAACAGAATGGTTATTGTTCGTCCCATTCCGTTTATGAATGCAAATTGCACTTTATAGTCCGCACTTGATGCCGCCGACTAATAAAAAGTTTGTCGGTAATTTTAATACACATCCGAGTATCTCTATAGTCGGTATAATCAGAGGCGTGTGCTTGTGTTTATTCTATAGAGGCAGGCAATATCATGCGAAAAAAAATGGAAATTACTTGCACTGTAGAGAGAGCTCTGTTAATTTTCCATTTCGGATGGTAAATGAAAGCAGTGATGGGGATGTAGATGTACGAGCACGAATAGTATCTATGGGGACCTTGTTTGTTGATAGGATTGTGTAAAGTTTGACAGTCAGGGGAATATTGTTTTTGTGAATGCGTATCTTTGGGTGATTTAAAATTTTTGGAAGTTTTATTTACTCATAAGAGACTTGTAGATATGTAAGTGTTTAAAAAAATAAACCTTTTGTTCTTATTTTTAAAGGGTTGATATTGAAACAATTGTTTGTTATTCCATATGACAAGATTATATCACATATACAATGTATTTGCAACTATTCCATCCTGGTTGGTTGACAGATATAGGGTTCAAGACAAAGACTAAAGGTAAGTGCTTTAAATCCTTTTCTAGCCTCAGTTAGTAGATTACTGGAAGCAGCACGAAAGACTTAACTGGAGTACTGGTAGCAACCCTGAGTCCTTTTTCGAGACAGCCCACTGACAAAACTAATAATCCTAAGTCAATAACAAAGCAACAACCTGTAGTTCGAGTGCTTTATTATTAAATATAAATTAGAAGGCAGCTCCGAAGAAAGAAGAAAACAAAAAAGCTGATTAAATAATACTTCCTTTAATATCTGACGAGATGTCATTATCAGAGTTGATAGCGGTCCCAAAGTAGACATGTGGCATCTTGTTCAATTCCTTGTTGGTGTGTTACCATAAAGGCCGTCACTTCCGAAAGCCTTGTTAAGTTTGAGTTTAGATATTGCAATCCTCACTTCAAATAGCTTAACTGGTTGTTAGTGTTCGATGGCGTCGCTAAAATGGATTAGATGATTTGACAAATCATTCGAGTAGTATCAATTGTCATGAAAAGCTTATCTCAAATAGCCCTTCGGATTCGGCAAGGAGGTCCCGCCAGTACACACGCACACATGAATGGTTGTGAGAAAGCTAGGCCCTGGGTACTAACAAGCCTGTTGCGCCAACAAATTGTATTTGTATTTATAAAAGTGTTTCTATCATATTCTCAGCATCGACTGTGACTCATTTACAGACTTAAGCAACGCTTACAAACATCATTGCTGACATCATTCTTGTCTATATCTTCGATCCCGCTCTTTTCTTGTATCTGAAAAGCTGGTAAAGCTGGTGTGCTTCCCTCCTAAGCTTAATGGCAGGTCTCCTATTTACTTGAAGAATCTCGTTCTACTCATCATTTTTGACTGCGAGCAACATTCGGCATTCTTCATTAAACCATGGATTTCTTGCTGGTGGGCGAAAGGAACGTTGATATCATCGCCATTGGACTGCGACATTAGATGATAGTTGTATGGTATTAATCGAGATTTTGGGATACGATTCTTGAGGTCATAAAAATGTAGACTGGTTATAGTGGCATTTCATTCGCAGGCGGAGTCAATTATCAAATGTCCATTGACAGACATGGTATTTCGTTGGTTGCGTTTTCCGATAATAATGCTAAAGATCTCCTCCTCTCGATTTTAAAATCGTTCTTCAGCAGTTGCACATGTGTTGTGTTGGTTAACTTGTAGAAACATTAATTAAATATTTTGCATACGAGCCTTGAAAACTAGCTTCTCTATTTATTTGTGTGTACGAAAATATGGAACCTCCTATTCATCATCGATTCCGAATGGTAAATTTGACAACTTTTCAGACATTCGCAAGAGTTAGAACGTAGGTTAATTTCGTCATTTAACCACAGACCTGGTTATTAGTCCAACAGTTAACCACCAGGCCACTGCACCCATCCATATAAGCCTTATGTTGACGAATTTTGTCATTTCAAAAATGAGTTCGCTGATGTCTTCGTAGCATTAGGCTTTTTCTATAATTCGAGCACTGCCAAAGGGTTGTGAATACTTTTATAGTTTTAAACCATAGCTCAGGCGTTCAATTGGGACAGCGAGAAAGATAGGAACGACGTTGAGTGTAGTGAAGATTTACTTCAAGGATGGTGTCTAAAAAAAACTGTACCGAACTTTTTATTTTTTTATTTCTTTGAATTATTCATTCAATTTGGCTGAGATTGCACGCGAAATTTCCAATAAACAACCGAGCGTGTTAGGAGTGTTTTTTTCATATTCTTTATAGGCTTAAATAAAAATGAAAACGCAAATCGCTACCAGCTGGCATTTTGACAACGATTGCAGATCGTTATTTACATTTCATAATGGATTAAGAAATCCGCATTTGGGTTGTGATCTGCTATAATGCACTGGAGTCCCTACTTTGCGTCCAAAGAAAATTTCGGAAAACGTTTGGCTGCACACGTCTTAGCAGATGGACTTTAATGAGATTAGTGAACTCTTTTTCCGAGTGGAAAATCGCTCGCAGGACTTATCATCAAAATCCTTCAGTTCGGACAACGAAAACAATTGCTTCCGTAGACACTGTCATGTAGGATACTCCACACGTTCGCAAAAAATTACAAATAAAATCATTTCAGAAACTATTCATTTCGTGGCCCTGCGGTCACCAGACCTGCCTTTCTTGTGGGATTGTGGGGTTATTATAAACAGCAAGTCTACTAGGCAAAGCCAACTAATTTGAATAGTGTGAAGCAATCCATTCAGTCAATAATGGAAGCAGTTACTAGTTTAACTCTTCAGTCAGTGTAAGCAACTTTTTGATCAGATGCCACGTCATTTAAAAACTTTTAAATTCTTAAAATAAAAAAAAAATATTTTTTTTTAAAAATTTAAAAATATATAAAAATGTACTCTAAAAAATATTTATTTGAGTTTCTTTATGGTAACACAATTCATCAGCTACTCAGAACATTTTCTATTCAAACTAAGAGTATAAGTGTGGATAAATATATAGGCTAAGGCTAACTTAATCTATTTAGACTATGGTCTTGTTGTATTTCGTACGTAAATTGCTTTGTAAGCATATATAGATTAGCAAAAACCTCATCTACAAGGTGGGCCAAAGGAAGTCATCCGATGTTGTTTGGCCCTTCAGAATATCGGTTGTGGCTCGCGCAGGGTGTGCAGTTGCTCTGTCCTGTTGGAACCACATGTCATCCAGTCCTAATTCGTCCAATTGTCGTCCAATTGTGGCAGAAAAAACTCGGTTAATGTGGCCCTATAGCGCGCACCGTACATTGTTGTCGTTTGACCAGCGGCATTCTAGAAAAAATGGCCCAATGACTCCTCCAGCGTAAACAGCGCACCATGCAGTAACTTTAAGCGGGTGGAATGGCTTCTCGTGCATTACTCGTGGATTATCGGTACCCCAGAAGCGATCGATTTGCTTGTTTACGTACCCGCTGAGGTGGAAATGAGCCTCATCGCTCATTATGATTTTGGTCAAAAAATCGTCCACTTCGTCCTCCTGATTGAGGATGGTTTTGGCGTAGGTTACACGCGTTTGGCGGTCGACAGGCAGCAGCTGATGCACGGACTGGACTTTGTACGGGAACATGCGCAAGTCTTTGACCAAAATTTGCCTTAGGGACGACCGGCTGATGGCTAATTGCGAGGCGCGGAGTCTGGTCGATGTTTCCGGCGACAGCTCGACATCCTCGGCAACAGCGGCGATATTCTCGGCACAACGGGCGCTCCGGGGCCGACCAGTCTTGGCAACGTCTCGTGTGGTCCCATACTGTTCAAGATTGGTGGCCAAACGGCGCAGTGTTTGCGCAGTCGGTGTCGGACGGCCGGGGAATTCGCGCTGCGCCAACACTACAAACGAATTGTTACGCAAACAAATAGACAAGATTATTCCGCGTTCTTGGGGAGTGTATCGCTCCATGGCTTGTTCACTTGTATTCTACATCTGTCTAGTCCACAAATGTCAAAACTGATTTGACATTGGCGGCCATTTGCAAAAATAAGAGCATCTTCCAATAGGGTGATCTTTTTTGGCCAACCTTGTATTATAACCGAAGAATAGTTTATTACAAATCCGAATAATTGCTAATTCTTCTCATTAAAATACAGAACACAATGAGTGACGCGGTCTTTCATCCTCCCTTTGCTTGGTATATTCAGTATACCCAGGATAATATCCAAACATTAAGGAAGAATAAATGGTCCGTGTCATACGTTGGTTTCATAACTTACAATGGCACAATTTTTGTTCTTAACACTTCAGTATTCCGAATGCATATGAGCTTTTTCTTTCCTTCGACTTTCCATCACAAAAGTTTACATTATGTATTTGGTTTGCTTTTTTCCATAAAATATTATGGAACCTCTTTATTTAAAATAAATTTCTTTCTTCTTTAACCAAATCTTAAAGCACTTATCTACTGTTGTCAAGCACACCATTACTAGGTTAAATATGAAATAAATAATTTCCACTTACAGGTACCTTCTAGATCTATAATAAATTCAATTACATTCAAAATAATACTGAAATCAAATATCAGATTTATAGCTATTTCCCTTAATAAGGAGATTTTGTTCGCAATTCCTTGTCGTTATGTTCAAAGCGTTTTACGTTTCAATCAACTGGCCAGACAAATCTTAGAAATAGCAAATTGTATTCCTTTAATGTCATATGTCAACCCCGCTCGAGGTATTTGATTTGTTTCCTTCAAAGATTTATTTGTATTTTTCAAGCAGAAAATTAATTTGAATTTTCCTGATGTCGGACTTTGTTTTTGCTGTCCTGTTTTCAAACTTTCTAATTTCGTTAATTTAGAAAACGTCAATCTACTTGATTTCTAGATTGGTTGCGATGACTTTCTATTCTGAAAGAAAATTATTAAAACGTACACACCCGGTGCTGTTGGTCAGTATATAGTTGTCAAGGTTCTCAATTTGAGTTTATTCAAAAATGTAAAATAGATGGATATCTCTAGCAGCACAATGCTGTTATCCGGAGTGAATAAAATTACTGGTACTACCTGATATAACAATGTGTATCATATTTTACCATCATGGTGAAGGAGACTGCTTCCTCAGCTATTTCGACACTCGTTAGCCATCATAAAAAGATCTCCTCCACTCATGAAGACTTCCACTTGTGCGAACGTTGTATGTACATACTTCTCAGATGGTCCCTTTTGGGATTTTTCAAGTCATTTTTGGATGTTTTGAAAGTCTGATCATAAAGCCTATTAACGGTACAAGAGTAAACACTTTTGTGTTTGTGTTATTCTTTGTCACTCCGATGGTTATTAGCGAATTTGCGTAGGTAACTTGTTCTAGTAACATGTCATTGTCTTCCAGATAAATTGCTACATAAAAACAGAACGTAGACATTTTTCTTTTATTCAGAGTGTAACCTGGAATATTTTTAAATATTTAATTAACAAAAAAAAAAAATACCCACGAATATTATGGCAATCTTTGTAACAGATAAGCACATAAATTGTTCCTGCAACCTGCAGCTTTTTTGCTTCGGTTGTACTCACATAATTATATACTTCAGGGTGAAATTGGGCCTCCTCCACATTGACAACATGCTTGATACGATTGTGTCTTTTAAATTACTTTTTTTATTTTTATATTCTTAAATTAACTTTAGGAAAAACTGATGGCATCTTATTATATGAATATCACAGTCACCCAGTAATTTTCATATATTCTGTGCTCTTAAACAGGAAAACTTTCTAAAATATGGCATATTTTTCCCAAATAAAGTATCCTTTTAAAGGTTATAATGGATTTTCATAATTAGGGGTGAATGGTGAATCTGTCCAATGCCAATATTTGTCTAATTTGCATCAAACATGTACAGGGTGAGTAAACACGAATACTTTTGTTCCGATATTTTCTGTATACCTTATCTAGGGGTATATTAGTTTTGATATATAGTAAGTAACATAGATAAATAATTTAGCCAGATATGCCTTAAAGACTGACTCAGAATCGCTAGCTGAGTCGATTGAGCCATGTCTGTCTGTGTGTCACCCATTTTTATGCCTTAAATTTCGAGCTAGATGAAACACAAATGCGTTAAAATCATTGATTGCTTCTATTCCCGTCAACGATCAATTGTTAAGCCGCAGCGAAAATATTATTAATATATTAATTCAAAATCAGTTCCCAAAACCTACATGATTAGCAGTAGGTCGACCGTTTTGAGAAACGGTGTTCAGTGGCCGACCGCTCTGGAAGAGATGCTCATATAAATATTCTGTCTTAACTCATAGTCGTTCAGGCCAATTGGGCATGTCCAAAACAACATTGGGAAGAGTTTTAAAGTTGAATGCATACAATATCAAAGGGAAGTACGAATGGTCGACAATTATAATTATAAACTTCGTCGACTAAAATTTGATCGACAAAAAAAATTGACAGTTTAAAGTCCAGACCATTAAAATGTCAATTTAAAAGTTGTCGGTAAAATGTCGACTTTTATCTAAAGTAAAACTGGAATGCTCTCTTTGAATGATTGAAATAATACTTTAATGTAAACATTAACAATTATCCGAGGGTGGCTTGTTGATCGACAGTGGCAAAGTGAATTGAAAGTCAAAATCGACATTTTAAAAATCTGCAAATCGTACCCAACCCAAAATTAAAATTGTGCTAGCACTGCAAGCTATTTGTTTTACACAATTAGCCAAACAAATTGATTTTTTTAATAATGTTTTAATGTCGGATGAAGCTAATTTCTATTTAGTTATTATGTCAACAAGCAAAATTGTAGTTCATAGGGATCCGAAAATACAAGGACACTCGTTCTCCAGATTAAACTGCGCCTCTTTTATTATGTGGAAATATAGTGTATGTTAATAAGCCAAAGACTATTAGACAGCTAAAGCAGAATATTCGATACGAAATACGGAGCTTGCAACCAGAAACATTACGTGGTGTAATGGAAAACGCTGTAAAAAGAGCCAATGCATTTCGATCAAAATGGTGGACAATCGTACGATGTCATATTTTATACTTAATTTCCATAAAATATATTTCATATTAAAACAAATTTAAACAAATTAATTTTACAAGAGTTACACGTGTTCAACATTGATATGTCTTATTAGGCCCAATCTGTTGTAGACTTTGGACACATATTAAAATACGTAAATGGAAAAGGATTTAGTTGATCATGAATTGTTGAATCTTTTTAAAACATGATTTTAAAAAATTTGAATATGATTGGTTTCGCTCATATTTAACATGTCGTAATCAAAGAAAGTAATTTGAGTTCTAAAAGGTGATCCAAAGTAGGTGCTTTTTCTTAACAGTTATTATTTGTCAACTAGCTTGTCTATACGACGTTTGTGTTCAGTATGTATTGTCATTTCATCAAGAATAGACTAACGCCGAAAAAACGCTTACTAATAGTGGAAACGTATTTCCAAAATCCGCTTCAAATTGATCCAATTTTTTAATCGAAAAATTGTTATTAGCGACGAAGATCGTTTTTGGTTAAACGGTTGATATGCAAAATTGCCGTATTTGGGCGTATTAACAGCCAGAAGCAATCCAAAAGCTACCAATGCAACCCCAAAATGCACAGCTTCGTGCGGTTTATGGGCAGGCGGCATCATCGGAGCGTATTTCTTCAAAAATGCGGAAGGAGTGCGTGTTACCGTCGTTGGAGATTGCTATGGAGCAATGATCAATAAATTATTGTTGCCGAAAATTCAAGATATACCATACAGCTAATGAATCAACCACTTTTTATCGAGGGAAACGTTCGATGAAAACATCATCTCAAGAAATGGTCCTGTCAATTGACTTCCAAAATCTTGTGATTTGACACCATTGGATTAATTTTTATGAAGATATGTAAAATCTCTTGTTTATGTCGATAAACCTGAAATGATTGAAGCTTTGGAAGCCTACATAACTCGTATTATTAATGGTATACCGGCCGGTATGCTTGAAAGAGTGATCTTAAAAAGGACCCATAGAATGGACCATTTCAAAGTTAGTCGAGGGCAACGTTTGATGGAAATTATCTTTAAACATTAAATGGCATGAAATAAACTAACTCCTCATATAAAGATTTTTCTCAATCCATTGATTTTTTTAGGAAGTCACAGAAGCTCTTATTGGATTACCCTTTATATATAATGTCAAAATGGGTATTCCCCAAGGTGTGTACTATCCTATTTAAATTTTTCTAATTCTTTGTTTTTTCCACCGTCTAATGGTATTTAACAGCATTTGCGGATGACACTTCTTTTTGTTTCTTAAAACATTTACTAATATGTATATTGATTAAGAAATTCTTCGTCATTGACTTAAGTTTCATAAGCTTAGCGGAAAAGCTATGTTTAAAAAATATATCTGGCAACGATTACGCATACAGACCTCAAATCCAGCTTCTTAATTCATTTGCGTGTGCGAATTTATATTTACTGCCACAATAAATCGGAGCTCTAGCTCAACGTCGATTTCGAACTGAAAATTTAAGTAACTTCTCATGACAATTTAGTAATTTATGATATGTGCTAGTCCTTTGAAAGACGTCAAGCAAGGTTGTTACATTGGGGATTTAAACCAACAACCCCGTGCTTACTAGTCTACAGCATGAACCACTTATCCACAGAACCCACATGTTTTATTTTCTTTAATATACTTGAAATTGTTCCCAAAGGATTACTTTTATTTTTCATGGACCATGTTGTTCAGGTTTTTAACTTGTGTTCGCCTTTATTAATAGATATTATATGGATATTAATAACATTTGATAAAAAAATAAGCTGATTCGAACATACATCTAAATTAAAACATTATCTAAATAAAGCTGTCATATAGGTCTACCACCTTAGTCTTTTCCACAATCCAGTTTTAGCATAGTTCAATGCTAAAATTATTCTACCTTCGATTTGGAATTTGTTTTTTGTGTGGTATACTCTTCTAAAAATAAAATGAGTTGCATAATAGACAGGAACATTAACCATGGAATTTTCTCTATATGACTTTTGTGCTTCTTTAATGTGTTAAACATTTTTTTAAACATACCAGTCCTAATCGTGTAAGACTTCATGAGACCGTTAAGTTAAAAATGTGCATTTGCGTGGAGAACGAAAACGCTCGTACATTTTGCGTAGTGTTTTTAAAATCATAAAACGAAACGTACTGCTGCAAGCCCTAGTTATGATCTTCAGTCGTGCCCACTTATTAACCCTTATACACAAGCGGCACATTTAAATATGTTTTATATATGTTTAGGCTAAATAAATGTTTAAATTGCCCCCTTTGTGACAAGCGATATTTGTCGAGTAGCTTTGAGGTGGCATTCCGCCCTGGTACTATAGATCAAGTTGATTGAATTTCCATCATATTATTCACATGCTTACAAGAAGAGCACATATTCTTGGATTATTACAGTAAAAAAGACAAAAACAGTTTTTTTTTTTTGAAGATGGTACGTATATTAAATAAATACAATCCAAAGCAATCCAGGCCCTTACTCGTAGGATGGAATAAATAATAATAAGTAAGTAATAAGATAGGCATGTTGGTTGAGGTCCAGGTTCATCCCGGGCTGTAGCGCCACTTAAGTAAGTAAGTAAATAAGTAATAAAATGTATTTCTGCAACATTATATATCAATGTAAGCAACAAAAATATTTGCATAGGTACGTTGTAATTATTAATGTACATCCCTCCTGTAATTACGACAAATGTGGCAACGCAGCGTATAATTATGAACTTGTAAAAAGTGCAAACGACTGTTATCTGTATATCTACGTGGAAGGTATAAAGACAAGATCATGATGTATACAGTATACGACATAGCGGCACCTCACCTTCTTTTATCAAAAATAAAGATAATGTCTGTAAGGTGGAGTCTTTTGAATGAAGAAACATAAAATATTTTTCATAGAATGATGAATAACACACCAGCACTTGGAAATAAAAATTTCAAAACGTACATGTACCTGCATGAACTACATTTGCGAATGCATCAACAATTTTTACTACAATTTGAAGATAGTTTATCAAATATGTTCCATCGTATCTATGACTCTTGCATAAGATATTTCGTAGGAATTTTGTCTTATATCGAATGATAATGATATGACAGGAAGTGATAAGAAAACAAATTTAAATTGGATATCAATTATTGTTCCATTTATCGTTGAGTTTAAAAAAAGAACCAGTGCCAAATTATTTTAATAATTATGTCATCTTGGCTCGATTTTTATACCCTATCCCATAGGGGGGTATATTAGTTTTGATACATAGTTTGTAACACAGAGAAATAATTTTGCTACATATACCTCAAAGTATATGGATCGACTCAGAATCGCTAGCTGAGTCGAATTAGCCATGTCTGTCTGTCCGTCCGTCCGTCCGTCCGTCCGTCCGTCCGTCCGTCCGTCTGTCTGTTCGTCACCGATTTTTGGGCCTTAAATTTTGAGCTAGGATAATGAAATTTGGTATATAGGATCCTTGTCCGAGTCACCAGAACAAGTGTAAACATTTTTGAAATCCGCCCACTGCCACGCCCCCTTTTTAGAAAAACGTAATTTTTGGCAAAACCGTAAAGAATTTTAAAAAAGTGTCTGAACAGCATATTTAGAGAATGGTAATACATATCTATATTTTGTTCATATAATGTGGCGTGGCAAAAGCCCACTTTTTGGGGGCGTTTTCAATAAAAAACTGTTTTCGGTCAAATTTTAAATTTTTCGAAAAAAAGTTTGATGCAGAATCATTAACATTATTAATATGAACATTTCGTCTTTATACCATTTTAACCCACGCCCACTTTTTGGGGGCGTTTTTATATAAAAACCATTTTTATACACTACCCCATAACATATGAAGGAGAAAACCTAGTCTTTTGTAGAACCGTAAAAGTGTTTTGTAAGCAGTCTGAAGATTAAGTTGTCACTATATCATTTTTTCTATTTTATCCACATCGTATTTTTAGCCATGCCCACTTTTTTTTTGGGATTTTAGTTTTATGGATAGGATGGGATAGGGTATTCAACGATCCGCACAGCGGATTAAAGCCTTCTCATATGTTTAATACTGGAATCGACATCCCTTCCCTTTGCCAACTGTTGTTTCTATGGGCTAAAAAGTTTATTTATTAATAAAGGGCTTATTTAAACTACTCGGAAAACCTTTGATAAGTCTTTGAACATATCATCCTTCTTTACGGTACATGCACGAAAAAAATATTAGTCATATTAAGTGCAACTTTTTGGTCCCGTTTGCTTTAAGCTGACAGGCTATCGAGTCGAAGAAACAACCATCTGGTTGCAGAAACCCCTAATTGGACGTTTAAGATTAATAAGATTAATACAGATGAATACCAATCTACAATGTTCATTCACATGGAAGAAGCAGTATCCTCATCTACTGCTTCTTCCACATTAAGTGACGTATTTAAGTAGAAATCGACCTTAACCAAAAAAAAAAAGTCAGCTAGGAATTGAGCTTGTTGGAAACGACAACTTAGGTGTGTAATTATTATACCCTATCCCATAGGGGTATATTAGTTTTGATACATAGTTTGTAACATAGAGAAATAATTTAGCTACATATACCTCAAAGTATATGGATCGACTCAGAATCGATAGCTGAGTCAATTTAGCCATGTCTGTCCGTCCGTACGTCACCAGTTTTTGGGCCTTAAATTTTGAGCTAGAAGGATGAAATTTGGTACACGTGCTCTTTGTTGCTCCCAGCAGAACAAATGTAAAAATTTTTGAAATCCGCCTACTGCCACGCCCTCTTTTTAGAAAAACGTATTTTTTGGCCAAACCATAAGGAATTTTGAAAAACTTTCTGAACAACATATTTAGAGAATTGCAATATCTATATTTCGTTCATATATAAAGTTTTTTGCCACGCCCACTTTTTGGAGGCGTTTTTAATAAAAAACGTTTTTCGGTCAAATTTTCAAATTTTCGAAAAAAACTTTTGATGCAGAATCATTAGTAATATAAATATGAACATTTCGTCAATAGACCATTTTAACCCACGCCCACTTTTTGGGGGCGTTTTTATATAAAAAACATTTTTATACCCTACCCCATAACATATGCAGGTGAAAACCTTGTCTTTTGTAGAACCGTAAAAGTTTTTTATAAGCAGTCTGAAAATTTGTTGTCACCATGTCATTTTCTTTATTTTATCCACATCGTGTTTTTAGCCATGTCCACTTTTTGGGGATTTTAGTTTTACAGATAGGATGGGATAGGGTATTCAACGATCCGCACAGTGGATTGTAGCCTTCTCATATGTTCTAAATATGTTGTTCAGAAACTTTTTTGAAATTCCTTACGGTTTAGCCAAAAACTGAGTTTTTCTTAAAAGGGGGCGTGGCAGTGGGCGGATTTCAAAAATTTTTACACTTGTTTTTTTTTTTTAATTTGTCATTAATAGACTAACACTGAAATAATGATACCAAAATGTGGAAAATCGCAAGATGATTCGGAATTGCATGGCAAAATTGTTTTTGCTGATGAGTTTCATAATAAACTCAACAGATAACCCGTTAAGACAAATTTTCGGCTTTCGATTGAGAATCTGGGAAAATATATTGTACAGTGTGATTTCACAGATTCACAGGTTCACAGGTTGATGTAAAGTATACAGATTTCGCTAAGGCTTTTGATCGGGTAGACCACAAATAGCTTACAAATTAGAAGGACTTGGTATCCATTTACCTAAGTAATAGGAAGCAGTTAATTAAAATAGGAAATGCTTTTCCGAGACAGTTTGAAGCAAAGTCTGGTGTTCATCAGGAAAGTCACTTGGAGCCTTTGTTGTTTGCATTATTTGTGAACTATATCGATTCAATGGTATCTTTCTGTAAGTGTCTGGGGTTTGCAGATGACTGGAAGTTTTTTTTGTAGAGTAAATTTTGTGATTGATTGCCATAAGGTACAGGTTGATTTAGACGCAATAACGGATTGGTATTATTATAATAACTTGCAATTTAACTAAGGGAAATGTAAGGTTTCATCATTTTTTTCACATTAGGTGACCTATATACGATGGTTACTCCATAGGTGACCACTTAATATCCAAAGCAAATTCCGTTCATAAATTTATTAAAAGAAACAGCAAGGATATTTCAGACATACAAGCTCTTGAAACCTTGCACTGTTCTTTAGTTCTGCTTGGTCACCAGCTTATTAATTGCATATAAATCAGATTGAACTGATAAAAAAGTCTTAAAGGCTTTTTCTTAAAGGCCTTGGAAACACGAAGACATATTTAGGACATAGGGTTTATAAAAGAAATAGCTTCTGGAGGAAAAGACGAAATGTTTTTACCGTTACGTGAGCATGACTTGTTTTATGAACCTAATCATTCAACAAGCTATGGGAAAAATGAGCCTTTGGAGTTTCAATTCAATATCCAATTCTAGTATTAAGATTAAAAAAGATTAGCCCCCGTATTAATAAACGCTGATTAGCTAATCAATGGCTAACATGACAGTTTTTAAGAAATACTCTCGAAAATGTCAAAAGATAGTCACTGATTAACTAATCAGCGTTTATCAATAAGGTGGTAAATGAATTGTTACAATTCCTCATAGGGTTTGTTTTCCTTTTGCTTTGAATAATTCTTTGACGTTTGATGAAAAGGTCTTACGTGATTGGGTTCTACTCAATTTGTTTGTCCTATTTCGTTTGGTTTAAATAACTAATCATAATAATTTATTCTGAAGGCAATAAGGCAGAAAAATTCAAATTTGGTTTGGTATTAACGTCTTGCTGCAAAAAATTAAACTATTTCCAATTTGGTTTTACGAAAAACTGCATTTTTTTGACTTAAGGCCTTGTGACCAAACGTCAAAGAATTTACTAATGTAATTATTCAATGCAAACGTTTTTCCCTAATGTTAATTGATCAAATGATTTTTTTCCACGCCAGGCAATTTTTTTTTCAATCTTAACATTATTTAGCATTTTTCTTATGATTTTTTAATTTTCTTATTTTATTATAAATTTTGTAAAAATATATCTTTTCTCTTACTTGAAGAGCTTTTCATATATAAGTAATATGAAATAAATAAACAAAAAAATGAGATCTGTGAATGGATCTTCGATATGAACTATGTGAACAGCTGTTATATATAAGGATGCATAACCATTTTATAAAGAAATATACTAAGAAGAATATAACGTAAAAATTCAATCAAAACTGTCCCGTACTGCGAAAATACTTACGAATGTTTTCCCTACGGATTACAAGGCGTTTATGAAATATGAAACCACACGCTCAAAAATACTTTTGTTCAACATGGGTGAATCAGATATCATTTTAATAAGTATATGTATTTCTTATTTAAGGTTGAGGAATCATATTTATATTACGTGATGTTACTATATAGATAATTCCTATCAATTATTTCTTTCATATTGAAATATATTACAAATACAATAAGGATTTATCAAATATTAACTATTTCCTAATGCGAATATCCTATCATAAGTATTATTTCCAAGTAATATTACATATATATTAAAAATCGAATAACTAAAATTGATATACGCCCAAGGAAATTACCAATTGATCTCCGGAATAATTCCGGAAATTTGAAATGGATATGTTCTTTGTATTGATATAAATTATATTCATTTGTAAAAAAATGGAATATGCCAGATTTAAAACATTTTTGTGCAAAAATAGCATGCTTTGAGAGTAGGAAAGATTTACGGGTAATCGATTGAATTCAAAACTACTGCCTTCTATTTTAATAGCTGTGACGCGCGATATAAGTGATGTATAAACACTTTTGACATTCGTTTTTTTGTTTGTATTCCTCACTCACTTTCGATAGAATTGGCGAACACAATTAGTGGTAACATGTTCACCTGTTGAGTGGAAGATTGTGGGTTTAATATCATTCAAAATCCATGAAACCTTAATGAATAAAAAAATATGTATACAAAGTTTGGTAGATACTTGTCTATAAATAGCATTCATTTTCGAAAAAAAACGAATTAAATGAACACAAGAAATCAGAGACTTCCCGAAAAGTTAGTTCTCTACTACACCCAATATCTTCCTCTGTGTGTATAGTTTTTGCTACGCGAATCGTTTTATTCCCTATCACATCCTTAAAATAAAATTCCCCAAAAAGATTAACGTGATTTAAGGAATGACTAACTAACTAACGGTTTGGCCAAAAACAACGTCTTTTTTGTGATGTAAGCGTGGCAGTGAGCAGATTTAAAAATGACTGGGGCTTCTGGGGGCATTAAAGAAGAGCTTAAATACCAAATTGTATTATTCTAGTTCCAATTTCAACAGACTGATATACGCCTAGGAATAATGGGATAGGGTATAAAAAATCGTGTTATAGTAAAACGTCCTCAAAATATCGGCGGAGGTTCAAATTGTTTATACATTACAATATTGTAGAAGTATGTCGAAACATTTTTCGAAATTTTTCAAAATTTCACCGAAAACAGTTTTTTTAAAAGAAAATACTCCAAAAAGAGGGTGTAGCTAGAAAATTTCTATGGATTAAATATATACTACATTAACTTAGCGAGTCGCAGTAGATCCATACACTTTACGATATGTTGAACTTAATTATTTCTTCTTGTTATAAACTATGTACTAACACTAATTACCTAAACTTACAATTTTAAGCATTTATTGTTAAAAAAAGTCTTTGTAAATAGCAGCTGACAATTTTATTAACATTTAGCCGAAAAAGTTCAACAGTACGCATATAAACAAGCGATTAAACTACTACGCAAAGTAAAAACACAGATTTAAGTAAATTGATGGTATGACATGTAGCCCCATTCTACATTCAAATCGATGACACTTAAATTCGGTAGTAAATACATTTTTTTTGCATCGCCCATTAACTATATTACTATAACGTATTTTTGGGGAAATCCGCCATCATTGATAAATTTAAAATAATTTGGCACTCCAGATGGAACAAAATCACTTTCACTGATGACGGAAACGTGATTTCTTTGTTCCAAAATAGGGGCATAGATTATTTTTAAATTGTGAATATTGTTGCAATTTAGCTTTTGTGAAGTTAATGTTATGTGCCAATGAAAACTAAATAATTGGTAAAAACAAAACTTCATCGAAATTTACCTCTGTTGATAGATGTGCAAAAGCTTGGCCAATATTGTAATACAGACGATGTATTATTTAGAGCACGAAAGTCTTGAATCGTGACTTAGAACAAATATTCTATTCGTCTTCTGACCTAGGTTTTACACGAGCTATGAAAAACAACCAATAAAAATACATATTTAGAAAACCATTTTTTTTTTTTTGATTATTTATGAATGACTAAAAAAAATTCTCAGAATGTTCAAACAGTATTGTAAATCAAAAATATCCCCGATAAAAGCTAACAGAACAAAGAAGTACTATGCTATTACTATGTACCGCATTTCACAAAAATAAAGGGCAGCTGGAAAAATATATATACCCTCTCAAATCTGAAAAAAAGTTGTGAGATATCAACTAATGATTACTAAGCATATATGAGGCAATCTTATGAAGGCCTTAACAATTTAGAAAAGTTAGTTTTTTTCTTATTCCCGACTAGTTACAAACGACTGGGTCGCATGCAACTTTTTCCTTTACTGCGATATTAGGGTTAGATCAACATACAAAAATAAACATACAAAAATAAATCATGTAAAATTATGATTTCTGAAAACTACAAGCGGACAGTCGGATAGACAGAGAATTATAGTAATGTAAGAATCAATTAAAAACCTCGCGATAGAATATTTTTTAAAAGGGTGTTTTTTGAGAGGTATAGAATTTAAGTTGGCAACACTATTTTAACTGGCGGCCATTTTGTCAGCTGTCAAGTGATTCATTTTTAGTTTGGTTTGACATTTAAACATGAATAGATTGACGTCTGAACAACACTTCCCAATTGTGCAAATTTATTTTGAAAATCAAGGTTCTGTTCGAAATACATATCGCGCACTCCATTTTACGGTCAACATAATCGTCCATCAGAGCAATTAATTCGATTAAGTATGGAACGTTTTCGCACCACGTTTACTCTAAATGAAAATACGCATCCACAGAAACGTCGTATAGTGCGTACAGAAGGAGTCGTCGCTGCTATACAGCGTAGTGTAGAGGAAGACCCGAATCAGTCTATCCGCCATCCACTTTATGGGAGATTTTGTGGAAAGATCTTGGTTTGCGTGCTTACAAAATCCAACTCGTGCAAGAATTAAAGCCACAGGATCACCTAACTGCTGTATTTGGAGTGATGATAATCCTCAAGAGTATGTTGAGACACCGTTACATCCACAAAAACTGACTGTTTGGTGTGCTTTATGGGTTGGTGGAGTAATTGGTCCGTACTTCTTTAAAAACGATGCTGGAAAGAACGTTACAGTCAATGGTGACCGCTATAGAACCATGATTACTGACTTTTTCGTTCATCAATTGAACAACCATGATGTGCAGGAGCTGTGGTTTTAACAAGACGGCGCAACATGTCACACAGCTAGTGCCACAATTGATTTGTAGAAGGAAACGTTCGGTGAATTGGCCTCCAGATCGTGCGATTCAACTCCGCTTGACTTTTTTTCTGTTGGGATATGTCAAGTGGGTAGTCTACGCTTGACAACTTGGAGGACAACATTCGCCACGATATTGCTGATATTCGGCCACAAATGTTAGAAAAAGTCATCGAAATCGATCATCCAGATTAGACTACGTCCAAGCCAGCAGTGGCAGTCATATGCTAGTTATCATATTTAAATAATAATCCCAGAAGATTATCTTTCTAATAAAGTTAATTTCATGTCAATTTTTTTAATTTTGTTTTATTTTATTTCAAAGTTCTATACCTACCTCTAAAAATAACACCCTTTACGAAAAAGTTTAAAAAGTGAGTACTTTGCAAGTGCATCAGTTAATTTTAGTTGATGATGGAGCCTTGATATGTCAGAATTAATTGTCCGTGCAACGCACACACGTTATGTGAGTGTATGTTTTGGAATTGAATGGGTTTCGAACAAGCGCAAAAAAGCCTTTGTATCTGTAGCCGCTGTTCTGAACCACTCCGACCTACTCAAGAAACCCGTTCAAATGGAAAACTCCTCAAGTCCTCATCGAGTGTATATAAAAATATAGATCAAGTAAGCATTGATGAATGATATCATCAATTCATCAACAAAACTTAAAAAAAAAAAACACCAACAGGTTAGTTAAAATTGTCATATTCGAAGAAAAAATCTAACGCACATACATCCATACTAAGAAAATGTATGATGAAATTTAGAAGACCTTCTGGCAAATGGTTTAGAAATAAGGTCATATATGAGAACTCTGGTGTTGTACCACTATTATCCTACCTAACAAACTTAGCAAAATCAAGACTTCCCAACCTTAGACATCACAATAATAACATTATCCAAGATATCTATAACGATAGCATTAATTTTTCGATACTTGACAGATAATATATTTCCCCGATTAGCATCCTCAATGAACGGTCTACATCTCTCTTCGAGATGGATGATGACTGTCATTTCTTACCCAACTTCTACAAGAAAAGTAGTGTCCTAACCTATAGAGGATGAAACCCTCATTTCGCAAAAGGATAACTAAAAAGTTTAAGATCACATTTAAATAACACCCAAACCAATAACCTACTGTAAACTAACTTTTATATACATAATGTAAACAAGAGTAAAATATATTAAATACATTTAAATTTTTTTTTATGATTGTCATAATCCAGAAATGTACATATTTAATTTTATTATATATTTTTTTAAAACACATATAATACTATTAATAAATCATATCCTAATTTCTATCCATACCCCTACATTGTAAATGGATTCCTAATATTTTCTTTATCACCTCTATAAATAATAACTATCCAATAGCATTTGCAAAATAACTGTAATTGATTTATTATATTCATTAAGCATTAATTCTTTAAAATATAAATCTTCTGTTTCACCTTTCATGCAGTTTGGTATGACTGGTGCACAGCTTATTCATTTAATTTTTTTTTATTTTTTCTTTTCTCTCTGTTATATTGTTACATAGTTCTAAGTTCTAATTCCCATACGATCTGTCATGTTTCTATTGAGCGAACATGTTTAACTTCATTGAACACTGTCTAGTTATATTATATTTCTTTATCGTCAAACCATGTCAAATTTGAAATCTCTCTGTGACAGCCAGACCAATTCCAAGTCGGCTTTATAAATACTAATTTATGTAAGACAAAAATATTTATTGTAAAAATCTTAAAGTCTCAATAAATCTACTGCTACTACTATCTAACGCACAAAAGCCAAAAATAACATTGTTGACCAAGATTCCAATACAATCGCGAAGACAAGTACCCCTGACAAATCATATGATTGGCGTTGTTGTTCAATCAGAAATCGGGAGTCATTTTCAAAAGGCTATCCAATAAAATTACTATAAATTGAAATTTAATTTACACAGAGTATGTAACATATTAAACATTAAATTAAGTTTAAATTAATCATTGGTAATGCCAATTCTAATCCGGTAATGCTATTCCGATGTGTAGGCAATTGGTCAGAACTGAAGTGTAAATACTGTCTAAGCGAAGCGCAACTCGGATTGAGCTGGTATCAAGGATCGGTTAAATTTTTTTTTTCTGAAAGCTGTATTACGATAAGGATAAGTAGGATAACATGAGATGTTATGGAATGGCTGAAATAGATAGAAGGGCATTTTATATTAAAAAAACAGGAGACTGTTAAGTGCAACATCTGATAGTAGGGTGAATTATTAAATGCCGTGGTAAAGCAAAATTCACTAAAAAAAAAGTCAAGTTAACATGCCACTATTATTTTATAAAAAGTAATAAAAAAAAAACTGATTTCTTGAAATATTTTTATTAAAGTGCTTTATTGTGTGCTTTATATCACACTGTAAACACATGTACAAAAATGGGTTCCCTTCTTTAATGTGAAAATCGATTCATAATGAATTTTCGGTATATATGTACATTATCCCCATTCAATCTGGGATACACAAAAGAGTCATTTTTTCTGTCCCATGGCACATCACTTTATTCCCCGATAATCCAGCAAAATTCATAGGCTTAGGGTAATCTTATCGTTGCATTTAGTATGCGGTAGATTCTTCCATCCATATTTTTTACGAGATATTTTTAATGAAAATTAACCATTATCTTGCTGCTCGTCGAATTGAATCCTTGCGGAAAAAAAAATCTCATTTCATATATTCTGTTTTATGATGCAGCATGGTAAATGTAATGAGAAGTCAGGCCACACACTTTGTCGTATACACTCCCACTAATCCCAAATTGCTAATAAATAAATTCCTACCACCAACTGCAGCAAATTAATCTGTCAACATTCCATACGTGAATAGTTTGGCAAATCCTTTGCAACATTCTCAACATGTAAAAAAATTAAATATTCATTTAGACCGTGGTTTCTTTTTGAAAAAAAAAATTGCAAAAATGTTGAGGCCAATGTGATTTAAAAATATCCACTCTCGTATCTGTGTGATAATTTTTATTTTTTCAAACTCAATGATTTTGTTGCTTTAAATGAATTTTTAATTTTCGTTTCAAAAATACTCGGCTATCGCAATTTTTAAAAGTAAAACTAAATCATGTTGCTACATTCTCAATAACATCTTAATAATAAAATTATGATTTCCAAGAGCACCTTTCTGACGGGTTGAATATCTTTTAATGCGTTGCAAAAAAAAATTAATAAATAAAAATAAAAGCAACTCGTGTTTGAGTATACAATTGAGTGAGTAGCATCGGAACCGAATGTGGCGCAACCAAAATTATCTCGCGGTGTTTTTTTCTCGAAGATTTTTAATGTAGGTAGACTCCAAAAATAAACCGCGAAATATTGCCGGTGTGGAAGCCAATTACAACTTTAAATTGGGCAGAAAAGAACCAAAAACATGCTGCATCTGATGCGGATTTAGTTTTGGCGAATGTTCTTTAATCGGTTTTTAGTTTTGTTTTTGGAGGCATATTGTATATTTAGATACATTTTTGATTCAGCTGTAACACACCTGCTGACGCATCATGTTTTTCACTTTGATTTTGGTTTTCGGTATTTCGTGCTAGTGTTTGAGTTTATAATTAATTGGATTGTGCACTTGTCATCCAATTTTTGCTTGAATAGCTCACTCAAAGTGACAGCATGTAATTGGGATGAATCATTGGTCTTGTTATGCAAAGTTTTCAGTTTTTTTTTTCTAACAAGCAATTGTAAATTGAATCATTTGAAAAATTGAATGACAACGGTCCATAACAAGTACGCATTTGAAAGAAGTAAGAACGATTGAGATATCAGAGTGGAGAGATACAATTTGCAGATAGCAGAACGAGTGTGTTGCATAAGTTATATTTCGATGGGATTTTGTGTCCATCTGAGCTTTTTTATGTTTTCTGTTCTTTTTCCAACAATCTTTATACGTTTTTTTTTTTTTTTTTTGATAAAAATCAATTTATGTACTCTTCATTCACCATTTTGGTAAACTTTGATATTGGCAGTTCATATTTTATGAAATCTATTAATGTCCCTGTCTCTCCTTTACTGGGTGAATGAGGGATTAAGTCCTAAGTGTAGTATGATGTACTTGCATATTTAAGTGGCGCTACAGTCCGGACTGAACATGGGCTTCAATTAACATGCCTCTCCAAATGGCCCGGTTCTAAGCTAACTGCCGCTAGTTGGGAACTTCAAGGTTTCAACTTGTGCGCACCACTTAAAGCAATCTTTTCCTCTAGTGCGTCTGATGCCTGCTTAAAATTCTTGAAGATTGTGCCCTGTTTTATTTATCAGTTGTTGACAATCCTGGTATAATACTCAATTATAAATATAACGGGTGATTTCTTAGCTGGTTTGGTTTTGGCAACACTGGTTTTGACAGCTGACGTGTGTTTAGTACCTTGTGTCACTGTCAAACAGCTTCAGTTTGGTCTGCAATTTAACCATGGATCGTCTTACAAATGAACAACGCTTGCAAATTATTGAATTTTACTATCAAAATTCGTGCTCGGTTCGAAATGTTCATCGCGCGCTGCTTCCATTTTATGATCGGCATTCTCGACCTTCTGAGCAGTCTATTCGGAAGATTGTGACCAAATTTCGCACCAAATTTACTTTGTTGGACATTAAACCACCAACACGTTTACGTACTGTGCGTAGTGAAGAAAATATTGCGGCCGTATCAGCTAGTGTGACAGAAGACCGCGAAATGTCGATTCGGCGCCGTTCCCAGCAGTTAGGCCTTTGTTACAGCACTACGTGGAAAATTTTGCGGAAGGATTTGGGCGTAAAGCCTTTTAAGATACAGCTGGTGCAAGAACTAAAGCCAGCCGACCTACCACAACGCCGAATTTTTGGTGAATGGGCTCTTGGAAAGCTGGCCGAGGATCCGCTTTTTTATCGAAAAATTGTGTTCAGCGATGAGGCTCATTTTTGGTTGAATGGGTACGTAAATAAGCAAAATTGCCGCATTTGGAGTGAAGATCAGCCAGAAGCATTGCAACAGCTACCAATGCATCCCGAAAAAGCCACTGTTTGGTGCGGTTTATGGGCCGGCGGCATTATTGGGCCATATTTCTTCAAAGATGATGCGAATCGCAGCGTTACTGTCAATGGTGAACGCTACCGAGCGATGATAACAAACTTTTTTTTGCCCGAAATTGAAGTTCTTGACTTGCATGATATGTGGTTTCAACAAGACGGTGCCACATGCCACACAGCACGCGAAACAATGGCGCAATTGCGAGGCGAGTTTGGTGAACAGTTAATTTCACGTTTCGGGCCGGTCAATTGGCCGCCTAGATCGTGCGATTTGACACCATTAGATTATTTTTTGTGGGGGTATGTCAAGGCTAATGTCTATAGGGACAAGCCCGCTTCGATTGACGTACTGGAAGCCAACATCCATGCATTCATTCGTGAGATACCGGCCGATATGTGTGAAAGAGTATGCCAAAATTGGACTCAGCGGATGGGCTACCTGAGACGCAGCCGCGGTCAACATCATTTGCATGAAATTATCTTTAAACATTAAATTGCAAGGTTCAAACTATCGATTCAAATAAATATTTCATCCATTTTTTCGAATTTTTTGTGTTTTTTTTTTTTAAAAAAGTTCTAAACCTCTTAAAAAATCACCCGTTATATTTTGATCAGATTAAGTAAGTTGGTGATTTACCCTCTTATCGCAAGTATTTCATGGTTCATTTTGCCTGAAAGCACTCGAATTTTCTTCTAACATTCTGGTTAAACTGTTCTTTCATATTATCAGCATTGACTGTGAATCAATTATGCTTTTTTTGCTTATTCAGCTCGATAGGATTCTGTTTGGGTCTTGTGTTTTGCATTTGTCGTCGCATTTGATATCCGCATTCTTGCCTTTACTGCAACAATGTAGTGGTCCGAGTTGATGTTCGGAATGTTCGGATATCCAAAATGATGGATGCGTGCCTCTTGACAATTGCAATGCAGTCAATTTATGGATATCATGGTGAGGAAACCGTGTGCTGGTCTTAGAAGTATACGACTTTTTTGTATAACCGTGTGCTGATCTTAGAAGTATACGACTTTTTTGTATAAGCATATATACGATCTAACATAGTCCAAACTAAGTTCACTTTTCAGAAATGAGAGATATTTTACACCAGCCGACTTCTCTATAAAGCCCAAGTACGACCAGATTTTGAATACTGTACTCCTGTTTGGAGTTCGGTCCCGAAGTATACCCTGAAAATCAGCAACTCTTGGCTTAGCGAATGCTTGTAATAGATATTTCTCTATATTACGTGTATTATAGCGTCAGATGATCGAAGGAGCCCTATGGACTTGTTGCATTTCGGTGACCTACAAGACACTGTGCATCTAACAACGACAAGAACAACGCAGTATCAAAACTCTTTTTCGTACAGAAAAAGCAAACAATTGAATGAACTTCCAGGAGAGGTCTTTGCACCAATAAACAATCTACAAGAATTCAAGAACAGAGTCAATAAACATCTGCATAATAATAATCTCAGAGCGTTATTTGAGCTTTACTGGTTTGCCTCACGTAAGAAAATGTTATAAGAGAATTGCCGCAGTCTACCTTTTTGTTCAAAACGGTTAACTAGAATAAATAACCAAAACAAATAAAGTGTTGGATTTAAATTTGCTTCCATCATGTTTAAAAAACGAATTGACATTTAAAGCTAATTGAAAAATCTTTGGAACATTTTGATGTTACAGAATGAAGCACCGAGTAAAAGACTTAAAATATATATAAATCGAATTCAGAAAGCTCGGCGCGACTATAACGCATGTCATAGTGACTTTAATAAATATTTTCGAAAGATGTTGTAAATATAGTCTGTAAGTTGTAATAATAATGGTAGACTTAAAAAAATAAACAAATAAACAAAAGAACAGAAAAAATCCGTGCCAATTTTATTTAATCTACTAAATCCTTGCTGCTTTAGCAAGCGAACTTTTTTAAATCTATAAAATCGTCAACAGTTGTTCCCACTGTTTAGTCAACATTAACCACGATGGAAAGTTAAAGAATTAAAATAAATTAAAACTTAGACTTTAGCGATTTTTTTGATTGCTTCATTTGTACTGATGCTCCTTTATGTCTGTCAGAAGAATGCGAAAAATAATTGCAAATAGTTGTAGAACACACCCATTCACCTATAGAAAAACTTTCTATCTTCCACAAAAACAAAGTTCCTGCCAAATAATGAACAAATAAAAGCTGATACAGTCGAATATGCTAAAAAATTAGCATCATTTGTATGAACTTTGACTACTTGGATACTCCACTTACAACATCGCAACAGGATATCGTAAAGATGAGGAGTGCTTCAGGGATAGAAAAGAAACAAAACTTCCCTGTTAGCTCTGTCGATTTTTCTGCCTAGGCATGGGAAAGAAGAAAGAAAACCCCATAAAAATAAAAGTTGTTAACTTTGGCCTTGATAGCTTTCACGCCAAAATGTGCCGTGGCATTAATTTATGAAAGACTTTAACTTATGGTAATCCTGTCGGCAATAACAAAAATAAAACAGAAAGCCAAAGCACTACCTATATAATTGTTCCCTGTGTGCGTGTGTGTGTATGTTCGGTTTTAATTCGAGTAATGGCGGGAACGGAGAGACGGAAAACCAACAAATCAATAACAAGTTACTAGGTGAAGGTATGTGTTGGCAATTTTCAAAGTACCTTGAGGTTAGGTGGTTTGTAAAATATCTGAAGTGCTTCCGTTGTTGTTGTTTTTTCTTCGTGTTTTTTTTTTTCCTTTTTTTAATTAGAAATGTTTTAGCGGCGAAGCATTCATTACATTAGCTGAGGTTAACTGCAAGCTATGACAAGTTAAAAATGGCGAGGAAAACATAAGACCAGCTTTGGTGGATGGGTTCGTCTTTGATTAATTGCATTTTGAATTCAGATTTATTAATGGAAACGCAACAAATGTGTCTGTGTCCTAATTTATGGAATAAATTAGTTAAAAAGGTCAACTTTTAATGTCGTATAAAGCGTTGCGGATTCTTAAAGCAATTGCAGACTGAGGAACTTCTATTTATATTCGTCTTCAAAATCACATGAATATGAAATATGTATGTGGATCTATTTCGTTTTGATGTTTCACAAATTCATTTAAAAATCATGAGCCTACATTTATTTATTTTTGCCATGACATTTTATTCCGCAGAACAGAGACACAATACATTGCCCCAGTTCGGTTCGGTTCACCATGACATACGAATTTCAACACGTGCTGAGATGAGATCTTTTCAGGTAGATATGTCATAAATGTCTCGACAATTTTTAATGTACTAATTGTGGTATAAATGACACTCTTGATGGTTTTTTTTGACAAACGACTGAACTGGAAAGGAACAGAGGCCATTAACTAAATAATTAATTAGCGTTTCTAGATTCGTTTGATGTTTCATAAATTCGAATTTGCTTTGAGACCTGAGTTGGAATGGGTTATTGGTCAGCTGTCTGACATTTTTTTTTTATTTGTGAAAGGACCTAAGCGCATTGTCACATAAAAATGGATGGTGGGTACACGTCAAGGTCGTACGCAAATTTCTCTTTCACAGCGAGTTGGGCGTTAAATCAAATACCAAGCAGTCGAGAATTTGACATAGTTTGGCCAAAATACACAATAACATTCATTTTGAATATTGATGCTTTAAATCATATAAATAATGTCGAAATGCGCAAGTTTATTCCGGAATTTGAAGGAATCGGTGCCTATGTGAAAAATAATGATTTTCCATTATTGGCCATTTCTGAAAATTCCGTTTAGGGATAGTTGAGCCAAAACTAATTATGTAGAATTATTGCAAACAATAATAGTAGCATACACATTAAATTTCATTCAATTTGCCAAAATGGTTTGCGAAAAATTAACAATTTTCTTTATATGACCTAAATGCAATAATCTGTTACATTGGTTTTCTCGAAAAAAACTGCGTATGTAGTTTTTTTTTCAACTAATATGCTAATAGCGTATATAAAGTTTAATCAAAATCAGTAGAGCAGTTTTCGAGAAAATTGAGGTTATGTATAATTTTTATATGACAGGTACCCTTGATATAATGGCTTAAAGTAAAAGAAATGGCCTAGAATTATGAAAAAAAAACGTTGGATACCAAGTTTAAAAAAACAGGTTAAGACGTGGCTGCAGAGACCATTACTGGTAAAAGGACCGACGGACCGAGCGACGGACGGAATTCCAAAAAAAAAAAAACATTTTTTAGGGTTCGCTATCATCGTAATGTTAGAGTCAATCAAAATCTAGGGGTCGAATTTTTTAACGAAAGCAGTACCTTTTCCTTTATTAGAGAAAGTTAAAAAGCAAACAGGAGCTGCCACCCGAGGAAGTATGTCAAAAACTTCTGGGACTAAAACAACCTGGACCTAAGCGCCAATTACAGAAGCATAAGCCACCTCAATATCGCTTGAAAAGATCCTATTGTCGTTATAAGTAAACTCTATTAAATGGTTCCCAAATATAGTTGTCTCAACATGCTCCTTAGGAACATAACCATTCATGTGTGGATGACAGGACCCAGTTTTATGGCAAAAGCAACGAAACTTTAATGCTTTAATAATGAATGGTGGCTTCCAAAGTAGGAAATAGGCGGAACGAAGTGAATTTATCAACATATGAAAAGGCTTAAATCCGCGGTGCGAATCGTTGGATACCCTATCCATCTTATCCTAATAATAATATCAAAAAAGTGGGCGTTGCTGAAAACAGAATGAATCTTGTTAAGATGGTTTATCTAAATCTTTAATGGTTCAACAAAAAACGACGTTTTTTTATAATAATGTCTCCAAAAAGGGGGCGAATGGTCCTTGCCAAATGCATCTGATAAATGTATCAGATAAATGCCTCGCAAATCAATGGTCTCTCTATTGACAACCAAGCTAAATGAAAAAGTACAACGATATTGGACATACCGTAAGACGACTTAACACTTAAAGGTATAGCAGAATAACTAGAGCAAGCTCATAGCTGCAACAATGGAGAAATCACTATCTGAATAGAATAGAAAAGAATAAATAAGTCTCCTTAACATCGCTTAACAGGTCGATAGCCAGAAACCGTTCATAAACAAATTGATCGGTCATTGTCAGTCCAAAACAGAGCCATTTCAAGTTTTGATTTATCTCCCAAACTCGTCCGACACTGCGCAGCTCCTTCAAATCACCAACGACCTCAACGAAAAAGGATTTAGGCAAGTAACATAATCGTGTGATATTTTAAACAAAATTCCTTAGAGGATTGTGAAAAACTCCCGAGCCAGCAGCAGAGACATAATCTTCCATAAATCTTTATAACTACGCTCTTACTTACTTACTTAAGTGGCGCTACAGTCCGGAATGAACCTGGGCCTCAACCAACATGCCTCTCCAATTAGCCCGGTCCTTAGCTAACTGCCTCCAGTTGCGCACTCCAAGTTGGTTGAGGTCGGTTTCCACTTGTGCGCGCCACTTAAGGCGAGGTCTTCCTCTACTGCGTCCGACGTTTGGCTGGGAATCGAAGACTCTGCGAGCCGGAGTATTGGTGTCCATTCGTTCTACATGTCCTAGCCATCTTAAACGTCCAATGCGGAGTTTTTTGACCAGGGGCATGTCGCTGCACAGCTCGTATAGTTCTTGGTTGAATCTTCGTCTCCATAGTCCGTCAACGCAAACGGGACCGAAGATTTTCCGAAGAATTTTCCTCTCGAATCTACCAAGGATTTCTTCATCCGCTTTTGATACGGTCCATGCTTCAGCGCCGTAGAGCAGGACTGGGATGATCAGGGTCTTATATAGGATCTCCTTAGTAGTTCGAGTGAGGGCTTTACTACTAAATTGCCTTCTTAGCCCGAAGAAACAGCGGTTGGCAAGAGTAATTCTTCGTTTAATTTCTGACGAGATGTTGTTGTCAGAGTTAATAGCGGAGCCGAGGTAGACAAAGTCCCGTACTACCTCAAAGTTATATCTGTCAATGGTGACGTTCTGTCCAATTCGTCGATGTTGTGTGTCCTTTCGTGTTGACAGCATATACTTAGTCTTACCCTCATTTACTGCTAAACCCATTTTCGCCGCTTCCTTCTCTATACTAGCAAACGTGGCTATGACATCACGTTGAGTCCTACCAATGATGTCAATATCGTCAGCGTATGCTAGTAGTTGCACCGACTTTTGGAAAATTGTGCCTCTGGTGTTGGCTTTGGAGTTTTGCACAATTCTCTCAAGAATCAGATTAAAGAAGTCACATGACAGCGCATCGCCTTGCCTAAATCCTTTTTTGGTATCGAATGTGTCGGTGAGGTCGTTTCCGACCCTGATGGAGCACCGAGAATTCTCCATCGTCATCCTACACAAACGGACGAGTTTGGGCGGTATACCAAAACTAGACATGGCTCTGTACAGTTCGTCTCTATAAATGCTGTCATATGCGGCTTTGAAATCGATGAATAGGTGGTGGGTATCGATTTGGACTTCTTGAGTTTTTTCCAGGATCTGCCGAAGTGTGAAAATTTGATCGGTTGTGGACTTTCCTGGCCTAAAACCACACTGATAAGGGCCAATCAGGTTGTTGGTAAACGGTTTCAGGCGTTCACATATTACGGCAGATAGGATCTTGTAGGCGATGTTGAGGAGACTTATGCCTCTGTAGTTGGCGCAGTTCAGAGGGTCTCCTTTTTTGTGGATCGGGCAAACGATGCTGAGGTTCCATTCTTCAGGCATATTTTCATCCGACCAGATTTGGCTTATGAGTTGGTGGATGTTACTTACCAAGTCATCTCCGCCGGCCTTATAGAGCTCAGCGGGAAGGCCGTCATTTCCGGCAGCCTTATTAAGCTTGAGTTTAGATATTGCTATCCTCACTTCACTCAGGTCGGGTGGTTGGCAGTTTTCGATATCGTTGCCAATATTGAATGGTTCGTTCTGCCTGACAGCGGAATGTTGTTCGTCATCGCCGTTTAACAGTCTGCAGAAGTGGTTCTTCCATATCCTCAGCATCGACTGTGTCTCAACTACAATATTTCCTTGTTCATCTCGACAGGATTCTGTTCGAGCCTTGTATCCTTGGCTTTGACGCTTTACACTTTGGTAAAACTTGCGAACATCGTTCCTGGAGTGGCACCTCTCTATATCCTCGATCGCGCGCTTTTCTTGCTCTTTTTTCTTCTTGCTGAAAAGCCGATGTTCTTCCCTTCTTCTTTGCCTATAGAGCTCAATGGCAGCTCTCGTCTTCACCTGCAGCTTAGCCTTGTAGGCCTCGTTCTTGGCTGCGAGCATCTGTCGGCATTCCTCATCAAACCAGGGGTTTCTTGCTGGTGGGCGCGAGAAACCTAGCACATCAGTTGCGGCTGATCTAATGGCCTGTTGGCATCGTTGCTCTTCGACATTCGATGCTGGTGGTATGGTGTTAATCGAGAGGTTAAGGGATACGCGTTGTGCGAAGATCTTGGCGGTCTCTTGCGATTGCAGTCTTCCGACATTAAATTTTTTCACAGTATTTCTGGATTGTTGTGGCGTGGTGGATATCCGCATTCTTACCTTGGCTGCTACAAGGTAGTGATCCGAGTCGATGTTAGCTCCTCGGAATGTTCGGACATCCAAAATACTGGGTGCGTGCCTCTTATCTATCGCAATGTGACCAATTTGGTTGACCGTTCGTTGATCTGGAGACCGCCATGTCCCCTTATGGATATCGAGGTGAGGAAACCGTGTGCTGGCTATAGTGGCATTTCGTTCCGTAGCGAAATCAATTAGCCTAAGTCCGTTACCAGACGTGTTGTCGTGTAGGCTTTGTTTTCCGACAATACTTCTAAAGATGTCTTCTCTTCCTACCTTTGCGTTGAAATCTCCCAGCACGATTTTAACATCGTACTTCGGTAGTCGCTCATAGGTTTTGTCGAGGAGCTCGTAGAGGCAATCCTTAGCTATATCATCCTTTTCTTCCGTCGGAGCGTGAGCGCATATAAGGCTTATGTTGGCAAATTTGGCCTTGATGCGGATTGTTACTATGCGTTCGCTAATGTCTTGGAAACATAAGACTTCTTGCCTAAGTCTGGCACTTATAACAAATCCGCATCCGAATAGTCGCTGTTTCTGCTCACTATAACACGGTCCGTAGTATATGTCACAGTTTTTCATCCTCTTTTTGCCCGGCCCATCCCATCGTATTTCCTGGATGGCAGTTTAGGGCTTTGTAGCAGTTTAGGGCTTCCGCTTGTTGTTCGCCTGCACCTCTCCTGTTTAATGTTCTCACATTCCAGGTGCAGATACGAACGTCGTTGTCCTTTTTTCGTTTAGCAGGGTCGTCAACAATAAAATCCGTCCTTTCCGAGGCTATTGGTTGCTTCGTAACCATGTTTTTTTTCTGTGGGTGGGTAGTTAACCCAAAGCACAACCCCCAACCTGGAGGGCCAGTTCCAATTTATTAGATACCCCTAGGACACGGGGCCGTGCCATTCTCACCAGGGTGTTTATAGTGTTGCTGTTTTTCGTCGTGTTATCAACACTCGCACTTATCGTTTAGCAAGTCAAATCCGGTTGGATGAGACCAGTACCCGATGGTTACCACTTGGAGGTAAAGATAAGCACATTTGATGTGTAGTCAGAGTTGCAACACTGGGCATTGCCAAGTTAACGCCAATCAGAGTCTACCCTCGTTCTACAGCACCCAACCATTATAACTACGCTCATACTGTCAAAATCGGATGAAAAAATCCTTGGTCATTTTGGGGGAAAACAAACGAAATCTCTTTTGCGTTGGTGGGCTTTGAACTTTACAAGGGGTTCAGCGACATAGACCTGGTCAGCGAACTCCGTATTGGTGCCTAAGAATGAATGGATCCGTCATTCTAATAGCTCGACGATTTCTTCCATTTGCCGCCGTGTACCACAATATGTGTACCACACGAAGAGGTAGCCATCGTGAGTAGTACAAGTGTACTTGCAACAGGTATTTAACGCTCCCTTACGACTCACTTGTAGCACAAACTGAAAATACCTCTTAGTAGGTCATACTTTCATAGCCATTCTCTCAAGAGCATATACCCAACAAAGTATAACCAGAAATCCTTTCTTTGCAAGTATACACATCCTATACACGTTAAACGTAGATACTATACATATTTATTACCTCAATCATCCGTACACCTGATTCCAATCACCAAATGAATATAAATTTGCAAATCACTGTCGAAAATTTTATTACTTTGTCACATTCAGTCCTCTAAAACTTACACTCGGCTGGTGGTAATTTCAAAAGGCATGCCAATTACACGCGTATGCCGACTTAGAGTGTAAACAATTTATTCAATAATTCCAGCAGTGATTGCCGGCGTATCTATTGGCTTCAAAAAGAAAGCATGAACGAAACTGAGAATGTCACACGCACAACCCTATGCGGATGTGGTTATTTTGGGCACACAGATTGACATTTTTCCAACGGCACCAACGACCATTTGCAATAATATTGAATGTCCTCGATGCCTCGTCGATGAAATTCCCATGTGTTTTTGGCTGGTTAATACGTGTTATTGCGAAACCTCAGCCATGTACTTTTAATTATAATATCGCACGCAGCACGGGGCATTATCATAACGTAGGTGTCGGGACTTTTTGTGTGTAGCATTATCCTGTGGATTAATGGATGTACACCATATATAACAATAATCCTCTAGTGCAATATTCGAATCCATAATGATAATGTCAAGAAAACGAGTCTCATAAAGATGAAGAGGAATGAGGTGGCTTAGAAGAATTAATGAATCCTGCACAGCTATAGCGAAACGACAATGACGAAGATGATACTTATCTGTAGAATGTCATTCGATATAGTTGACCCAGATAATTCCCGTACTATATACAATATTCCCCTTTCTCAATTATGTCGACTTTGATTTACGAACATGGGATTTATTTAAATCACATTAAGGGCGGTATTTCGTTTTAAATCGAAATAATTGATTTCAATAGCTTGATGCTCGGATATTTCTGTCGGTCTTTACTCATACTTAGAAGAGTATTCTCTGCCAATGTTTCAAGTTTCATTGATGGTTCTTATAGTCATTAGTTCATTACTTATTCGATTTGATGTCGTTAATGGTCTTTTGCTATCATGTGCGTTCTTTCTGGTGATGTCTCTTTTTTGGATTTATGTGTGCACAAATTCTGGACAAACTTTGGGCTTCATTTTAACCCACCTGTCCAATAATGCCCGATAGTACAGTCTAGTATACTCGGATAGCATGGCATGGTTTATGAAATTGACACCCTGCCATAGAGCTACTGATTTATGGCTCTTTTTCGGGGGAAAGGATGTGCCACAACATGTAAGTGTCATTCGTTGACAAACTATCGCATGATGGTGTGGTGATGATGATGATGATGATGATGTAGGATCAGTATATCCACGTTTTTTTTGGTTATGAACTCACAGCAGGAGATACTTATATCGATGGAGGATTTACGATATTGAAGTGAGTAGGTTGCATATGATACCAACCTCTGAAAGCAAAATGTTATTTTGTAAGTAAGAGATGCTCGCGGTATGACAAAAGTTATATATGAGGCACATGTTATGCTGCTACAACGCAACACCAGGCAGTATATTAGTAGCGTACCGTGACAAAATAAAAATGAAGAGAAAGAAATCCTGCGTACGAAAATGAAAGAACACGTGCCCTTCCAGTTCAGTCAATGGGTCTCGCGACGAAAAAGTACCCAATGGTTCTACAAGAATCCCCAATCGCTATAAAAGTCTATTCATTTCAGGTCAATTAAAAATGAAAGGTCCAAGAATACCAAATTGCTATAAAACTGCAAAAAGTCTATTATTTTAGGGCAATTAATAATTAAAACCCCACTTGTAACTTATCGGCAACTCAAACTTGTAACTTCCAACCACCAGATCGATAGACCTATTCTTGGAAAGGATTTCAATTCGAACACCATATTTTTTCACCGACATCGTTTTCCAAACATGTACCGTATTTTGCAAAGGATCTGCGCTACCATTTAATTTCAACTGAAAACTTAAGTTAAGCGAAACAAGTGGTGTCAAAACTTCGTTCGTAGAAGTCGAAATGTATGCAATCTTAGGATTTGGAATATATATACATAATACATATATATATATATATGCCGGTATGTGTTACCATTCAAACTGTTGCGTCAACATACTGAATATACAGTTTTCTCGCGTCCTGCGTGTGTCAAGTGTAATTTCAAAATTGAAACCTACGTCAAACATTAAAGCTCTCTCTAACTTGGCGTTTGGTGTACTGATTTATGGATGTGGGTTTAATGCAATTTTCGAAGGAAGACCTAACAAACGCGTCAAATAAATAAAAGTTGAACAGAAACTCTGGTCAGGACGGTATACCTACCAGCGGTAGATATTATTAAAACATTGTTTATCGTCTTTTGTCGGTCGGTTATTTACTGGACAAAATTTAGAAGATTGCAAATATTGATCTACTACTCCAATCTATAAAAACGATTTAAGACAAAAAGTTGAAAACTATCTACCTATATCGAAGATTTCTAAGATTCCTCAATTTTTTGAAAGCATTGTTAAGAAGAAGACTTTCTTCGTAGTAAAATAGGTAATCTCGAATAATCAACATGGTTTTATTGTCGATAGCTCCTGTGTTAGTAATTAACTTTATTAAGTAATTATGTATTTAACAGCTTTGAGGAACGATTACAAGTTGATGTACTCTACACTGACTTTACAAAAGCCTTTGATAGAGTGCACCGTACCCTACTTTTAGCAAAACTGGTTTCATAATTATTAAACAGAAAGAATATAAACATTGATAGTTGTACTTCTCGGGAAATTGATGTAACTTCTGGTGTCGCGCAAGGTAGCCATTTACGCCCATTGCTTTTGTAACGTTTAAACATTCGAGGACGATTTAAAATTATATTCTCGTATTATTAATATAACAGACTGCATCCGGTTCCATAAATAGTTTGTCTGAATGGAAATAATCATGGAAGAAGTTAAGATCCCAGGGCCATATTTAACAAACAATTAAAATTTTATTCTCAATTTGATTACACTATACCAAAATGAAACTTAATGTAAAGCGAAATTACAAGGACTGTATTTAGCCTTTAAACTATACGTCCACCATTAGATTAGAAAGAGTTCAGGAAATTATGAATTAACTAATAATTTGCAAATTGTTTCCCCGGAATTGATTTTTCTTATTAAATTGTATCGCTTATGGAGCGAAATTTGTTAATGTCAAGCTAGTTGATTTGTTCTTGCTGTTGTTGTTTGCCAACAAGACTTGCAACAAAACACATTTTTATTAAGAAATGCTTAATTCCATTAGAATGACGCCAAGCTTATTGCGTTTACTGAATGTACTGTTAAGTATATTAATGATTTTCGATGCAATACCATTTTGTATGTTTAAAAAGTTGGATATAATAATAGGTGTGCAATTGTGCATAATTAAATTGCTTAAATTTTGCGATTTGTTGCAAAAGTGTTATTCAAAAGTGATCAACTTTAACGGTGAATTTATTTTTATTACTTTATCACAATTCTTGTTTAACTTTTTTGTTAAATCTAATTTGAAGGTAGGTCAAAAAGTCCACTGCTCTGCCTTTACATTTACCCTTTTACCCTACGATTAAAGGGTAAAGGTAAAACATATAAATTTATAGCAGATTCCCTAGGAAGGTCATAGAACTTTGTAACCAATACTCTTAAGCCAACTTTAGGGATGGAAAATAGGGAAAAGCCGAAAAAACCACAGCTACTACTGGCCGCCACATTTTACTTTTAGCTAATTCAAATCCGTTTGTTTTGTCACAGACTATAGGTGCATAAATGGGGATGAAATAAGTACACGCACAATCCGCAGCAGACTACAGAATAGGATGAATCGACAGAAAAGTTCCACTCCTAAGAGCTAGGAACGTAAGGTACCGAAAAGAATTTGCCTTAAGCAATAGAAGTTGGAACGGACCTGAAGGAGTAAAAAAATGGCGTAAAATTCTGTGGAGTGACTAAACAAAAAAAAATTTGTTCTCGAATTGTGAGCGTACCGTGAGGCGACCAAAAGGAAAAGAATACCATTCTCGCTATACACTGAAGACCGTTCAACATGGTGGCAATATAATGGTATGGGTCTATTTTTCCTGGTATAGTGTCGGTCCTATCTTTCGTGTTAATAACATCATGACAAAATGTGGATATAGGGACATCTTGGAAAATGTCTTCCATTTTCAGAGGAAACCTTGCCCCTCCGATGGCATTTCAAACATGGCAACGATCCAAAACATACGGCCGGTATTGTGAAATATTGGTTTCGGATCAAAAAATCTATGTAGTTTAATGGCCAAGTCAATCTCCAGTCCTCGATTCTATTGAGAACTTGTAGGATGAACTGAAAGGAAAATTAAGGCGTCAGTTCTTCACAAATCGGAATCAACTGTGGGAAGCAGTGCAAAAGGAATGGTATTCCATTCCTCCCGAAACATGCCAGAAATTGGTAGGATTTGGTTTTGAAAAATAATGAAGGATACTCAAGTTAATAAAGAAAATTAAAAAAAAAAAACAAATATGTAAATATTAATATCTATAATTAATGATTATTTAGGAACACACCTATTTTTTTCTCCAAACGAAAAACAATACTCCAAAAGTGTTTGTTATTTTTATTTTATTTTTTTGAATTATTCGAAAAACAAAAAGAAATATTTTCCATATTTCTTACATAATGTAAATCTTAATAATATATTCAAAAAACAAATTGAAAAAATATGATAAAATTGAATTTTTTTTTAATAATTATGTTTTCGTATACCTATTTTTTGACCAGCTGGTATACGCATGTTTAGTTCGGTAAGCAACAAAATTGGTTTTTTGTTTATGCAGAGTTGATTTAAAAATTTATTTTAAACTAATGGTTTAAATAAAAATATTGTTTGTTGAAATTAGTCTATAAGGATTAAGGTTGAAAAATCGGTAGATGGCCATCATCAGTTGTGTATAGCGATACTGAAAAAAAATGGATGGCTTTACTTTCTGCTCCCATCGAGGCTCCCATACTTCTTCCGCATAAAATCGCTGAAGCTCCTGCATTTCGCGTTGGTTTGTTATAGCCTTTACACTACCGCGATGAGTGTTGGACGAAAAGGAGGAGCAAACTTTAAAGGGCCGATCAGAATGCGTATCTGTAGCTGTGTGCTGCTCAAGATGTCTGAAAAGTTAAACACAAGGCAACCCATAAGCGCTTACACAATGTGTATCTTCGTGAATCTGTAGCTTGAAGTTGAATAGAGGGCAACTTAATGCAAGAAATGTATCTCTCTTTTGACAGCGATGCAAGATACCAGCTACAGATATGCATTCTGAGCAGGCCTTAAGGCATCGAAAACTTGAACGAACAACAATAAATTCGACTGTGTGCTGCTCAAGATGTCTATGTGCCATTCCCAATTGTAGCAATTGTGTTATGCCCAGTCATTGTCCAAAAGGTACACAATTGCACATTCAGTTCACATAATTTATTGTAAGAAATAAAGCTAAGACCTGTGTCCTAACGAACAGTTTGTCTGCAAAACTGATTTTGCTCGATTTTGAGTTTCGCCTATTTTACAGGGGATCTGTGTTATACCGCTCAATGCCATTGTAAGCAGGTTTTTCTCGCTGTATAACTTGTATTATTCATATTTTTTTGTACAAACCCAGTCAACGTAAATGGAACCAAATTATTTAAAAGAATATTTACACTCGAAACGACGAAGTATTTATTCATCCGCTTGAGCGTCTTAAAGTAGGGCGAGTACGATAAGGCTCTTAGTAGACCTTTATATAGTAAAATTTACTTCTTTGCAGATATAAACGGCGATTATAGTGCCAATCGTTTAATCCTTAATGATAGTAACTTTAATTTAATTATGTCCTCCTTTTTGTTGCAGACATATGGACACCCTAGTTTTCCGAGACTCTATATCTCTGCACTTAGGCAGTCATTTTCGATAATTTAAACAACACTTCTTTTTAATCGGTGGGCGGTATTTTTTGCTGTCGTCGACAATCTTCACTTAACAGAAGTTCTCCATAACTTTAGCACTAACGTTTACTTAACTGCTACTATCTTTTTCATATTTGTCTAGACGTGATTCTCTTCGGGCATTGTATCCCTTTGAAGTTTTACATTTATCTTTTTATTTGAGTTTTATAGTTGCCACAATAATATGTATTATTGTTGTTTTTTTCGATTAAAATACTTTGTCACGCACAGTCTGTAAAGTAGCATTGTATTTGCATTATATGTAATCAAAGTGTGTGTGAGATTCATCGATTTTTTTTTTCGTTTGAAAGGCCTATCGATGCCATTATTTGTGGCGTGCATCCGAATCCGAAATGTCCAATTTCATTGACTCTGACACATAAATCAGGCTGAATTTGGCTTTGAGGGCTGCTTTGGTTTGCAGCTTATTCGCATAGAACTGTGGTTTCAGAAACTCCAACAAGAAAAAGTCTAACGGGGTCAAATCGCACGATCTCGGTGTTAAATTTTCGAAAAACCATATTAGAAGACCCTTTATTAGCATTTTATTATTTACTTGCAAGTAAGGACCGGAAGCACAACGTTTGGCGCCACATGTGTACATAATTTGGATTACAATAGTAACACAATGGTGACCGTAGTTTGTTAAACATACTAAATGATTGTTGAATTGGAAATTAGGGACATCTGATTGGTGCAAAGATGATTTCAATATTTGCATGTGTTTAAAAAATTATCTATCGTCACGTGAGGTTCACAGTAGCACATTTGTACTTCCACCCTGTAAAACATATACCACTTTTAACAAACCCCAACATATGAATGTATTTTAACAAAACAAAACCAATTTGCTCATTTTATGAAGTTTAAATTCAATAATGTCCAACGTTTGCAGATATTTAAACAAACTACCTTGGCAGTTAAATGGAAGCATCTGGCTACTGTGATTTGAATTTTAAACGTTGATCTGCGTTAAGCAAAAAGGGATCATCCGCGTACTCCCACACAACTCCTTTGTAACATATTTGTTTGCAGAAGAAAAATACATTTAACTAGTGTTCCCTTAGAAACAGAAAATATTTGTATACACACATTTACAGAATAAGCTGTGCAGACTACATCGTACATATTTCCAATCCAATAAATAGTTGTATACTATATAAAGCATTTGAAAGGATTTAGTGCACACTTTTGCAATTGAAAAATGGATTTTCTCCATTTCATGCTTGCATCCTACGAAATGCCATTTACGAGCATGTGTTAACATACCTATTCTGGAGCGAATGAAGTATTTTCCTTTCCAGAATAATGCCTGATAAGTGTATAATGTCCGCCCACATAAAACCATTCATCTTGACATATCACACAATATAATTTATTTCGAAACTTTATTCTGATAACGTCGACGTTGAAATGAAAAGATGACCTGACACAAATGTCCCATATTATTACGAGGCAAACTTGTAGCCATTGTGGATGTGGGACGTGTGTGCTCGGATGAAATCTGTTGATCATATCAGTTCATTAGGATTCCTATTCGTTTTACACTTGTGAAACTCTAAAGTAGCACACTTACCATTACCCCCCATCTTGCGTAAGTATCAAACGCCCCAATAAATGTTCACTTTCTTATTAGTTAATGTGTTTACCTACATCTCCCTATGACATACATTTGCCGGTGTATTACTTGTCAATCAATAAGGGCTTTGTTTGATCTTGATTTGCATCGTCGAAGGGTTATTCATCAAAATGTTGTCTCTATTGCGCAAAATAGTTCTAGAGGCGGTCTAAGTTGGTTGTCACTTTCAACGTCAGTTATTAATTTGTCATCGTCAAAATCAAAGGCAGAAACGAAAGACATTAATTTCTCAAAATATCGAGATCCAACATTCGCATAAAAATAAAATATTTCTTGGTCTCGTGTGAAATGGCAAATTGAGAGCTCACTACGGACACAATGTCTCATAATAAAGGGACGGATAGATACACAGCACGGCAGCAAGCCGTCCACCACCACGGAGAGGGTCGTAGTCGTAGAATCCGAATCGGTTGGCTGCACGACCGGGATTAGCCAATTTTACAGATATTTTTTGAAATTGCTTTCCACTATTTGTGGTGGTGGTACGGCTGTTAGGCAGATAGATGGATGGCTGTAGTGAAAGATTGCGTTAGATGTCTTGATGTTATTTCGAGCAGAACGAAATAAATTTAATTTTAAAAATATTTCTCCTAAAAATGTGCGGTGTTGTTAATTTAAATGATTGGTCCGCATTGAGGATGTCGCGGTTGTTTATTTCTCATAGGTCAATGTTTGGACTTCGATGTGGACATGAGTATCAGGGTGAAATGCGTTAATTAAGGCGCTTTAAGTACTCATCAGCATCATCATTATCATCACCATCGTGGGAGGTGGCGGTCACATTTTGTTTATGTATTTTTATTAATTATGTGCGAGCATCGATGACGGGTATTTGGAGGTTTTATAACAAGGCATTATAATTGAAGGCATGTTGACGTAGACAAATATCGTTTCTGTTTAAATTATAAGGGAAGTGCCGGAATAATAATTGGTAGAATTGAAATCTCCTAAAAAATGGATGTCAATCATATTTTTAAATAATCCTATCGTGTAACTGTGCGATCAACAAAAAGTCAAATGCGTATCATCTGTGCTAATAGAAAAATACCAACTCTTTCGTTATTATAAAAGGCAACATACTTCTTCCGGCACTTAACTTATAATTTAAACAGAAACTATATTTTTTTCACAAAAGGTGAGCGTTGCAGTGAGACGACGCAGGGATTAGTTTGACGAACTACATCATAGATGGCCGAGGTTTGATTTCTAATGGTAGCAGTACTAATTATTGTTAATTTTTTTATTGCTGATGTGACCAATCATTCGAGTGGTATCAATTGTCATGAAAATCTCATCCGTTGAAATTGGGATTCCTACTATAGTGCAAAAATTGCGCATGCGCACCAGATTGGTTTTGGGAAAACGGCTAGGCCCCCGGTCCTTATGAGACTGTTGTGACAACAATTTTTTTAAAAAAAATTACACTTGTATAAGTACTTTTTTTTTGATATATTTAACAAAATATATGCAGGAAGTATAGCGATCCTGATCTATAAAACCACCACTCCATAATAGAACTATTTTTTAAATCCTGCTATGTCCTTACATAGTATTTTCAGATAAAATAAAATAATTAATGAGAATCGCTCGTGAAGAACTTTTTCGGTAGAGTTTATAGAAATTTGAAAAAAAAAAAACGTTCGATGCAAAATCATTGAGAATGATTTTTGACTTTTTGTCTGTGTTTATACCCTATCCCATAGGGGTATATTAGTTTTGATACATATAGTTTGTAACATAGAGAAATAATTTAGGTAGATATACCTCAAAATATGGATCGACTCAGAATCGATAGCTGAATCGATTTAGCAATGTATGTATATGTCGTCGGTCCTTCCGTACGACACTAATTTTTGGGCCTTACATTTTGAGCTGGAATGATGAAATTTTTTACGTGTGCTCTTTGTTGCTCCCAGCAGAACAAGTGCAAACATTTTTGAAATCCGCCCACTGCCACGATCCCTTTTAAGAAAAACGTAGTTTTTTACCAAACCGTAAGGAATTTTAAAAAGTATCTGAGGAACATATTTCCAGAATCACAATATTTATATTTCGTCTTTATATTTATTTTTTTTGCCATGCCCACTATTTGGGGCCGTTTTCAGTAAAAAAAAAAAAAACGTTTTTCGGACCATTGGTTATGATAAAATAAACATTTCGTCTTTAGAACATTTAAACCCACGATCACTTTTTAGGGGCGTTTTCTTACAAAAACTATTTGTATACCCTACTCCATATCATATGCAGGAGACACACGTTGTTTTTTGTCGAATCATAAAAGATTTTGATAAACTGTCTGAACAATATGTTGTGTCTGAACCATGTGTTGTCATTTTCAATATTTTATCTTCATAAAGCCTACATTTTAAGGTTATTAATTTATTTTGTAGACTTCTCATATGTTTTTTTTATAGATAATATCTTCTGTAATACAATATATATCCTATCCCTTAGCATTTACAAAAGAAAATCGACATTTTTAAAAATCCGCTTACTACCACGACCACTTTTTAGGAAAAAGTTTTTTTTCTTTTGGTCACACTGTTAAGGATTTTGAAAAAGTGTCTGAACAAGTTTTTAAGACAATCATCATATCTTTATTAAGGTCATATTAAGTTTTTGCCACGCCCACTTTTTGAGAACGTTTTTCGTAAAAACCGATTTTTGGTGCAATTTAAAAAAAAAATGAAAATGATGAAAATATTTCGAGAATAATACCATGAACACTTTTTATATATATCATTTTAACCCACGCCCAATTTTTGGGAGCGTTTTCTTATAAAAAAAAAACATTTGTAAAACATATCCCATAGAAAAACGTCCTTTTGTTTTGTCGGACCATAAGAGATTAAGATAAACTTCCGGAACATGATGTGGTGATATTGTCATATACTATATTTTAATCCCATTCAGTTTTAGGCACGCCCACTTTTTAGGAATGTTTAATTTAATGGAATGGGATACGGTCTTCAACGACTCGCACAGCGGATTGTAGCATTTTCGTGTGTGTTTCTTTGTGTTTCAGGTGTTTAAAGCAACAATTGGTCCAACTAATCGGCCACTCGCTATATCATACACTTAAACTTATACGGTTTTCATATCAAAGCGAATTTCCCCATACATTCACAGGATTGAAAAAAATCTTATTCCATAGGGATATATTAGTTTTGATACATTGTTTGTAACACAGTGAAATAATTTAGCTAGATATACCTCAACATATATGAATCATGCTCTTTGTTAGTCCCAGCAGAACAAGTGTAAACATTTTTGAAATACGTCCACTGTGTGTGAAAAACATATTTAGAGAATCTCAATATCTATATTTGATCCATATAAGGTTTTTCCAAGTCCACTGTTTTGTTCAGTAAAAAACTTTTTTCGGAATAATTTTATAAAATGATCTTTCGATGCAAGATCATTTGTTATGATAATATGATCATTTCGTCGTCAGAACATTTTTACACCCGCTCAATTTTTGGGGGCGTTTTCCTAAAAAAAACATTCCCTCATAGCATATATAGAAGAAAGACGTTTTTTTTTTTGTCGAGTCATAAAAGATTATGATTAACTGTCTGAACAATACGTAATGACAACGTCATTTTCTATTTTTTATCGCCATAAAGACCACATTTCGGCGATATTCATTTTGAGGATGGGATGAGGTATTTATTAAATGATCAGCACAGCCTTGTCATATGTATTTTTTTTTTCAAATTTTCCAACAAAATTAAAATTAGAAAAATTAGTTTTTTGATGATCTTAACCTTTTTAACAGGCAATTTGTTATTATGTCTTTAAATATAATTTAAAAATTAAATGGATGCGTACAAATTTATGAAAGGAGTGCATTATTTATTTATTTATTTTTAAACGTAAAACTCAAAACTATGTGAAAGTGTCAATTAGTTTTTGTAAATATTTTATCGAAAACCAAGTTTATGGTTCTATATGTTACATATTTGCTCTCCTAATACTAACAATATATTAAGAGCGGAAAGTAGATCAAAAAGGCGCATATGTCATGTCATATGTCTTCGTTATTTGCCATTCCCCCTTTCAAGGATCGTACTTTTTTGTTCTGACATATTTTATTAAGTTGTACTGTTCTTTTCTAATACTATCTTTATAGTATTACTTATAAGCTTAATGTGTAATATTTTCTTTTTGAAAAGACTAAATAAATAATGGTTCATATAATCGTATTTTTTATATATGAATTCTTTGTAAGCATTTAATTTGAAAAGTAGATTATATGAACAAACGCTGTATTTTAATCTGCATTTCTTTTAAGTTAGCTTCGTAAATCCGTGAAATACACATAATTCACAAAGGATTTTTTTTGGAAATAAAGTTCGTTGTATTTAAATAACCCTTTATAAACTTTAAAGTATGTAGATATTTAAAATAAAGTCATTGTTCATAGTTTCTAGTTTCTGGAGTAGCATTTTTAAGGAATAACTCACCATCCCCAAAGTAGGTATAGTGTAGACATGAGAACGATTATTTACCTGTAAAGAAAGAGACACAAAATTAATAAATAACAAAAATTAATATATATTCAACTAACAACAAATATAATTTTTAATGATTAATCTTATGATTGGATGTGATTATTTTAATAGTGAACAATATTGAAGCATTAAATTAAACAACCCAAATACTTTATATTATCTTCAGTTTGATTGTGTCAGCATGGTAAAGCATGACTCTTTATAAAACAAAACAATAAAAAGCGCAGCTGTCACAGTTAAGATTTTTTTTTGTGAAAACAGTTTTAACACCACCAGTGTAAGCGAGTTTTCGCTGTTAAAGCTTAACGGGGACTGGTAGTAGTTTTGCTCAAATATACCCCTTTCCCCAGCGGAAAGCAATTCAACTTAAAATCCGCAACACATCTCATCGCAAAAAGAATTTCCAGAAAAAAAAATAAAGATGTTAAAGTGTGTGAGTATTTCTACGCTACCCAAAAAAAAGAAAAAGCAGGGAGAAGTGATAAATTGAATTAAAAAAAATGGTTATCCTCCAGGGGATTAAATGCATTTAGCAGATTTTATTTATTGCAACGAGCGTAATTGGCATTTTCTGCATTTATACCGTTGGAAGTTGAAATATACTTTTTAAATTGTTTGGAAGAGAGCATCTTTTAAACCGGGTGTGTCGTTACTTCAAATCACTTTTTTTTTTTGTAAACTGACTTTTATTTTACAATTTAAGTAGTGAACAAATTTTAGAAATACAGTCTCTTGTCTGCAAGGTACACACTACACCGTATATCGTTTTATTTTAAACTTATTTCCAAAGTTCTAGCTGAGTTGCCAAGACAGTGCGAGTTTTCAAAATATATGTTGGCCGAAGAAAGGCAGAAAGGACGTTTTATTTACTTTAGGTTTATCGAAACTAACAACCGAATCAGATGATTATAATTATGAATTTCGCCAAAAGGTATGGGGTTGATTCCAAAATTAGCTTATGCGTGTTATACCGACTAAAATGAAGCCGAAAAATAACAAAATAATACTTTCTTTAACAGATTTTTTTTTTAATTCTGGCTTGTGAATTTGCGAGCAAATGTTTTTTTGAAATAGAAACTTATTTTTTAAATTTGTTTACCTAATCAGTTCTAGCGAAAGCTTTGCCCTACGCGCATCGTCAATAGTAGTGCTATATTTCTTTTAATTACCAAAAATTTCGTTAGTTATTAAAATCGTTTTATTTATTGTTTTACTTTTCTTTCTAACTAAACCAGAAACAAATCAAAAATGGTGGAAATCTGTGGAAATACCAATACAGGCATAATGTCTGCTGATTTTGTTGGTTGCGGTGGGATATGCTGTAGGAAATTCCACACCCATTGTGTGAACCTTCCATCAGCGGCCCTCCAACTCATACAGTCAGTTGTGGGGCTTTGCTAGAAGTGGAAAATCTGTGACAATCTACCATTATTTGGGTTGATTTTGCAACTTAGTTCTCTAACTAAAGAACTTAGTGGTTTAAAAAAGGAAATTAGTGAAATAAAGTGTTGTTCGCGGAGTGCCAGTGACATGCAAACCAATATTCTTTTAATCACAGAAACGGTTTTGCAAAATGCATCGTATGACAAGACAAGGATTGTTAAGGAGAAGCTATTCTTCGTAGTAAAAGTAAAATGTAATCTCTAATAATCAACATGGTTTTATCCTGTAGATCCTGTACTATCAATTTAACTTTGTTGACTAATTATGTATTTAACAGCTTTGAGGAACGATTACAAGTTGATATACTCCACAATGACTTTACAAAAGCCTTTGATAGAGTGCACCACATCCTACTTTTAGCAAAACTAAAATCGTTGGGTTTTCATTCCTCAATGCTTAAATGGTTTCATAATTATTTTACAAACAGAAAGCAAATGGTTAAGATCGATGGTTATACTTCTCGCGTAATCTATGTAACATCAGGTGCCCCACAAGGTAGCCACTTAGGCCCATTGCTTTTTATTTTGTTTTTAAATAACGTTCATGATATTTTTAAATTTTGCAACGTTTTAACTTTCGCGGACGATTTAAAATTATATTCTCGTATAAGTAATATAACAGACTGTATCCGGTTTCAGTCTGATGTAAATAGTTTGTCGGTATGGTGTAATCATAACGCTATGGACCTTAACATCTCGAAATGTAAAATGTTTACAGCATTCCGTATAAATGCACCTATAATAAGTGATTATTATATGAACGATCTTAGACTGTAGCGTACGGAAAAAGTTAAAGATCTCGGGGTCATATTTGACAAATAATTAAAATTGTCTTCTCATTATGATAACACTATAGCAAGACCAAACTCAATGTTAGGTTTTCTAAGGCGAAATTGCAAGGATTTCCGAGACGTATTTAGCCTTAAAACTATATACTGCTCGTTAGTCAGGCCGGAGTTGGAATACACATCGATCATATGGGATTCGCCATATGTAATGCAGGCACTTAGATTAGAAAGAGTTCAGAAAAATTTCACGAGGTACGCATTCCGTAAATGATTTACGTTTGAAGAATTGCCTAGTTATGATAAAAGATGTGAACAAATTGGCTTGCAAACCCTAAGTTTCAGGCGTAAAGCATCTCGCATCATGTTTGTTCGCGATATTCTGAATTATCATGTTGTTTCACCGGAATTGAACTCTCATAGAACCAACTATGGCACAAATGAGCTTTTTGGACGATGCATATACTTTAATTTGGTAAGCAACAAAATTGATTTTTGTTTGTGCCGGGTTGATTTTAAAAATTGTTTATATTCAATGGTTTTAAATTAAAATATTGTTTATTTAAGTAGTCTATAAGGTTGAAAAATCGGTAGAACAAACAAAAGCAACAAAAACGAGTTGTGTAAAGCGATACTGAGAGCATAGTGCTCTGTGACGTAAAAAAAATATTGTGTGAATTTGAAAATCAAACACATCCTTAAAATATCCCCTATATGTTTACAACTCCGGATAGAGTTTTGTTAAACTATTATCAATGCCCGTAATATAAAAACCACATAGATAAAAATTAATTTTTTGAGTAAAATTAAATTAAAATTAAACGTTTTTTTTCGAAAATCCGTTTGGGATTATGTGTTGAACGATATTCACTTCAGAAGCTTCTTTTAAAGCGAAATATGTTTAGGTCTGGTTACTGCATAAAATGCAAAAAAAAATAAATTTTTTGAAAAAAAAAACAGAAATCCAATAATAACGACTATAAGCAATATCGTTTTAATGTTTTAATGAAAACGATAAAAAGTAAGATTTGATCTCAGAAAGTGTTGAAAATTATTGTAATCCCAATGAATTTTTTTCTGAAAATGAAAATTTGTACGCATTTCCATACAAACAAAATACTTAACAGGGCGGGGTATGTGCGTTTCCGTAGATGTACATATTAAGCATTTGAAATGAGGTGACGGTTATTTTGTTAGTCGTAACCAAGAATAAAAATATCCATTGGACAAAGTCTCAAAAAATAAAATCCACCCAGACAAAATATTAATGGAATGTTTATTTTATTTTCTGGTCTTGTCAAATCATAGTATTTGATATGGTATTAATTTTATACATTTTCTTAAATTAACTTTGTGGATAAAAGTTTATGATATATAAACTAAACCATTAGGGGTAGCCACGCAACGTCGGAAAGTCGTCGTAAACGTTGCAAATGTGGTAAAATTTCGACGTGGTAAGTTATTTGTCAAAATGTATATGGGAAATCTTTTACAACATTATCGGAAATTACGCACATTAATTGGGTGTGTCACTTTCACACATCAATTATGTGCGGTAAACTAAAAAAAATTATCTAGGACAAAAAAAAAACAACAGAAAAAAATATTTTAATAAAAATATTACTAAAATGAGATTTAATTCGGAGGTTTATGACATTATTTATTGGTGAAGTTTACGTCGTCGTAAACATACATTTTTTTTGCACGTTGTAAACATACGACGTTGCACGAATACCCTTTTTATAATAGGTGTAGTAAAATTAAATCCATTATATTTCCAACAGATGGCTTTAGTAATCTGTTTTACATTATACGGACGTACACTAAATACCGTAATCTTAATCTTCTCTGAGAGTTTTGTGATTGGTTGACTCAGTTTGGTTAGAGCACGCGTTATCTATAAACATCAACAAAGAGAAAATACAAGATATTGTACATTTATTTTTATAAAGGCGTTAACGCAAGTCAGGTGGTTGAAAATGTGAATAGTCTTGTTGGTCCTGATATTTTAACAGCCAATCATGCGCAGTTTTGGTTTCGCCTATTCCGTTCCGGTAATTTCGAACTTAAAGCCAGAAAGGTTTTTCTGTGTGTTTAGAGTGATTGGCAGGAAAACATCTACAAAGAGCTGCTCCAATACGGCCACTCTTAATTCGAACATCAACAATCTCTTTGATGATTTTATCTCTAAGGATTTCGGGTTGGAGTTGTAGGCTTGAGAATTTTGTCTTACGGAAAGCAAACTAAACCCGGTTATTTTGGGTATTTTTTACTTGGCAAAGGACAATGATATATATTCATTCTATAATAATATTGTAATTAACCGTAGTAGATACACAATACACATACCCATTATATTCACCTAAAAATTATAAGAAACAAGAGCAATGCGTACTTGCTCCTTGCGTGCTCGACTTTGTATTTCAAATTTGATAAGAATTCACAAATTGAGTGCAACTAAATCATAAAATCAAGGTATAGGGCTTTTTAATACATTTTTATATTAAAAAATATTCAAATCCATTACACTGAACAGTACACGAAAGACGGAGAGAATCGACGGACCACATCATTGGATTTGTCCATCATCGTAATTTTAGTTTTATGTAAAATATTTTTTCAAACGTATACTGAAAAATTTCTAAAATTTCTCTTGACCACATAGACAATGTTTAACAAAAAAAAAACTAATTCACATCGCAATACAATACACCACTTGCTTAATTTGATGGTCTGTTAATTTATCATAAAATACATTTTTATTGATTTAATGCAACTCCGGGAGAAAGACATGGCCATTTGTCAAAATAACACTTCCGATCCATGTAATTAGATTTTTCAGCATATACCTATAAAAAGTTGATTACTTAATAAACAAACGAAATAATATCTCGTAAATTGTTTTCGGATATAAAAAATCAACTTTATTCCAACATTTATAACCTCAAAGTGTTTTAATATTCCTCTTAATAATGTTTCTTTCTCCATGAGTTCATAAAAACATTTAATCATGGAGTTTTCACTGCATGTTGCATGGTATACACAACATGCGTTCAAAAGATATAACTCTGTTCAGAAAATTAATAGATACATTACTTTCTAGTGTCTTTAGAAATCATTAATTTATAGTTAACTCATTTGTTATTGGCATTTCGTCCCCGACATTGTTTTATTTTAATTTCTGTCACATTTAAAACAATCATCACATTTTCAAGGTGTTCATTCAGTAGCTAATATCAAAAGATTTATATTTTAGGTTTCGCAGAAATGTCACTCTTACTTTACATGAAAAAGTTGGTAACCCCAATAAAAAACACTTATAAACAAAAATCTAATAACCTTTTTCTTGATTTAGATTTAATATAAAATAACAATTGGGATAATTAGACTTGGATTTGGGTTATGCCGCGCTATCCCTCACTAGAATCGTTAATTTTTCTCAAAAGGGAGTTTCGAAGCACGATTAGCGGCACGCCTCTGAGCAGATGGACCACAATGAGGCTAATAATCGAAATCCCACAGTTCTTACGCAAGAATCAATTAGCTTAGATACTGTCATACAGATCACTGCAGGCTTTTTGACAAGGAATTTATCTACTCAAATGCGTATGAACAGACCGTCACTGCAGCCAACTCTGCACAAAGATTTAATTTTTTTTTCTGTTATTGAAATTATAAGCAAACGAAACCCAGCATTAAATTTTTGCCAGAAGATCCTTCGAAAGGCGGGCAATGACGAAAGTCAATTTTTATGTCAGGCGAAATAAATTTCGACCTTAACGGCAATCTAGATTAGTAAAATTGTGGAATAGATATGGAATTGCTCTTACCCCAAAATGCACTCAACTCTAGTCATACTGGGGTGCAGAGTTCCATTAAGCAGGATACCGTAATTTAAAAAATATTAAAGAACTTTTTTTTTCTAGAACTATTCCTATCGAAAGATAATTTCTAACGCGCGCCGTGTGGTATAATAGATCAATCAATAATTGAGACGATTCCTACTTAAAAACTGCAGGCAATGATGAGCCATTATTTGACAAGGTGCTGCACATCCGTCTTAATGAAGCCATCCTATTACAGTTGACTTAAGAACTCTTAAATCTTAATTCTCACCAATTTTGTTTATTTTCACGTTAAGCTGAGTTTTTATGAAAGTGGCTAGTTCCGCCACATAACGAGTGCAATTAATAATCTAACCTAACCTTATTTTAACCTTTGCTAAGCATTGCAAAATAATTCGAATTTTAATGCACGTTCGAAACTCAATAGTAATAATTGTAACTTGATCGTAGCTTGCCATTTTGCAAAAACAATAGTCATTTGTAAGATCAAACCTAAAAATGCATTCAGAACCGATTTTCCTCCAATACTGTTTGTCACTAACACTAGCAGCCTAACCTCAAAATCCATCTAACACCAAGTTGCGGTAAATTTCAAATCCCAAAATTGATGTGAGATTATATTATAACCCCCATTACACACAGATTTTAAAGAAAACCAAAATCCAACCGTAAAACTTTTTTGACCAAAACACACACATTGACCAGACTATATGTTCCTTGGTGATAATCATCATCAAATTGGAAACTCTCAAAGCTCGTAGCCTCTTTTTCGAAAGTTTCTGTCCACATGTGCGGTCGAACGATTAAGGGAGCACATCATTTCCGGTGTGTCAATTTTCAATGGTGTCCACTTTATTGCCCTATGAAGTCAAAATGAATGCCATAAAACTGCAAGCCGGCAGATAATGAATGTGGACATACTAAAACTTAAAAACATTTTGTATGTCTATAAAGATGGCCAGCATCTATTTATATATGATTTAAAAGCCACCTAAATAAATTAAATTAAAATTCATCAAACTAACCCCTCTAGAGATATTCATACCCACACCGCAATTCAATTGAATCGATTCTACGATGAATTTTGATAACGGAATTGAGTTTAATTCAAAAATAAATACACCACCCGGGACTAGATGGCGATAGGTTCTCAATCATATATTGAGGACAGCGACAGCTTATCGAGGACTTAATTTGGCTTTCGTTTAAAAGCCAGCAATACGATGGCGTTTATCAAATGGGAGAATAATTACATCGCAATTGATCCGTATTTGACTAGGGGTGACAAATCAGCTACAGGCGAAAATTTCATAGCAACTCTATATTCATAGCAACACTATATGTATCTAAATAGATACACCTATCAGGTAACTAGTTGAAAGTTTGGTTGGCATATACGCTCAAGGAGTTTTTTTGGAATTCCGGAACCCATTGAGTTGTATAGCCTACGTAGAGAATTTGAAATTTGGCAAGTTTTTGGTCATGACATGGCCTGTGATGCACTCTGGAAACTAAACTGGGGGAAAGTATTTATAGTATAGTAAGAAACGAATTTCGCCTTTGGGAAAAGAAAACGACAACCAAAGGTCTCGTAAAGGAAGCATCTGCCGATAGTGGTTGCGAAGGCAAACCAAAGAAACCTAAGAAAAAAAAATTGTATACAGTTTGTCACTTAGTTTGGCTGCCATTACCATCCCCACGTAGTGTCATTTGGGGATTTCACTAAAGTTACTGATGAAAGCTTGGTTGCTATGCTTCGAGTGTGCTTGTGTGCGTTTTGAAAAAAGTTGTAACTTTGGAGTGAAAAATATGTAATGACTTTAATATAAAAAGGGAACACTTTTTACTATTTTTATGATAGTGATTCTGTACTCGTTAGGAACTTACAAGTTTCGTATAAAAAGTTCCCACAGCTCAAGGTTCCGCCAACATGCATTTTTTTTAGCTTGCAACTCTTTTTGCTTAATGGTATCACGAAGTCCTGTTGTCATTAGTCTCGGATATGGTGTTGAGTTGTTTGCGGATTTTATTGGACTGTGCAAAATCTGGGTTTTCAATTTACATGGGACAAAAAATAGTTGGGAATTGTACTCGTTTGTCGTTATTATAAAATTTAACTTAATTAGTTGGAGTTGAAATTAAAGTTTTTAAGTTTCAACAAACATCCTTTGCTTTTATATTCAATAAGAATGATAACCATTCTTGTGGTGGGACATTGTAGATAATTACTTAAAATCTTAGTTACTTGAGTTGCACTATAGTCTGAAATGTACCAAGCCTTAAACAACATGACTTTTTTATCAGATTGATGTAATATAGATCGGGAGATTTGTGCAATCCTCTTAAGAATGATTATAATGAAGTCACTTGACAATGTGTAACTTTGTCTAAATATTTTTTTAGTATCAAGAATTTCATTGAGGTTGCCGAACCTGATATGATAGCGATAATTTTCCATCGTCATCCTGCACAGTCGGAGGAGTTTGAGCAGTATGCCAAAACTAAACATGGCTCTGTATTGTTCGTCTCTAAAACTACTGCCGGTCAGACTAGATGGCTAGATCGACTCAGCCTTTGTGTCTATAGGGTAGGCTATGACAATAAATATCGGGAAAATGCAAAGTTATGTCGAATAAGCATTAAGAGACCAGCAGTCATAAAATGTCTTATAATCGCCGCAACGTGTTAACGTTAACGCAACGTGTGTTAACTGGAGTAATGAAATTCGTTATAAAATCGCAGTTCGGAAAAACAGAAAAAGTAAAGATTTTCAAAATCCGCCCAATATCACGCCCACTTTAGAAAAACATTGTTCTTGGCTAAAAAATAATGGATAGCTACAAATTTGAATCAACAAAACAAGAAAAGAAGTCACCCATAGGGGCATCCAATTGGGAGTACATTGTCCTGATTGGGATAAGGAAGCACGAATATCAACCACGTTATCAACCACAAACCTTGTCGGCCCTTCGTATGAAAGCAACATTTCTAGTTTTATGATGTTATGTCGAGTTATCATGAGCAAAGATTGAAATGTATTTCGTTTGGCCTTGCTTTGAAGTCCTTTAACTAAAACAGTCATCTCTAGATGCATCTCTTGAATTGGGATTAAGGTCGTTCAACCAATATTAAGTAATCAGCTTGTTCTAGGTCACCCCAAAACATTCCATTCATTGCAAAAACAAAAATGCAATTCAGCTTCTTCTGAAACCGTACAAACAAAAATAAAAAAATGTCTTCATGTTCTCTCAAACTAATTGTGCCATTGTTGTCGTGATACAAAATGAGATTACACCTTGTCAAAGGAACAAACAAAAAATCCTTTTCATCTACCCCTAGCTGTCTACCTAACAATATGGTGTTCAACATGTATTCGCTTTTAGTACAAGAAATAGAGGATTGCGAGCGCAATTACTGCAGATACAAGTACATATACTCGCAAATCGACGGGGTGGGGAATCGTATATCTCTCCAAATTGATTGCTAGGATTTTGTACCTTGGAATATATTAAAAACGAAAAAAAAAGAAAATATTCAAGATGTACACGAGTAGATATTCACCACATTCACCAGCTCTGGGCGGATTAAATCGTATCATGGATTGAATCTCTGCAAAACTCAGGCGCCTCTCAAAGGCTTTGGAAGGGCTTTCAACAATGTCAGCATTGGGTTTATCTGGATTGCCTTTTCTACCTTCAGGATATCATTGTCAAAAGGAAGAAGTGAAAATTTATTTATATCAAAATGAGCAACGACTTAACAATTACTATTGTCGGCTAGGCGTTGTGGAACTTCGAAGATTGATGCCTAGAAAACCATGCTCTGTTGAATAAAATCCTGCGGAGAAATTCAAAAACAAAAATAAATGACAATTTCTTTATCATGCGGCGAATGAATAATGCCATGAAGTACCCAATAACTCAAAAGGACGAAACGAAATAAATCCCATTCACTGCAAAATGACAAGTGCTCATGTGAAGCTGTCATACATAGTTCCAATACAAATCGCTTCAATTAATTTATCCCAGCCTTTGGCCTTGGACTAAGACTTAATGACGTTCTTTAATAGATCCTACAAACAGTTGAGATTACAAATCGTTGTACATACTACTAAGTATGTACATATATATAATTTATGTTAACATGGAATCATATTCAGCGAACTCGCTAGGAAATTAAATACATGCCACGCAATTTTAGTTAATGTCTCGAACACATGTGTGTCGTATACGAACAAACAGACCGACGACCGACGCATGTCTACAATCCGCAAATAACTTCCAGGCGTAAGCGAACATTAAATTATGGACAGTGCGATGAAAGATTAATGTGCTATATGGTAATTTGTATGCAAAAATAATGCCTGATAAATCACCGGAAACGAATTTTTGTTACCCCTGGTCGGTGGGATATGCGAAGGTTTTTGTTTGTCCTGAGAACTCCCCAAGGATGGCCGGTATGTGGCATGTAGGTAAGGGTGCATTTAAAAATTATGGATAATACAATCTTCTTAGCTCTTGTTGGGAATGACCCCTCTAGCATTACAACCGAAACGACCTTAACCGATTTGTTGGCACAATTTCGAATAGGTAATAATCTTGCCCACCTTGATAGGAATAAAGGTTAAGGGCGTAATATATTATGCCCAATGGGGCATTTTGGTTAAACAGAATTGGCCGCAGTGGAATGGTTAACATTCTGGATGAGTGCATGACTGCTAGGTAAACATTTTTTCTCGCAAGTCGTTGGTTTTTGTTTGTATCTTTGCGCTTGGAATTAGGTCCAACAATTTGTTTGTTACTTTAACGAAGTTTTTTATGCCTTATCCCATAAGGGTATATTAATTTTGTAACAAAGAGAAATAATTAAGATAGATTAAGATATTGTTGATACTATAGATCAAGCCAGAATCGAAAACTGTCTGTCTGTCTTACTGTCCGCCTGTGTGTTAGCTTGAGTAATGAAATTATAGGTTGGGTACGTTTTACCGAAAAACAGATTCCCGAACAACGCTTGCCCGAAATGTCCTACCTTTTCCATACTAAGTAATGGCAACATTGACTATATACAAATCATATGGATTTTTTGCTTCAATTGATGAGAATCACGGAGAGCGCATTACGTATTAAACACAGCAGACGGCAACACGGATGATTTATTAACCAAATGGAATTGTATGCCAATTGATGAGAATCACGGAGGACGAACTTTTTTTTACTATATTTACGTTTTGTTGTTAGCTAGCTGTTTTTTTTGTTAATAAAATTAATAATAATAATTCTTTGAAGTAATTAAATATTATTTTGAATAGGTAATTTTTATATTCAATAACAATTACTTACATATGCAATAGATAATCGAAATAATTATCTATACATCTGTTAATATTTTTGGTTTGCAGATATTTTATATAAAAACCAATTAAACAAAGAAGACAAACAATTTCGCTTCAATCCGTCCTTTTTAGGACGATCAACAATTCATAAAGAGATGTATTATGATTTAGAAAGAATTTCTTGTTTTGTTAACGGTATTCTGGATGGCCCGCTTGGCGGGATCAAAGGATTTTAACTCTCTTTCTGAACACAGTCCACGCTCACCCGACTTCGTTGCTCCGCTCGGGGTATTTAAAGTCGTCAAATTTTACATACAAATCAATGATTTAAAGAGATAAATTAGTACATATCCCAAATTTGCCTTTTAAAGGATTTTTTTGTGTTTATGAAATTTGACATTAAGATCAAAATATTAACATTTGTAAGTGTATTTATTCGATGAGAATCGGAGAAAACGAACAGTAAAAACAGGTTTAGAGCACTTATTTTTCAATATAATATTATCAATCAAAACTGAAATTTCATATTTCTTCAATATTATTAATACGAAACACTACTTTTTAAGAAAATATTATAAAGGGTGATCCATTTCGAGGTTCCCTACTTTTTTAAAGAAAAAAACACAGAAAATTCAAATTTAATGGAGAATGTTTATTATCATTTGAAAGAACATTCTTTGGCATTTATTTTTTGAAGATTATGTCTATCAAATGTTGGCCGTTGCTACGTCGCAGATGGTCCATCCGTTGAGTCCAATATTCGATCACTCGTTCGAGCATTTCGACTGGTAACTGGCGAATGACACGCGTGATGTTTTCATCCAAGGCCTGAATCGAAGCGGGTTTGTCGGCATAAGCTTTTGACTTTACATATCCCCACAGGAAAAAGTCTAACGGTGTGATATCACACGATCTTGGTAGCCAATCGACCGGCCCAAAACGTGAAATTATGTGCTCACCGAAATGTTCTCTCAATAAGTCCATTGATTGATGCGATGTGTGGGAAGTGGCGCCGTCTTGCTGAAACCAAATGTCGCCGAGATCACGAGCTTCAAATAGTCGGTTATCATGGCACGATAACGGTCGCCATTGACGGTTACGTTCGCACCGGCATAATTTTTAAAGAAATATGGACCGATGATTCCACCGGCCCACAAACCACACCAAACCGTTGTTTTTTCTGGATGAAGTGGCAGTTCTTCAATCTCTTCAGGTTGCTCTTCGTCCCAAATGCGGCAATTTTTTTTGTTTACATACCCATTGAGCCAGAAATGGGCCTCATCGCTAAACAAAATTTGCCTCGAAAATGTCGGATCTTCTTGGAACTTTTCAAGAGCCCATAGAGCGAAACGATGTCGCTTGGGAAGGTCGAGCGGCTTAAGTTGTTGCACAAGCTGTATTTTGAACGCTTTCAATTTAAGATCTTGACGTAAAATGCGCCAAGTCGTTCCATACGTCAGTCCGAGTTGCTGCGAACGGCGCCGAATCGACTCTCTACGGTCTTCGTGTACACTCTCAGCTACGGCCGCTATATTTTCTTCACAGCGAGCTGGACGTGGTCTATTCGGTCGAATATTATCCAATATTGAATGCTGGGTCTCAAAATGGGTGATGGTGTTGCGAACAGTACGCTCAGTAGGCCGATTATGTTGACCATAAGTTGAGCGAAGTGCACGAAACACATTCCTCACAGAACGTGAGTTTTCATAATAAAGTTGAACAATTTGTAAACGTTGTTCACGCGTAAGTCTTTCCATTATGAAATGCCAAACAATACTAAACAAAAATAACATGACAGCATGACACGACTCACACGTGATCTGTCAAAAAAGGCTATTGAAAAAAGTATCTCTACTTGGATCACCCGTTATATCCCGAAAAATAGGAGTAGATTGCCAATTCGGGCTACTGTGTTCCGCGAAATTTATTTTTGTGCACTAAGTCTATGAAAATTCGGGCAAAAACTTCGTGGAAACATTACGCTGGAAAGTGATTTTCAACCAAACGTAACGCTCCCTGAAATTCTTTACATAATCGCAGGAAACTTTTTTTTGGTCAAATCGTTGTATTTTTTAACCATTGTCATGTGTATTAAAATGCAACTTGCCTAAAATTACACATTCTCGTAGTGATTTTACACAGATATTTTAGTGTGCGCTTTCAGAAAAAAAAACATTGTTCTTGGTCAAACCATAAACAATTTTGAAACATTAGCTGTACAAGAATATGAAATAAAGTTTTTAGCCCCTCCCTTTTTGGAGGCGTTAACATAAAATAAAACAAATTTTTGGAAAAAGTTTTATAAAAACCGAAGAAATAGTTCCAAAAAAAAAAAACATAGATAATATTATTATGTACCTACATTTCGTCTGTTTAACTATTTAATCACACCCACTTGTAGGTAATGTGTATTTTATTGATGGAATATCTTTTATAATTCGCACAGCGGATTGTAGCCTTCTGTTTTTTTGTAGAAAAATAAAAAGAATAATGCGATGTGTGTTTTTTTTTTGTTTATGAGTTCAAATAGAAATATAAACAGAGCAAGTAAACGTTATTGCAATTACGCTATAATTCTTTCTTTCATTAATATTACTTAGTTGTATAAATAAAATAAGTTGATGTGGTTTGAACAGAGCTAACATAAATAGATCTTGATAGATCCTAAGGAAAAATTATCAGGTTGTTCGAATTGTGTTGTAAGTTATCAGTTGTTAAACCATAGGCAAAATAGCAGCTGCAACATTTTTCACTCATATTGTGATTTGTTTTAAAAACAAAACATTTGTTCTCATTTCTTACCTAAGGTTAATGATTTATTCGAATAGTTGAGTTAATTACTTTTGTAAAAAAAAACGGAGAACAATGTTGTTATTTTATGTAGAAAACGTTCTTTTTGCATTTTATTGGCTAGGGACTTCTTTTGAAACGAAACGTAAAATTAAAATTACATTGCACTAATATTTAAAGGATCAAGTAAAATATCTTGGATCTACTTAAATAGATAAGTTAAAAAAATCCTGTCAAAAAATATCCCCAAATTTTTGGACAATGTTAGATAACTCATTTTTCAGAAGAAGCACAGGATTAGAGGTTAGGAGTAATATAAATAACCAAAATAACCAAATGAGAACATTAAGATTTACTATAACATTATATCTCTTTGTTCCACCTTTAAGGTGCAAATGATCTGAAAAAACTTTTCGCCCAGAGCTAATAAGTATATTAAATTTTAAATCTAAATGATTTTTTTTTTGCAAAATCCCCCAAAAAAGTACCGCTTAAATACTTGCTCATAAAATCATAAAAATTTGTTAGTTAAATTGGGACCATACATTTTTTTTCAAAACAGCGATATTAAGGACTGTTTTTATAAAAAAATATGCTCTTAATATCTTTTTCAGCCAATTTTCCTAAAATTAACAATTTTTAAAGAAACCCTTCCAGCAGAATAAAATTGATCAATAGTTATGACTTAGGTATGATTTTTCCAACAATCATTTTGGACTAAAAAGTTGAGCAAGTTGTTCTAACTCTGATATTTATGTTGGCTGCACATATTCAACGTAGTGGGAACTTTTAAAACTAAATAAGAAAAGAAATTCGATATGGATTGTACCTCCACATATTTTGACGTTCATGAATACACACCTACTTTTAACACATTAGTAGACATTTGCGGTAGACAATTGAGATGTTGCCTTATACATTTTAAGGTATTCGATCGTGTTTTGGACAGATCATTTTAATGTAAATGATGCTCCTAAATTCTCTACTCCCGGATAAAAACTTTTTCTTATGGACAGATCTTGTTGGCTGACACGCGAGCCAACACAACAACAGAACACTTAACACACTGGTAACGATGAGTTTGAAGCGATATTTACAGTTTGAAATTTTGGTAATAGTTTTCTTCGTAAGGTAGCAGTCAAGGTGTTTTGAGTAGTAGTGGAAAGCGAATTTCAAGAATTATTTTCCTTAAACGATAAAGTATTTAAAGCTTTTTTCGACTAGTACTCTCTTATTCCTGTTTATGATATTTTAGAAGCAACAAACAATTAGATTTCAATAATTTTAAATTTGTTCATATGCCAGTAGCCTATAAACTACTCACACAAACGACATACCTATTTCAACGCTATTGTTATACTATGAATCAGGGTTTGCGAATATACATCGAGGAAAAGAGGAGCTAGTGTAAACCACTACTCGTACGGTAGCAAAACATGTTCTTAACTTCGTTTAAACTTTTTAAAGACAAGCGATCTGCCGTATATAAAATTCTTCTGTAACTTCAGAACTTCAACCTTTAGCTCAGCGAAAACTAAAATATCTTTCTTTTTATTACAAAAAATACTACTTCGGTGGACGCTCAGATATACTTGGAGCAATCATTCCTAAACGTTTAATATATAAAATACCAACAATATGTGATTTTTATAATGTGTTCAAATCTTAAAATTTTATTTTAAAAATTATATTTAGCGATGAGGCCCTACCTATAGTGACGGGTACAGATCGCAAGTTTAATCCCATAACCACTAACAAACGATACCCTTAAAGTAAATATAACGAACCCCAGATTTATGTAACAAAAGTTCATCAAATGTTTATCCTAACCCATAGGGGTATATATTATTGTACAATGCTCAAACAAAATAACCAGTTGCATTCCACCAATTCAAATATACAACCGTAATACTCGCCGTTCCATAAATGCTAATCAATTTACCCTTAAGCCAATCTTCGGACGTACTATGAAATATAGAGATTCATTCCTAAACGGAACATCACGAATGTAGAATGCCTTACTGAACTCAGGTTTACCTCTCCATTACAATTTACAGAAATTTAGAACCAAAACCAACACATATCGGTATCTCCTCTTTTCTCTAAATTTCCCTAATGACCGCGCTGTGCTCAAACACTATAAGGATAGTCATAAACCCTCCCGCGCGGGCTAATTTAAAAAAAAAGCTAGAACTCTGTGAGCAATATAATATTATGACAATGTATCATCCCCATAGAGTCTTTAGCCACGCCTAATTTTTTTGGATATTCATTTTAGGGATGGGATGGGATTTGGACAGCGGATTGTAGCCTTATGTTTTCCTATGTTTAAAACTGAAATGTTTGTAATACATATTTTAAAAAATATTTGTAAAAGTTTGATTGCCAGATAGTTTAAAATATTTTTTTTTATTTAAGGGTATACAAGACAAACAAAAAAACCGAAGGATTGCTTTCGTTTCTGAATAGATTATTACCTCATATGCCAGTTTCCTAAATAAAGACTTATATATATGTATATGTAATTCCATTGGGAGATACTTGGGCCTATACGCAATTATTTGTTCAAAAACAACAAAATAAAAGTTTGTTCTCTTGTAGTGAAATATCTTTGTGAACATAGACATTTAAGAAAACATTAAGATAACAAATTCTGTCTAATGCTTGGCAAAAAGATACCTTTTTGCAATTGTTTATAGTTTCAGTCAAAACTCACTCGATAGATTAAGGGATACGCGTTGCGCGAAGGCCTTGGCGGTCTCTTGCGATTGCAGTCTTTCGACATTAAATTTTTTTCACAATTTTTCTGGTTTCTGGTGGAGTAGTGGATATCCGCATTCTTACCTTGGCTGCAACAAGGTAGTAGCCCGAGTCGATGTTAGCCCCTCGGAATGTTCGGACATCCAAAATACTGGATGCGTGTCTCTTGTCTATCGCAATGTGATCAATTTAGTGGACTATTCGTTGATCTGGAGACCGCCGTGTGCTGGCTATAGTGGCATTTCGTTCCGTAGCGAAGTCAATTAGTCTAAGTCCGTTACCAGACGTGTTGTCGTGTAGGCTATATTTTTCAAAAATACTGCCAAAGATGTCTTCTCTTCCTACCTTTGCGTTTAAATCTCCCAGCACGATTCTAACATCGTACTTTGGTAGCCGCTCATAGGTTTTGTCAAGGAGTTGGTAGAAGCAATCATATTTTTCCTCCCTCGGAGCGTGAGCGCGTATAAGGCTTATGTTGGCGAATTTGGCCTCGATGCGAATCGTTACAATGCGTTCGCTAATGTCTTGGAAACATAAGACTTCTTGCCTAATTCTGGCATCCGCATCCGAATAGTCGCTGTTTCTGCTCACTATAACACGGTCCATAGTAGATGTCACAGTTTTTCATCCTCTTTTTGCCAGCCCATCCCATCGTATTTCCTGGGTGACAGTTATGCCTGCTTTGTAGCAGTTTAGGGCTTTCGCTAGTTGTTCCCTTGAACCTCTCCTGTTTAGTATTCTCACATTCCAGGTGCAGATACGAACATCGTATATCTACCTATCTATATCTATGTACATTACCTTGTCAAATAATAGTAGAATCCTTTCTCATTAAAACATGATTAAGACATCTAAGATATTTTGGCACGAATGTTTTGCAATGGGAGTGGGTTTGTTTACATACACTTTATTCGCCGAGTTATAGCTACCAATGAAAACCATCATTGGGAATTTTCTTTCACTTTTTGTGGCTTTTTTATAAATTGAATAATAAACGAATTATGAATTTTAAAACAAGTTTATCTAAAAATATTTTAATTTTTAATCAAAACATTCTCAGAAAATCACTTTTTGATTTTAAATGATTAAGATTTATTTTTCTGAAGTTATATTTGTCATTTCACCTAAATAAAACACATTCGTTCCAATATGTCATTAGTCTTTTCTATGATCAACCCTAATCTTAAGTTTGGTTCACCCACACTATGGAAATTTTAATGACAGAATTTGAGTTGAAGTGATTGCAGATAATTCTGATAAGAGTGAAGATGGGAAAAGAAGAAAAAATACAAATTAGGTTAGGAGATTAAAGAGACTACGTCAGCAAGTTATTCGTTATCAATGCAATATTAAGTGCAGATGGTTATCATAGGGTTCGGATTTTCATGCACTAAAAATCTCAAAATATGCGCTTAAAATATGCACTTAAAAATGCAAAATATGCATTGAAAATATGCACTTAAAATTAGTTAAACTTAATTTCGGTTGAATATAAAAAACACATTTTCTAAGAAATTTTTCAATTCAATTCAATTAAATTTTTTATTTTTATGATGTAATAAAATAATAACTTAAAACGAGATCAAAATTGAATAAAAAAAAAAAAACACAGTTAAGTAAACATAAACATCTTCCTTTGTTTAATAAAAATAAATAATTCAAAAAAATTCCTTAATTCCTTAATTCATTTTGAAAAGTTTTATTTGCGTATATCATGAAATTTTTTTTAAAATTCTCGAATTCAAAACGTTGGCGATTCGGTCGTAAGAATGCCTTATACAAGGAAAAAGATCTCTCGACGTCAACTGAAGTAAGTGGAGCATTTTTTAAGGAACAAATCTCATCGACGGTAAAGTTTTGTGTGTTATTTTCGTCATTGCAGTCCAACGTAAAGGTCTTACTTAAATTTTGCATTATTGCAAATCCTTCATTTTTTGCCAGAACGCACTGAAGTTTTTTTTTTTATGACTGCCCCCGTTAGTCCTTCAACCGCATTTATCTTTGCAACAACATCTTCAATTAAATCAATTTGATTTTTTAAGGTGGTCCTGCCTTCTAGCTTTGTTATGGTGTCACACAGGAAACTGAAGTTCGAATTTATAAATATGATTTCGCTTTTTAACAATGGCTGGTTCATGGCTTCTTTTGCATTTTTTATTGCAACTGCATCGGAGTCATCGAACTCATTGACAATGCTTTCAAATGCTTCATAATTTTGTGCATAATACTCAACAGCCTTCAACCAAGTTCCCCATCTTGTAACAATAGGCTGAGGCGGAAGAGGAGTCAAAGGATATTTTTCTTTAAAAATTTCGACGCGTGATGGTGCCTTTAAAAATATTTTTTTGCCGTTTGAAATTAATCCATCGACGTTCCGAAAATTACTCCTTATTTCTTCTGCAACTCGGTGCATTCCATGTGCTAAGCAAGTGACGTGCAACAATTTTGGATAAAACAGTGCTAGTCCACGTGCTGCCTTTACCATATACGGCGCAGCATCGGTCAAAAAAAGGATTATTTTGCTTTTATCAATTTCCATTGAATTCATGGATTCATCAAATGCGCGAGCGATGGTAAAATGGTTTGTTTTTTCTAATTGGACTACGTTTATTAAAAATTTCTTTTTACTTTCTTCTTCGTTTAGGTCCAACACACCCACAATTACGTTAGCAACAAAACGTCCTTGAATATCTGTTGTTTCATCAATAGAAACCCACAAATATTTATCTTTTAGATCAATTTTCATTTGTTCAAAGAGCGAATTATAAATTTTTTCAACGTAATTTTTTCGCAAAGTAGAATCGTCCGGTATAATTTCTTTTGTATATTTTTTAAAAAAATTTCTTAACTCAGGGTTACTAAGCTTACTTAATGGTATATCGGCTGCAATAAACGCCTCACATAAATCCATTGAAAAGTTGTTGGCTGTATTGGTAGGGGAACTTGGGGACACTTGATCCCCTGGGAGACTTGATCCCTGGGTATTATTTCCACAACGAGAATTGTTTTCTTGGAATAATTAAGTGGCAGCACTGCATTTGATATTGGAAATTATCTCAGACGTCATTTTGCCATTCGTGCGGAAGAACTTGAACTTGAAGGGTGTGTTTTGTGTTAATAGCCGTAAAGTTCTTTTTTTTAAGTTTTTTTGTGTACTTTTTTTTCTTTACAGTCTTGTTAAGTGAAGTGTTTTGTGTATATATATTTTGAAAAGTCTTTATTTTGGTAAGTATTTGTGCATATCTCTCAATAAAATATATGTCGTTTTCCATAAAAAAAATTGTGAACAAGTAAGAAACTATCAAAGGGGAGATTTGATCCCATGTAAGTAAGGGGGACTTGATCCCGGGATCAAGTCTCCCAGAATATAGGCATTTATATTTTGTTATATATTTTTATGATTTTGTTGTGTATTTTTATTACAGATTATGCCACGAGTGTATAAGCCAAAGGAGGGCGCTAAAAAACGTGTCCCAATAGATGCGGAACAACTGAGGAAAGCCGTTCAGAGTGTTTTAGAAGGTAATACAATAAAAGGAACAGCAAAAATCTTCGGAATACCTATCATGACACTGAAAAGATACTATCGCAAACGTCAGCAAGCAAACGACGGAGATATAAGTTACACCCCTGATTATGCGCAGTCGAGAATTTTTTCTATAAACGAAGAATCATTACTTGTTGCATACCTCGAAAAAGCTAGCAAGTTACACCACGGGTTGTCCACACTTTCTTTAAGAAAACTTGCTTACGAGTTTGCTGTGGCAAATAATAAGCCCCCGGTGAAGTACAGAAATTGGCAAAATGAAACAGCAAGCTTCGATTGGTATTATGGATTTATGAGAAGAAATTCGACGCTTTCCTTGCGCGTACCTGAGGCCACTAGCTTGAGCAGGTCGACAAGCTTTAACAAGCACAACGTTTCACAGTTTTTTGAAAATTTGAGAACTTTGTTGACAAAGTATAACTTTGGTGCAGAATCAATATGGAATATTGACGAAACTGGATTGACTACAGTTCACAAACCTAAAAAAGTTGTTGCTTGTAAGGGCTTGAAACAAGTGGGCAAAATAACTTCTGGTGAACGGGGTGAACTGGTTACTGCTTGCTGTGCCATAAACGCAATGGGAAATCATATTCCGCCCTTTATGATATTCCCACGAAAAAATTGGCAGGACCGTATGCTAAAAGGTGCACCTCTAGGCACAAATGGAAATACTTTTCCTTCGGGTTGGATGACTGCCGTTAACTTTATTAATTTTTTGAAGCATTTCAAAAAATTTACCAAGTGCTCTTTAGAATCCCAATCTTTAATAATTATGGACAATCATGACAGCCACATAAGCATTGAGTCATTAAATTTTGCAAAGGAAAATGGAATTCATCTTCTCACCATACCTCCGCACACTTCCCATAAGACTCAACCACTAGACAGGACAGTTTTTGGACCTCTAAAAGCATACTACAACACCGCATGCGACAATTGGATGCTTCAAAATCCTGGAAAGGTTTTAACTATATATGATATTTCAGAGTGCTTCGGGAATGCTTTTGTGCGAGCTTTCACTACGCAAAATATACAAAGCGGTTTTCGAGTTACGGGTATTTTTCCGTTCAACAGCGAAATTTTCACCGACGATGATTATCTTTCGTCTTATGTTACTGACAGACCTGAACAAGATGGTTTGGCTGAAAATATGGACAGACAACCTTTGAAACAAATCCAACCATTTTCTCCAGAAACACAGAATGTTCCATTAACTAGAGTTAAAGACGACCCAAATCCCGATAAAACACAATTAGCTTTGCATTCTCCCTCCCGAAAATTAACATCTGGAAATGATGAAAGGCCAAGTTCAATGATAGCAATGCCTCAGCTGTTAACAACACCTAAACCGTCAACATTACCTCAGACTCCAATATCACCTCAGCCTTCAACATCTAGAGCATGTATAAGAACTCCTGAAGAAATTCGTCCGTTTCCTAAAGCAGCTCCACGGAAGCTTGCTCAAAAAGGACGTAAAAAAGGTTCGACAAAAATATTGACATACACTCCAGAAAAAAACAAAATCGAAGAGGAAATTTTATTGCGGCAGATGAAAAAAAATAAAAAGATGCAAAAACAAACTGCGAAGGTAAAACGTAATATGACCGTGTCTTTTTCATCATCATCCGAAGACGAAGACGAATTGCCACCATCCCCTGAATCGATATTCGATGTATCTGAAGACGACAATCAGTCATTTCATTCATCTAGCTGCGAATCAGAAAATCAAAGTGAGCTATCTTCGCTACTCTGTGTGGATGACTGGGTAATTGTGTATATGCTTTCGATGAAAAACCGAGTACACCGTTATGTTGGTACAATAAAATCACTAACGGATCATGGATATGTAGTACGCTTTGCCAAAAAAATCAATAATACCACTTTTAAATGGCCAATAAAAGAAGATATTTCTGAAATACCAAGGTACCAAGTCGTTAAAAAAATAAATCCACCAATCATCAAAGTTAATACCAAACGAGTTATTTTGCTTTAATTTAAAAAGTCCTTAAGAAAGTTTAATATAGAGTAAAATATATAATAATAATAACTTATAATAAAACTTTTCCCAATATTAATAAAAAAGTATTATAATTATATTCATATACATTTTGTTTTTTTTTATAAGCTCCATATAATAAAACTTTTTTCAATGTAGATAAAAAAATATTACATGAGTAAACAGTGTTTAATTTTTTAATATAAGGAATGGGGTAGATTCGATCCCCCTGTAACCAAGTCTACCCTACAATGGGATCAAGTCTCCCTTATACGGGGACACTTGATTACTTTTGACAATTTTAGAAAAAAAGCTATAAGTATATCTTATTCAACTTATATTGTTTGTTTTGCTTAACAAATACGATAAACAACAAAAGAGTTTATAAATCCGCGAATTGAGAAGGAAGTATATCTTATACTTTCTGAAATAATGCGAAATTTAAAAAGGGGGGATCAACTGTCCCCAGGTTCCCCTAAAGGACAGCAGTTGTTGGGATTTCGGACGAACTTCAGATCTTCCTTCAAATTCTAAGTGTTTAACACTTTTTAAATGCTGATCCACTTGAAATTTTTTTTCAAAGCAAACGCTTTTGTTGCAAAATTTGCAGAACAAAACACCTCCATCTGTTTTAAAAATCGTTGGGTATTCTGAAACATATCTTCTCAAATTTGAAGCAATGGATGTCTTCGCTTTTGGCATTGTAGCTGAAATTTGTTTTTTTTTAACTAAAATCATAAATTCAAAAGGAATATTCTTACATTTTCCAAGCAAAACTATTCTAAAAAGATTGAAATTAGTTTTCTACTGACTAAACACGATTATGCGTAGACCACTGAATAAAAAATATCGACTGCTTCGATTGACTGTTAATAGGATGGAAAACTATAATACAATGTAGTGGCAAGTGGAATCTATTAAAATGTGAAAATTTCCGTGGAAAACTAACAGTTAGTTCCACATTCATCGACATCCATACCACTACAAACAAACGAAACCGCTAGCCTGTTGTACATGTAAACGTAAACTGCAGCGGGCAGCTACACCATTGTGCGCAGACAATTTAGCTTTAAGCTTTAGCACGTTGTACTCACACACTTTAATTTGGTTAGCTTTGTGTCGTCGGAAGCTTTTTGTAGCCATTTTGGCGCTTCTGGGTATCGTTTAAATTTCGATCTCATTAATACAGTCCCAGGCATTTCATTTCAATGTTTTGCCGCCACACTCTAGTCAAGCTCATACATGCAGCTTTGTTTATATAGTGCAATAGGTATAATGTGGGGTTGGAACATCGTTCAAGATTGTGAAATGAACAAAAGAAAAAGATAATAGTTTTAAGCTTCGTATGCACTGACATAAAGGGGATATTTTTTTTTTACTGTCTAGTTAAATTTTTGAACAATATGCTCCAAAAATATGAATTAATATTATAAAAAATATGCAAATATAGTAAAATATGCACAAAAATTTGCAAAATATGCATTTATAGTAAAATATGCAAAAATATGCACTAACGGTTAAATGCCATTTTAAAGGAAATTTCATGATACGTATACATAATAAGTTGCCTTGCATCCAAGGTGTTCATAAAAAAACATGCATTTGCATGGAAATCCGATCGCTAGTTATCACATATGTATGAATGTTCATTGTGAATTTCGAAATGCACCGAGTTTACTGTAAAATTTTATTATTTATTAAGGCAGTTACTCCATGTGTAATAGAATTCAAACAAATATTTCTAAATGTCTAAAGTGACATTTGATCATTAAACTGTCAAGAAAGTATGGTGTGGCAATACTACATTGCAATTCTTAAGAGCGGTTTGCATTTTGCTGTATGAAAAGGTTTTCTAGAATGAAAAAAAGCAAAAAAGCGAGAGTTTTCTGTCGTTCCGTTCTGTCATTTAAAAAGTTAATTTTAAAGTTGATTGCATAGTGGCAGACGTATGTGATATGTATGTAATGGCTTTAAAACAAATAAAGGACAAATAAAGGGAATATCTAATGATATAGTTGGTTCTTTGAAATGTGAAGTAGCATACATCCAGCATCATAGAGATCGTAACAAGTGGAAGATCAAAGTTCGAAATAAAGTCTGTATTAACTGCCAGGATAAATTTAATATAAATGCACCCAGTTACAAAGCTAGCTAGTACCTACCTTATGTGTGTCAATTTAATAGAAAATTACCAAAATATAATGGCGCCAGCCGAAGTAAGTAAAGAGTGGCAAGTGGAGTAGAGTAACCATAGAAGGAAAGGTTATGAGAAAATGTGTCGCACTCTTCATTTTAACTGGACAAGAAGACTGTCATTTTTTTTTGTGCTAGGCCATGGGTCAACTCACCGACGAGCTAATAAGGGAACTAGCATGCCAGCACCGACCCAAAAGGCAAACATGGTCTACGAAACACATGTGTGGCTAGACATGCCTCAATTTATATTCTAATTATATTATTTCTACGTCCAAATAGAGGAGGAAATTGATTTAAATTTGATATCTGAAATTTTTGGTGAACTTGTTGCCTATTCGAATTAATTTTCTAGGTCTAAGACTTTTTGAAAAATCGAAAAAAACGGCAAAACATTTTGATTTGTAGACCCAGTTTTCCGCAGCGATTTTCTTGTTAGGATTTTCAACATTTTCAGTAATGGGACAATTTAAGTCTGACTTCGAGCTGGTCTAGTGGCACCCAATGTTTGACTACTAGTCTTGATGCAAAGCTTTATTATACCAAAGTATTATTCTATAAGACTAAGTATATTTGGCAAAATCAGCACGTTCATTTGTGGTCAAATTTATTAATTATTCAAATGAGATAAGGCATTTAGAAATCGCACATGAACATATATCTATATAGGAGATTCTTGACATTTTGAAAAATGTAAAACCACTTTGCATATTTTTATACAATTATTTTTTACCAAAACAAATTTAATTAAATTTTAATAATTTACGACTTTTACTTAAAACTCCTTGTACCATTAATACGGTATTTAAATTAGCAATTGATTGCCTTAAAAATAAATACCAAAATGAACTTTAAATATTTTAAAAGGGCAAATATAATAATAATGTAGATATTTACCACGGAAAGCCCTCAATAAAGCAATGGCAATTTACGATAAACCACCGCATATATCAATAAGGAATTGATAACCCATCAAGAATGGATATATACATGTTCAATGTAAGCAAGTACCATTTCATCCAAAACCATTCTCAAAGCCTCATTGTTATCGGTAAATGTTTTTTTTTTTTTTTTCATTGTTGATCAAAGTTGTTCCCCAATGATTTGACTGAGGCTATTTATTCACATTAATGCTCATCTAATACAGACGACATCGCACAAGGTTATATCCGCAGTCCTAACAGAAGGTAATTCCTTCATACCCCCAAAGATACTTCTCAAGTACCTACACAAAAGTCTTATTATACCAATCTCCCTGGAAGGCCCACTTAAGCGACTGTCATCACACCCCGCCCAACAACAAATAGGATCACAGATGTCAGATGTCAGATGCCATATAATTCCATTAATCGTTAAAATCAATTTCAAAAGGTCACCACTGTTTGCACAATTTAGTGTTTTAAATAAATAAAATGAAATGAAATATAGATATCGGAGAGAACAGCCAATGTGTTTGAAGTTTTTTTTTCGTTTTTTTTTCTGAATCGAAAGCCACTGTTTATATATTGACTTTCCTCTTACCATGCCTAATCAGACGTTGAAAAATTCACGATGTATCTATCTGCCACGGCAGCAGCAGCGCAACAAGTCGGAGAAACTCGTACACTTGGCAAACATGCGCCGCACTTTATCATCGTCATGTCCTCTTGGTGGTGTTTTGTGCGGATATGACTGGTGGTAGGTGCCGGATGGCGGATGGTATTAGATGGCGGGTAGGTATCCATTTTGGTATTGTGCTGGTGTAGCACGTACATACAGTAGACACACTTTCTGTAATAAGTCATTACGACCATTGGGAGTTGCTGATTAGATATGTACGCCGAATGGGTATATATAGCTACTGGATGCTACTAAAGGCGTTTAGAAGTATGGGCTTCACCAGATCCCCAAACGATAAAACTCTTTATGTCTTCAAATTTAATTTAAATAGTCAGCTTGCATGACACCGCATTAACGATGACTGACAGTTCGATCGAAATCGGGAGAATAACCCGAAACAATTGGTTGTAAAACTTTTAACACGAACTAGATCCTGACAATGGAGTACAAGTGGCAAAGCATGCAATTAGCTCCACTTGGGGAATAAAGGAATTGTGTCCCATCTGCTTGGCTGGTCCAATGTGAGAAGGGAACAAGCAAAGTGACAGTAACAAGCTATATTTCTAATGGGGTGGGTGGAGGTAGGTTGGTTATTTTTTTGCCTCGATTTTAAATAGTTAAAGACCTTTGAATGTTTTTTTTTGTAGGGTTTTCCAGAACCCTTTTAGGAAGAGTAGAAGAATGGTGTTTATTTTTAATAGGTAAAAGGGATATGTTCTAAATTTAAACGGACACATGGAACACACATCGCTTATCAGCTGAGAGACAAGCGCACACTTTTGACAATATCGGGCAGCATTTGTGTACATAAATCGAAGGCATCCTATACATACAGGACTTATTGTAATCGAATGGGTGTATTCATTTTAGGGAATTACTAAATAGAATCCTAATATTGGGGGAGGACGAAAATAGCAAACGAGTTTTCTTTTCGTATTTATAGCCTTTTAAGATGTTTTTTTTTTATTTATTGTAATTCGGTCTTAAATGTCATCTGATAAGAAACTTTTGTAATACGTTTCCTATCCTAAAATTAATTGAACGATCTACGATTTATTTTTTCAAATTTTAATAGATAAACGTTTATGGTTTTGTGATAAAAATAAAACCAAATATGCATGTCCGAGGAATGGGTTATTGCTAGATGGAAACGTTCATTTAATATATTAATGTCCTGGGGAATATATTTAATATATTTCATGTCCTGGGGTAGAAAATCGTTGACCTCTTTTAAAACGCTGAAATTGAGGAAGATCCCAATATTGATATAGATCCCAATAAGATATAAATATTGATGAACTGAATTTTAATGCCAATGATGAATCAGGATTCCGACCTGAGATTTTGAAAACCCTATTGCATAATTTTGGATGTTTTTCAAATTAAAGAAAACTTTAGTCAATTTTTTTTAACCGATGCTAAGTCCGATCAATAAGTCTCATGCAAAAAGTTTATTACACTAAGTTCTATCAACAAGGAAAATGCAAGTTTTACCTACAATTACTTTCTTAGCCTGACAGCTTTGGTATTGGCCACTGCTCAACTCTGAAAATTGCTATGTTTGGAAAATCCAACCGTATTCGGTGATACATTCGGTGAAAAAAAATAAGGTGAGCCTGCAGTTCTGAATTTGGTTCGTCGAGAAAAATATGTTTTTTTCATCTTACGATCACAGTCGAAACGAAACAAATATGACAAGCTTACAAAAATTGAAGCAAAAGTAATGTCATAATCTGAATGTGTCAAAATTTCTGCAAATAGCATAGGGTATCATTGTTTTTTGACATTTCTTGCAGATAGAGAATTTGTATACAATACACTATGAATGGAACGCGGAATTATTGTCACTGCTTATTTAAAAAAAAATGCGGTCTGATGTTTTAACGTGAATTTCATCGTTCTGCTCTATGGGCGCGAACAATTAATTGTTCTTCTGAGCGTCACGTGCAAACTGGATCTACGAGAGATGTCGCAACAACTGGCCGCTTGCGTATAGCTTATTCGACCAAGTATATCACTTGGCCGTGGACGTCCGAGATATTCAACAAACATCGACGAGATAAGAATGCACGCAATTAGGCATCACCAGAAGTACACTGCGTCGAATTTTGGGGAATGGCCCGCATCCTCTCAAAGTGTCTGTTGGCTGTTGTTAAATTAGTTTGTTTCTTTGTTACAAATGCCTAAATTGCGTCTTGGGAATTGTTACTACCAGCTCACAAAACGCTTGCAACGCAGGAGATTTTGAATTACTAATTTTTATTTTGACGATTTGAACTGGCCTTCTTTTGAAACGTCGCGTTTGCAAGAATTAAAACCTAATACTTAGGATGTTTCTATTTCACCTGCAAATAAATTTTGCGCAAAAATAGAGCCCATGGCAAAATGAAAACCAAGTAACATTATGGCATTACCTTTTCGGAACAAACCAATTTGTCTGTAGAATACGTGGCGTATCTAATCGGCATCCAACTTTAGTACTCGGGTTGCCAAATAGTAAATACAAAAAAAATACTAACATTACGCAATTAATGATATTATCTACAAACTTGGATGGCACAACAATCTGTAATCATTATAAGTCTCATAGCTACACAAACATGCTCCCGGCTCAGCGTTCATGCAACTCTGTCAGGGCAGCATTAGTCAATTGCTTTTTCCAATTAAACGAAATTGTTTTTAATCATTTCATGATTGACAATCTTGAGAGATTAGTATTTTCCCGCTAAAGCTCGTTCACATCGCACGAGCATTCATTTTCTTCAAGACTTTTGATTTGAGTAACTGGAAGCTGTGTGCTTCAATTCTGAGATAATTATGAGTGACTTCTGTTGTTGGATGCATTTTGCAATGTACATTGACCAATTGTATTACCTTTATTCGACCGTTCTTGTGTAAGAATATTATCCTGAAAGGTTTCAATTTACAAATTTAGAAGCAGACATTCAAAAGGATGATAATCAAGTAGAATTAAGTTAAAGCTTTAAAAGGTGATTATGAAAAGAGTTATTTCATCAGTACGTCATATTAATTATAAGCAGGATGGAAAAACAAAAAGGGTTTGTCCTACAACACAACCCTGTGAATTTATAGATATAATAACGGAAATGAGCAAAATGGATAGAAATTACCACTACGGTTGTGGTTATTAGCAGTTTATTCTAGCTCAGTTGGTGTTGCTGTTGATGTGCGGTTAGCCATACTACACACTACGTAATGTTAAGTTCTTGGAATTTTGGTTTTGGTTGGCAATTCAGTTTCATTCAACGAAGGATATTTGCTTGTCTGAATTAATTTTATTTTTTTTGTATTTAAACATTCCTTGATATAAGAATTAAACCAGTGCATGCTCGTACCGCAGAAAATATTGCTGCTGTTCGCGATAGTGTGGCTGAAGAGCCGTCCACCTCAACTCGTCGTCGTGCCCAACAATTGCACCTCTCACGCTCGTCGTTGATGGACATTATGTATAAAGCTTTACATTTACAGGCGTATAAGGTAAAATTGACTCAAGAACTAAAGCCTCTTGACCATTTCAAGCGTTGTCGATGGTCAGAATAGTGGCAAGAAATGGCAACAGTGGATGATCAATTTTCGAAGAAAATCATCTTTAGTGGTGAGTAACATTTTCACCTCAGTGGATTCGTCAACAAGCAGAATTGCCGCATTTGGGCGAATGATAATCCAAGAGTGATTGTCGAAAAACCAATGCAACCACAAAGAGTGACTGTTTGGTGCGGTTTATGAGCTGGCGGCATCATCGGGCCGTATTTTTTCCAAAATGAGGCCAGTCAGACAGTTACTGTGAATGGTGTTCGCTATCGTGAGATGATAACGAACTTTTTATGGCCCGAAATGGAAGATATGGATTTTGACGATATGTGGTTTCAATAGGTAGGTGCCACTTGCCAGACAGCTAACGAAACAATAGCTCTTTTGCGCGACAAATTCAATGGCCGTGTTATCTCACGTGGTGGCGATGTCAATTGGCCGCCAAGATCATGTGATTTGACACCGTTGGACTTTTTTCTTTGGGGTTATTTGAAATAAAACGTGTACGTCGATAAGCCAGCAACAATTCAAGAACTAAGGGATGAGATAATTCGGCACATTAACGGCATAGAACCTCAATTATGCCTCAGCGTCATCGAAAATTTGGACCATCGGATGGAGTTGTCCCGCCGAGGTCGCGGCCGATATTTTGTTCCATACATAATTGAACCATACCAATATTTTCACTCATCACATTTCATTTTAAAAGGCGGTATTCGTCAGCCGAAATTCCGCATCTAGTCGCCGCTTAAAGTTTGGTCGGGAGCGAACGCGTTGTGAATGCAAAGAGTTTTATTAGACCATATATTTAGGTTTGCTTTCCAATACTCAATGAACTAGATGATTTCCATTTCTAAAGTGTTACAGAGTACCAATTTAAAAACGGAGCGAAAAACTTTTATAAATAGAAATACATTTCGGAACGAAATATAGAGTTATGCCCCAGACAAGCAAAGAATCAAAATGTTAGCATAATCTAAGCTACAAGTTTTGATGAAGTGAAACCACTTGTAACATGTATCCTTGCTTGTATATAACAAGAACTATAAAATACTATGGATGACCTCAACAATTTTTAAGAACTGGTTTCATACCCTGTTTGTCAGATGTATGTAATCATTTCCCTCTCCCAAAATGGCAAACAAATTAGGGAACCATACCAATATTATCCCAATAAAAATGTGTTTTTTTTTTTTCAAAATCCACATCGCCCCTTAAAATTTAACCACCCTTTATATATAGATGCTGCCTTTATATACCCAGAGACCACAAAGTTATAAGACTAAGGAAATCTGTAAATACCAACCACATATCAAAACATGAGTGGTTATATCTTCCTACTGTTTTTATTTACTATACACACTCATGATAAGCTTATAAACTCACGCTCCTTCGATGGACTAGAATTGTATAGTAAACATTCGACGAAGACATTTTCACTCGAATGATTTTTTTAAGAGTTAAGTTTTTCAGGTTAGCAGCACTGGTTAGTAATGGCGCCCAACATCATCTGTCAATGTTAAATATTTTCAGTATACTCTGCCATTTAATCATGGAAAGACTTACAAACGAGCAACGATTGCAAATTTTTGAAATTAATTATCAAAATTCGTGCTCTGTGAAAAATCAGCGGCATGATCGGTCCATTTTTCTCTAAATACGACCGTGTGGAAGAAACGTTACCGTCAACGGCGAACGATATCGACCCATGATACGCGACTGTTTTTTGCCCCAGTTGGCTGAGTTGAACTTGGTTGACATGTGGTTTCATCAAGACGGTGACACATGCCACAAAGCTCGTGAAACAATGGAAATGTTGAAGGATGAATTTGGTGAGCAGCTTATCTCTCGAAATGACTCTGTGAGTTGGCCGCTAAGATCATGCGATTTGACGCCTCTTGATTATTTATTGTGGGGTTATGTAAAGTCTTACAGCCTTACAGGATAACATAACACGCGTAATTCGTGGAATACAGGCCGAAATGCTCGAAAAAGTGAGGCAAAATTGGACCATTTGAAACGGAGCCGCCGACAACATTTACATAAAGTTGTCTTTAAAACGTAAATGGCAAAGGCCTACTTATCGATTACAGTAAAAATTTTGAATATTTAATGCAAATTTGAGTGTTTTATTCGATTTTAAAAAAAAAAACTACGCTTTAAAAGTCACCCGTTATAATTCCCTTGCATTCTTTGGTGTCCTCCTTAGGAATGACTTCCACCTGTTTTGACAAAACCAGTCAAACTTATAGACTATAACAGTTTTTTCCAGATAACGGTTCTGCTTGTAACATAAAAAACAAGACGATATTGCCCTTAACGCTGACAGACACATGTCAGAAAACTCAATTTCTAACACATGCTTTTAGCCAGTGAAAAATACAGGTTCTTAGTATTCGCATAATATAAAACTATTCTTAATACATTATGCGAACTTTATAACAATCTGAAAAAATTAAAATTTTGTAAAAAAAATCAATAAATCCTCAAAAATCTAGAAAGCACAATACCAGTTATAATAATAAACATCACCTGCCACGTCAGTAAACAAACCTTTTATAGGTTTAAGCACAGTGCGAGCTACAGAAAAATGGAAGAGAGGTGTAGGAAAGATGTTGGATGTAGTGGAGACATACTACATGGGTGGTCTATACTAACTTCGGGTAGTTGCTTTCTTTTTTGTTCATTTTAATTCGCAAAATCTTAAACGAAGGTTGGTGTATACTTATGGTCGAGTATCCACCGAACTTCATTTGTATTTCTTTGAATTATGGGACTGAACGCGCAACATATCACTCAACAGGTGAACATATTAACACTACACCGGACACTAAACGAAAGGAAAATTCATTGGAATATGACGTTCGGAACAAAATACAGAGCACCAATTCTATATTTTACCATTTACATAGCGAATTATGAGCTTTTCAGCCCAATGTTGCATTAATTTTGAAGCAGGATACACCGATCAATTATAAACAAATGTCGTTTAAGAACTTAGCTTCTAATTCCAATTAATTGTATGGTAACGTTTATCGTTGATAGTAAGCACTCATCACATTTCATTTTAAAAGGCGGTATTCGTCAGCCGAAATTCCGCATCTAGTCGTCGCTTAAAGTTTGGTCGGGAGCGAACGCGTTGTGAATGCAAAGAGTTTTATTAGACCATATATTTAGGTTTGCTTTCCAATACTCAATGAACTAGATGGTTTCCATTTCTAAAGTGTTACAGAGTACCAATTTAAAAACGGAGCGAAAAACACTTATAAATAGAAATACATTTCGGAACGAAATATAGTGTTATGCCCCAGACAAGCAAAGAATCAAAATTTTAGCATAAACAAAGCTACAGGTTATGATGAAGTGAAACCACTTATAAAATGTATCCTTGTCTGGTTTCATACCTTGTTTGTCAGAAGTATGTAATCATTTTCCTATCCCAAATGGCAAACAAATTAGGGCTTCATTTATTTTGTAGATTACCCGCAGCTTTCCTCTGGAAAGTTAGCTAAAAGGGAAGATGACAGCATTTTACATACCCCCAATATAACAGCACTATTTCGGACTATGGATCATAATGCCATCTGGCTCACTAAACTTTTTAATAGAAAAAAATTGTTGCTATTAATAGCTTCATCTGGAAAATTTAGGTCTTTGCTACAGATAGCTATAGTTACATGTTTTAATGAAAAATACTTTTCATCGGACATTTGAAAAGCAATAAGGGGGTTTCCATAAAGAGACAAATTCAAAAGACAAATTCAGTTATTGCAAAATGTTAGAAAACAACTTTTCGTTTACAGACAATTTTGAGGCTAAAGAAAAAAAAAATCTGTTATGCCCAGTTTCACAGTGGGAGCTTAAGTCGTTGCTTAGCGGTCATTTAAAAATTGGGTTTAGCTAAGCCAAGCATAACAAATGATTGTGAACAGTTTGTGGGTAATTAACTACTGTAAATGGATCGTAGATGTCAAATAGAAAAATGCCAAGGAGCAAATTGAAACTATATATCGTAACCTAGTAACCTAGAGCAATAATCTTCTATATATATAAAAATGGATCTTGGTTTGTTCGGATGCTTAAAACTCGAAAACGACTGGACCAAATTGGATACTTCCTTCTGCGGATTTGTTCGTAATTGCTCCGCGAAGGTTTAGGAAAAAAAAGGTGGCGCTGTAGGCGGTCATTCCATTTGATAATAGCAAAACAACGTTTGACGGGCCAGCTTGTTTTGTTTATAAATGAGAAAAAATTATTTATTTTGCTATGGCAGGAGTTAAACCAACACTTAAGCCAACAACATTGGAGGCTTATGTTATATCAACACTTAAGTGGAGTTTACCTCTTAGGCTGGCTCTGTGAAACACCAAGTTGAGTTGAACCGTAGATTAAGCTCCACGTGAGGATTAAGCTCTCACTGTGTAACCGGGCATTAGTATTCTTGACAAAAATATAAAGTATAGATAATGTTACCAAGTTAGCAGCCGATGAAGTTATTGATCTTCTGCATGTGTGAACATAGGAGTAAGCAATTATCGTTTAATATTGACAAAAACGTAGACCAAGCAGAACTACAAACAAAAACCAGTGCAATTTTGGGATGCTGTTCACTTATTTGAAAAAGGATCTGGTATGGGAAACCAGTAATAAATGGGAATACACGGATATGTTGGTTCTTTAACGTTTACAGAACCAACTGATCTCAATTTATAGAAGTTTACTAGTTTAACACAGATTTAACCCAAAAGGCTGAAACCGCTCATGTACTTGAATATGTATACATATTATAGTAAAAAAAAACCACCTCCTCTATATCCGGGAATTATTTCAAAAGATTGCCAAAGCCAGAAAAAAACAACATAAATCCCTTCCTTTGATCCAATACCCTTGGCCAATCCAATTGAGCATCTGATCGACTGCTACCTGATAATAGCCCATCGCAATCAAATAACTTATACCTACATAAAACAATTTGCAATTTTCTTCATAAAATACACAATTTATCCCAGCGGAACTTCCTAAAAGTACTGCGTATCCGCAATTAAATTTCACAAATGTTGCCTTTCCTTACGTTTGGTGAACAATATGAAAGCAACATTGCACATCCGACAAATGAATCAATCGACATTGTGTGCCAAGCATCATTTCCCGGGAAAAATCCTCACCATCCCCCAGCTATCCAAAGGAAGAGAGAGCGAGAGCGATTCCCAAACATCCCGGGATTTCTCCACCACTTATTCGGGTGTCGTCGTTAGTCTCTGTGCGGATTCAAGAGTTAATGTCAATGCCCTATACAAATGATAATTTCTCACTTATTTCGCATAACGTTGCAAATATGAAACAATATATCTGAAAGAGCCACAAAAAGGATATAATTTAACATATAATCATGTGTCCATATGTGTGCACCTGTAGAAATGTGTCAACAAGTAGTATACCCCCAGGGTTGTTATTGATTTATATACTCCTGCCATAATATATTTCACAGGATGACCGTAGTTATTTATAGTTTCATTTTTTCTTGCTTTATTTTATCTGTGCGCTCATTTTACAACTCACTTCATATTTAATTTAAGTCGATTACATCCAACCGCAACTATACCCACGCTCAAGTAGGCCGCACACAATTAAGGTCGAAGTCGGAGTCAAATACCCGAAAATTAGGCAATTATATCCCGGTTTATGGATTTGTTTCCTTCACCCGAATAAAAGCCAAACAACTAATGCCGAGTTATGCCTTCACCCCTCTGCAAATTTGAATATTCAAGGCCGTAGATACTTTCCATTTGATAATTATTTCAAAGTCATTGAATTTTACGCATTCACCTAGTCTATTCAGTTGTACTGTTTGTTCGTCCTTATACTCGTACGTGTCTATAAGTAGAAGAAGCAGGATATTAAAATCCTCGCAACAAACGCTGACGATGTATTCATTTCGAAAACTGTGAGAAGAAAATTTATTCACTTCTGTCTTCTTCTCAAAAATTGTATGAAATGAGAATATTTTGCCATCCATATGTATCTGCGGGATGGATGGTGTGTATATATGTACAAAATACAACCTGTGTGCCAAAGGACGATCTTCGCATGCTCCATTTAAGTCAGAGTCTCTTAACTTTTATAAATAAACTGCTACCAGCCACCCGCAACCCGTTGTAACCGTTCGCATGCTCAACCCATCGACACCCTATCGCACTCATCGTATCTTGTGTGTATGTGTATGTTTGTGTGATTTCAAGCTCAACCGAGCAAAAGAGAATAATAACCCGAAAATCCAATAGATTCAGTGAGATGTTCATCGTTCAGGTGCGGCGCGGGTGATGGATTGTATTTGTATCTATGCCCATTGCAAAAACAACAAAATACCGGAGTCCTACATAACATTTTTAGTGTGCGAAATCATAGCGAACTAACTGGGAAAATGCCGGAAAACTTTAAGTTTTGTGTAAAATTTCATATCCAACCATATGTATCCTTTAACGGTATACACACCTGAATGCTATATAGAAACAGAAAGGATGTCGAACGACCAAGTGGAAGGCTGGCTGTGTTCCTTTCAGAAGTAAGCCGCATTGATTCGACCCGAGTTTTTCTTTTCTTCCTTTTTTCCCACTTCTCTTCCTTTCTTTTTTTTTTGCTATTTCCATTTTCCGTTTATTTTAATACTAAAAGGATATTTTCTCTCTGCTGCTTCTTATCCTTGTGTATATAACGGCTCATATATATCCAACAAAAACAGCAGTAGCGGAACAGCGCACAGAGTACCAGATGAAAGCTTATATAACTTTTTATCGTATGAAATTATGTTGGTTGGTTGGTGTTTTCTTTTTTTTTTTTCTATTTCACTTTTTCTGTTGGTTTAGGATTTTTTTTATGTTGTTTTTAAATAAAGTCACACGTCAATTAGTGTTGTCCTATATTGTGCATGCAAATACGTCATAGATTTTACCTTTTATCGAGTAGATTTGATGAATTTCATTGATTTCACGGATGTTTATACACTTTTTTCTGACTCACGTTTGACAAGGTTAGGTTATATGGAAGTCGCGAGTATCTATGCATAAGTATGGAAGAATTTTCAAACAGTCTTCAGGTACAGTATGATTCGGATATAAGAAAGTCCAATAATCCCAAGAATTTCTTTCTTGTATCCGTTTTTGCTTTTACGCAATAAACGGTTATAAGAAAAAAATGTCTTATATCCGAATAACGGATATAAGAAAAAACGTTCTTATAAAAAACGGTTAAGAAAAAAAAAATTTAAAAAACATAAATTATTTATTTTCAAGAAACAAAGAAAAAAATAAGGTACATGTTCAGTTCATACAATTCATTTCATGTTATATGTATTGGCACATATATGTTATCACATTTTACATTACATTGTCCTATCTAAGTCCTTGCTCATATAAAAAAAGAGATCCTAGTACATACATATGTATCTATACGTATATGCACATATTAAATATGTGCACATATTTGCACATTAAGAAATATGTGATTAATTATTTTGAAAACAATCTTCAATTTTTTTTTTTAACAAGTATTTCATCCCGTTGTCTGAAGAGAAGTTCTTCTATGTTTGACTTCTTCATCACTTGCTAAATACTGTTTCAAAACAAAAAACGCTTTAACAGCTTCTTCTGTACTTGGCTTCATTGCAGGCATTTCAATGAATTCCGACTGGACCTCTTCGACAGTTTCACTGCTCAACGTCTCAGCTACTAATTCATTTTCGCCGATGTCCTCATAACAATCCTGGGCTTCCTCATCCGTTATGGCTCTGAAAAAGTCTTCATGTTCTTCATCCATACGAGAGTCTATAACATCTGAGTCTTGGTTGCCAGTATCGCCCTGAATTTCAATTTCCCTTGAAATTCCGGCTTTTTTGAAGAAATTAGATATGGTTTGAGGTGTGATAAGCCACCAAGATCGTTTGATGATATGTGGGGCTTTTAAAATGGTAATTTCTTTGAATAAACTGTTCATATAATTGCCCTCAACTGCTAAAAGAAGAAAAATGTAATCGCTTTGCAGGCAATACTTTACAGCCGCAGTAATACTTCTTTAGTACCTAAATTGACACTGTACGTGTACACTTTGTAAACGAAATCTTAAGACTCAATAAATTCAATTCAATTCGTTGGCATAAGAACTTTTAGTGTATTTACAGTGTACAATCATGTTCAAAAATTTTCTTTTAAACGATTTTTTTTAAAAAACATGTAGAAAATTTGATTCTTATATACGTTTTGTTCTTATAAGCATTTTTCTTATACACGTTCTTTTTTATATGAAGTTGTTATGGAGAAGTGTACGGTGTATTTTACAACGTTTCTTATAAGCGATTTATTCTTATATACAACTTTCTTATATCCGAATCATACTGTATAGATTTATCAACAATTCACAGCTGAACCGCACATAGATTTATCGCGTTTTAATTTGTGTTATCTTCAAGTACTTTGAAGTCTGCACGGGAATGTAAATAACAACACTGTTATGCAGGAATGTTATTAAAAAAAAATAGAATACGAAAATAGTAAGGAAACTGGCTCAGAGTTTTGACAATTGCATTTTTCTCTTTATTCCGAAAAAGGACACTTGCCAACAATCGCAATTGCTCACTCGCACTAGAGTCACAGTGTTACAGATACAATCACACACAATGTGGTAGTGGTTGATGGTAGTGGTAGCTAATGTTAACTAGTTGCTGCCACCCTTGAAAGAGACGATGGTGTTCTCTTTTGAAATGAGGAATCTCATGCTGGAGCCTGAAGTAGTGCTTATGCTTAGAAATAGAATTCGCTGAAAGTGTTGCCAGATTTAATTTTGGTATTTTGCTTTCGCTTCATTATTTTATTTTAATATAGTGCAGGGCAAATGAGTAGGTACCAAACGAAAAAGTTTCTGAACAACATATTTAGACAATCGCAATATCTTTATTTCGTCTATAAAGTCTTTTGCCAGGCCCACTTTTTGGGGGCGTTTTCAGTTAAAACCTTTTTTCGGTCAAATTTTAAAATTTCGATGCACTTTTTGGTTACGTTTTTATATAAAAACCACTTTTATACACTACCCCATAACATATGCAAGAGAAAAACCTTTTTTTGTAGAACCATAAAAGTGTTTTATAAACTGTCTGTACAATTTGTTGTGAAAATGTCATTTTCTCTATTTAATCCCCATTCTGTTTTATTCCATATCCATTGTCCATATTTTGGGGATATTAGATTTACAGGTGGGATAGGGTATTAAACGATCCGCATAGCGGATTGTAGCCTTCTCATATGTTTTTTAATGTTTCTTTTATAACTTTTATAGCGATATAGCTATTTAACATTGCGCAGGCATTTGAAGAGAAGATCCAGAGAGAGATATACAGAAATGACATTGGGTGTAGTAGAGACTTACTCCATAGGTAGTTGTCGAAATTGATTCGGGGAGTCTATATTTTTCTTGTGTTCATTTTTAATTCGCAAAATTACAAATGATAGTTGGTGTTACTTATAGGCGAGTAACCACCGATCTTTTAAATTTTTTATTTCTTGGCTGGAATTGAACGTACAATTACATCAACTACACCGCGGCTACCAGTAAAAATAGCCTGTTCTGATTTTTTTTGGAAAAAAAATAGATAAATTTTGTCCCAAATTTAACCAAACTCGTTGGAGCTATTTTTGAGAAATTTAGATTAGTTTTTACCAAAACCGGACATTCCCATAATCGTTATGTTAGGATCACCTTTATGAAACCAATATTTACCCTAGTTAAACAATTTGGGAAATGATAAAGTAATAGTTAACAGAACAAGCTAGCGCTGTGCATACAAGTCTATGTGGATTGAAACGGCTAAAGATCACCGGTCTCGTAAAAGAAATATCAAAAGAAATAATTAATATGTTACCGCAAGTATCATGTGATTTTTAGTGTCAAACCTGAAAGAAAAGATTTTAGCGTTTTACATTCGCCGAAAGATTATATTATAAGTATGATCCTTCAAAATTTAAAAAAGATTCAAAATAACAAGAAACAGCAATCCACAATGTTTTAGGAATACAGTTCATATTTGTTCAAGCCACTTCAAGCCACTTTCACTAATCCCGGTTAGGGATTGGCTGATTCAACATTTACTTACTTACTTAAGAATGAACCTGGGCCTCAACCAACATGCCTCTACAATTAGTCCGGTCCTTAGCTAACTGCCTCAAGTTTCGAACTTAAAGTTGATTGAGGTCGGTTTGTACTTGCGCGCCACTTAAGGCGAGGTCTTTCTCTACTGCGTCCGACGACTGGCTGAAAATCGAAGACTATGAGTCTCTAAGTCTATGTCGCTGCAAACCTCGTTAAGTTTTTGGTTGAATTATCAAATATTAATAATGTAAGTACATCTATGCCAGACATTGTTCGAAATATTTTGAAATATTCTTGTTATTCGGATGCTGTTTTGTTATAAACATTAACCTTTAAAACGTTATAGTCGTTTTTCGAAATTCTACGTCATGTAGAATCCTTACAAGGAAAAACGATTATAGTCGTTAAGCTAAAACAAAAATGGCCTCGAGCTATGACCCAAAAAAGAAAATTTTAGATTATGCCTTATGTTGTTTATTCTTAATACAAAGATGACTATCACTTTTCTTCATTGCTACAAGTGACTAAAAAATGTCACCGAAATATTATTCAATTTAATTTATCATCATTTCTTTGTTTGGCATTTTTTGTAAATTAAAATAATCTATTTATAACTGCACCTGTAGCTCATACAAAATTTTGATTTTTAAAGACAAAAAAACTGATTTTTATTGAAGATAGATATATGACACTACTCTTTGGAAATGAAATTAATGTATAATACGTTTTACTTAAAGACAAAAGGGACCAATTTAATGAATAAATTTAATACATTCTTAGCAAAACACATCCATTATTAAAAGCTTAAACGCTTATATTTTACTTAAATTTTGAGTCCATTTGACTGCATCTGTTTAGCAGATATTTTTTTAAAAATTTCAATGACCCATTATTTTGGTGGCAATTATTTTTGAATTGTGAACAACAGTGCATCAAATTTGGTAAACAAAGAAATATACTTGAATTATTATTATTTAAAAATAAACGCTTTGAAAATAACCATCAAAACAGTTTCTAAATAACAAGCTCCAATAATACCTAAAGCATAAAAGGCAAAACCAAATATCTGTCGAAAAAGACAAAAAAAAGAACACATTAGGTATTTTTTGACTTAATGCAAACAATTTCATTTGTCATTTGTTGAGAATCACATATTATGTTCAAATGTAAAATACAAAATTAGTTCCAGAACGCACATGCATTTGTTGCTTTGTTTTGACATTAAATTGCAGTTTTTATTGGACCACACCTTAAATTGTTGATATAAACTACTCTAAGCAATACAATTGTACACCCTTTTACCACTATCAGTTTGAACTCAAGTTCATTAATTTGAAAAAAATAAATAAATATATATTACGTAAAGCCTGGCAGATCGATTTTCACAAGTCATAACAGACGTGTTTTTCTAATCACGTAAGGAAATGAACGAATAAATGAATTTGGGAGGATTAACCCTTAGACCTGATAACAACAATTGTGCTACCTGATTTGATATTTAATTTATGTAATCGATAACTTCTAAAGAAACGTAAACTATGACGGGGAAATTTGCGTATTGATGCTTATTAAATGCCATTATTGCAAACATAAACTACTGCGAAATTGTTCTGTTTTCTGTTGAACGAATGAAATAAAAAGCCTGCGTTTTCTTTAAACGTTATAAAAATATCGTTTATTGCGAACGATCTTAAGCGTTAGATCGGTTGAGAGCGAAATACTGAGTTTTAAAAAGTTGACGTACATAATATGTAAAAACTTTTTAAAATAATAATAATAATATATTATATAACATTTTTGACAGATTGGATTGTTTACATTTTACAATTGAGTTTTGACATTGGACATTATACTAAACTTACCCATTACTGGGTTTACATTTTTTTTTATAATTGGCGCGCGCTAAAGGGATTATTAATACTCTTATGGTGTTTAAGCACAGCGCGGGCATTAAGGAAATACAGGAGTAGAGAAGAGGAGATACCGATGTGCGTTGGTTTTGAATTTTTGTAAATTGTAATGGAGAGGAAAAACTGAGTTTGGTAAAGCATTCCACATTCGTGTTGTTCTGTTAAGGAATGAATCTCTATATTTCATAGTACGTCCGAAGATAGGCTTTAGGGTGAACTGATTAGCATTCGTGGTACGGCGAGTATTACGGTTGAATTATTGAAGGGGCGGAATGCAGCTGGCTATTTCGTTAGAGCATTTGTTGTTGTAATAGCGGTAAAAGAGGGTAAGGCAGGAATCATTCCTACGATGTTCGAGCGAAACTATGGAGTTCGCTATGGTTGGATCTCCTATCAATTTTATCGCACGCTTTTGTATCCTATCTAGTAGGTGCAATGATGTTTTGGCTGCACCTGACCATATGTGGGCGTTGAACTCAAGTTTGGGGCGTATGTACGCTTTATATATTGAGGCCAGATCAGAAGGGGTGAAGTATTTCTTACATCGATTGAGGAAACCTAGACATTTTGCTGCATTTTTGGCGATTTCGAATATGTGGTCGTTCCAACGAAGGTCGTTACTAACACACATACCGAGCATGGAAAGTTTTTCGGTTTCGACAATGCAAGTGCCACTCATGGATAGTGGCTGTAAAGTTTGGTTTCGCTTGGATGACAGAAGACAGCATTGCGTTTTGGAAGCATTAAATTCCACTCTATTAGATCAACCCCATTTAACTATGCTGTCAAGGTCGGAATTTAATGAACTTAACATATTTTGTCGTTTTTCTTCCATGTTTTTTATTTGAGTGAAAGTTGTTTTATTTTTCTTTTTATTAAATTCGAAAAGTGAATTTACATTATTTAACTTATACAACGTTCTTTTGGATTTATTAATTTTTATTAAAAGACTAAACTTTTTATTGTGTTAACCATAATGGATGCGTTCCGGATTTCAGTTTTACCAAGTTAACTTTGCTAGTGCACTGCTCTCATTGGTCAATCGACCAATTTAGTCACGTAACATTTGAGGGGAAATAACTGGCGAAGTTAAAATTTTAAAAATTTAAAAAAATAAAGTTAAAAATGTACACATGGGCACCCAGACTTGAGTGAAACGGCTGATTTTGCGTAGAAGTGTCATGAAGATATTTTTGATTTCAGTAGCATTACCCAATATTATGAGTTTATTTAGGTCATTTCTTACTTCTTTGTTGAAGAATAATTATTCAGTCACCGGTAGAAGTACTACGAGCTCGTCTTCATTCACACCAAGTATGTGAGCTTTCTTTCATCAGTATCAGTTGGACAGAAAAGTATACTATTTTATGTAAAATGCAATTATTTTCAGTGCAACTCTAGGTCATTAAACAAAGACTTTTTTAATTATTTTAAAAAATTAATCAGCTGCTCAATTCTAATTTTCGAACTAAATTTAAAAAAAAAATCAAACTCAACTCAAAATGTCGAAATTTTTAATGCTAGATGAGCTATTGTGAACTAAACTAATGTATTTAAAGGTGAAGAACGTTCGTTTCCCAATCCAAATTAGATACCCTCAAAAAAAGTAGATCAACATCGTTTGGAGAGTCAGGATAAGGGTGTCATAAATTGCAAATGGCGTCAAAAATCATTGGGCTTTGACATTTATGCTGTAGATGGATAGAAAATTAAGTTCACAATAAGCAATTGAGCGATAACTTCTGAAGAATCCGGAATCATTGCTACCGATTATTTGATCAAATTTCGGACTGTTAATGCAGCTTGAATTTCGGCAGAGTTCTTTTTTTAAATACTATTCAACATACCAAAAAACATGCACAATGTATATAAATTCAGGAGGTAGTCAGTTTTTAACTTGATGCAATAAATGTTTACAAATAAACTTCCCGCAAAAACAGATCCCAATTTCGTTTATTGCTAAAATAAATAAGGTTTAAGCGGCCCTTACACGGTCAATCAATTGACATCATGCATCGTGTATGTGTGGATTAGCGCTACCCCTTACACAGTTCAATCGATTGACGTGGAATTTTTAGTTTTGTGAAGTACGGATGTGCGATGAGTAAACTAAGTGTGGCAGCTAGATGTTGAAGAACAGCTGTTGCAGTGTAAGGGCTACACCATGTTGTGCAATGGAAGGCACAAGAAATGTCATGTAATAATGTGAATTGTCTGCCATTTTGTTAGAAATGGAAAAAATTGGACTCTGTTTTTACCCTTATTTTGGGTAAGTAATGAAGGTGATGGACTTATGTTTAAAAATTGGCAACCTTCTTATTGGACGCAATTTTTCAAAATAATGCAACATTCACATTATGACTTTACTTTGAGCCATCTTATTCAAATCCTTAATACCTATTAGGAAAAAGAGAAGCAATAGGATTGCGTGCTATGAAAAAAATATGAAAATTACGAGTAAGTCACTGACAATTATAGCTATCTTGGAAAAGCATCATTGGAACACAAAACGTAATGGAACTGAAATTTTACTTGAGAAGTTGGATATTGCAATCATTGGAAAATTTCTGTCATTAAAATCACAACAGTAGGGTAACGACCATTATTCAGTTTTGGGATGATCATACAAAATTCCAATGATAGATTGCAGCAAACGAAGAAGTGAATACCCAGCATTGAAACGAATGTTTTTCATTTGGGTGGAACGACAAACATTACTTCAGAAAAAAATCTTAATCATTGAAAAACAAAAAGGAATTTCCGCGACAACTGTAAAAAAAAAGTTTAAATTAAAATATTTTTGGAGAAGTAAGTAAAAACAAATGTCCAATGATTGTTTTCAATGATAGCTATAACAGGACCCTATACTAACGACAAAGAAAAAATTGATAAAAGATCAATAGATCCGTGCACGTTATTAATTATTGTCATCCTTTGACAGTCTTTATTTTCTGATCAGTCGAAATGTTCGTGTTAAAAATAATGTATTTATTTATTTATCAAAAACGATAATTGAAATATAATTATTTACAAGATCGATTCACATTTCACCCGCTGAACACATATCGTGGCCTCAGTGAACCTTTTTATTAAAAGCTATTATTATCTATTATCATTTTTTTAAAACTATTATAATATTTATTATTAAATGCTACTGTTATACTATTTAACAGCGCTTAAAAAACGACCGCAGAAACGGTCGAAAATAAATTAATAAATTAAAATTTAAATATTTGATCAAACATAAAAATTAACTTTTCTAATATATTTTTCATGAATTAGGTTGAATTTACTTCACACCTGAAAAAACATTGCCATTGCTGTTTTGCAATCCATTAAACATTTTGCAGTCGTGAGTAATCCGGATTACAACTTCGGATGATAAAGGTTACACAAAAAAAATGTCATCAAAGACAATTTAAATTGGAATAGCAAATATTAAATTTTGTTTTGCTTAAGCGATGTATATAATTGGACAACAGATAGGGCTTTGATTTGGAGGATTTTGATTTTTTGCACTCAACCCAAAATAAAACCGTCCATACTTTGGGAAATGAAAGAAAGTTGCTTTTTTAAAGTTAAAGAATAAATACCAAATATAAACTGGCAAGTGAGGTAACACAGACGGTATCAGTATCTTCTCTATAAGTCATTCAGAGGGCGGCCTACTATCATGCAAAAAAAAAGACAATAGTCCATTACAATACCATAGCCCAATCTTTGCAAACCTTATACATTTGATTTTATTTGCTCATGCAAACACAGAGCTTTTCTCAAAAATTCCCTCAACTTCCTACACTTAACTGTTTGCAGTTCAAAATTAAAACTTTCTCAATATATAAATAGGGATATATATTGCGTACAACAAGTGGGTTTAAGGGTGCGTTAACGAAAGTCAAGAACAACTCTCAAGTTTACATTCAACCCCACAGCATTCATGTGTATCCCTTATCGAAATAATAAAAAAGAATAAACTCAAGCAAATGTTACCGGTTTTGTATTTTTTTCGCTCACAACTCACATTGACATACATTTCTGAAATAGCCAGAAAATCTCGCTGAACTGGCAACTCTACATTCAATTCATTTTACCGATAGGCGATAAGCCAAATACATAAGAGAAAAAGTAAATATTTCCATGCTTACCCTGTAGCTGTAGCTTACTCTCTCGCAAGAGATATCTACTGCTGGTATCCCCGTGGTTGACGTTGTTGTTATTATATTTATGATGTTGTTGTTATTGTTGGTATTGTTACGTATCCTGAATTTTTAATTACACCACATACAAGCAAGTTTTCCTTCCGATTGTTCACTTTTCTGCGTAGCGAATTACGTTACCCAAAACAGAAAGGGCCAGTTACAACGAACCAAAAAGCAGCAACTTTTACGCAAATACAAACTATTTTCGTATCAAGTAACAACCCCACGATAAGATTGTATCTCACTCTCTCACTCTCCGCACAACGATTCTTTCGTTTTATTTAATTTCTTTTTTTTTATCAATATAGGTACTCTCCGATAGTAAATAAATGTTTACACCAGAAGAAGGTTTTTCCTTCAACAAAAAAAATGACAATTCGAAATTAAAGTTTCGAATATCCAGACTCAGCCAAACGACTTTTTGTATACGCGCGAACTTGAAAAAGACGATGTTTTCAATATTTTTTTTATTTAACCGCGAACAAGTCACATAAATTGTTTTTTCTATCTCACTGGCCAGCATCTAATAAAAATAACAAACAAACAAATCAAAGCGAATTTAATTTATTATAATTGACCATCCGACAGTAGAGCGAAAAAACGGTTTTTTATCCACAAATACACTTTAACAGCCGAAGAAGAACGCGATATATCGGCAACGATGAGTATCAGTAGTAGAATTTTTTTTAAGATACTCGCTTATACACACATGTATGCATATACAAATTGTTTTTATATTTAACAGGAACAGAAGAAAAATAATTTTTTTAAGATAGATGATGGCAATTTTTAACGATTATGAGTGTGACGCGTGTTATTCATTTCGCATACCCGTAATGTGTGAATTTTCCAACGTGTGTGATTGACAAATTCGTGTGAAAATTTCGAAAAAAAATGCAAAACACTCAAAAACTTACAACTCAAAGAGTTGAATTTCAGCAGAGCTCCTCATGAGTTTGGTAATGAATTATTCGACACGTTCTATCAAACACTAAAGCTCGTCAAGATAATTAAAATTTTTATTTTTAAATTTTTTTGTTGTTGTTGATAAATATAATTTATTTATGTTTCAGTCTCTGCGTTGCAGACAAAACGGTGGAATTGGTGATTATAGATTTTTTATTATTTAAATTTGACTTGAGTACTTTTTCCCAAACGTATGTACCCGTCCGACAGTTATAGTAGTAGTTGCGGAAAACTATGAACTAACAACAAAACTAATTGGGAAAAGAAAAAAAAAGTATTCACAACATAGAGAGACGAGAATGATAACAAAAAGTTATCTTTTACAATACTGGGGCACACACGAAGTAGCGATGATGATGATGACGTGCTCGGCGCGCGGCGATGTTGCCCCCCCGACGTTCGAGATACATTTCAACGGCCGTTGAATTATACCAAACGGGAACGCATTGATTGTGTATGGTTACGAACGGACAGTGCTCTCGCGAGACTTTTCGTGTTCATTTAGGGGTGGGTGGTGGAAATCGTGTTGAAAAAGCACAATTCTCTTAGGCCGGTGAGGTGGTGTGCGTTTAGTTAGAGAAAGAGCATTTCTAATACTTATGCTCGTTCTAAATCCACTCCACGTCTCCACCGTCCACGGATACCGAATAATTTTGGTTGGAGGAAAAAAATCTCCGAATTAAGAGATTCGTTCATTCACATTGTTGACAGTTAGTTGACGACGTGAAAACAGAAGAGCAACAAAAGGTGGTCTCTTTTTTCTGGATGAATTTCCGGTATTTGATTCTATTGCATGGGAAAAGTTGCAAAAAGTTTTTAATTACATTTTTGCTTTATTCCGGATAATTTTTTACTACAACTAGGTAGATATGTTTATATGCGTAAGGTGGAAATTATTCAATTTGGTGTCGTTGCTTATTTCTCGTTAGGGTGAGATACAGTGACAGTGCAGAGAAGTTTAAATTAGCAATATTATGTATATAGTGTGTTTATGGGGTGTACAAAACGTCAATCAAATAGTTTGTTAATTTAGCAGATTACGGCAAACTAATGAAATATTTCTTTTGTTTCTTTTGCTTAAAACGTTTACGTAGCTCATGAATAATATTCATCTGCGTTAGGACGAGAACAATAATAGGTGCTGTCAATATACGAGAGAATAGTTGAGACCCAGCGGATCGCAATCGTAAAAAAAAATATAGCCCTGAAACCCAAAAAAATCGTCTTGGATGCGTAGGTACACATTGTTGACGACCTTAATTTATTGGTTTTATACTGGTTTCTGGAAAACCAGACAAACAGCTTTCATCTTTGTGTCGCTAACTTTCTGCAAAATTAGAAAATAAATAAGAATTAGGCATTGCCAATCCATAATTGGCCTCGAACGAAGGGAAATTTTGAGAGGGTACTCATGCCAGTTGTATATCCTTGGATGTCGGTCTAACGCACTAATTAATCACTAGGGCACTGCACCCACATAACTACGCGAAACCAAATGATTAATCTGATGATCAAAACAGCAGTGTGCAAGAGCCTAATTCCTTGAAAGTCTTTAGCGAACGAATATTGAAAGCCGCATTCCTGAGTAGAGTGAGAAATGTTTCCATATAATATAAATCCTTCAGAGATTCAGAATCCGCAAATCAAAAAACCGCCAACTACATATAATTAAAGCTCTGGGGGTCATTCCGCAACTTTGAAAACGATTATCACTCAGATGGTAGTGGGTCCTCATGAGCAATCGCTCAATAATCGTGAGTAAGTCAGTTGAAGTGAAGCAAATAAAGTGGTATCGCCGACAGCAACAACGACTATTGATCTTGCGTGTTGCAAGATGTACCGTCGAAATGTTATCGTCAAACGATAATCACTTTACGGAATGAGGGCCCTGACCCTGAGTACATAACATGGAAGGCCATTATCTTAGAAAATATTTTAGTATCGGAATACAGGCGTTTATTGGTAGAGAGCAGCTTATGATTGTCTTCATATTCCGAGTTTTTTTCAGCATCAAAAAGAAAAGTGTGAACCACGAGCCCGGTACATACTTACTAAAGTGAGGCTATAGTCTATATTGAATATGGTCCCCAATAAGCCCGGTCTAATTACTTCTAGTTGCGCACTTGAAGTTAGTTAATGTCGGTAACTACTTCCGTGCGCTACTTATGGGGAGGTTTTCATCTGCTGAGTCCGACTCGAGCGACGTCTGACTGACGTCAAGGTCGTGGAACAACGAGTGAAAGAAGTGACGCCGGAAGACCTTGTATACCTTTCGACTGAGAATATTGGCATGGAATTGGCCATTACACCATCAGCTACTTCCTGCTGACCCTTCGTTCTACGTTCCGGCTCTCCTCAACATCAACGACGCTGTTACATCTGAATAAACAAATAAAATTTGCGCTTTTGGGGTAAACAGAATCCACGTTTCGTTCACGAAGATTCATTACAACACAGTGCACCACTTAAACTGAAAGTGTCATCGGGACTAATTTGCGAGGACACTTTGGATAAATTGTTTACTCTGACTAGTAAGCGATACGGGCGATAAACAAGGATTGATATTGCCTTAATTTTATCAATTAGGACTGAAGAACTGGTTCCAACAGGTGGACACATAGATCATACTGTACTCCAAAGCTCTCTACAAATAAAAAGCAATAATTGTAAAAGTCATCAAATTTTTAAGAAGCTGGTGAAGAAAAGTGGATCACTTATTACAGCTTCAAGGGAAATTGCAACCGGTGGCGAAGCTGACGACCAGAAAGATTTCGTGATTTCGCTGTGTGTTTGGTAGGTGCAGTGTAATAACCCCGCGAAAACCATGGGGCTTAGTTCCCAAAAAAAGGAAATAGCCCCCATGCGGCTTATTTTCTTTTCTGGAAATAAGCCCCGCCACAAAAATGCATTCACATACGCAGGAATTATTGGCAGGAATTATTATATATTAAAATTGGCACTCTATTAAGAACTCTCAAAGATAATTATAACCCTAAACCCTAAATTTTTGAGAAAAAATTGACATGAATGCAAAGGTATATAGCATAGGTACACCCAACGTAGCACGCTCACTAAATCCAATAGTGATCCCAAGCCGGGGGGTTGCAAGGGGCAGCATGCCTCCCAATACGTACTCAAACTTTGCATACATCAAATTTCGCACCCATCATAAATCCAACAGTGAGCCTACCCAGGAGATTTCACGTGTATGCAAAGATTGAATATGTTTGGGGGGCATGCTGTCCCCTTGCAACCCCCTGCTTAGGCTCACTGTTAGGTTTGGGTTGCTTGCGAGGTTGATTGTATGTATAGGAAACAGGCCCTACGAGCAAAAGGCATTAATCCCTGTGGGTTTTTTTCCATTTCGAAATGCCCCATGGGGCATAATTCCAAATAAAAAAGGAAATAGCCTCCACAGGGCTTTTTTTCTTTTTTATTTGGAATTGAGGGCTCAGTGGCGCGATGGTTAGTGCGATGAACTGCCGCGCAGAAGGTCTGGGTTCGATTCCCAGCCATAGCAACACCTAAATGATTTTTCACTGGCCCTCCTCTCGTGATGATCTGACAAATCGTCCGAGTAGTATCAATTGTCAAGAATAGCTTATCTCAACTTAGCCGTTCGGAGTCGGCATAAAACAGGAGGTCCCGCCATCGTGCAAGAAGTTCACACGCACACATGAATGGTTGTGAGAAAGCTAGGCCCTGGGTACTAACGAGCCTGTTGCGCCAAAAATTTGTATTTTTTGTTGTTTTTGTATTTGGAATTATGCCACATGGGGCTTATTTCCGTGGGGGTTATTACACTGCACCACTGGCAAGAAATCATCTGCTATGAGCTGACCCCTAACTTAAAACACTTAATTGGGACCAGGGTACCAGCTCTGTATTTCGTAATGAATGTGAAAATTTCCAAAAATCAATAAGTTTTATCTCTATCTTAGAAACCGAAAATGTAAAATGTACAACTTTTGAACATGAAAGCCCGAAAACGGAATTTTGTCTGACACGAAGTAATAGTTGTTAACATTTCTAAAGTATTACAGAGGGCCAAATTAAAAACGAAACTAAAAGCACTTTTGAACACGAACGTCTTTTGGAACGAAATACAGAGTAGGGATCCTGAACTGTCAACAAATCGACCGTCTGAAGGAAGCAATCATTCAGAAGTGACCAGCTTTGGCCAATAGAAGTTCTATTAGGACAACGCAAGGCTACACACGTTGATAGTAACTCGCCAGATGCTCCGGGAGCTTTGTTATGAGGTTCTTATGCATCCAGTCCGGACGTGGCACTAAGTGTTTAACACCTTTTCCTATCCATGGCGAACCGTTTTGCTGGTGAAAATTCCCCTCAAGACAGGTATGTGTAAAACGACTCGGACGAGGGCTTCTATGAAAAATGAAGTTATCGAACAAAACGGTGCAATTTCAATTCATATAAAAATAATTGATTTATTTATAAAAAAAAAACCAACACAATTCACACTACGAAATGGAATACATAAATTACATAACAAGCCCCTCAAATGCAATTTTTTTTTAAATCGATGCTACGTATATCAACGCCAACTTGTCCTTATTCGTCTTTTTTATTATGCGCCGTCAGCTGAAATTTAACTGAAAACTCTCAAAAGAATGATTTACGAATTTGAATAAATTTCAATATTCAATGCACAACCTCTCTTAACATAAATTGCACTTATAAAATCTTCTGTTCAAATAGTCCATTAGATGTTCCACTTCGATATTGTACACAAAGTGTAGATATCGACTGCATTAAAGACACTAATATGCAAAGCTGATTTATTAAGTGCAGTGAGTTGGTAGATGAGATAAATGGCTTTCAAATGCAAACACTTGGGAAGAAAATAAAAATTCCAAACCATTTTCAAATACATGCGAATACATTTTATCCCCAAATACTGTTATGTGCGTAAACACTTAAGAAACCAAGAATACTGAAAGTCATTAGTAAACATTGGAGGATTTACATTTTAGGTACCAAGAAGCAGAGCAACATAAATTTGGAGATTTATTTAGTGGATTCATTAAACATGGAATAATAAATAGTTGTTGTCGGCTTTGGTGAAATATTTATGATAGTGAGAAACACTAGATGCTACATGAACTATGTAGATTCGAAAAAAAAGCCAAAAATTTTATTCTCATGAGCGAAGGTCGGTGGAGGAGTTGATGTTTTAGAGCTACACAATTTGGAAATTTTATTAGCTACTGTTTTCTTTATACATATATAGGAAGTTCTAAAATGCTGTGAGGATTTCTGAATTTTCAATAAGAGAGATATTATAATTGTAAGCTAAAACGCACAGTCAAGAGATGTACGCAGTATGGATTGGAAGATATTAACCTGTACGAGTATGATCACGTTTTTTTACGTAACGGGCTTCTGACCAGTTGAGGACTTCTGCCTGAAACAATTTCCATTGGACACGTTGCTTCAAGTCCAAGTGCCTGCATCCTCTATCACTTGATCCTCTTGGCTGGAGGAATATTCTTCATTCGCTCAATGCGACAGAGCCAATATAGTCGATGTGTTTCTACCTTTTGTCCTATATTCAGATCCTAGTACAGCTTATAAATGCCGGTGCTTTAGGATAGTGATGCGATTATATGAGGACACAAGCGTTCTCACTCTAGCCTCTCACTATCAACGCCTACTCTCACCTCCACGCTGGTGGGTGCCTAGTACCTCGACTGGAGATGGGGTATTAAACCCCTGTGGAAGGTCGTTGGTGGCAGCAAACGAGAGAGGGGGGAGGAGTGTCCTCTCACTAAGGCACTCACTCTCAGACGGCAGCGGAGGAATTCCCTAGATGGAGTCAACGGTGGCGCCTACAGCTCCAGTTTGATCGAACTGGTAGTGAAATCCCTATATGAGCTGCTTCGACATATTTGAACACCAGGTCTATAGGGATTTCCAATACTGAGCCAGGGTGGCGGAAGAGCCCTCAATGGGTCAACAGCAGCGCTCACATCCCAAAATGGGCTACTGAAATCGGTGTTTTTTCCGGCCCGCTGTCCTAGGGTCAAAACAAGGGCCTGACCCTACAGGTTGGGGGTTGTGCTTTGGGTTAACTGCCCATCCCCGGAAAAAAATCTATGTTACGAAGCAACCAGTAGCCTCGGAAAGGACTGATATTATTGTTGACGACCATGCTAAACGAAAAAATTCGCCAACATAAGCCTTATATGCGCTCATGCTCCGACGGAGGAAAAAGATGATATAACTAAGGATTGCTTCTACGAGCTCCTCGACAAAACCTTTGAGCGACTACCAAAGTACGATGTTAAAATCGTGCTGGGAGATTTTAACGCAAAGGTAGGAAGAGAAGACATCTTTAGCAGTACTGTCGGAAAATATAGCCTACACGACAATACGTAACTCGTTTATAAATCCCTCAACTGATGATTCCAATCCAGTTGCTTAAATTATTAAATTATGCTCTTCGGTGAGATGCTTCTCCTCATACGGTCCCACCTCCTTTTCTATTTTTTATTTCTTTTTCATCTAAAATGTTTGGTCAGCGAAAACCTCTAAACAAATTAACTAATAAACAGCGACTCAATAAACTAAATGTGCTTTCCTACTTCCACGCTGTAACTTCTTTAACCTGAGGTCCTACAATATTTAAAATAGTTGTCAAGCTATCTCATATTTTTATGGATGTAGTAGCTTTGTCTTGAGCAGTATTTGGAATCGAGTTTTTTTTTGCCAAGTTTGGCGATCTCTCCATGTACTCCGCCAAGATACTCGTTTGAGTTTGATTTATTTTATTGCGATTTTTCTTAAAAATGTTTTTTTTTTATGTATACATATACAAATTAAGTGATATCTTTATATGTATTTGACAATTATAAACCATTTAAAATTATTAAACATAGATTTTTCTTCATTATTTTTCTCACCAAACAAATTACGAACACTGCAAACCTATCGTATTGCATTAAGATTGAACTTGTACGTTCAGGCATCCGTTCACTCAAGTGGTGATGCCAAATTACGTTAACGACTATACGTTCACGTATGCGATAATACCAATAATACACTTTACGAAAACGAGTTACTCGTTCACGGAGGTCGCGATTCGACCCCAGGTTATATCTGCGTTTTTTTTAAAAACACACCCCAGGTGAATACGCTCAAAGTGCATACTCGAAAGTCATTGTTTTTGGTCTTTCCGGGTCTAGTTAGTTTTTTAGACCATCCGTCCCAATTTATTTAATACCCCAGAGTACGGGGCCATCCGCCTCCTTCTCGGTTAAAGGTGCCTTAAGATTTGCTTATAGCAGCTCATGTAATTTGCTCACTTTATCAATCATCTGACAATTATATCAGTCTGTCTGCCTGAGCGAGGACTTGGGTGCTAAACGAATGGACGGATTTGATTCAAATTAGTTATCTGAGGTTCTTTGAGCAAGTCGCAGAGTTTTTAGAATTTACATTCTAGATCCAAATTATGGTACTGCTTTATCCATCTTCACAGATTGTTCTAAAGCATATATAACGCAGTTGGGTCTAGGGTTTAACCCAGCTACCTAGACGTCAGCCGCTTCTTCAATCTGCTTAACCACTGCAGCCTGAGTAGCCGCCGATGTATATTACGATTTATATAGATATCCAAGCTGCGATCAGATGCATAGTTTAAAAAATGTTTGGTGCAACAGGTTTGTTCCGCCAGTTACAAGAAGTTACTTGTCTACTTCTTGCATGAGAGCAGGACCTTCAATGTTTTTTTTTGAATCCGAACAGTGGGATGAGATAAGAGTTTCGTGACTATTGATTGAGATTCATATGATTTGTCATATCATTGCGAGGAAAAAAATAAGGTAAGGCTATCACAAATCATTAAACTCACAGCTAAACGGCTGGACAGGTTCGCTTCAAATTCAATATCTGATGTTCCTGAAGTATTGATTGTTTGAAACTTACGTTACTTCCTGTATAATGTTTTAGAGAAAATAAAAATGAAATCGCAACTCAACTGGTTGAATTCTGCATTAAACTTTAGGTCCCGCCATCGTGATACAATAATGGTTATGAGAAGAACTATTATTTTGCAATCCCGAAACTAGGATGATTTCGCACTGAAGAGCCACGGTTATCTCCTGAAATTCGCTATTCGTCAAGTCAATTTCGTTTTGCCAATAAGTCAATTTCGCACATAGCAGTGATTTGAGTAACTAGTTTTCAGGGCGTGCGTTGATTTAATCCTAGTATGTGAACATAAGGTCTCCTTTAGAATTTTGTTTTGGATTTTATTACTTGAGAATGACCATAACACATATACAAAGAAGAATTAAATTTGTTTTCGGTATTACAATGAATCAAAAACGTTGATGGATAATAAAAGAACCTATAAACAAACAACGACTCTATATGTTTGTACTATATACCCAACAGGAGGTAAATATTAAAAAAAAAAAAACACAATAAACAACTAAAGACTGCCCATCGATGTATACTCAGGCGGTGAGTCCAAAAGCTACGAATATGTGTGTGTGTGTTAATGTATATTTTGATTATGTGTAAACTGTTTATGTTTCGGATCCTCATCAAACCGCAAAACATACAGATTGTTCCACCTGCTGAAATGTTTCGACATAAATATGGTAATTTCATTCACAGTGTACTTACAATGCTGTGGTTCGCCAGTAGGCGTCAAAGTGAAATCAGCTCATTTTTGTCAAATAAGCGGTTTTTACGCTATTTCCTGAGAAATATTCAGCATCAAAGGAAAGAGGCTGAGCATGCATATTATTTTTATATTCCTCAAACAGATTTAAGGATTTTCAACACCTAACGTGGGTAAGATAAGAATGGGAATAAGTCCGTAATAAAGGGGACATTTTAACAGAATTTTAAATCTCTGTAAGGTTAAAAAATTAAAATATATTTATTCCGTTTTTGACCTCTTTAAAGAGTCTGAAATCGATTTGATGACCTCAAACTTTTTAAAGACGCAGTTATTAATGTCGATGAATGCAACATGTCCATGTTAGTATCTGATTACTAACTATTATCAAATTGGCTATTTCCGATTGGAAGCATTGATGATTATGTTTTAAAAGCAAAATGAAACTGAACCAAATTTACGTAGGACAAAGTCATTGGAAGGTCCGAGTCGCAGTTTTGTTTCCGAATATGAAAGCTCAAATAAACCCAAAAGGTATGCGTAAACAAACCTTGGGACTTATTACCAAAAGGTTATAAAATCAAAAAACGAAAAGGGCCTGACGAGGTGACATGACGGTGTGTGTAATACATCCTTCCATATAAAAATAACCTTTATGTATGTGCAGAAGAAGCCGCACGAATATTTCGATTAAACAGGCGAAACAGTGGGATACAGTTATATTTGTTTTCGGAACATTTATATGGACGTATCGAAAAAAGTGGGAGAAATCTAACAAGCCGCCAGTGTAAAAGCGAAGCGCCCAAGATTATGGTTGCAGATGTTTATTAACTCTGCTCTTGAACTTATTAAGATTGTTTTTTGGTGGAAACACGTCTTCTGGAAGCTCTTCGCTGTGCCGAAGGTAGTAGCTTTGAAGTAAGGGAAGAATGGTGTATAAGGCTGTTTGCACGTCTTTGGATAGAGTCCAGTAAGTTCAATGTATGTTTCGGTGCCAAACTCCAAACATGAAAACGGTATTCAAGATTTGGTCTTACTTGGGTTTTATATAGAAGAAAAAGCTGGGCTTAGCTTAGCTCTGAAAAGGTAACTTAGTTTATACGTTGCTAATTCGGTTGCATATTATTGCAATCATTCACAATTGTGATGACCAGTAGATGCATGGATTTGTCTGATTTGACGGCTGTATTCTCCATTGCGACTTGCGGAACTGTTCTTTCATTAAAATTTTGTATTGTATGCTGTCAATTTGGCTAGCAAAACTCTTTGTCAAACTCGATCGAAAGCCTTGGAAATATTGAGGCCAACAGCTTTCTATTCTCCATGATTTTCCATATCAGATGTCTATAGAAGGGTGACATAATTTAGCAGTTCTCCAGTTGAGTTTTTTTTTTCGGAACCCGTGTTGCCGGTCGCTTATTAAACTATCCCTTGTAGGTAATCGACAATCATAGTGATCATTGTTTTTTTCCATTACCTTTGAAAGTGTGATTAGCAAGCAATGGATCAGCAATTTTCTTACAGTCAAAAATGTTCAGCATGCGTCTTATTTTTCGAGGTAGAAATTTTATTTCTACATGCCTGTACGGTAGGGCATGTACCACCAATGCCCTACCGTACATACTCTACCGCCTGTTTGGAGTTAAATGTTGAATTTCCTGAAAACATTTGGCTGCAAATTGATTAATTGTCAATAAGTTTTAAAGCATGGCACTGGAATCGATCAAGTATAGGCTTCAAAAGTTTTTGAACAGATATTACTCGGTCTCTTACACCCCATAATTGACCAGAAACGTCTTTTACCTGACCATCAATTTGGGTTTAGAAGTAAACATTCGACGGTTGATCAATTACAGATGTAATTGAGAAAGCTTTCGAAGAAAAGAAAATTTGCTAAGCCGTAGTCCTTGACGTATCGCAAGCTTTTGACAAGGTGTGGCACAAAGGCCTTAAGTATAAACTAAGTCAAGTTCTGCCAGAACAATTATATAAAATCCTCGTGTCGTATCTGGAGCATAGACTCTTCCGTGTGAAACTTGGAAATGAATACTCAGAGTTCAAAGAAATAATGGCAGGTGTGCCGCAAGGAAGCGTCCTTGGACCAATCCTGTACCTCCTTTTCACTCGTGATATCCCACAAACAAACGATGCAATAGTTGCAACGTTTGCTGACGATACTGCTATACTAGCAGTTGGCACAATAATAGAGCATATAAATATCAAATTACAAAACGCTCTTAACGAGGTTAATGAATGGACTAAATCCTGGCGGATTGCACTTAATGAGAGCAAATCGATCCATGTAGATTTTACGTATAAACGGACAAACAATTTGCCTGTATTTATAAATACGGTTCGTGTCCCATTTGCAAATGAAGCGAAATATCTCGGTATAACACTCGGTGCAAAATTAAAATGGAAGTTGCAACAGTCCTCCAAATTCTTGACGAAACAAATATATTGCGGCGTCTTCAATGAACTAAACTCTTGGATTTGGCCCGATGTTAACAAACCGCGCTATAAATTGCGGAAAAACAGGAACTCTCAAAGGAAAGTTACCTGCCAAACATATTATATACTCGTGATAAAAAAATTGCTAGATAAGTCGAATACTTAGTTGCAATAGAAATACAAAATAGGTGGTGGTTTAAGTGAGTAAAAATCTTGGGCACGTGCTCATCGTGTCTATGAAGATTTCCACCAGACCACGAAAAAAAAAATATAGGCTCAACCATGTTGCAAGTCATGGACAAAGTAGGCTTTATTGAAATTATTTAAATCGGTTTGAGTGTAAAAACACTTACATCGTTAAAGGAATCATATGTAACTATCACCAACTTTTGCAGCTTATAGAATTTGCTGATTCCAACCAAGATCATACCAAGAGAATACAGGCCGAAATGCTGGAAAAAGTGACGCAAAATTGGACCTTCCGAATGGACCATTTGAAACGGAGCCGCGGACAACATTTACATGAATTTGTCTTTAAAACGTAAATGTCAAATGCCTATTTATCGATTACAATAAATATTTGGAATATTTGATGTAAATTTGAGTGCTTTATTCGTTATATGCCACTTCACTCTATGATCTTGTCACGTTAAACTCAACCCGGTTATTGCTACCCCACAAAACTTATAGCTCTAGTCGCAGGGTTGCTAGATAGCAAGCAAAGTCGAGAGTGCTATTATTCGCGAATGAATGAATTGGTTTACATGTCATATGCAGCATTATCGCCATTCTTGGTGTATTGGAGGTGGAACGACGTTACCAAAACCCTAGTTTATAAGAGTTCAAAATAAGCAGCAAGTCGCTAAGGTCGTTTGACAATCGAATGAAGTGTGCAAATAAAATGAACATCCCCGGGCGCAGAAAAGATCGGTTTGTCTATATATAAATGCAGCATCAAATGAATGGATCACACGTTCTTACACTATTAAACCCCTTTCTTTTTTAAGACCAAATGAACTATCTGACCTTAAGTAAGGCCCGCAATGAACAAAGATGGTGATGGATGAGCTTTCAATAAAGTAGTGGATATTAATGGCGCCATGAACTAGGTTTCTAATAAATAGGAACTGGCCCTTCAGGTTACGTTTCATCGTGTCGCCAGAGTAACTTTTTTATCACATAAAAATAATACAAGTTATGAGGCAACAGCCTCGGAAAACAGATGCCATCGAATCAAATACCAACCAGATCGGAACGAACACGGACAACCACTTACAAGTATGAACTTGGAACTTCCGCTCACTGTACACCTCGGTATACTCGCGCGGAACAGTGCAAATATCGCGATTAAGGAAATTCCACGATTACAAAAAAATAAATATTTGCGTCATTTATTACAGCAAACGACTCAAGTCAAGAATGATTGACTTAAAGCCGGTAGACGATCGCGCGATGCTATTTCGGTTTAGCGAAATAAATGGAATCAAAACTCCTAACCCGAAAGTATAAATGCTTTTTCTACTGGACCACATTCTTACCGGTCTTACTAGCGCTGGACAAAAAGCAGAAAAACGAAAAAATTATTTCTTTCCCGATTAAAATATACACAACCGATGAAAAGATCGTAGGAATTAATAAGAAACATAAGGCACAAGCTTTAACTAAAACTTAAAAAAAAATGTTAAATTAAGAATCAAGACACACAGTATAGTAATTTTTTTTTATTTTGTACCCAAAATACAAAATTTCAATTGATTAATCCAAACCGTCATTAAAAAATAATTTTAAAATGTCATCATTTGAACAAAAATAGGAGCCTTCTAGTCTCTGTACGCCCCTCCAGCGCAATACTGTAGGAAGAGTGGTTAAAAGAATTTGTTTGTCTTTCCTAAATAAATTCGCTGAATCGTTCCAACTAAATTAATAAAATTAGATCTGTGCGCAAGGAGTTCGTATGTAACTTACGATTTTCTGTCACCCACTTGAGCAAAGACAAACACAGAGCCGTCCTTCGAGTACTTTTCTAAAGCGGATAATACAAATGCTTCAGCTGCAATAAACTTCATGTTATTTTATTTAACGTTTTCAATTGATGAATTTATCACCCTTAACGCAATCGTAACACCAACTTCTGCCATTGTTATCCTTACTGCCACTAAAATAGCAATTTATCAATTTACTTTTTGCAACGTTGTTAATGCATCTTATGAAGGCTTCATAACCGATAACATTAATTTTTTCTATCATAATTTTCACCATATACTAGAATTTATTGAGCGAAGATATAACAATTTTCCGTGAAACGTTGACTGGAGAATTTAAATATTTGACTGGTTTAGGTGATAATTTATAAAAATAGACAGTTAAGTCGTTTTGTTGGAACAGTGCGTTTGCCGATACCTATTTTTCGAACGCAAAACATATGTAACCACGTTGGGCGCTGTCGTCACAGACCGGAAATGAACTGTAACATAGGTCACTACGATCAGACCATTCAACCATTCAGGGATCAGGCCAATCAGAGCCTCAGCAGTCAGCACATCAAGTAATCTTATAATGTCTCAAACATGTGTCTTCCCGATCAAAGAGTCATGACAATTCTATACCATGGCATTCATTTACATACGTACAAGTTGGTGATTGTGCAGGAACTACCCTAACACCACTTTGATTCTACACGAAACGCAAATGAGTCGCTTCTCGAAAACGTTTGAGAGGAGTCAGTTTTTTATACCCTATCCCTTAGGGGTATATTAGTTTTGACATTAAGTTTGTAACATAGAGAAATTATAATTTCGATAGATATACTTTAAAGTATCTATATGGATCGAGTCAGAATCGTTTGTTGAGTCCATACGTCTATCTGGCACCGATTTTTTGGGCCTTAAATTTTAAGCTAGAGTTATGAAATTTGGTATTTAGACTCACTGTTAGACGAAGCGGAACAAGTGTAAACGTTTGTTGTTTTTGGCCAAACTGTTAAGAATTTTGAAATAGTGTCTGAATTACATATTCTAGTCTATATAAAGTTTTCTGCAACGGCCTCCTTTTTTCGGTACAATTAAAAAAAAATCGAAAAAATGTTGATGAAAATATTTTAAGAATAATACTATGAACATTTGGTCTTTAGATCATTTTAACCCACATCCAATTTTTGTATGCGTTTTCCTAAAAAAAAAACATTTGAAAAACCTATCCCATAGAAAAACGTCCTTTTCTGTCAACCCATAAGAGATTAAAATAAACTTTCTGAACAATATGTGGTGACAAGTTAAGTTTCTATATTTCATCTCCTTTCAGTTTTAGGCACGTCCACTTTCCGGGGATGTTTAATTTAAGGATGGAACAAGATAGGGTATTCTCATATGTTTTAGTTTTTAGAGCCCTTGAGTGGATGCGTCAACCAACAAATCATGTGCTACTGGGCTGATATCAATCATCGAGAATTCGCATTCACCTAAAGTCACAGTGTGGTGTGCAATTTCCCCAGTTGGGATTGTTGGTCCCTGGTTTTTTGAAACAAACGACAGCTGTTTTTTAGGGAACACTCCCACGAGCACTTTATCTCAATAAGGTTATTTTGAAGTGTCGAGCACTCTCCCCTGATTTGTAGAATTTTTTTTTTTTCAAATTCTATGTCAACCGTCCAAGACCAAACTTATCCGTTTGATGATATACCTTATAGCGATATTACGAGGATACAACGATACACTGTTCTCTGTTGGTCTGTCCGTAATTGTCTCCTCAGCCTAAACGGCTTGACCGATTTTCATCAAAGTTCGTATTGACAATTTTTTCGATCATAATTCTAGGCCATTTTGTTTACTCTTAGGCATTTTTTAACGGTACCTGCCATATAAGAATTTCACATTACTTTTTTTTGAATATAACAAAAAAAAATCAATATGTTAAGGAAAATCTTCATTTGAGGTGTTAGGTTGGTTAATGCCATTTCCTTCAAATGTTGCCACGACTAACTCTTAAATGGTCCGTTCTGTGGGTCCAATTTTCGACCACACTTCTAAGCATACCGGCCTGTATTCCATGAATAACACGTTGGCTTCCAAAGCTTCAATCGTTTTGGGTTTATTGACGTAAACAAGAGATTTCCCCTTCCCCATACAAAGTAATCCAGCGGTATCAAATAACAAAACAATTGACAGGACCATTTCTTGAGATGAAACTTTCATTGAACGTTTCCCTCAATAAAGCGATTGATTCATTAGCGCAATTTAGTTGGAATCACTAATCAGCTACACCAATATCTTTAATTGCTCTGTAGCGATCTTCATTGACAGAAAAATGCGCTCCTTTCGCATGCATTTTTGGGGTTGCATATGTAGCTGTTGGATTGCCTCTGGCTTTTGTTATTAACGTAACCATTTAACCAAATGTGAACTTCTCCGCTAAAAAACAATTATTCGATAAACAATTGATCAATTTGTAATCACAATCAGTAAGCGTTGTACCATCGTAAGTCTATTCATGGTGAAATAGCAATGCATACTGAACACAGACGTCATCTAGACAAGCCAGTTGACAAACAATGGCCGTGTTCCGGGTTTTAGTTTTACGAAGTTAACTTTACCGATGCAGTATTCTCATTGGTCAATCGAGCATTTTTAGTCACGTGACATGGTTGATTGACCAATGAGAACAAAGCATCGGCAAAGTTAACCTGGGAAATCTAAAAACCGAAACATGACCAATAACAGTAAAAACAAAAAGTGGCTCCTTTTGGATCACCCGTTATAACAAAATCCTTTCTTATCGCTCGCCTAGAGCACGAGTCTGTGGATATAGCTTTTGGCACATATACAGGGTGGGTTTTAAGTTCCAGATCATTTAAATGAAATACAATTTTATAATTCGTATACCCAGATTTTCGCCTCCCGATTTCGATGACTAAGGAAAACATCAAACTGCAACATAAACATCATACTTTGTATATTTTGTAAAGACAAACATAATTCTTTGGTACATTTTATATAAACCTTGAAAAATAAGATTTTCAAAACGCAACAGAAGATAGCGGATAATAGATTAGTAAACTAATGACACTTTTTTATATTCTTATTCACTTACAAATTTTAACAAAAGCAACAACAAGGGACAAACTATTAGAGCACAAACTGTTGATATTTAGGTTAATTGGCAAACCCATTAAAATCAATTGAATTGCAAAAAAAAAATAAAAAAAAAATAGATTGATTTGTTTTTCCATTACATCTGTGAAGTGATGCGTTAATTTTAAATTCAACCCACGCTCCTACAATATACGTACTCCACTTAATTGTCAATTGTATACAAATTGAATATGTGGCAAGCACAAATCGTTCATTGAGCACACAATTCACTTCTTGGCGATTTCGAAATATTTTTACTCATAAATTTTTCCAATTCTTGGTTTTCTATTGGATTTGGTCATTTATGGAATTTCCTAGATTAAAAAAATACTTCGATGTATTGATGATAGATGGAGAAATCAGGGGATCGGATAACAATTCCTGGCCTTTTTAGATTGCCAGATCCTCTAACTTTTAAAATGAATGAGGCTATAACTACCATCTAAAAAAGGTAAATGATTAAAAGATTCGGCAGATCACTATACCGGTGCTTAAGGAAAGTGATGCGATTATACGAGGACACAAACGTTCTCGATCTAGCCTCTCACTATCAACTCCTACTCTCACCTCCACGCTGGTGACTGGTGGGTGCCTAGTACCTCGACTGGAGATGGGGTATTGAGCCCCTGTGGAAGGTCGTTGGTGGCAGCAAACGAGAGAGGGGGGAGGAGTGTCCTCTCACTAAGGCACTCACTCTCAGGCGGCAGCGGAGGAATTCCCTAGATGGAGTCAACGGTGGCGCCTACAGCTCCAGTTTGATCGAACTGGTAGTGAAATCCCTATATGAGCTGCTTCGACATATTTGAACACCAGGTCTATAGGGATTTCCAATACTGAGCCAGAATATTGGAAAAGAGTTGATGACGGAAGAGCCCTCAATGGGTCAACGGCAGCGCTCACATCCCAAAATGGGCTACTGACATCGGTTTTTTTTTTCGGCCCGCTGTACTAGGGTCAACCCCAGGTTGGGGGTTGTGCTTTGGGTTAACTACACATCCACGAAAAAAAATATTGTTACAAAGCAACCAATAGCCTCGGAAAGGACTGATATTATTGTTGACGACCATGCTAAACGAAAAAAGGACAACGACGTTCGTATCTGCACCTGGAATGTGAGAACATTAAACAGGAGAGGTGCAGGCGAACAACTAGCGGAAGCCCTAAACTGCTACAAAGCAGACATTACTGCCATCCAGGAAATACGATGGGATGGGCCGGCAAAAAGAGGATGAAAAACTGTGACATCTGCTGTGGACCGTGTTATAGTGAGCAGAAACAGCGACTATTTGGATGCGGATTTGTTATAGGTGCCAGACTAAGGCAAGAAGTCTTATGTTTTCAAGACATTAGCGAACGCATTGTTACAATCCGCATCAAGGCCAAATTCGCCAACATAAGCCTTATATGCACTCATGCTCCGACGGAGGAAAAGGATGATATAATTAAGGATTGCTTCTACGAGCTCCTCGACAAAACCTATGAGCGACTGCCAAAGTACGATGTTAAAATCGTGCTGGGAGATTTTAACGCAAAGGTAGGAAGAGAAGACATCTTAAGCAGTACTGTCGGAAAATATAGCCTACACGACAATACGTCTGGTAACGGACTTAGGCTAATTGACTTCGCTACGGAACGAAATGCCACTATAGCCAGCACACCTCACCTCGATATCCACAAGGGGACGTGGCGGTCTCCAGATCAACGAACAGTCAACCAAATTGATCACATGGCGATAGACAAGAGGCACGCATCCAGTATTTTGGATGTCCGAACATTCCGAGGGGCCAACATCGACTCGGACCACTACCTTGTTGTAGCCAAAGTAAGGATGCGGATATCCAGCACGCCACAAAAAACTGTGAAAAATTTAATGTCGAAAGACTGCAATTGCCAGAGACCGCCAAGACCTTCGCTCAACGCGTATCCCTTAACCTCTCGACTCACAACATGCCACCAGCATCTAAATTAGATCAGCCGCAAATGATGTACTAGGTTTCTCGCGCCACCAGCAAGAAACCCCTGGTTTGATGATGAATGCCGACAGATGCTCGCAGCCAAGAACGAGGCCTACAAGGCTAAGCTGCAGGTGAAGACGAGAGCTGCCATTGGGCTCTATAGGCAAAGAAGAAGGAAATAACATCGGCTTTTCAGAAAGAAGAAAAAAGAGCAAGAAAAGCGCGCGATCGAGGATATAGAGAGGTGCCACTCCAGGAACGATGTTCGCAAGTTTTACCAAATTGTAAAACGTCAAAGCCAAGGCTACAAGGTTCGAACAGAATCCTGTCGAGATGAACAAGGAAATATCGTAGTTGAGACACAGTCGATACTGAGGATATGGAAGATCAACTTCTGCAGATTGTTAAACGGCGATGACGAACAACATTCCGCTGTTAGGCGGAACGAACCATTTAATATTGGCAACGACAGCGAAAACTGCCAACCACCCGACCTAAGTGAAGTGAGGATAGCTGTATCTAAACTCAAGCTTAATAAGGCCGCCGGAAATGACGGCCTTCCCGCTGAGCTTTATAAAGCTGGCGGAGATGACTTGGTAAGCAACATCCACCAACTCATAAGCCAAATCTGGTCGGATGAAAGCATGCCTGAAGAATGGAACCTCAGCATCGTTTGCCCGATCCACAAACAAGGAGACCCTCTGAACTGCGCCAACAACTCAACATCGCTTACAAGATCCTATCTGCCGTAATATGTGAACGCTTGAAACCGTTTACCAACAACCTTATCGACCCTTATCAGTGTGGTTTTAGGCCAGGAAAGTCCACAATCGATCAAATTTTCACACTTCGGCAGATCCTGGAAAAAACCCAAGAAGTCCCACCACCTATTTATCGATTTCAAAGCCGCATACGACAGCATTTATAGAGACGAACTATACGGAGCCATGTCTAGTTTTGGTATACCGCCCAAACTCGTCCGTTTGTGTAGGATGACGATGGAGAATTCTCGCTGCACCATCAGGGTCGGAAACGACCTCACCGACACATTCGATACCAAAAAAGGATTTAGGCAAGGCGATGCGCTGTCATGTGACTTCTTCAATTTGATTCTTGAGAGGATTGTGCAAAACTCCCGAGCCAACATCAAAGGCACAATTCTCCAAAAGTCGGTGCAACTACTAGCATACGCCGACGATATTGACATCATTGGTAGGACTCAACGTGATGTCATAGCCACGTTTGCTAGTATAGATAAGGAAGCGGCAAAAATGGGTTTAGCAGTAAATGAGAGTAAGACAAAGTATATGCTGTCAACACGAAAGGACACACAACATCGACGAATTGTCTACCTCGGCTCCGGTATTAACTCTGACAACAACATCTCGTCAGAAATCAAACGAAGAATTACTCTTGCCAATCGCTGTTTCTTCGGGCTAAGAAGGCAATTTAGTAGTAAAGCCCTCACTCGAACTACTAAGGAGATCCTTTACAAGACCCTGATCATCCCAGTCCTGCTCTACGGCGGTGAAGCATGGACCGTATCAAAAGCGGATGAAGAAATCCTTGGTCGATTCGAGCGAAAAATTCTTCGGAAAATCTTCGGTCCCGTTTGCGTTGACGGGCTACGGAGACGAAGATTCAACCACGAACTATACGAGCTGTACAGCGACATACCCCTAGTCAAAAAACTCCGCATTGGACGTTTAAGATGCCTAGGACATGTAGAAAAAATGGAAACCAATACTCCGGCTCGCAGAGTCTTCGATTCCCAGCCAGACGTCGGACGCAGTAGAGAAAGACCTCGCCTTAAGTGGCGCGCACAAGTAGAAACCGACCTTAACCAACTTGGAGTGCACAACTGGTGACAGTTAGCTAAGGACCGGGCTAATTGGAGAGTCATGTTGGTTGAGGCCCAGGTTCATCCCGGACTGTAGCGCCACTTAAGTAAGATCGCTATACCTGACAGATCATCTTAGGAAAACAGTAAAGTTAAGGAAGCTTCTTCAAGACTGACGACGTTGTAAAAACAAGTATTTTTTTCGACAGACATAAACAAGAAACCTTTTACTCCAGAGAATAGAATCGAACGTTAGTCATAATGGGTAATGAATTCCCTTGGTTATAATAAAAAGGATCAGGACTGTTATCTGTAGTCGGTGCATGACTGGGTCCTACGTAGACGTACTAGCTCCTTGCTAGCTTGCGTACATGAGGTAGAAAATTCGGTTAAGAGACTATTATGCTAGAGCTGATTTATTTAGCTTATTTCACACCACATTCGTTGATATTCGAAATATTAATTGTGGTTTCCTATACTCGATCACCCAAAATTTTAACGTTTTTCATTTAATAGGTGCAATTGCAATTGCATTCTCAAAAACAAAAATATAGGTACGTACTTTGGCATTATATTCGACAGCACACCCGATGAATAACATATCGACCAAATGAGCGAGGGTTTTAGATACGTTCATATCCAGGGGGGTCATGAGGAATCGCTTAATAATCGTCTGTGATTTGACGAGGCTGTTAACCGATGTAACATTTATGAAGAACGTTTTAACACTTGAACTCCTTTGTGATCCTCAAAAGAAAAATTTGGACACAATAGGGGCTTCAACTTTACTCTTATCTGCTGTATAAGAATTTACGATTTGTTTTATCTTTCAGAAATACTTTTAAATACCCAAGCTCTCATTAGAAAAATCTGTAATAAAACTTAAGGCACTCGCGAGTTTTCTTCCCCCGCAGGACTGTTCTGTTGCACCTGCTACCCATTAATATTTAAATTGCAACTAACTCGGCCATTCGACTTTATTTCGCCCAATACTGATAAAAAATACAGAATTGCCACTCCACAATGATACCATCACCAGGAAAAAGTCCAATATAAATAAACAGGCCCATATCTTGTCTTGGCATAACAGCATACTTGTAGTCAAAAACTTGCGATTATCAGATCAATCCTCAGTTGGATCTGGGGTATATTGTGCTGGGTTGCTAAAGAGATTTGAAACGTTGCAAGAGGTTGATTTCGCCTAATAGGATATACAATAGCACCCTAATAGTTCAGATTCGGCGTTAAACAGGAGGTCCCCTTCATTGTGATGGGAGAATGTCGGGAGAGGTACTGTACTGGTAATTGACATTTATGCAAATGACTTCTCCAAAAGTTGTGTTGATGGACAAGAAGAAATCGACAATTTTTCAACTTCTTTGTACCTATCCGGTCCACTGAAAGCTTCACCTTCGATCTTCTGCTTTTGAAATCTCTGTGATTATTCATGGAGGTGAAAAAACATACTTTCCGAATATATTTGAGCATAAACTTAAAGATAGAGTGGCTGCCAGAGGTTTGCCAGTATGATACTCAAGAACTCAATATGCAGATCTTGCTTTCTACTTCTACTTTTTGAAGTCATCATCCACTCGGACAACCGGAGCAATGCACATCTTCGTCAAAATTCTTCCCAACTCCTACCTACCCACCTGGTGCAGTGAAATAACCCCTGCAGAAAAAAGCCCCATGGGGCTTTATACCAAAATAAAAGGAAATAGCCCCCACGGAGCCTATGTCGTTATCGACATGGAACTAAGCCTAATTCTAGACAAACTTATAGGTATGATTAAAGTGTTCGAAAGGAGGAAAACTGTTGTTGGGCTTTTGGAAACAAGTGTTCGAAAATAGGGGAAATTGGTTGGTTTTCATAGTTTTTTGATTTGTTAATAAATTGTAATAATTAATAAAATCAACTATATTAGGTTAAAGAATATTTGAGTTTTTCTTTAAAATAAAATCAAAACTATGTTTCTAGGACTATTCTAAGCATTTTTTACAGACTATTCATTATTCAAATCTGTAAACTGTTCGAGAATAGGCGACTCTATTTTTTCTTTTTATTTTATTTAAACCGTTAAATGCTAGTTATTTGCACTATAATGACATTTACAAAATGCCCTGTGTGTATTTATCAAATTTGAAGTTAGTCCGTCCAACTGCGATCTCAGATCGACAGACAGACAGAATTGCCGGAACCACTTACAAGGGCTCATCCATCATCTTTATGTTAGGTTTAATTCAAAATATTTTCAGTGGTAGAGCCCCTATGAAACGATAACAATTGTGGAAGTGTGGAGCATCATTGGAATAGTATGATCAGTTGCACTAAGAATCCACAAACCAACCGACAATCTACGTATAATCGATGTACGAACAAACTATCCAATGAGTAGGAGCTATGAATAGCTCAGTAAAACATAATTCACGATGGATGCCTTAAACAGGTCTAAATCAACCCTAGGCTACCAGACACGTCCAAAAAGATGGTCGCCGGTTCATGAGAAAATGTGACAGAAGATGAGAATATCGGGGGAAAGGAGAGAAAACGCTGTTTACGAAAAATATAGTCTTTTGATATATGAAAAAGATCCGGCCATTCTAACTTATACTCCTTTCGCACCATTACACCGACCATCTAACGGTTTCGTTGACGTATCAATATAATCTATCTCGTTCATACCAATTTCTGCACCGATTGGATTTTGTAATCAGACTTTAACGAATATTCTTAAATTGTCTGTTGAGAATTTTAAGGTAAATTAAAACGACGAAAGGGGTGCATTACTGGGTCGTGTATACTTAGCTTTCTCTTTTACTCAGAGGGTAATTTTCATAGTTTAGACAAAACAACGAAAATCCATTTGAAAACTTAGAAAATATACATAAATTGTTTTGATTTATGATTATAAGAACTTCTATTCCGAAATGTGAAGGAAATTGGTGGGTTAGCCGTTTTTGGAACTACAGGGGGGTCAGAGTTAATTTCCAGGCTCATATCTTGTCTTGGCATAACAGCAAACTTGTAGTCTAAAACTTGCGATTATCAGATCAATCCTCAGTTGGATCTGGGGTATATTGTGCTAGGTTTCTAAAGAGATCTGGATTTGAAACGTTGCAAGAGGTTGATTTCGCCTAATGGGCTATACAATAAAAAACAAATACAAATTTTTGGCGCAACAGGCTCGTTAGTACCCAGGGCCTAAGCTTTCTCACAACCATTCATGTGTGCGTGTGTACTTCTTGCACGATGGCGGGACCTCCTGTTTTATGCCGACTCCGAACGGCTAAGTTGAGATAAGCTATTCTTGACAATTGATACTACTCGGACGATTTGTCAGATCATCACGAGAGGAGGGCCAGTGAAAAATCATTTTTTAGGTGTTGCTACGGCTGGGAATCGAACCCAGACCTTCTGCGCGGCAGTTCATCGCACTAACCATCGCGCCACTGAGTTATACAATAGCACCCTAATAGTTCAGATTCGGCGTTAAACAGGAGGTCCCCTTCATTGTGGCTAGGAGATGACCGATTTTTTTAAATTTCGTGGTGGATTAGATAAAGTATAGTGCATATGTAGGTAAACATGAAACGCACTATTTTTTTGCAAATCGTTTCAGCTCCTTGAATATGATTATATGCATTCATATCAGAAAACGTGAGGCGTATTGCTCTTACAGATCCCTCCGACAAATCCGTAAGTGGAAGACAATTCCATACTTGGAAACATTCTGCGATATGCTAGGAACTACCTGAATATATTGAATTCGTCTCCATACTATTCCTACTAAAAGATTACAGCTCGTTTTTTTTCATTATTACTATAATCAAAGTTTATGAATTCTATACAGATGACGCACTCCATATAAGAAAAATTGTTCTATGGCGGGTCGTGCTGGCACAGCCCGCCATATATTTTTGTTTTTCATGTGTTTTCATGCACACCGCCCGCCCGTACCATGAAGCTACTGAGCAAAAGTTTCTGTTTTTTTGTTCTCAATGCGTCATCTGTATAGAATTCATAATCTTTGCTATAATGTAACTGAAAAAAAAAGAATAGAATTGTTTGACAGAAAAAAAATGTTTGTTCTTGTCCACTATTACGATTTTTTTTTTTTTTTGTAACTTAAAGGAAAGAATCGCCCACAGCAGAAATTTTTCATATTGAAGTAACTGCAATCCTAATCGTAGTTTATTTATTAAACTTGCACGTGACACATCATTCCACATTCAAAACCAAAAAAAAAATCAAGATTTGGTGTAAAAACTTACAATTATATGTGTTTGCTACTGAGATGGATTGCGTCACCAAATACTGTATGCAAGGACCGTTATGTAGCTCCATTCCAGTACAACGCTGTATTATTGCAAATTATTGCCCACAAAAACAATAAAGCATTTGATCAAGAAATTACATATTCTTATGCCGAGCTCAAAACACAACAAATATCACTAAGAGAAATTTCGCGCACTCGCTGTGACTGTCATAAAAACGAAAATTACAAACGTTTTGTTTTGGCACTTTTTGGACCAATTACACTGCGGAATATTTTGGAAATATAATCAAAATGGAGCAAAAACTGTACCCGACCGAAAGTATTCGCACTCGAGTAATAATTCGCCAAAAATTAATTCTTTAACAAATACTAACCGTAAAAACAAAATTAGTCCGAGCTCACACGACCCGTTGAACCCACGTTGCCAACGCGATTTTTTTTTTAAATTAAAAAAATAAAAGAATATTTTTGCATAATGACTTATTTTATATAGAAATATAATATTTTTTTTATATTAACAAATACTGGACAAAAGTAAGTACATATTCTCTTTCAAATTAAGTTTATATAGGTAAACGTATAAAGTCAGATCATTTTTAGAAAACACAGAAAGACCTTTATAAGACCATGCTTTGAAAAATTGTGAGCAAATATTCAAATCACTTGAACCTGACTTGAACTAGCCTTTTAAAAGAACCATATACACGGTTAACCAAACCTGGGCCCTCATTCCGTAAAGTAATTATCGTTTGACGATAACGTTTCGACGGTAGTCTTGCATCACGTAAGATCAATAATCGTTTTTGCTGTCGGCGATATCACTTTATTTGCTTCACGTAAAACAATAATCGTCAAATCACAGACGATTATTGAGCGAGTGCTCATGAGGTCTTGTCTTGCATATATTTGGATGTTGTTAGGTCAACTAAAGCATATTTCATGATTTTTAAAGCTATCAATAGCCTTTTTATATATTTTTAATTTTTAAATACCATTATAACGGTCAAATTCCGGCATTTTAAATTGATTTTGTATTTAAAACATACAAAAGCATTTGTAACCCACTGTTATTTGAAGATTCTAAAAGTAGAATGTAAGTCACTGTAATTTGATCATATGTTTTGTGTATATGTCAAATTGGAACATTTACCAATGTTTACAAAATGTTTCACTAGCATGTCAATTTGCTTCGCGTAACTGAGCTACTATTTAAAAAAAAAGTATTTGTATAAGTTTGTAATCATCAATTACTTACATTTTGCATTATTTTTAATATAATTGTGCGGCAACATACACATTAAAAAAAAATCAAATGTCATTAATGGCAATTTATATGACATCTAATACTAAATAGTTTGAGAACTATTTATTACAGTTTGAGAGTTTCTCAAATAAACGATTGACGATACCAAAGGTGTCGAGTTAAAGTCCGTACCAAATCAGTTGGCCAATCTACTGTGCAGGTCTCTTAAAATTTATTTTACAATATCTTAAATTGCTCTTAAATCCTCTCTCTGCACATTCGACCGTTGGCAAACTAGTGCAAACCAAACCAGTTGGGCATTCTACTGCGCAGGTCTCTTAAAATTTACTGTAAAATATATTAAATTTCCCTTAAATCCTCTCTCTGCGCAATCGACCGTTGGCCAACTGATTTGGTACGCACTATACGTGAAGCAAATTGATGACGATATCGCTGACGACTAACGTTTGGGTGATAATCGTTTTCAAAGTTACGGAATGACCCCCTGATTTTCTTCGGAATTAAATTGAAACAAAATAGTTTCGCGACATTAAAAACTGGGAGATGGCTTCGATATAAAAACTCCCGCTCTAAAAAAAGAATGATGGTAGCCTAATCAACAATCCACAGGAAATTGTAATTACAAAATTCACAAAGTGGCAAACAAAAGCCCCTACCTCCTCTCAATAAAGAGATATCCGCCTTCCGACTATAAAAAGAGGTACAGGTATTAAAAATGTAGAAACAACAAGTGCACATTTTCTGATGCATTACGAGTCTCAGTATGAAAATGGACACCACCTTAAAAACTTTATAAAAATATATCAAACCATAACGCAAGTCACGTTGACTGAAATATCAGCCTTATGTTTTGCTGCAGCATTCAAGGCATATAAAAATAAAAAAATAGTTTTTTGTCATTTATACGGGGGGTCGTTCCGTAACTTTGAAAACGATTATCACTCAGACGGTAGTCGAGTGCTCATGAGCAATCGCTCAATAATCGTCTGTGATTTGACGATAAGTGAAGCAAATAAAGTGATATCGCCGACAAAAAAAACGAATATTGATCTTACGTGATGCATGATGTACCGTCGAAATGTTATCGTCAAACGATACACCACTCTACGGAATGAGGGGATTCGGTGAAAAACTTCCGAGTACATATATTTGTTTCCTACTCCGGTAACATGAACCAAAGTTGCCAACACTTTTTTTTTTAATTAGAGAAGAGATGAATAAATTCTCACCACGAGTTCATAATGACAGGTTTAATAAAAATGTAAATTGACTAATACGTTTGTTTTAAATTAATGGATTTCCAAATCAGCGATTCAACGGACAAAGCAAAGTAAATTTAGAAAGTGTTGTTTCTTTTTGTATCAAATAGAATGCAAATGCAATGCTTTCTTAACATTAAAGTCAACTTTATAATTTAAAATAACGATAAAAGTCCTCTAACCTCATAAATTACCTTTTGTAAGCCAACATGCTAGAAACACGCTTACAAGGCATAATTTTTATAACTGAAAACTGATGTATTTGATCACACATTAACAACGTCCTAGCAAAGATTATGAATTCTATACAGATGACGCATTGAGAACAAAAAACAAAAACATTTGCTCAGTAGCTTCATGGTACGGGCGGGCGGTGTGCATGAAAACACACGAACAACAAGAACAAAATCATATGGCGGGCTGTGCCAGCACGACCCGCCATTTTCTTATATGGAGTGCGTCATCTGTATATAATTCATAATCTTTGGTCCTAGGCAGCAGCAAATTTAGAACAACTATACATACTATACATTAACGTTGACGTTATTTTTTAATCTTGCTCCTGAAAGGCATGTTTCTCTCTACTAACATTTTCCAGGCTTTTCAGCATGAAGACAGTTCTACTCATAGGTCTAAAGCTAAAGTAGGTCTTGACCATATTGAACTTAGTTTGCAATATAGCTTTTATATGTTGCTATAAACAAGATTACAAGATATTTTGTTTTTATTCTGAAATCCATCTTAAAACAACGATAAGCCGTATAGTAACTCAACTGTTGCCATTCAATCAGATCCAAGATAAGAACAATAAATATTCTACTTTCATAAACCTGGCGATAAGCAGTGTAATTCAATATGTAGTACACGGTTTATCGATCGTTTAATGTATCGAGCAAAGTTGATTGCATATGTTAAGTTACTTCTTGTTTTTCTCTTATTTTTTTTGTATTAATCATCGGTAAAGAACATCTCCAAAAGATCCGCCTTTTCCAACTGATCACCTTCTAATCGCTGTGGGCTCTTCCATCGGATCAGTGTTGGGATAACGCTGATATGTATATCCTTATCTGTCCTAAATGGGTTTTTTGTATTTTTCCAGCTAAAAGTAAAAATATAATTGAACTAGAGAATTATTTGTTAAATTTATTTAACTTACAATGGTCTATCACCCACGTCAACGTAAATAAAGACAGACTCCTTGTCGGCGAATTGTTCTACCCCAGACAATACATGGGGTTCCGCTAAAAAATAGCAGATTTAATAAAATCTTCATTTGTAGGTGGTTGTTATCAATTGAATTATTACCAACAACACAGTCTGGGCACCAGCTAACTCCATTCTCGTTCTTACTACCGGTGAAATACACATTAATCTGCTTTTCCGTTGGAATTTTAACAACTGCAGTCTTAAAGTCCTCGTAACCCTTTAGATTAATTCTCTCTGTCATGGCCTCACGTTTGCTATCAATCACAACTTCTATCAATTTGATAAGTAAAATTAATTGCAAATTGCAAATGAGTTGTTTTTGATTCGTAGCGTAGACATATCTCATGTCATTTTCATTTAACGTAATCGTGACTGAGATTTGGTATGTTCGATGAAAAAATGCAGAACAGGGTTCATAATAGGTCTGTTCCGGTAAAATATTAGGCATGTTCCACTTACGAGTCCCTCAAAGATTTTTGTCCGCTGGCTCAGATGAATTATTGGGTGCAAATAATGTTTATATTTGTCAAGTGTTATTATATATCCATTGGGATACATTGGTTTTGATACATAGTTTACATAGAGATACAAAAAGCTGGATATACCTTAAAGTATATGGATCGATTCAGAATAGCTAGCTGAGCCGATCTAGCCACGTCTGTCTGTCCATCTGTCCGTTCGTATGTGTGTCATACGGTCCTAAATTTTAAGCTAAAAAGACGATTTGGTATATACAAATTTGGTCTGTCAGACAAAGCAAAACAAATGTAAACATTTTCAAAATCCGCACACTGCGGAAAGGAATTTTGAAAAGTGTCAGAATAATATATGTGTTTAGAAAATCCCAATATCTATATTTTATGTATATAAAGTGTTTTGTCACGCCCGCTTTTTGGGAGCGCTTTCATTAAAAACAATTTTCGGTACAATTTTAAAGAAAATCGAAAAAAAAACTTTCAGCAAAAAAACGTTTATATTAATAATAGCAACATTTCGTCTATATATCATTTTAATACACATTTTCAACATTTTCGAAAAAAGCCATTTCTATATACTCCATAGCATAAGCAATAGAAAAATGTTGTTTTTTTTAAATGTCACAAAATCTCAAAATAAATTTCCAAATTGAAATTCTCTTAAACGTCAAAATGAAAATGAAATCGAAATTCCTTAGGCAGCCTCTTGGGTCCATTCTTATTCAAATATTTTCACTTTATTGCAAACCACCACACAAAATCTCAAAATAAATTTCCAGATTGAAATTCTCTTAAACGTCAAAATGAAAATGAAATGAAAATTACTTAGGCAGCCTCTAGGCAGGGTTCGCTCGCGCTTAAGTTAGGCGGCCTTTAGGCAACGTTGCCTAAATGTGAAAATCGATTATAAATACCGATTTTGCACTTAGGCAGTACTTAAAGGCTGCCTAAAGTTAGGCAACCTCTAAAATGCTTTTATAAATACGGCTGAAAATATTTTGATAAACCGTCTGAACAATATGTTGTGATCATGCCATTTTCTATCTATCATCCCCATTTTTTTTAAACTAATATGGAGATATTAGTGTTGGGATTTTTTTGGGATAGGTTATTAAGCGATTCAGATAGCGGGATGTAGCCTTTTCATACATCTTTTTGATACTTTCGCAAGTAAAAACAAAACAAACTGTCAAATGCACGCTAGTATAATAAAAAAAATGCTCTCGATTTTGGTCTGTTGGTACACTAAAAATCAAAAATCTGAGATCAAAATCCGAAAACCCCAATCGAAAATGTTATTAGATGTGGGAAAAAAACTGGGTTCATTTTATACATGATACATACATACAAAATAACCAGCTGTACTTTTTTAGCGGAATAGATGAGGTGACGAAACCAAAAAAAAAATTGATCTGAGCATATTGGAAGTGACAAGTGAGGAGTTGTGTCTGACTTACGGAGATATCGAAAGGATACCTTAGCTGAACACACATAATACAATCATGAATACGAATTCCTCGAGAATTTGTTCAGAAAAGAAAAAATGGCCTGCTGTCATATTATTCAGAATGGGAGAGTAGAGTACCATTCTGAATAATATTTCCTCCTATTCTAACCCGGGGATTAGATTAAGGAGTATGAAAATTAACTTTCATAATATTTATATATGTTAGTGTGTCAGTACACGAGAGCTCTTACTCGCGAGCTGAATTTTGGAAGAACTTTGCTAACGAATAGGTCGTCCATTGCGATGAAAGTGAACTTGATGTTGGGTATGTTTGCAGCCTTATAATTTGTATGATGGCTAGGGGTTTGTATGAAAAAAAAACCTAACCCCCGGGAATAAATTTCGAAAATGTGAAAAAATACTACAATACAGGTGGGTAATTTTATGGCAATTTTAATTTCATATTTGTTAGTGAAAATTAAGCAGTTAAATACATATAATACATTTGAAGTGCTTAGTTCAAAAACTGTCAATAATGTCAGAAAGTAGCCAACAATCTGATAGCGTTTTCGATTGTGATACAAAAAGCACTCTTTTTTTTACTCTAAAGCACTTTTGAAGAATCTGGATTCCAAGTGAGATTTACAACTACATGCACCAACACAAAAACATTTAACATCTGACATATGTCATTTTGAAGTTTGCATTTCGCAGTTTGATTTGTGTTTTTTGTTATTTCTGCGAAAACTATAATTAGAAACTAAACTATTTTTGGATAATCATGTTCTAAAATGCATAAGCTTTGTTTTGACACCAACTCGCCCATGGTTTAGCTAATAGTTATAACTGCGGCCTAAAGATAAACTATAAGTTGTCAAATGGCACACTAAAACACACACAAAACCAGATTAACATCTTTTATGTTCGCTTGGGACGGGTAAAATCTGAAATCTGAGAGCAAATCTAAAAATCCCAATCGAAAACGTTATTAAACTAGAACCAATTTTCCACTCTGGATCTCATTTGCATGTTAATTTTACTACGAGCGCATAAGTATTGGTGCTTATATGTTTTGAGTTTATTCCAATGGATTGGAGCCACCCTTGAGTTCCTCCTTACTTTTCGACGGTTTTTGTGTCAAAAGATAACACACATGTCTTCCGCCATCATTTTGTAACGGGAATTTTCTAACGAACAACAATCACCTACTACTACTACAGAAATTGCAAAATGACATTTAATTCTTTAAACAGCTGATTTCGAATCTTGGGATATTGGCGGTGTAACGGATTTCAGATTACATCTGAAAAATAAGAACGCATACTGAATGGAAAGGTAAGTGCCAAACATTACCAATCCTGATTTTGCAGTTTCATTTGCGCTTGTTTATAGATTTTTATTGAACCCATTTCTATATTATTCCCGGGGAAAAGAACTCCCCGGGAGTAAAATTATCTAATCCCGAATACCCCGGGAGAACATTTTTCCATTCGAATGCGGAATGCGAATTCTGAATGTTCAAACAACTGTTTCGAATCTATTGACGTATTACAGATTGAATTGTTGACCAAAAATTACGATGTCACTCAATTGATATAACCTTTGTATTCAAGATGTATTCACTAATTGACAATGATGAATGGACAGGATTTATTAATAAATGATCCAAAAATGTCTAAATATACCAAATAAGAGGTCTGTTTCGGTACAAATATTTTCAACTGACATTTACCTAGAATTGTTACCTTATGCAATTTCGATATGCAAATAAATTTCTGTAGTAAAAATCAGTAAATAATATTTTGTACGGGAACAGACCTACGGTGAAACAAAAATGCTTCCTCATATACTAAGTCATTGACCATACTTACATGCAATGAACCTCATATTTCATATAACATCTATACCTATGGCACTCAAATCTAGCATTGCATTTGTAAATTGTACTTTTGTTTGTTGTTGTTTTGTTTGGTTACTTTTGCAGGCGTATTACAAGCTAAACACATTGTCAAGTGCACTTGGCATCAGCACAGTATAATGCAAGGGCAACAGAATGCAGAAATGTCTTCATTTGTGAGTACTTTTTGCAATTCAGCGAAAAGTAGTTGTGACCAAATAATTAACAATTCTGTACTGTGGCTGACATCATACAGATTTATTTAAAAGCCCTACAAACTCTGTAGACCACAGTTACTCAGCAACCTGTATCAACAATTCATCATGGGTAAGATTGCATCCCGCAAAGCCCTGTAACGTAGTTAACACATTCTCCTTTTCTTCATTTCTTAGTATTCTTCAAAAAAATGATTGTTTTGGCGGTGATTATTGTCCTAGTGGATTGTGCAGCTGTTACAAAAAGTAAAACCGATTCAAAACAAAGCAAGGAAAAAGCGGTTACTAAATCAAAGGAAACAGACTCAAGCAAAGATAAGGTGGTACCGACAGAAGTTAAGGCAAACGTAACAGTGCCCTGCACATGTGGCGTCTTCCTTACAGGACAGTTCGTCAAGGGTTCTGATGAACAGCCAAAAGGTGATCCAGCTTTAATTCAAGAAGTTAACAAAGTGTTCCCGTGTAACGTGATCGGCCAAAAGCAATGTCAAACCAAGTGTCTAGAGGCAGTGAGGAGTTTTTCCTACTTGAAAATTATTAGATAAATATTGTTTTTTTTTTTTGTTGTAGATTGTTGGTCATCTTCCTAACTCTGCAAATGTATTGTGCGCGACATTGGATCGCGATTGCCACAAGGAACGAGCTTTTCTTTTCATAAAGAACTGCAAGAATTCATGGATTAATACGAACTTGGCAGCCGGAAAGGAGTACTGCTGCAAGGATGGACAATCTTATTCATGCCCTCTGGTTTAAATATCAAATAGACGTTTGAATATACTACGAGATTTTGTTTTATGTTGATTTAGTATTTATATTAGATAATTAATAAATTATTAAACACTTTGATTGTTAAAAGCTATTATTTAACTGGGACTAGACATTTATGCCAGAATCAGTAATGAACCGATCGATACGTGCTATTGATAAGGCGGTTTCAAATATCAAGTGGCAATAAATCCATAGCTTCAAACAAGACGCCGTACGTCATCGCTGTCTTGATTCCCGTAGAGATCAATGTCGAGAAAACAAAACAAATTAGAAGACGGTAGGACACACTCTAAAAAAATAAAAAATACAAATTTTTGGCGCAACGGACTCGTTAGTACCCAGGGCCGAGCTTTCTCACAACCATTCATGAGTGCATGTGTTGATACTACTCGGATGATTTGTCAGATCATTTTCTACTATCGCAACTTAATGATTCTTGACCCAATCTTCGCGTTTTTCACGCTCCCTTACAACTTCATTCAAATATGGTTCGAGGTATTTCACATCCTCTTCGTACTTAGTCCATTGCTCTTTTGGCAGAATGGTCTTTGTAAGTGACAAGTATAAAGCCCTCACGATGCGGTAGTTGCGCTCGTCGTAAATTTGACGGGGAAGGCGTCTGATTGCCTCCTTGACATCATCGCTCTCATAGAGACAATCATCTCGGTGCAAACCGTATTGGTTATAACCAGAGAGTTTATATGCCCATTTGCCCAAATTTGAGAATACAAGAGGTCCCTTTCGTGCAAGATATTCCGACATTTTTCTTAGAAATTTCTATAATCCGAAGTGGATATATCGAACGAAAGAGGAGGGCCAGTAAAAAATCATTTTGGTGTTGCTACGGCTGGGAGTCGAACCATGGAGCGTCATTTCATCGCGCCTTTGAGCCCGTCGCAAATAAAACTCTTAATAGATAAATAAAAAAGACAAGCAAGGAAAACTTATTTGCTCAGTAGGGAATAAAAATAAAAAAAACATTCAAAATGACATGGATCTATAAAATGAGCTAGAACTAGGGATAAATTGAATAAAGGAACGGTAAATTATCAACTGATAAAATGTTTCTCACACCATGGCGGTTAAAGATGTTTTCTCAACACTTTGACCTCAATAACTCGCCAGAATGTTCAGCGTGTATTGGATGCGATAAAAAGTCGGTAGAAGTTTTGGGTACTTATTCGACCATGTTAAACGAAACAACGACAACCACGTTCATATTGTACCTAAAATTTTAGAACGCTTAACAGAAAGGTGAAGCCTAACTAATAGCGGAAGTCCGAAGTTGTTGCATACTCAGCCACGCATCAGACTTTTATGTGGTATAATTATTTGTTATGTTTGGGCATCAGACTACTATAAGTGAACACTTAAAGTAAATTATGATGTGCGTGTTTGCATTATCAGGATGCTTATGCTTCGAAGACATCAGCGAAATCATTGAAACAATCCCCACCAACAAACGGTCAATTAAATTTATCACATTGCGATATACAAGATGCAACCCTCCATTCTTTTAAATGCCCACACATTCAGAAGGGCTTATATTGACTCGGAGAATGCGGATATCCACCATGACTAAACAAATGCGAAATACTGTGAAAAATTAATAACAAAAGACCGCAATCGCAAAAGACCGTTCAGACCTTTGCAGATTGCGTGACCCTTTATCGCGGCCATGAAAATCCATCATCCATCCTCCATCCATCAATCAAACCTTCACACTTTGGCAGATACTGGAAAAAAAAAACCAAGAGTCCAGATCGATAACCAGCACATATTCATCGATTTCAGTTTTATAGAGACGAACAATACAGTAGTTTTGGTACACCACCCAAACTCGTCTGTCTGTGTAGGATGACGATGAAGAATGTTCGTTGCTCCATCACTGTCATGTGACTTCTTTCACATCATTCTTGAGAGGATTGTGCAAATTTCCCGAGCCAAAACCAGAGACACAATCTTCTATGAATCGGTACAAGCATTCGCCCACGATATTGATAACAGGGGTTGGCCTCAACCTGATGACTGACCATATACATATATGCTGTCAACACGAAAGGAAACACAACATCAACGAATTGGAAGGAACGTCATATTAACACCGTCTCGTCAGAAATTAAACGAAGAATTGCTTTTGTCAACCGCTGTTTCTTCGGCCTTAGAAGGCAATTAATATCCCACTAATCCTATACAAGACCTTTAACATCCCAGTCCTGCTCTACGGCGCTAAAAAAATCTTTGGTCGATAAATTCTTCGAAAAATGAACGGTATCGTTTGCGTTGACTGGCTATGGAGAGGAGATTCAACCATGAGGTGTACAGCGACTTAGGCATAGGTCAAAAAACTCCTCATTGGACGTTTAAGATGAATAGGGCACATAGTGCAAATGGGCACCGATACTCCGGCTCGGAAAGTCTTCGATTCCCAGTCACAAGTAGGACGCAGTAGAGCGCCTTAAGTGGCGTGCACAAGTAGAACCCTACCAACTTGAAGTTCGAAACTGGAGCAATTAGCTAAGGACTGGCTAATTAAGTTCATTGCGGACTGTGCCACCATAATAAGAACAACCATATCAGATATGATGACTTTTACCCCAATACCAAAAGCTATGGTATGTATATTTAAATTTAGCAAGGCAAACAAGAATGGAACCTCAGCATCGTTTGCCCGATCCACAAAAAAGGAGACCCTCTGAACTGCGCCAACTACAGAGGCAAAAGTCTCCTCAACATCGCCTACAAGATCCTATCTGCCGTAATATGTGAACGCCTGAAACCGTTTACCAACAACCTGATTGGCCCTTATCAGTGTGGTTTAAGGCCAGGAAAGTCCACAACCGATCAAATTTTCACACTTCGGCAGATCCTGGAAAAAACTCAAGAAGTCCAAATCGATACCCACAACCTATTCATCGATTTAAAAGCCGCATATGGCAGCATTTATAGAGACGAACTGTACAGAGCCATGTCTAGTTTTGGTATACCGCCCAAACTCGTCCGTTTGTGTAGGATGACGATGGAGAATTCTCGCTGCTCCATCAGGGTCGGAAACGACCTCACCGACACATTCGATACCAAAAAAGGATTTAGGCAAGGCGATGCGCTGTCATGTGACTTCTTTAATCTGATTCTTGAGAGAATTGTGCAAAACTCCAAAGCCAACACCAGAGGGACAATTTTCCAAAAGTCGGTGCAGCTACTAGCATACGCTGAAGATATTGACATCATTGGTAGGACTCAACGTGATGTCATAGCCACGTTTGCTAGTATAGAGAAGGAAGCGGCGAAAATGGGTTTAGCAGTAAATGAGGGTAAGACTAAGTATATGCTGTCAACACGAAAGGACACACAACATCGACGAATTGGACAGAACGTCACCATTGACAGATATAACTTTGAGGTAGTACGGGACTTTGTCTACCTCGGCTCCGCTATTAACTCTGACAACAACATCTCGTCAGAAATTAAACGAAGAATTACTCTTGCCAACCGCTGTTTCTTCGGGCTAAGAAGGCAATTTAGTATTAAAGCCCTCACTCGAACTACTAAGGAGATCCTATATAAGACCCTGATCATCCCAGTCCTGCTCTACGGCGCTGAAGCATGGACCGTATCAAAAGCGGATGAAGAAATCCTTAGTAGATTCGAGAGGAAAATTCTTCGAGAAATCTTCGGTCCCGTTTGCGTTGACGGGCTATCGAGACGAAGATTCAACCAAGAACTATACGAGCTGTACAGCGACATGCCCCTGGTCAAAAAACTCCGCATTGGACGTTTAAGATGGCTAGGACATGTAGAACGAATGGACACCAATACTCCGGCTCGCAGAGTCTTCGATTCCCAGCCAGACGTCGGACGCAGTAGAGGAAGACCTCGCCTTAAGTGGCGCGCACAAGTGGAAACCGACCTCAACCAACTTGGAGTGCGCAACTGGAGGCAGTTAGCTAAGGACCGGGCTAATTGGAGAGGCATGTTGGTTGAGGCCCAGGTTCATTCCGGACTGTAGCGCCACTTAAGTAAGTAAGTAAGGCAAACAATCTAGCAGATTCCTATAAATCAATATTTAAACTAGTTGGCCTTGTGGCTCAGTAAGAAAACAAGATGTGAAACTACCCCAGATTAATACCAATCAATTGAGAATTCCACTTATGACGTATTCACTGGTACTGCAGAAATATTGGCATAATGGATTGAATTGTAAGGGTGACTCACCTGTACAGTTAAATCCGGCGTTTAATTTCCCTTGATTTATATTCGAATGATGAATGCAAATAATGAGGAACATGTTTTGAGTGAATATTGTAAAATCAGAACTAAACTCGAATTGTAAACCGCCGGCACATTTACACAGTTTGCTTCACAAAAAACAGTACAATGAGCAAGCCGCTTTGATTGTATTTTAAATTGATGGGTGTGGATTCGTCCCTATCAATTGTTTTTTGTGTTTTTTTTTAATGAAATGATGTGTACAATATTATTTAAAATTTATTTGCTTGCACATTTGAGACAATGTTTTCTTTTTTCACCTTTAACGCTAGAGTTTAGTTAAAAAATTTCTTCTTTGCCGAAGGAACATTGAAGGACAGTTCAGAAAACCTAGAAAAAGAGAATGAAATAGTCGTCTAGATGAAATCTTTATTTGTTTCTTTTCTTACCGTGGATGCTTTGGAGTTTCACATATACTTTCCGTGGGTTTACTAAGCGTTACTGTCTCATTGGCGAAATCCGTAGACCCCGATGCTAAGTTCTCCTTTTCTTCATTTATACTCTCATCGGAAGCATTGTCTTTGCCATTGGAACATTCCTTACATCTACAGCTCGACGAACAGCTTTGGTTGTGCTGTTTGCATCCGCAACGTTTTGTAGAACAACCACTTCGACAAGAACACTTGATAGCGCCTTTGGATGTTCGTTTTACACCATTGGTGGGCTTTAGAGTGGAGCTGTCTTCCGATCCTGATAGGTCTTGTGAAATCGTTTTTTCCTTCTGCATATAGATTGATGGTAGTTATCGATTAATTGATATTCATGATGCTAAACTTACACTAAAACGTATTGTACGCCTGAATCGTGGAGTTTTCTTCCAGTCTGGATCATACATAGAATTGTCTCCACTGTCGTTATCTTCCGACGATGTTATAGACTCCTCCAAGAATTCGACTTCCTGTGAATGAAATTACTTTAAATTGCAATAAAATTCTTGTTGCATTTTCTTACCTCTTGCCTCTGAGGAGACTTTGGCTTCACTTTCTTGGGTTTGTTTTGCAGTTCGGCGCAGCGGTCTTTGTAGAATTCCAATTCCTCTCGGACAGCATCCAACTTGTTGAGGGTTTCTTCTTGAATCTTCAAACGTTCTTGTAGCTCTGGGGTGGGTGCACCGGTAGTTACTTGTGCAGCGCTATGCAGCTCGCGCAGTAGAATGGCTATCTTCTCTTCGTATAGTTTCTCGGAACTGGCAATTTTATCCTGATACTCCTTGACGGATTGTTTCATTTGCTTTTCATTCAACTCGAGTTTCTCTTCGGCAGATTCGCGTGCTGTTTTATGTTCTTGAAGTTTGGACGCGAATTCTCTACGTATTTCAATCAGGGTTGTTAATAAACGCTTGAGAGCCGTTCGTGCTTCTGGCATACTCTGTATCCCCTCGCACATGCCTTTAATTCGTGTCTCAATATCAGTGGAGACTACCTTTTGCTGCAGATCAGATATTTGGGCATTGCGCAGTTCGAGTACCTCTTGTAAGTCAGCTAGTTCATCGTTATTGTTTGGGTCATTGTCAACGTTCAGTGTGTGAATGCGACTAGTAATAATGCTACGATCTTCCATTAATTGCTCGAGAGATTGTTCAGCATCAATTAGTGAAACAATTATATCCAATTCTTCGTCAACCCAAGCGGAGATTTGCTCTAATTTACTCGAACTGCCGCTGGCTTTGTTTTTATTTCGTTGAGTTTGCGCAGCTCTTTGACGTTCGATGGCATCCTTAAGTCTGTAATTATTGAATTAGAAAATAGATAATACATTCGCTAAAAATGTTTAGGGGCATTCTGTATCTTACCTCTTATTAATTGCCAGAGCCTCTTCACATTTCCGTTTTAATACATTTTGCTGTTTGTTGTGCAGCGTTTCTTTTTTAGCCATTTCGTTTTGCATTTTGCGATCTTTGTTCTTGAGTTGCATCACTTCCTTCTCGCGGCTTAGCTTAAATCGACGGAAGTTCTCACTCTCGGAGCGCATCGCTCGTATCAGCTTCACCTTGCTCTCTTTCATCGCTTGGATATCGTTTTGGAGGTTCTTTACCTTTTCCGCTTCCTTTTCGCGCACCTTCAGTAGTTTAGCTTGTTGCACATTTTTCCGTTTCATATCCGTGATCTCCTGCTCCAATGCTTGCAATCGCTTTCGACGCTCTTCGGCTAATTTGGCCGAAACATTATCCTTGACGTGCTTTAGCTTTTCGAGAAGTTCTGATTTTTCCGCTTCCAGAGCTTCGATCTTACCTTCACATTCTTTGTACTTCTCCTTGATATTATCGTCTAATGTACAGAATTTCGATAGATTTACAGCCACTCGTTGGTGAAGCTCTTCTTTGATATTCAGTTCGCGGTTGATTTGGCGTAGCTGATCGTTGAGATCAATTTGTTTGGACGTGAATGCATCTGCATGCTTCTGCATTGCTTCACTATTGTCACTGCAATCGAGATCGGCTTCAGTATCCATTGGTGCGATTGAGCGATGCTTTTTATGTTCGATAATTTCATCCTCAGACTTTTGAAACTCGATGCCGAGGTCTTCCACGAGCTTTCGGATGCTTCCCAGCTTTTGTACATGCTCGATAACGTCGGGTGAGCAATTTTTCTCGTTCAAGTTGTTGCACAAATCTATTACTAGTTCGTTTATTTCTTCAGACTTTATCTTAAGCTTTTCGTAAGCAGCTTCTGCAATGTGTGCCCTCATTTCATTATCGGCTACATCGTGTAGAGTGCTCTGGAATTGAATTTGCAGGAGACGATACTTTTCCTGCAGCTCATTGTAGGGTATTGCGTTAGGATCTCGTTTTATTCCTTCGAAACTGGTTCCTTCCATAGAAGTGGTCATAACGCCACAAGTTTTATTGAGAAGTTCCATGCGGAGTTTTTGAATGACACCCTTGAGATGATTAATTTCGGCTGCATGTGGATCCTGGTTAACAATTGGTTTATTTTTTATTTTCCTCGCCCGATCCGCGTATCGGAGTGTGCTGAGGGTTTCACCGACATTATAGTCAGCCGGGCTGACACATGCAATCATTAAAGTCACAGAGTTACCACCCAGTGAGTCCTGCAACAGTCGGGTCAGTTTCGAATCTCGGTAGCCAACATATCCCGAACCTTGGTTTGCTGTGAAATAATGAACTCATGAACTCTAATACTTGAAAACAAATGTAAAACTTACTTCCAAGTGCCGATATAACATTTCCCAATGCCAAAAGTCCCTGATTGATTTTAACGCCCTCCTTAAAGCGATCACCTGTTGCTTTGGTTTTCTTTGAACGCTCAGAACCCGCTAAGTCGACCAAGTGGAATTTTGATGTTGTAACATTTTTCCTTTAATGAATGAGATATTTATAGAGTATTTGCATGTTGGAAGTATTTGGGAGAACAACTTACACGCCATTTTTGCTGCACGACTGTATAGTTACCGTGAAGATAGCATGTGAACGACTTGACTGTTCGTTCATTGCGGTAGAAGCTACAGCCCGACCTGATGACCCCTTCACTAAGCAGTCTGTAGTTTCTTTAGCACATGAAACACTCTGCTCTGTCAACCCGGGCATTATTATACCATTGCGATCTTCACGCATATCAACCACAGACTGCTCTCTGGAAGCTGTTGACAGCAAATCAAAAAGCTGTTCCTGATAAAGCTCCATAAAGGAACAGGTTACTTTAAAATCATATTCGTCAGACTTTTGCTCAATTCGATGGAATATATCAGTCATGGCTCGAGGAATCACGCCCATATTTTCGTTGGGATTGCCATCAAACGTGGTTCCCATCGTGTACGTCTTTCCAGATCCAGTTTGACCATAAGCTAATATTGTTACATTGTAGCCTAAATATAATATGTAGGAAAGATTTTTGTTAACATTTGCAAGTAGTCCCTACTTTGAAGTGAATTAGGTAGAACACCAACCGGTTTTGTTACCAGTTTTCAGAACAATTAAACGATAATTTTATGATTCATTTAACTTACCTTTGAATAGCTTTTCGATCACCTCATAGACGGAATCTTTGTACAATATATCCTGTGAATCGTTTGGATCAAAAACATAATTAAATGTAAATCCATCAGTTTTATTAACAGTTAATTGAGGTTGTCCAGAGATTCTTTCAATTGTTGATTGGCAACCGCGCTCAATTTCAGATTTAACAAGCGGCCGAATGCGTATTGCTACCCGTACACAATCCTCCGACATGGTATCAATAAAATAATGTTAGTCAAATTGCAAAAAAAACACTCAAACAGAATTTGCAATTTAACGAAATAAATAAAGTAACAATGAAATAAAGTGGCTTTATATTTAAAACTAATTAAAATACCAACACAAACTATAACAATTATATGATTGAAACAATAACACAACTCCTATAAAAGAAAACGCGACTTCTGCTGTTGGTCAGCGAATTTTTTGTAATTTCAAATTTTAAATGAATGCATTTTCGAAAGTCGAAGTCAGTGTGAATGCGAATAAAGAACGAAGTTATGATTGACTTATAGAATGAAAGTATTCAGGGCTAGATATGGCTGTCGGCAATATATGAATGTAATAGAATGAAAATATGCACTTGCTAGTTTTGATGTTAAATTTTTATTTTTGAAAATGTTTGTTAAAGTATAAAGACGGCTACACACGCACAGGCAAAACTGTCCGGTATGCCTGTTCAGGCCTCTGGAATAAAAATTATTACTGTAATAAAACGTTCATATTAATAAGATGTTTCGTGTGAATAATCTAAAAAACTAGAATTCAAGTGGGAACCCTGCTCCGAATTCCCCTACAAAATTATAGTTTTTCCTATGTATTTGTTGTAATTTTTTAAATTAAGCTAATATATAAATATATTAACATAAAATTATTTAATAAAACATTCATAGAAATTTATTTACATACTTGTTTTCTTACTTATGAAGATTAGCAAAACAAAAAACCTAATATAGACTGCAAATTTCAAACCAGCTCTGGAGCTCGCCGTTTGATTTACCTACTGAGATAACCTTAGCGTATTCCTTATTTTACAAAAAACAATTTTTTTCTTTTTCTGTTCCCTCGGTTTTCGATAATTTATTTATTTAACTTTTATATCTTATCAGCCTTATTCATGTGTATAAAGTCATGCAGCCCTTATAATGCATCCAATTGTAAAAACATTATTCATAAAACTTAAACAACGTTGAATAGATGCTGCATATCCTAAACGCATCTAATGGTTGGATAGTGCCTGTATTAGGGTATCTCCAGCATCAGTATAGGCATCATCAGCCGTATTTATTAGATTTCCTTAGGCGGGGTCTCAGAGGTTGCCTAGTTAGGCATGCCTAAATATTTAGGTTGCCTCTAGGCAACGTTGCTTAAATTCTTATTTATAATCGATTTTCCATTGCTGCCTAACTAGGCGAAGTTTATGTCAAATAAAGTAGTAGTATTTACAAATCTAGTATAAAAAATTAAGATTCTTGTACTTTGTTTACATCAGATTTTCTTTTTTTTTTTTTGGGTTTGACAGCATATGTTATTTGTAAACAAATATCGTAAAGGAAGAACATGGAGCTATATGGGCAATGTTATATTGCTGTTCGGAATCAGTTTGAGGATTCAACAGTGGAGTGAAAAGAATGTTGGAGCAGGCATAGCTCCCATCATCGAGTAAGCGTTTTGTATATTTTTGGTCTCCTACTAGTTGGAGAATTCATAATATTCACTACACATAAATCATTTACAAGTGAAATGAAGCTTGATTCCATTCTTATGAAAATATTTTCACTTTATCGCAAACCACCACCCAAAATCTCAAAATAAATTTCCAGATTGAAATTCTCGTAAACGTCAAAATGAAAATGAAATGAAAATTCCTTAGGCAGCCTCTAGGCAGCCTTTAGGCAGGGTTCGCTCGCGCTTAAGTAAGGCGGCCTTTAGGCAACGTTGCCTAAATGTGAAAATCGATTATAAATACCGATTTTGCACTTAGGCAGTACTTAAAGGTTGCCTAAAGTTAGGCAACCTCTAAAATACTTTTATAAATACGGCTGCATATGGTTACGAAAGGTTCAATTTTAAATTGAAAAAAAATCCCCCAGGGTATTTTTGTATTTTAGCAGTTGTGTTTCACGGTTTGATTTATTAAAATGGTAATTTATCTTTACATACATACTCAACATTGGAAACGATGTTATTGAGTCAACATAAGTCAACAAAATGTTATTTAAGTGTTGAAAACAAAGTTGTCGCCATGGATTTCGCAACTATAAAAAGTATCTCTTGGTACTCTGCCGAGCTGTGGAACCGCCAATTGTAATAGATTTCCCTCTGTTTGGTAATTTATTTCACACAAACCCTGGGCCCTCATTCCGTAAAGTAATTATCGTTTACCGACGGTACATATTGTATCACGTAACATCGTCGGCGATATCACTTTATATGCTTCACTGACAACAGTAATTGTCAAATCACAGACGATTATTGAGCGATTGCTCATGAGGTCTCTACCATCTGAGTGATAATCGTTTTCAAAGTTACGGAATAACCCCCCTGTATAACTATTATGTGTGGGGAAATATTTTATGAATAAGAAAATGTGCGACCCTGAATAAAGGCCGTATAAATGATGCACTGATGTATAACTATACAACCGTTGAGATGTGTTTTAGTGATATCTAATGAATAAGGGAGTAAGACGGATTTATGTCACAATACATTTTCAAAACATTACTACGATTGTCACGAAATTGTGTTAATTTGTGTCTTAAATTTCCAATATTGTGATAAAAAAAATCTCCCACACATATAATATGTTGACAGTTAATTTACCACGTTGTAAATTTAAATTGTTTTTAACGTTTACGACGGATTTCCGATGCTAACATCACACGGGCTAAATTCGACAACAGTTTGTAATAACTTAAGCCAATATTATTCAAAGGTAGTTTGTTGAATTATATTAATCTTCATTTTTTTTATTACTCGTGCAATAATATTAATAAAAAATAAATAAATCAATTGTAATTAACAATTACATCGCTACCTAAAAATAACTAATTATATTGCTGAATACATTCACTGATCCTCTAGTTCTATTATCCTGTGTACTTACCTTTTGCTACCTAGGTTGCGTTTGATTGTATTCATTTCGAAAAAAATTTAAGTTCAGCTGGTTTGCTGGTGAGTGGTGCTGGTGATAAAATATTGCGCACGAGTTGTCATTGTCAGTTATTTATTTTATTGAAAACATTCAAATTCTACACATTGGAAATTAAAATTAACCAATGAAAATTCAAATCAGAGTGTTTTCCAATTCTTCTAAAAGAAAATATAATAATTTTTGCATTGAAAGCAATATATGCAGCCGTCGTAGTACCTCACAAATTTTCGGCTGAACTCGCCTCTCGCCTGACGCTTACACAGATTGGAGCTTCAAACAAACAGTGAAGACATCCTGATTTGTTTTTATATTGTGCAATTTATTTATTCTACATATATATTTTGGAAATACATTTGTATATGCATAACGCATTTTGTAAGTACATATTGTTATGTGTTAAGTAAAGAGTAGATTAGTTTCAATTGTAGTTTGATACCTTCTTAGTTCTTGGTAGTCTGCTTAAAATATTTAGTTGCACTGATTGATTGTTTTCAAAGGAAATGATAACATCGAATCGTAGGCTTATAGTCTTAAATTATTTGTTTGAGTGATGATCATATTTTTATAATAGCTTTTACGACAGGAGACGTTTGACAAGATATTTCATTAGAACCATATTAAGTTAATCATAAAAACATTCGGAAGGTTTTGCATATAAATTCATGGTACAAATAGTAAACACGAATTTTACGTTAAGTTTTCTTTAGTACTGTCAATTACTCAAGTTGCCCATAATAGACTTTTGTGAACGCACTTACCGTACAAACAACAAATCTACACGACCATGGTCAGGCCCATTACAACATACGCTTCAATAGTATGGTGGAACAAAGTCACCCAAAAAAAAAAAACTATAAATAAATTAAACAAGGTACAACGGCTTGCCTGTCTGGGCATTACCGGATCTATGCGTACCTGTCCCACAGCGGCTATAGAAGCCTTAATAGGACTAACACCCCTCCACATTTATATAAAAAAAGTGGCAATTCGCAGCTCAGCAAGTTCAGCAACAAGCAACATTAGTGAACACCTGAAACTAATTGACCTTTTATCCGAACTTCCAGAACTTGACATGATCTGTGCGGTTACAGACCGCTTACCAAAGACACTATGCTTCGACAAAAGATTCTCAACGGAGATCACAACCAGAGAAGCATGGTGTAGCAACAACCCACCAAACTGCCTAAACGGCCTAAAGTGGTATAAGGATGGTTCTAAAATGGACTCAGGGGTAGGAGCTGGCATACATGGACCAAATAAAAACATCTCAATACCTATGGCCCAAGTGTATGGAAATTGATAACTTGCATTGTCGTTATCATTGTTTTATAAACTCAAAAACTAAACCAAATTAAGTATTTGTTACTAGCTAATTCCTCCCTCGAATCCCGTTTGTAATAAATTCGTAAAATAATAGATTATCAGTTGATTATGATTAGTTTATTTCCGACTTAACCAGAATAAGCTACGAAATGGTAAAGACAAATCGATTCTTTTTGTAACCAATGTTAAATCAAATTGTTTAGTGTTCCCCACAGTCCCGCTAGCCTTTCCAGTAACGTCTGCAACCTATGACTTAAAATTCAACTTACAATTTTGTGCCGGCTAGGTACTCAAATGAATCTCGTGCTATCAAAGAGTATAGAACTTCATAGAGTGCGCATCTCATACAGCGAAAATTTACTATGTGGGGTACTCATATTGATACCCCAGTGTATTGGTACCACAGCATCAAACACGAGTTGACGCATACGAACGACGAAAATTCCACTTCTCACTTACCGCCTGCGTCTGAAACGGCTACACAATTTTTAGCTGTGATGCGTAACCTATGCAGTTCTATACTCTTTGGTGCTATGAACCATTGTAAGTTGCTCAAAAGGTCTGAGCAAAATTACTTTCACAGTTCCTTGAATTTAGCATGAAACCTGTGAAAAAATGAAGATACGTACCAATTGCTCTGATGAGCCAAACACTTACGTTTTTTGTATTTTATTTGACTCTGTAGTACATATCAATCACTATCTTCCAATACCCATAAATATCATGTTTAATATCAATTCATGTGTACCGAAAATGTAATTTCGAACTAAGAATTTACTGGAGAAGATTGGTTTTAATGAAACTGCTTAGTACTCTTGTCCACTCACGAAACCAACCAATTCTATTCAAAATGAATAGAATTAGAATTCGTGAAGGCATTCAGTAGAAGGTGTTTTTAAAATGCCGACGTTTGCCTGAATATTCTCAATTTTTAATTGCCTACAACATTGTGTTTTTTTTATAGGCGGGCCAAAAAAAAAAACGGTTCGGGAAGTTAAGAACAATTCATTTTTATACGGACAGCTTAACCTTAAACTTATTTTCTTACAAAATTTGCGCTACAGTCGACCAACATGTCTCTCCAATTAGCCTAATATTTAGCTAACTGCCTCAAATACACATGTTGTGTATTTACTTGTGGGCCCTAATGAAGGCGAGGTCTTCCTCTACTGCGTCTATCTTACTGCTGGGAATCGTAGACCATAATGACAGGTTAGGTTAGAGTGGCTGCCAGCCCACTTTTTAATGATTTTTTAATGAGACGGAGGAGACTTTTCACTTCCGTTTTAGTCAAATCGCTGGGATTTGGAAAGTAGAAAGCTTTAATATGGAGCTTCCTACAGAAGTCATTTGAGTGGATGCCTAGCCTTTCTGCGTGCCTGCCTATTAAACAATATCCAGTGATGGCACCGATGGCAGTCCTTGGATCTTTTCGAATCCAGTTTTGGCCAAATTTGTTTGGTTATTTGACACATCGTGCCAAGACTCCATCTGAGATTTAATTTGCTGTTAGCATGTAGCGTTAGGAATACCTAGTGCACCCGTGTCGGGTACAATTGGTATGTTATTTAGTCCCATGTCTGGCGAGTTTATCAGCCTTACAGGGTGTGTTCGTTTGGAATTTTTGAGTGGCCAGTTTGTATATTTGACCACTGTTGGAAGGCTTTAAGGCGTATGGCTGAGTTAGCTGCCATTTGCTTGCCGAAAATATCTAGGGATAGTAACTGGAAAAGAATGTCCAGTGCTGCTGAAGGTGTTGTACGGAGTGCACCACCGATACACAGACACGCAGTTCTTTGCACCTTGGCTAGTGTAATGTATTGCGTTTTGGAGAAGTTCCTTGAATACATTCAGGTACTTCCCTGAGACTGAATGGGATAGGAACGTTCCGCGTATACAATCACGGCATTCCTCTGCTTGTAGGATGAGTAAATGCTCGTTTACCACTAAGTTCCAGAGAACAGGGGACAGGACTCAACCTTGCGGGGTCCCTATACTAACATGCCTTTTGGTTGAAGCACCACACAGTTTTGTGTTGATAATACGACTATTTAATAGCAAAATTATCAACATTCCAAGTGAGTGATCGACTTTCAAACATGTTAGTGCCTTAATGATCGCTCCCGAATTAACGTTGTTAAAAGCACCCTCAATGTCTAGGAATGCAACCATAGTATACTCCTAGCAGCACAACGATTTTCCGAAAATACGTACTAATGTGTGTAGGGCTGTTTCTACAGATTTACCCTTGCAGTACGCATGTTTGGGTGCAGATTGCTGATTTACATCAATGCTGCTGCGGAGATGAATATCAATCAATCTTTCCAGGGCTTTCAGAATGAATGATGATAAGCTGATTCGTCTCAGGTCTTTTGGATTGACGTGAGCACTTTTACCAGATTTGGGTTTGAATACTACTTTCACTTCCCTCCAAACCTTGAGAATGTAAATCAGTGCGATGCAGCCCATAAGGATAGCTTCCATCCATTGTTGGATGAGATCCAAATAGTGCTGTTGCTCGGCTGGTACAGTGCCAATTATGACAGGATTATTGGTTTAAATTTGCTATAAATCTTCTAGACATGTAAAATCTTTAGCATGAGCATGTCTTCTTCTTACGTGAAGCTTCGTCTCTTTAGCGTGAACGGTACCGAATATTTTCCGTAGAATTATTGTTCAAAATGACCGAGGATTTCTTCATCCGCTTTTGACATGTTCAGGATCTTAAATGGGATCTCCTTAGTAGTTCAAGTGAAGGCTTTAATATAAAATTGCCTTCTTAGCCCAACGAAGAAGCTGTTGATAAGAGTAATTCTTCAATTGATTTCTGACAAGATGTTAAAAACGTCAAAGTTATGTATGTGGTGATGTTTTGTTCATCTCGTGATCGTGAATGTTGTGTGTTGTTTCTTGTTGACAGTATATAATTGGTCCTACTTTCATGTACTGCTAAACCCATTTTTGCCGCTTCCTTCTTTAAATTTGCAAACGTGGCGTGACATCACATTGCATCTGACCAATGATGTCAATATCGTCGGCGTATGCTAGCAGCTGCACCTATTTATGAAAGATTTTGGCTCTGGTATTGCCTCGGGAATTTTGCAAATCCTTTCAAAAATGATGTTAAAGATGTCTCATGACATCTGTTTTTCTTATCGAATGTTTCGGTGAGGTCTGGCGACCCTGATGGAACAGCGAGAATTCTCCCTCGTCCTCGTTAGGACAAGTTTGGGAGGTATCGTCTTATGCGGCTTTGAAATCGATGAATAGCTGGATAGTATTCCCAGGATCTTCCAAAGTGTGAAGATTTGATCAGTTGTAGACTTTCCTGTCCTAAACCACACTGATAAGGGCCGATCATGTTGTTGGTTAACAGTTTCAAGTGTCCCCATCTTGCGGCAGATAGGATCTTGAGGAGACCTATGCCTCTGTAGTTGACGCAGTTCAAAGCGTCTTTTTATGTATATATCGGGCAAATGAAAGGTTCCATATTTCAGGCATACTTTCATCAGTTATTCAAGTTTTGCTTAGAAGTAAGTGACTGTTATTTACCAAAATCTTCACATCATCTCTATAAAACGCTGCGCAAAGCCATCATTTCTGGCAGCATTGTTAAGCTTATGTTTAGACATTGTTATCATCACTTGACTTAGGTCGGTTGGTTGGTAGTTCGTCATCGCCGTTTAACAGCCTGCAGAAGTGATTTTTCCATATCCTTGAGACTGTGTCTCAACTAGGATCTTTCCTTGTTCATCTCGAAAGGATTCATTTTGCGTTTTGTATCCCTGGCTTGGGCATTTTACACCTTAGTAGAGCCTACGAACATCTTGCCTGGAGTGGCACCTCACTATGTGTATTAACTAGGATCTTTCCTTGTTTATCTCGACAGGATTCTTTTCGCGCTTTGTATCCCTGGCTTTGGCATTTTACACTTTGGTAGAATCTACGAACATCTTACCTGGAGTGGCACCTCACTATCATGTCTTCGATGGCTCGCTTTTTTGTTCTTTTTTCTTCTATCTGGAAACCCGATGTTCTTCCCTTCTTCTTTACCTATAAAGCTAAATGGCAGATCTCGTCTTCACATTCAGCTTTTCCTTGTAGGCCTCGTTTTTGGCTGCGAGCTGCGAGCATCTGTCGGCATTCTCCATCAAAGCAGGGGTACCTTTCTGGTGGGCGCGATGTAAAACAGAAATAATTGTGCAACCGTTTGGGTAGACTGCACAAATTTGAGAGCTTACGATAAATTTAATTCAAAATATATTCTTTTTTATATAATACGATGTGCTCTACTGTTCTTGTCCTCCATAGCTTACATTCTCCTTCGCATATCGTATTTTTAATTTAAATTCTGTTCAGCTAGCAATAAATAAAACAAAACATCTGTGATGTGTATTTTTTATATTTTATTTACATATACTAATTCTAAGAATGTTGTGTTAATTTACTTAATATTACTTCAAAAGTTGCCTTGATTTAGAACCTGAATTTATTTTTTATTTTCCCTCAGTATCATATAACGTTGTATTACTTGGCTCCACTGGTACTGCTTTGATTATAAAACGCCTTCGGTCGAACACTGTTGTCGTAGCATTACTCCCAATTAGCTAAAAAGTACCAAAAGAAACAAAGAAAGAAACAAACACATGGATCAAACAACCGGCTCAGCAAAAGGTATTTTGTGTGCATATTTAATTTAATTTTATTGTTAATATTAACTTCTATTTACAAGTACCAAGCGCATTATTAGTAACATTTCCCCATTCAAGCGTAACATTGATTTTATTTTGTTCAACAAAAATGAATTACAACGACAAAACGCATACTCACACAAATAAAAAAACAGATTTCTATTTTTTTTAAAACTCAATCCTACACACTACAATGGTTTTCGTTTTTATTTTTATTTAAATATTTCAAGTTAGGCTGATGTTATTTGAGTGGTTTTAGATGGGTGTGTGTGTGTATGTTGACTGATTAAAAAAGATCAAAATTGTCTATCTATAAGAATAAAATAACAAAAACATAAAACAAACAAACGAATAATAAATGAAAATAATGAGACCTACTGTAATCTATAGATACTCAGTTAATTTTCATCTAAATAGAAGTTAATAATCAAGTGCGGTGGTTAATGTGTGGTTAATTTACCTCGGTGCATTTGCAAAGATGATCATCAAAGTATGTACCTGTTGTACATTGTTGATTATCCCTGCATCGACATTTGCAGTTTTCATAATCCCAGATTTTATCTTCCTCCTGTAATTGTAAAAATAAGTTAATCATTGTGATGGAGGTAGCTAAACGTGTGTAGTTTCCTACCGCCAAACACTTGTCTCTCGCATTATAATTTGTGCAGTTGCACTTGCATTGTGACGCATCATAAACTTGATATGAATTGCAATCCTGAAACGAAAATAGAAAAACATATAAACACAGTTTGATTTTAAATGCCGTATTTTTATAAGTTATTAACATGCACAGCCAAATGTAGAGCTTTTCTGTGAGGTGTATTGAAATATAACTAACAGAACTGTACAACATAGTCGTAGATCAAATTATGATCCGGTTTTATCCATTCGTCTTGATAGCATATCTCTTCAAGTGATTGATTATTGGTGTGCATCTGTGCGGTAGGCCGATGAATCCCATGCTTGGGAATATGTATTATCAAGCAGATACATGGACAAATGCAACTCCTTACAGGCGATGACCGCATTCAAAAGAATACAATAAAATTAGCTGTGGCTCTTAATTTCAATGTACATAATTAGAAATCAAGCTTGCATGTGAGAAACATTCAAAAGTATAGAACTGTCATAAAAAGCTTCTCGAATTTGCGGTTCGGAGTCATAAATATGACTCTTAAGTTTTAACACACAAATGATTGAAGAAGCAAGGTTTGAGGTCTTATTTGGGACCTAAGCTAAGCTACTTGCAAGAAGTTTTATAAAAATTTCTTCGAAAATATACAAGGTAGGCCAAAAGAGATCACCCTATTGGAAGATGCTCTTATATTTGCAAATGGCCGCCAATGTCAAATCTGTTTAGACATTTGTGAACTAGACAGATGTAGAATACAAGTGAACAAGTCATGGAGCAAAAAACTAGCCAAAGTGCAGAGAACTGCGTGTCTGTGCATTGGTGGAGCACTCCCTACAACACCCTCAGCGGCATTAGACATTCTTTTTCACCTACTACCCCTAGATATTTTCGGCAAACAAATGGCAGCTAACTCAGCCATACGTCTTAAAGCCATCCAACAGTAGTCAAATATTAAATATGGCCAATCAAAAAATCTAAACGAATATACAAATGTTCCTGAAAACACCGATTACACCCTCACCAGATTAAACTTTGATAAGAGTTTCCGGGTCACAATCCCAAACAGAAGGTTATGGGAGAGCAACGAACCTGTGCTAAATGACTCGATCCACTTCTACACCGATGGTTCCAAAATAAATGACGGAGTGGGTGCTGGTGTCTTCTCCGACAGGCTAAATCTCAGCCTATCTTTCCGTCTTCCTGATAATGACAGCGTGTTCCAGGCGGAACTCATGGCGATCGAAGAAGCCTTATCCTGGTTGAAAGAGAATGTTATATCTGCCAAGGATATTAGCATTTTCTCGGACAGCCAAGCGGCAATCAAATCCCTGGAATCAGTCTCAACAAATTCAAAGACAACCCTAGCTTGCCGATCATCTCTGCAGGATATGTCAAAGCATTTTAACATTCACCTATGCTGGGTGCCTGGGCATAGTGACATTCCAGGGAACATTAAGGCTGATGAACTCGCCAGAAACGGAACCAAATTACCAATTGTACCCGACACGGGTGCACTAGGTATTCCTATCGCTACATGCAATAGCTTATTAGCGCAACATGCTAACAGCAAATCAAACCTCAGATGGAGTCTTGGCACGACGTGTCAAACAACCAAACAAATTTGGCCAAAGCTAGATTTGAGAAGATCAAAGGGACTGATTTCGTTCGATAGACCGGACACTGTTTAATAGGTAGGCACGCAGAAAGGCTATGCCTCTTCTCAAACGACTTCTGTAGGAGCTTCATGGACGAGGAGGAGGAGGAAACAATACTCCATCTCCTTTGTAACTGCCCGGCCCTATAAAACAAAAGGAAGCTACATCTCGGAGCTTACTATTTTCAAAGTCTCAGTGATTTGGCAAAAACGGAAGTGAAAAGCCTCCTCCGCTTCGTCAAAAGCTCAAAATGGTTTTCCCATGGATAGTAAGGAGATTGAACAAGCTCCACGTGGTATCACAACGGACCAAAGTGGTCTAAGTCTCCTGCGATCGCCGGCAGCCACTCTAACGCGGTTTGGCCACCAAACTTGAAGAGTATGGGTCCACACGAGACGTTGCCAAGAATGACCGGCCTCGGAGCGCCCGTTGTGCCGAAAATATCGCCGCTGTTGCCGAGGATGTCGAGCTGTCGCCGGAAACATCGACCATACGCCGTGCTTCGCAATTAGCCATCAGCCGGTCGTCCCTAAGGCGAATTTTGGTCAAAGACCTGCGCATGTTCCCTTACTAAGTCCAGTCCATGCATCAGCTGCTGCCTGTCGATCGCCAAACGCGTGTAACCTACGCCCAAACCATCCTCAATCTCGAGGACGAAGGGGACGATTTCTCGACCAAAATCATATTGAGCAAAACTATCGCTTCTGGGGCACCACGAGTAATCCACGAGGAGCCTTATACCCGCTCAAAGTTACTGCATGGTTCGCTGTTCACGCTGGAGGAGTCATCGGGCCACGACAACAGTGGACGGTGCGCGCTATAGGGCCATATTAACCGAGTTTTTTCTGCCGCAATTGGACGAATTAGGACTGGAGGACATGTGGTTCCAACAGGACGGAGCAACGGCACACACTACGCGAGCCACAACCGATATTCTGAAGGGCCAAACAACATCGGATGACTTCTTTTGGCACACCTTGTATATTTGAATGAATATGAGAATTGTATATATTCTTGCTCTTGACTCCGACTGTATGACCAAATTTCAAGCGAATGAGCAATAATGACACATAAAAGGGATTTTCGATTCATAGTCTCCAGGTAAACTACAAGAATTACTAAATCTTCAGTTAAAGGATCAATCAGTCTTGAATGTCAGAGAAACAGCTTTCTCAGACAACTACACTCAGTCCTTCAGGATTAAAAATTGGTTAAGGTCGTTTTCAACATAACCGCCTCATACGTAGCCTTCAATTCTGTAGGCACATGCGTTGATGCATTAGATCGACGTTCATTTCTCATTTTTTGACAAGCGTCTCCCACAAAAGTCCGTCAACGAACTTGTTTATGGAAAAGTTTTTTTTAAGGACAAGGGGGGTATTATCTTCAATGGTTCTGACGTTTTCCCACACTTCACAAGTGATGCATGATAGTAAAACCAGGCTTAAGCGAAAACCGCGGTCGCCGTGTAATATGTTAACTGATAAACAAACAAATTTACAAATCGAGATGTATTATGGTATGGATTGGAAATTCATATCTCTCCCATTTTATTTAAACGACGAGGATTATTATGTAACATCACCATGCCGGATACATGGATAATAAATTGAACAATATTATATATCTCACTTGAGATGTGACAGCTTATGATGCCTTTCGTTTAACATGTTTTCATTAATAGTGTGCTCATGAACAATTCGGTGACATTAATATCGAACAAGCGACGCACTTAGCATTAGAAACTAGATGATGAAGAAACAGTATGCATATCGCATAAACGATATGCATATTAAGGCCTTAACGTTCCACTTATTATCATTTCAGTTTTTTTATTTAAATGAATTAATTATTACCACTTGTAGTGGCATTGATATACATGTACGAATCTACAAACACATTAAGGCAAAATGGTATGGTTTTAACTCACCTCTTTTTTAACACGACAATCACATTTACATCTTTTGTGTTGCTCCACTAAAACGTGTTCTTGTCCCTTCAGTGAACTTTTACTTTTGCCAATTGTATATTGCAGTTTGTATACCTATAAAACAAATAAATTATCAGAATTTGCATGGTATAGTATAATACGTAATTTTGTTTGTAAGAATCAGGACAATGGGTATGAAATAAAGAATTTGTATTCCAAGCTGGGAGAGGATCGTATTGAAAATTTGTCAAATTTGACAGCCATGATCATAGTGATCTTCTCCTTTGGCAACGCCTGTTGCATTTTTATAAAATAAGTTCCTTACCGTAAAATCAAGTGTCTCCACTTCAACGGGTTGACATGACAACGTTGGTGATGGACAGCATCCACTGCAACGCTTAACGCGCGTGCACTTGGGAAAGTAAAATATTGACGGATCCTTCGATGCGTTAAGTGGCTCCAAATTTACGACTGTGCTGTCGGGTATACAACCCGCTGGTTGGGCTCTTGTTCCAGCAGCTGTAGAAATAGTGAAAAAATATAAACCTTGACCAATAAATAAATGTCATCTCTTACCTCGTTCCACATTTCCATCGCCAGCATTTTCTGAAATTCAAAAAATATGTTCACATAAGTATTATATATTTTAATAATCGAAATGTGTATTTATTTATTATATTAACGTTTTTTTTTCTAATTTAAACAGGTCCTATGAAAGCCGAATGTGAATATGCGTTGGGAAAATATTTGGAACTTTTCAATTCAAACTGTCAGATGTTCAAATATTTTATAGCAAAAAATGTTGTCCTGCAGTGGTTTGGGCGAACTGTCAAGGGACAAACAAAAGTTCATGACTTTTTAAGGTATGTGAATTTGTTTACCTATGACAGTATGAAGATAAAACTGGAAATGACTTTTTTTATCTGGAAAGATGCTTATTCCGATCTGGAGAAGTCAGTCTATTTTATAACAAAAACATTCATTTAATTATAGATATGAAGTAGCCTCCCAGTATGACCATATATTTTTTGAGACTGCTCAGGTATCTGAACCCATCGAATGTAAACCAACGCATTTTGAAACGTAAGTATTGTAAATTGACTCTCATCGTTCGATATTAGATGCCAGCAACATTTCTTTTTTATAGAAAAAAGTTTCCAACCGAGCAAAATGTCACAATACACAATCATTCACCAGATAATGCGCTGGCTTCCCACTTAACTGACAGCCCTACAAGAACCCCAACCACCATCTTTGACGAGGAAATTAATGTAATAAAAGAACGCCGCGCTTCAATAACACCACCACTAGCAAAGCGATTTAAGCATGATGAAGAGCATGATCTCAACCGAAGCGTACAGCCGCTGCTGAACATAGATGACTACTTTGATAGAAAGGACACAAAATCCGTTCATTCTATATCAAATTCGTTATTTTCTACTCCTAAAACGACAACAGTACAAACCAACCCCGACGGCAGCTCTGACTACAGTGAATTGAGGTATTTTGATACAATTGGTATTTTACGCTCCTGCACACAACCTAAACACAGAGGCTTCCGAAATTCAAGTGCAGTAAATGTTAATGATACTTGGGATCGTGAGGCTAGAATAAGAGTGTCCTACCGAATTCGACTGCAGGACAATGATATACAATTCGCTTTAATTATCTATCAAAGTCCCCATCCATATAGTGTGGTCTCAAAGCGAAATCTTATGACTGAATTTAATGAGGTAGCTACACCCGGAAGAGTAGCTATGAATCCGAATAGTAACCCTAGACCGCTACCTACACCCCAGCAGGTAAAACGGAAAATCGGTCGACGATTAAAGCTTCTTTAGAAAAATCTCCTCCTCTTATTATTTTATTTATTTAAAATATGTAGTTTGTACCGCAGAATAGCGGTATGAAGTTAAGTTTTTAACGAAATAAAAAAAGAAACACTTTTGTTATAAGTTCACTGAAGACTTAATATTTTTTTTAAGTGTGTGATGAAAAATCAAAAATAAAATCATAAGAACAGTTAAATGTTGTAAAATGTGTACACGTTATTTTAAAATTATGTTGACACGATCGACTTGTTTCAAGAACAGTGTATGTGACTATCTATTTGTCGATCAACTCGAGATAGTCAAACAATCATGCTGCAGATGTGAATTGTACTAATTCAATGACACAAATGATGTGCGTCAGAGATTTGGACATGTGTTTTCTCAACTGTTTTAAGGTATGTATTTTTGTTTTTATTATTTTCTTTCTGAAGTGGAAAACGTTGTTTGTTATCTGCTATTGATACATTTTTCTACAAATTGCACAGTTGTTATTCGATGAAAACTTAATGATAACATCTTAGCTAGTTATCTTGGTTTGAAATGTAGAATATTACCCTTTACATCGGGTTGGCTATGGGAGATTTCTTAATTTAAAACTAACATGATGATGAAGATGGCAAAATGTATCTGGAGGCTATACGACAGATGGTTTTCAAATTAAAAAGTTATGTAGTGGAGTGTTTAGATGTGAAAGGCTATTCACATACAAGGATTGCATTTTTTTTTATTATTATGACAACAAACCTGTAATGGCTTCAGACTCAAATTAAAAAAAAATCAGTACCCCTTGCTATGTTCTAATAGACAACAATTGAATCCGGTTTATACCATGCTGTCGTATGCGGCTTTGAAATCGACAAAAAGGTGGTGCTGGTATCGATTTGGACTTCTTGGGTTCTTTCCAGGATCTGCCGAAGTGTGAAAATTTGATCGGTTGTGAACTTTCCTGGCCTAAAACCACAATGATAAGGCCCGATCAGGTTACGGCAGATAAAATCTTGTAGTCGATGTTGAGGAGACTAATGCCTCTGTAGTTGGCGCAGTTCAGAGGGTCTCCTTTTTTGTGGATCGGGCAAACGATGCTAAGGTTCCATTCTTCAGGCACACTTTCATCCGACCAGATTTGGCTTATGAGTTGGTGGATGTTACTTACCAAGTCATCTCCGCCAGCTTTATAAAGCTCAGCGGGAAGGCCGTCATTTCCGGCGGCTATATTAAGTTTGAGTTTCGATAGAACGGGTGGTTGGCATTTTTCGCTGCAGTTGTCAATATTTAATGGTTCGTTCTGCCTGACCGCGGAATGTTGTTCGTCATCGCCATTTAACAGTCTGCAGAAGTGGTTCTTCCATATCATCAGCATCGACTCTGTCTCAACTACGATATTTCCTTGTTCATCTCGACATGGATTCTGTTCGAGCCTTGTATCCTTGTCGAGTCGATGATAGCCCCTCGGAATGTTTGGACATCCAAAATACTGGATGCATGTCCCCTTATGGATATCGAGGTGAGAAAATCGTGTGCTGGCTATAGTGGCATTTCGTTCCGTAGCCAAGTGAATAAGCCTATGTTCGTTGACAATACTGCTAAAGATGTCTTCTCTTCCTACCTTTGCGTTAAAATTTCCCACGATTTTAACATGTACTTTAGTAGTCGCTCGTAGGTATTGTCAAGGAGCTCGTAGAAGCAATCCTTAGTTATATCATCTTTTTCCTCCGTCGGAGCGTGAGCGCATATGATGCGAATTGTTACAATGCGTTCACTAATGTCTTGGAAACATAAGACTTCTTGCCTAAGTCTGGCACTTATAACAAATCCGCATCCGAATAGTCGCTGTTTCTCTTTTTTGCCCGGCCCATCCCATCGTATTTCCTGGATGGCAGTAATGTCTGCAACCTGGATGGGCAGTTCCAATTTATAAAATACCCTTAGGACACGGGGCCATCAGTATCCACTACGGGAATGAGCGCTGCCGTTGACCTTTCGGTTCATCCGCCACCATCTCTGTTCAAGGGGCCTGACTTACCCTTGAGATTCCTAGATAACCTCTTGTCCGAATATGTCGAAGCAGCTCATCTAGGCTCGCCTGGGACGGCAGGTCAGGTATTCATTCCGTGCCATTCTGACCAGGGTGATTATAGTATTGCTGTTTTACGCCTTGTTATCAATACTCGCACTTATCGTTTAGCAAGTCAAATCCGCTTGGATGAGACCAATACCCGATGGTTACCACTTGGAGGTAAAAAACAAGCACATTTGATATGTAGTCAGAGTTGATATGTAGTCAGAGTTGCAACCACTGGGCCAATCAGAGTCTAACCTCGTTCTACATCACCCCACCATTGAAAACAACCACCTGAATTAAATTAGTTTGGTAGGCATCGATCCCACTAACTTTTTGGGCAAGGCAACATACCTGCTTATGAACTTATAGAAAGCCTTTCGAATTCATGTTTATACAGCTGTCAATAGGTCTGTTCTCATACTTTTGAGGTCAAATTAATAATCACAAACATTTCTTGGAGTCCTGTTAAATTCTCTCAGAGAGACCAATTTTCGTTTAAGATGGCTAGGACATGAGCGAATGCACACCGATAATCCAACTCGCAGAACTCTCGGTTCCCAGCAAGATGTCGGATTCAGTAGAGAAAGTCCTCTCCTTAAGTGGCGGGCTCGAGTATAAACCGACTTAAACCAACTTGAAGTCCCTAACTGGAGGCAGTTAGCTAAGAACCTGGCTAATTGAAGAGGCATGTTGGTTGAGCCGCGGGTAAAGTAATTAAGTAAATTATCTTTTTATAAAAGCATTTGGTTTATCATAATGCATCACTATTAGAAGGAATCTGATGAGGACACTTGGTAATGTCCGAAATAGCTATAATTCCAACCAAATAGTGTTGTTGTTGTAATTTCAATCATTCAATTGATAATCAGACATTTGTCAGGGGTCGCCCCCTTAGAGTTAGAATCGTTGTTACTCCTACCTCACAGTCACTACTTCCAATGTAGATTATTATAAAAATTAAACAAAAATTCCCTTCGTTTACATTTTTAGAAATATACTTACGTTGTATGCCGTATTTTGGATCTATGCTTTCTGGTTCCACAAATTTGTCAATAAATTCGCTTATATCTGTCACATCATCCATTTGCTTTAAGAAGTCAAGTGGTATCTGCAAATCAAAAAGAATATAGTTTAGATATTTGTTTAATTAACTGGATATAGTCGAGTCATAACTGCTATATTTAATACATTGTCTCTTGATGAAACTAGTTTATCATGAAGAGACAAATTTATCTTCGCGATAACTATATAATGCAAACATTGAATTTATGAGGAATATTTATGACTCAGCGGAAACCTCAATCGTTATTTTCTTTATTGTTTTCAAAATACACATTTAATCTAATCTTTTAGTTTTGCTAGCCGCTACCTTATTTATCTAGCAACAATCTATAAAAAGCTTAATTTTGTAATATGTAAACCGAATTACCAATCTATATCAAAATATATATTAATATAAGATAAAGGAACATATTTTGATCATTACGCACAAATGTAGATACGGAAATTCTAACGCCATATAACAATGTTAATATAATCCAAAAGCGTTGGTACGTCTGGCTGACGATACGTGGGAACGTGACTTATGTTTGATTATCGGTAGTGTATTAATTTTTATATGCCGTCAATAGATGGCTAGGAATGCCACTGCACCGCTCCCAACAGCGCTTGTCGTAACAGGCGGATACCCTTAGCGATCACAAGTGTCGAAAAAGGAAACGAAACATTTTATGTAGTGCCGAATACAAAAAAAAAGCTGTGTCAATCGTTTAATACACCATCCAATCTCAACCTAATATTAATATCCTACCTTCAGTCCTTAAATTTTGATTTTCTATATTTCATCCATATAGAGTTTTTAGTCACGCCAACTTTTTGTGTGTTGTTTCTTTCATCTATAAAATATTTTTAACCACATCCGCATTTTGGGTAGTAAACGATTCGCGTAGCTTAATGTAACCCTATCACATGTTTTTGAAAACCGTTGTTCGTTGCACCAATACTTAGTACCTTGTTTCTCTTTAATTTTATATTCTCAGTGATTAGAAGACTATTTCAACACGAACTAGAACGATTAAGCCTCAAAATTACACTTGTTGAGTTGGAACAGTAGTCCAACCCAACCGAACCAATGAGTCTTTTTGTCTTTTGATAAAACGAAAATACATATGCATGCCTTAGTCAGAAAACAAAATAATCCGAAAATATTGTAGAACTTGTTGACAGAAATTAGTCACAAAAAAAGAATAAAAAACCTTTAAAGTAAACCAGAATAACCCAAATTGGCTTATTCATTCGTTGTAATTCCCAAAAAAAATGGACATACGCGTTAACTATAGAACCCTGGCGCCATTTTATTTTTTACATGCATTTTACTTGGGCAGATAAAAGTAGGAATGATTCATCATGTAAATATATGTATATATATACACATATATATATATAAAATATTTGTCAGAGATTTAAGATTTTTGGCAAAAGCCATTTTCTTCGCAATTATAGCAAGGATTCTACTTACTTTCTACAAATATCCGTATACGACTGACCTTACCGAGGAAACACTAGGACCTAGCACATGTTCGTGTCGTAAGAATATCAATTTAAGGCCGTACCTGGCATCTATCTGGCAAGCTTTTCGGATATTTCATTTTTCAAGTTCTTGTTAATAGAGTTTTTTAATTGTTTCACTAGTTTTAAGTAAACGTACTAACATTTCCAAACCCAATACAAAACATTTTTTAATCCTCATAAAAATAAATCCAACGGCGTTAAATCGCATGAGCGAGGTGGCTACTCGCACCATCTCGTTGGAAAAACATATTACTGATGTCAAATCCTCTCAAATCTGGCCTAAAATATTGCACGATAGCGAAATGCATTGACCGTAACATGGCGATAATTTTCATCGACAAAAGAAAAGTACGGTCCAATGCAAACCGTATAAAGCACGTTTAAGTTTGTTGCTAATCAAAAATCCATACTTTGTTTCAAACCAAAAATTATCAATATCACTGAAGATGATTTTTTTTGGTGATATTCAGGGCTTTCTTAACATTTTTCAGAGCTTAGTGGGAGAAGTTTCGCCGATCCAAATTATCTTCAGTTAAATTTATATTGAGAGTATATGAACTATACTCCAGCAAAACACACGATCATATGTCTTTTCAAAACCATAAAACAATTTTCGTTGATATGTACCTACAATAAATTCGATAACCTTGTTTTATGGATCGAAATAAGTGAGAAGGACTCAGAAGCAATATGCAAAATGCAGGAATTATAATGGAACTATGGGGCAAAAATCATGTTAACAGGTTATTGGTATTCATTTCTGCGATTTGTGGTAAACTATTTATGCGATCCGTGGATATTATTCGATACTTCTCTAATATAAATGGATCTACCATATTTATTTATTTGCATCCCTTTCCCATTAATGTCTCATTTTATTCAACTATGAGTACGAAAATAGTTTACCTACATCATATACCAATTTTTGTTACAACAAATTTGAAGGTTAGAAATCCATTATCAAAATGTGTACTGAATTTTAATCATCTATCAGTGAATTAAAAATAAACAATAAAATCGCATACTTTTGTCTCTTTAATTGATGCAATAAATGAGTAACTTTTGTTGACATTAACACCAACAATTTTGTTTTGCCTTTTTCATTTGTCAATTACGGCATTTCCTTAGTTTTACAGATGCGTGAATCATTTTTTTATTGAGTATATGAAAGATTACCAAAAGCTTATGATATAAGATATGAAATGCCTTTACTTATCACGTCAAGTTATCACTGTCGAGTGATCAAGCATTTATAGTGATGATAAGAATATAAATCAGGTGAATTTTTCAACCGACCTGGATTTTTTTGTATTGAATATACAAGGTCGTACAATGACCTACTGACAGAATATAGGTAGATATGTTGGTTTGGACATGTCTAAAAATATAAATTTGGTTTCAATTGAACCAAGGTCGTTTTTATCTGGGATTATTAACACTTGTCAATCAAAAGTATTAGTGCAATAAGTCCGCTTGGAAGAATTAATTAAATGCATTTGGAGTTTTTGACTCAATGTCACTATGATTAAAATTATACTCCTGGAAAATGCATAACATTGAAAAACATGTACATTATTTGTTTCTGTAGTAGTTATATCATTACAAATTATTTAGTCACTTTGTCTCTATGCCACACCAAGATCTATATTAAGGGTATTCATGCAACATCGTAATTTTACTACGTGAGAAAGATTATAATTTTACGACGACTTTTCATGAACGACCCTAAAACTGCACCACTAAATAATGCGGTAACGCAATGAATTCAATCTCATTTTAGTAATTTATTTATTGATCGAATTTTGTTCCTATTGTTCTCTTTCCGTTCTCTATAATTTTTTTCAGTTTAGCGTATACGTTTGATGTGTGAAATGGACTGATTAAATGTCAAAAGAGCATTTCAAAAGTTTACAACGTTTACCATCTCAGTTTACGCACCCAATTCCTGTGAGAAAATTCCGATATTGTTGGAAAATATTTCCCATACAAATTTTGACAGTTCTTTTATCACGTTTACAACGTTTACGACGACTTTCCGACGTTGCATGAATACCCCTATTATATATACGACACCAAGGATAAATGGTAGGAATTCACTATTACCTTGTCAGAACGCATTATCGACATTCGATCATTAGTTCTATACTTCTATAGACTGTTTTAAACCACGCCTACTGTTTCGTGATGTCTTTATAAAAAAAAGATTTGTTTGGCGAAATTCATTTGGACAGTCTTGTTTCAATTATTTTGTCTATAATACAGGTTTCAACCACACATACTTTTTGGCAAACAATACATTTGTATTTATTTCTCCAAACAAATTACACTTTAGGTTAGATTCTCATTCAAGTAGTTTCTTTGGGACATCGGTGCTTAAAACCATACTAACATATTAAGCCTTGGAACTCACAACACATCGAATTTTGACTTGAAACTTAGTAAACAGATTTTTATTTTTTGAACACTCTGAGAAATTAATTTTAATTTTCATTTTCAAAATTCCTGATGGTTTGACAACAAACCATCTTTAAAAAAAAATGGATCATAAAAGATCACGCCAAACGGATTCGACTTCCACATTAGTAACGCATTCAATAACACAATAATACAATAATAAAATCGGTTTTTGTAAATTGTAACGCATAATTACAAATATATCAACATGTACTTGGCCAAACTAAAATTTCGGGGGGTCATTCCGTAACTTTGAAAACGATTATCACTCAAAAACGAACATTGATCCTACGTGATGCAAGATGTACCGTCGAAATGTTATCGTCAAGCGATAATCACTTTACGGAATGAGGGCCCAGGTCATTCATCTTAGTCCGCTAACGTGTCGCTGTTGTTACTGATGGTAATCGTTTTCTCTTCGAACCTTGAAAAGAACGCATTATACCACCAGTTTATGAATCAGATTTAAAGCACGTGTGAATCCCGTAAAGTGTTATGTCTATACATTTTAATAAAGCACAAAAGAGTATCTCAATCTTATTGGCGAAGTGTAATTACTTTAATTTTGTATTTGTTGTAAACGTTAATTACCAACAAGCTCTACAAACCTGTTGCATTAACTTTAGGTGAATGCATTTTATCGGGGAAGTCCGAGCCACATGCTGCGATTGTGTTTCTAAATACTAGATGTTAAAAGAAATACAGAGTCTGGGGTCATTACAAGTAGGTACCTAAACTTGTTTTTATTAAGCTTTAATACAAGACATTCAGTGTTGATGACATCTTTGGTTTTAAATTCTAGATAATAGAAGTAGATATGTAATGCATATGTTTGAGTTATTTAACACAGCTTAAGATTTTTTTATAAACAAATGTAAATTGTGTAATCGGATTATTTTTAATTTGGGAGTCAGGAATTTGATTGACATCAATGCATATTGAAAACATATATAACAAATATAAGATACGTGATCTAGTTTTTCCTATTTCAGTGTCAGTAAATTGTTCAAACCCATAGTTATTAGAATCAACTAAATCCATACCGTAGTCAGTAATGAACCTAGTTTTAGCTAATTAATCTCTGCCGTAGTTTATGGTACATCCAAGTCTAATAACATAAAAAAGATTGAAAGACAGCCGAAAATTTGACATATTTCAAAATTCGATATTGGCTCGGTACTACGAAATGTAATTCAAGTGATAACGGAGCCTCTCTTTACTGTGAATGCATGATTGTGTGATCCACAATTTCACTGCACTTTGCCCCTGTTGAAAACAACAACTCTCAACGTTACTATTCATTTTTATTAGCCATCACATTTTTTTGACGAGCTCTTTTAACCTCCCACGCACATTTTTTTGAATCGTCTTACTTCCTGTAATGAAAACGAAAACAAAAATCGGTTAAGCCACCCTAGTACTAAATAGTAATAGTAATTATATACGAGTGCACCAATACTTCGTATGTATTTTTTGTTGATTTTGTTTTGTAACCACAACGTAAAGAAACTACACACTGACATGTTCGAATAAATAACGTTCGCTTTCAATTCAAAATGCTAATGCAGTTGCAATGGGCGACTGCAGGATATGTTAATGGCATGGCCATTGACTTGGCGCGGTGGAAATCAATGATTTTTTTTTTAACATTCTTTAATACGAAGGCAAACGATTATGATCGCCCTGAAATGTGCATAGCTATGATTTATTCAATTTTGAGTTTTTGTTTTCGGTTCTGTTTATACTAGTAGGTATGTAAGTCGTCGTCGGAAAGATTTATTACATTCAGCCCTATTCTAAATATTCCCAGGGAAAAGACTTCCCCGGGAGTAAAATTGTCTTATTCCGAATTCCCCGAGAGAACATTTTTCCCTTCGAATGCTGGAATATATGTTCGAATAACTGCTTGACATATGGCAGATGGAATTGTTTACCAAAAAAGAATATTTATTAAAATTTGTATTTTTGCGCAGAATTGATTTTCTGTTTAATTATTAAAATGCATTTTTTTTTCTTTATGGACAGACCCAACATTGTAAACGATGTTATTAATTGAACATTAAGTTACCAAACAGTGAAGAAAACAAAGTATAATGTTTCCAGTTCAATGAGTCCTCCTTCATGAATCAAATCCACTGATTTGGTTATGTAAATCTTTTTTTTTTGATCCATTCCAAAGCCAGTCACGTTCCTAGCTTTGAGGCATATAGCTTCCTTTGCTCTCACATTTTTTTCTGATCACTAGGGTTACGGTAAATTTATTTATACAAACTATTCCATATTTCATATAAATATACGCCTCTATTATAATTTTGTTTAATGGGCTTAAATTAAATAAATTTTAATCCCCAAAAAAACGGTAAATTTTAATATGTTATTGTTTCAAAAAGAAATAATTGACATTTTTATGTTGACCTCTCCATCAGCAAATGTATCGGGAACAAAATCCCGTCAATGTCTCCCTTTTTCTGACATTTAGATGCGTACTTTTCTCCCGGAGTACTTTTCGCAATATTCGAAAAGGGAATAGGGAAAAAAAAATCGCGGGAATTTTTCATTTAGAATAAGAGAATAGGGAAATGGGAATAAAATCTCGGGGAGTTTCTCTTCTGTTTTATGTTCCTATTAGTATTCTAGATTCCCCAACTCAGGCATAGCATATTTTCTCATTGAATACAAAAAGAGTAATTAAAGAGACTTATTTTTTGATCACAATTTTAATAACCATTTAATTTGGCATATTTGTTAATAGTGACATTTTGGGGATTAGAAAATGTTGATCTGCCGAGTTGGACAAAATTAACTATGTTAAAAAGAAAATGCAAATGCATGACGTTTTCGAATGTATTGAACACACGTGAAAGTTGTCGTTTAACATTGAATAATAAAAATGTTTTAGATTATTAAAACTTTAGATTACACATCCTAGTAGTAATCTTTGCACTGAACCATCAAAATAAATATCTGTACTCACTTGTTTTGATTTTGATTTTTTTTACAAAATAATTGACGAAATTCCGCTCCAAGGTGCTCTAAATTGTTTAAGAGTAACTCACACCAACGCATTCATTCAACGACCCAGTGGTTAGCTTTTTAATGACTTTCTTAAAAAATAAATACAAAGTAAGCTAATCTATATAGGCTTAGAAATCAATTTACGTGCAAAATACATAAACTCTATTAGTCTATATAGATTTCGTCTTCAAAAGCTAACATTGAAGAAGAAATCACGACACGCTTTGTCTCCAATCCTCAATCCTCCACATGAAAAGACCAATTGTACATTTGAAGTTCCAATTCCTGGTTCAATGAATAACGACTTATTGTATTTTTTAAGCGACTGAAAAATTGTTTAACATTTCAGCAAATCATTGTTCTACCTTAGTACAAGGTGGCGCAAAAATAACCTTCCGATGTTTTTTGGCTGTAATTTAAAAAAAAACTAAAAACTTTGATTCTTCTTGTGGATTATTTTTCTGGAGCAGTGTAGCGTAATATTGTTTATTAACGTGTATTTCGCATGTGTTTACTACACAAATGTCAAAACAGAACTGACATTAGGGGCCAATCGCAAAATTTATAGCATTTTCTGATAGGAGGATTACTTTTGCGCCACCTTGTACATAGGTACTTTGTGCTAATAACCATGTACGCAACACTCCATATCGTTGTGTTTAATGTTTTGCGATCCATTCATGCGCATGTAGTTGAACACTATTTAAACATTAGACTGAATATACAATAACTCAGAGACAGTGAGCAAATATCCTAAGAGACCAAACAACATCTAGACATCTGTATGTTCATTAAGGTTTTCAGGAAGCCGTGTTTAAACAAATAGAGGCATTGAAGCGAAGGTTCGCTTTTCGCTACTTCCTTTGAAGGGGAAACCACAATAAACTCACAGATAGAACATCGTTAAGATGTAATGTAAAGGAAAACAAATGTGGAAAATATAACTTAAAAAAAACTGTGCAGGCGGTAACTTGGCGAAGGTCTTAAAAAATAAAAGCAGATGCAAACACGAGAAGTGAGTTATTGTACTGACATTGCAGTTGGTTGGGAAAATATATTTTGCACCTTTATTAATAGCTGTCAACTACGTGACGTTTATATTGCCAGTAAAATATCGCTAACTTATGAAACTAACTCTGTAATTACTAAGCAGAGCATATTTTTTTTATTTTATTAAATCTACTAAGATTTAAATGGGGAATTCAAACTAATTCACTGACACCTTTACATGACCCTAAAAAAGCTTTCAATGATACTTAACAAAGTACATTCCACTCATGCGTGACTGGCTACAGGTAGGGGATTTAACAAAAACAAAATCACAATAATCTCTAAAAAAAAATAAAAATAAATGAAAAAAAAAACTAGTTGATACAATGCAAATGACTCAGTGTGTAACAAGTATGCTGTAGTATATGTATTTTTCGTTTTACAATAATTGCAAGAATTTCACTTTCCACATTTGTAAAGCTCATCCTCCATACACGTTCCTATACCCTATTGCCGGCATTGTTGGTAATTAATTTATTTGTTGGAAATATCTGTTGACATTATCTAATCAACAATTGTTTTCCGTGGCATTGATTGCAACCGGGTTCTGTGTACCTACTCGCAACGTAAAGTATATGAGTCAGTCTATGCTAATGTCAAACTTGTGCAAGACATGCGCTTCTTTAATGCGAATAACTTCCTATCAAATAATTAAACTTGAAAGTCACATTCCTGTGAGCTGAATTGTTGGAACTCCTTTTTGGGCACTATTTGATGAGATTCTTTTATAAGGATTACATAAAATACAGGAATTCTTAACAGACACACGATGAGCAATTTAAAAGTTATTCTGTCGGCAATAAGGTAAAGTAGTTCTTGATTTCTGGAATTCCATCTACATACACTAAGAAGTATAAATAATGTGGTTTCACAAAACCGCAAAGACGCCATTGGACACATAATACCGGCCAGAGTACTTGTGTATACTTTAGTTCGCCCACACACCGGATCTGTCTGACAACTCGATCATTACGTAGCTATGTTAAGTGCGTGATAAATTGAATCCTTTTTTTGACATAATCTATGTGACTCACTGAAATCAAATGTGCTAAATTTAGAACGTATTCATCCTATTACTTCGGTTACAAAAATAGGAGAATTTTATTGTAAAAAAATATGTTTAATGTCAAGTCCCCTTTTGAAAATTTGTTGGTGTTGTGAGATCAGGAGCTAAAACAATTTTTTTAATATACGTCTGTTATATAAATTAGAGGCTAAAAAATGGATTGATTTATTTCAATCGTTGAACCTACCTGTATTTTTTGGGGTATGTACTAAATGTCATATGTCTTACCGATAGCAGTGTGCTTTAACTCTATTAACACTTTACGCCCTCGCATATGAACTACGTAACATTTCAAAATTGTTGACGGATATGCGGATTGCTCCGCTCCAGCAACTACAATTCTGGTCAAAATGACGTTCAAAACGTTAAAGCCTCCTCGTGTACCTAGGCTCATTAGTTTATTTTAAGCTCCAAAAAAGAACGATTAATACAATTCGCAATTTCTTAAAAACAGACCATTTGAAAATCAAGAATCTCGAGAATGTCTTGAATGGTTCTACTGAAAATTAGTATGTTTTTTAATGTTGGTATTCTAAAAACAGTTGTTTTAATTCTAAAAAGTGAAGGTGCATTTGTAATAAATTTTTGAAGCTGTTCATTTTCGAAAACTGTTCTTTGAATAAATTTTGAGCAGAGGTGGTATATGTATGAGTAAACAAAATTGCATACAGTTTAACCTAGAATTGGTAATTGTATTCTCGGAATGATACATATATTTAGTTTTGATTAGGATTTTTGTAAGTTTTTTTTAATGTTTTATCTATATATATAAAAATGGATCTTGGTTTGTTCGGATGCTTAAAACTCGAAAACGACTGGACCAAATTGGATACTTCCTTCTGCGGATTTGTTCGTAATTGCTCCGCGAAGGTTTAGGAAAAAAGAAAAATTGAAAAATTCTCAACAGGTGGCGCTGTAGGCGGTCATTCCATTTGATAATGGCAAAACAACGTTTGACGGGCCAGCTTGTAAGTGATAAAAATAAATTACTTGACATAGAAAAATTGACTTGTTCTCTAAAAACTACTAAAAAAGAAAGCTTAAATTTAGTGGATCGATTTAGCAAATTAAGCCATCTATTGTAAATAATTTCTTTCAAATGTGCCAAGGAAGTCGTCTTATTGGTGCAAATTGTTGTCACCTCTCCTGGAGATCAATTTTACATGGCGATTTTCACGAACTAGTGGCAAAGACCCATTGAACATGTGTGACGTACCTCGCCACGTAGCAGCCCCAATAGCAGCAGTTCTGCTTATTGACGTGTCCATTAAGATAAATATGAGCTCCATCCGAAAATAAAATATTGGTAAATGTTAAAAGGTGTTCAATTGGCTGTTTTACGAAGTCAAGCCCTCTGAATCGCATCCGGGGGCTTTAATTCTTGCACAAATTTATTTTTATAGGAGTGCAGGTTTAGGTATTTAAATACGCGTTTTAAGCCCTTGCGTTCCTAAAAATTGATAGGTCCCAATCGTCATGAACAAACTGAATAACACTGTCCTTTTTACCTACCGTTCATGATGATCTTGGTTGCTCGGAATTTGTTTTTTCTGGTGTTTGACTTCTTCAAACTATTTCACGAATTTTCAAACGATTTTCAAATGTTTGAGCAATATTTCAGTGGCGAAAATTGAATATTGAATATTGCTGTACCACAGTTTTTGTAAAAATCTGGCACGCACAGTGCACGGTCCACTCCCGAGAAGTGCTCCATATCGACTGAATTCCCAAGAACTAGGCTACTGATGGACATACTCTCACGACCCTCGGATTCAATGCGTTCATGCAGTAAGCTAAACATACATATAAAATATTTCTTTTATGACAACTTGTATAAGGCTGTTTTGATTTGGGATTTTGGCTTCAATATTAACAGCATCTTTTGAAAATGTTTTTGATAACGACTATACCCCAATAGATTTATTCAGGATGATGGCCAAACTTTTTCCTTATGATTTATTGCTCACTTATACTTGGAATAAATCATCTAATAAGCAACCACAAAAAGTGGAAGTGATTTTCATATGTTTATCAAACATTTTTTTTAATATTTTCAAAAATTGTTTTTAAGATTAAGCAGCCAAAGATTTCATTTAGACCTCATTTGGAAAACAAAAGGTTTTTAACAATCCAAAGGTTAAACGCTTATAACAATTTAGTCCATATAAAATGTTTAGAAACAGCTGAGCGAAATTATAGTTACCAATAACAATAATTTGTGGTCATTAAGCAGCACCACGTTAACTTTTTTATTAACTTTTTAACATGACTACAACTAGTATACTTTTCTTAGTGTATGCGGAATAAATTTCTATCAAAACTTCCAGAAATGCATATTTTGTTATACTACGTTATTAAGAGATAGTAGGTAATGACTTTTTGTAGTTTTATGTTTGGTACGGGTGATAAAAATAAAGTGGGTATAATGATGACTATAATCATCAATTAAACTAATTATTTTCTAACTTCAGTTCGTAGTAAAATCACTTTAATGTGCACTTTATCCCACTTAAGTTCCCCGACAGAAAATTTAGATAGATGGATCGACAAACATGACTAGATCGACACAGTTTTTGTCATTATGTCTATCTCCGAGTCCCAGAACATGCCAAATATAACGTTGAAAGTATATACCCATTTATTAGTTGTAGATAAATAGACAACTTTTTTCCGCTATTCACATTTCTATGTCTAATGTTCCATACACCAGTTTAGTTATAAAAAACTTTAAAACCGTCAGAGCTGCTAAAAAACTTTTGCAAAAACATGCAATAAAATCGGCCCTATCATGGTATCCGTTCGGAGAGTAATTTTCTACGCAACGCATATCCATCGGAGACTGAATTTTGGTTCACAGTATCCGTTTTCCGAAGTTGCAACAACGTATTCATTTGACATCAGCCAAAAATCAGCAACCTCTTGCGTGTCCTCTTGCTCAAGGTGAAATTCCGAACATCAACTTCAATGCATTAACTCAACCAAGAGCTCATATTGTTTGCTGCTTGTTATTTTGATTCGAATTTTGACGTAAACACCAGTTTTGAAGAAGAAAACTTAAAAAAATGTATTGTTACATTTTGTGCACTTACAAATATTTCCGCGACGAATAAATGATCGGGATTTTAGATTTCAACTGCATAATGAGGTGAGGCGATGTGGAACACAAAATCTTAATGAATGGCAAGGTAAATGTCAAACTATACCAACCCTTACTTTACAATTTCGTTTTTCCACGTTAATAGATTTTTATTTACTTTTATTTATTCAGAATAATTATTCTTCAACAAAAAAGTAAGAAATAACCTAAATTAACCCATAATAGGTCTGTTCCCGTACAAAATAATATTTACTGATTCTTACTGATTTATACTTAAAACCGTTCCCGTACCCATAAAAATCAGTAAATATTATTTTGTACGGGAACAGAACTAATATTGGGTAATGCTACTGAAATCAAAAGCATCTTCATGACAGTTCGACGCAAAATCAGCTGTTTCACTTATATATGCGAAAATTTTCAACTTGTTTCGCCAGTCATTTCCCCTCAAATGTCACGGAACTAAAATGGTCGATTGACCAATGAAAGCAGTGCACCGCCAAAGTTAACTTGGAAAAACTGAAATCCGGAACGCACCCAATGTTGGAGACCATAGGAGAGAAATTGGCGTGTAACTGTCAGATTAAAGATTAAAAAAATGCAACCCATAGCAATGAAACGTATACAGCCGATGTGCGCTGGCGCTTTGTCGGAGAAAAGATCCGAACAACAGATCGGAACGATTACCATGAAGCAAAATTCTCCGATTCGTACAAAATCGGAGAATTTTTCTTATTAACTTTTCTATAAAGTGTATCCGTTTCCAAACCATTCGTTCTCGACTCAAATCACGTTTGTAATAGCCAATTTCAATAGAAAATAAAAGAATTCAAACGTGCTACTGTTGTGTAATGATTACATAATTCAAAATATTTGTATGTATCTAATAAAATGTTAACTGTTTATTTGCACATTAGTTAATGTGCAAAATTACTTACGAATTGTTATTCTTGTAGCTCAAGGCCAAGACCTGACATTGCTGTCAAATTTTTATGAAGTTCAACTTATAAATCTGTCGTTTTCACTGAATAAACATAAAACCACAAAAGTAGTAATGGTAAGAATTATCAATGTCGAGAGGTGACACATAACGAGTGCGTACATCAACTATTGTGATCACTTGCTTTGAATCGAAAATGTAGTCAGAATAGAAACAGTAGCGTTTTGACGTCAAATCGAATGTATATCCACACCACTTCTACTCAAATATTCTTGTTTTGTCATCAAAAATAGGTTTATATACTACATAACACAGCAAATATTTAAAAAGTACCCAAATGAGATCCTCATTCCTCACTTGTAGATTTGAATGATATGATAAGCAGCAGACAGAGGTAGGTACTCTTGCATAGGTGTATATTTGATGTTAAATATCCATAAATATCCAAAATAGATACCATACACAAACAAAACTTATATTTAAATCAGTTAAACTTCTAAAACTACTTACCGAATTATTTTCCTCAAGCAATTTTACATTAGTATCGACATCTTCTCCCAAGCTTGGTGAACCCTCTTCATGATTTTGTTCATCATTGTTTGTACTTCCATCACGATTATTATAAAAGAATCTGGATCCAAATTGTCCATTTACCAAGCTGATTGTGATTGTCGTTATGATTAAGACGGTGCACAACAGTGATTTCATTTTTTGTTCGTCTGTATTCACGTGTATTTGCTCAGCAAATAACTACTTTTAGATGTTTAAAGAAAGTCAGTTATGAATTTTTTTTTTTTACTGCTGTGTATTTATTTGAATAGGCTTTAAATGATATGTCAGTCACTCGGATTAGATTTAATTTTTATTTTCAATGGCAAATTTGAACTCTATTATGAGTTAGTGTTAGAGAATGTTAAAATTAAAATATTATTTACCTATATTGGGTGGCTATGGAATTTAAATACAAATAGCCCTGAATTAAAATATGTTACAATAATGTTAACACGAGATCATACATAACAAAAAATGTACGAAAATAGAATGAAAATAAGAAAACGAAGACATTTTCTTGATATAAATTAGAAACTAAATCCCTTTCGTCAATATGTACATAAATTTTGATGAAGAATTCTATGTGAGAAGCTGTACTCCGTTTTTGCAAAGATGTAAACGTAATTAGCACTACAATTCGAAAATTCTTCTTGGAATCGATCGCAAAGCGTTTCATTACTCATTCAGTTTAATTTAATGTTAATACCCGTATTTTACTGGTATCAAATGTAAATATTTATTATATTATTATTTATCACAAGATTTAATGCATCAAGTATTAAAACTCACTTCAGTATTTAAAAGCAGAAATACAATTATAATTTTAATCCAAAAAAATATAAACGAAAGAAAGCACATTGGTATGTCTAGTTATATCTCTTGCCTGTATCTTAACATTTTTGTTTTATTTACTTATTTACCCGCTGCGCTCGTATTATAATGTCACATTTTGTTTGTTTTAAAATTGATAAACAAGTTTCAGATGCGTGTTTCTGATGTCTGATGAGAAGCAATGAAAATAAAATCTTAGTTTGTTACCCTACATACATACCTATTATATCTTCTCAGACGTAAACCGAAAAAAAAATATTCAAACAAACAACAACTATCTACATTAAATTTCACTCTTGCAAAAGTTTTTTTTACCGCAGGAATATAAAATTCATTGAAAAATAATTTTATTTGAAAATTCTACCTAACAAGTGTCTATTGCAAATTGCATTCTAATTAAACTGAACGGCATGGGACGATTTGCATTTATGTGGTTCACCTGCGACATTATACTAAAGGCATTGAACGCGTCTAATAATTTAGTGCTAATAGGTTTGGGTAATTGTTGTTTTAAACTAATGTAGGTACGCATTAATTTGCAACGAATTCGAAATTGGTTTAGGCCAGATAATGTAGAGAGTTGAGAGGATTGCAAATTTTATTGAAATGCCTCATGAAATGGGACAACTTCTAAGAGTCAAAGAATATATGTCGGTTACCTATCTTTTTTTTACTTTAAATAAACGATACCAATAAGCACAGAAAACTTTCGGATTACAACAAATGCTACTACTCGTTTTCAGAGTGAATACGTTTGCTGTAATTTTTAAGATTTGAATATCAATTAGGTGTGAAATTTCTAAATCATTTCAGTATATCTCGAATTTAATTCAAGCGTTATCTAGAAATGGTGGGCACTTAAAGTAGAATCTAAGATTTTAGGTTTCGAAAAGAAACTGTAAAATGACGTATTTAAATAAACGACATGTTAGGGATATCTAGTTTTAAAATGCATATGGATGCCATTAGCGTTGGTATTTTCAAGCCGTAAATCAATGATAAATTAATGATTATACATCGGGGCGAATGCATTAATTCCTGCTGCTTAGACTATAAAACAAAACAAACAAATAAGCATTTACTATTTGTCGTTTTAGAGTCTTCTTCTTCTTTCGACGTATCGACGTATTTATAATCTGGATAGTTACATCATACCGCTCCTATTTCAAGATCGAACAATCCACAGGTTGTTTTGGTTGTTAAATGTGTCGTTAGCCTTTTCTAATAGGATTTTCTAATAATATAAACTAAACAAATGCAAATATTTAGAAATAATTTACTATCAGAAAATATCAGTCAGGGGGCTCTAGTTTAACCTTTAAATATCAGGTCTGTTCCCGTGCTTTTGCAGTAAAAATTAATAAATTCTCAAATGTCATGGAGTGGTGGTAATTTTTTTTAGAAAGGGACAAATGTACCAAACCAAACAGTACGGGAATGCCTTTAACTAAAAAAGACTGTAAAATTTAACTAATATCGTTTTCGATTGGGATTTTCAGATTTGCTCTCAGATTTCAGATTTTACCCGTCCCATTCGAACATAAAAGAGGTTGATCTGGTTTTGTGTGTGTGTTAGTGTGTCATTGGACAGCTTATTGTTTATATTTAGGCCGCAGTTATAGATATAATTGAAACCATCATTTAAAATTTTCTTTTACTCATTGCGACTTTTTTTTATAAATTCAAGCATTGGCGAGTTGGTGTCAAAACAAAGCTTATGAATTTTAGAGCATGATTATTCAGTAATATTTTAATTTCTAATCATAATTTTCGCAGAAAATCACTTTTTAGTTTTCACTGATCACAAAAAATTTGCTGATTTGCTCTCTTTTACTAATTTTTGCGTGGTACGGGGACCACAATAAGTAAAAAAAACATCACGAATTAGTAAAAATAATAGTGTACGGGAAAAGACTTGTGAATTTTACACAATATTTAAAATGTAGCCTTTACAAAATCTCCGAAACAAAATTTCTTAGATTTTCGAGAACTTTGTTGTCAAATGATTTATCTATTCAAGATTTTTGATATCAAGATAAAGCAAATTACAAAATCGAGCCCAATTAACCAAGTCCCTTGCTAATAGCTTCCAGTATTGGGCACTTCAAGTTTGTTGTGATCGGTTTTTCATTGTGCACACTATTTATTTAAGTCTAGGTCTTATTTTCTGCATCCAACGTTTTTCTGTGAATCGAAAACTCTACAAGCTAAAGTATAGGAGTTCACATGATCTAGCTTGATCTTAAGTGTCCAACTCGACGTTTTTTTAAAAGGTCTATGTCCCTGTACGTGCAGTGTAGTGGCCTAGTAGTAAGTGTCCGACTTCCCAGAATTAAAGCTAAACGTTATTTATCATATAAATACATTTTTATTTCTATAAAGTAATTAATGAATATTTGTGGGTACAGTCTCCTAGTGGTTAGTACCTTGGAAACTTAACCGTGTTGTCCACGACTGAATACCCGAAAGTGACAACACCTAAAAAAATATTTTTCCAAATGGCATGAGAAGCTGCTCCAAATTGACGTCCGGAACATTAAAGCGTAGTGTCACTCATTGTTTCAAAAATACAAATGAATGGAGAAGCTAGAATCGAGGTCATCTAAGGACCGTTTATGCCTAATATTTTATCAGGTTTCTATTTAAGGTCTATTTAATGCTTTTTCTCTTTTCAATGGCAAAGAAGTCTACTATTTTTTTTTAGAAAAATTCGCAACTCAAAAATCCAACGATTGGATGTGATTCTATATTTGATACCTCGATTGTGAAAATAACTTTATAGATCTTAAAATCTATTTTAAGCCTAAATACCCGATTGTTAGCTGTTTAAAAAGCGTTTTTATAATCCACTGAAATGACATTGGTAAACCAGAGGGAGTTTTTTTTATCAATCCTTAATATTGGAACTTAGTGGCGCGATGGTTAGTGCGATGAACTGCCGCGCAGGAGGTCTGGGTTCGATTCCCAGCCGTAGCAACACCTAAATGATTTTTCACTGGCCCTCCTCTCGTGATGATCTGACAAATCATCCGAGTAGTATCAATTGTCAAGAATAGCTTATCTCAACTTAGCCGTTCGGAGTCGGCATAAAACAGGAGGTCCCGCCATCGTGCAAGAAGTACACACGCACACATGAATGGTTGTGAGAAAGCTAGGCCCTGGGTACTAACGAGCCTGTTGCGCCAAAAATTTGTATTTGTATTTTTTTTGTAATATTGGAACTTCTTTAAAACTTTGAAACCACCATTCTAGAAATATCTTCATTTAAATCTTAGCGAACTGAGTCCAGCAGTTTTTTTTTTAATGATCACATGTTTGGAATAAAAGCAATGAAGAGGTAAATTTGTTCTTTTCTGGCATACATAGGCCACTGAGCTATTAACTTCCTATTGAATCGAATTAAATATCTAATGTATCTAATGCATTTTAAATGTCATATACTTTTATATTTTATATATAATTTGTTGAATGAACTTATCCATATAAAAATTGATCATTATAGTAATAAACTGATTAAGACTCCCATTTTGTAATTTAATTTTGCCACTTCTAGTCACTTTTCCGTTACCACTGTTCAAAAGGAACGCATATTAGTAAACACACATGTTATCCATAAATTCATTGTAAAGTTTAGCACAAATTTATCGCTAGTAATATGAAGTGTAATTTTTTTTTTTTTTTTTTTTTTTCAAATTTGAACAGGAAGTAAAAAGAAACGATAGAATACTAATGGGAAACAAAACAACTTTACTTTGCTTCACTGCGTTTCGCGTATTTTTATATTCGTTTATCGAAGTACGATAGTAGAACAAAAAAAATATATAAACACTTATTCAAATGAACCAGTTTCCAAATGCACATATATCACAAATATATCTATGTATATTATATTATATTATGAAAAAGCACGCATAAAAAAAAAACAAAATATAACACTTTGGAGGGCAAATAAATACATACACATTTATTTAAATATATTTAAATAACTAAAAACAGAACTGGTATTCACTTTTTAATTATCAACGTTGAGGAATAATTCTCGCACCGAAGTGTTGATTTAATTAAACAGCGTGTATAATTTTTAAAAATAATGAATATCGTTTTTTTTTTCTTGTTTTTCTTACGTTACCCACAAGAGGTATCAACTACGCGCAATGAGATATCGAATGAAACTGATATTGCAAACTTGTATCTGACACTCTTTAAACGTTGATTAGTTATTCCGTTGCATTTACTCGCCTCGTGTGCCTACGCTCAACAGGTATTTTCATTAAGACACGTACAATCTACAGGTGCTTTTGTGATAGCAGTGATGCCCCTTTTCACTTTTGGATCATCTACTACTGTTATTCTGGATTTTAAACAAGATCTTCTCCACTTTATATTGAACTAATGTAATTACCATAAAGTTATCTTATTGTAAAAAGTGTAAAAATTTATGAAAAAAATATGTAGAACATCATACCATTACGTTTTAGTGTTATCAAAAAGCAATAAATTTAATAATATATATTTTTTATGTCTCAGGGGGGCAGCACTGGCTAAGTGCTTTTACCTATACTACTCTAAACTGAGTTCTCTCTGTGTTTTTTTTTTATTATCAGCTCTCAAAGGGTAACTTCTGTAACACATTGTACTCTCTTAATAATAAAATGCATTATTAAAAAAAAAGTTTATCGAAAATGAATAAGAGAAAAAAGAGTGAATTGGGAGACTAAACCTGTTCAAAAGTATTACGTTGTAATGTTAGTAATCATAAAAGTGTACCTTTTTTATCAGATAGCAACGATACCTCTTAGCTGTGACTCTCACTAAGGTCTGCAAAGTATTCGACATTGACGTCGGCGTATGAGTAATCGATCGAATTTCGACATTGGTTGTATTAATTAAACGAATTTTTTTAAATGGCGGTTAATCAGAGCTATTCCAAAACCAATGTGTCGGCGCCTGGAATTCGTTATTTTGTTGAATTTCTTTGAATTCGGTTTGTTTTGTTTTTTTAATTCTAGTGATTCATTTAAAAATATATATATACATAATCGCGGAATTCCATACGCCAGGTATTTTATTATAAAAGTTATTTTAGGTCGATTGAGATGACTTGATCTTTTGACTGGAAAAAGTTATGAATTTTTACTTAGCGTCATTGAAACCTGATCTGAAGCAATCTTATGGGCGATCAATGAATTTGGTGTAAAGTAATTTTAAATATTCAAAAAAAAATATTCTGATTCATGAAATGAAATTGCGAAACTCCGGAAATAGGAAGACTTTCTTATATGTTAGTTATTTTACTACCTAACGAAGATTTAAGATTTTCAAAACCCTTCAAAAGAGCTTATGTTAATTTGACAGTGCGTGCAGTAGGGAAATTGAAAATGGGAAAAGAGAAGATAAGGAGGTGAGCTGGTTTTAAGTTTATGTAAATTTTTATTGATCATTAGAAAAGTTATATTTAAACTAAACCCCTCGCGAAAACATCTGCTCTGTACCTATTTGTTTTGCATTTTTTAAAAGAATAAGGAAATTCCGCTCGAAAGTAAATATTGCGACCTCATCTATTTTATGTTCACTAAATTCTATTAAATTAAAAATTCAATATTTACCTTACTATTAAAAGTACATTATGTGGAAAGATCCTCGGTTTGGCCGCAAAAAAGGGGATCCATCAATCATCAATAGATATGAAAACTGAGTTTCTTGCAAAAGAGGATAAGACAAAAGATATTCCTTCGTTGTTTGAGCGAAAATATAAAGTTCGCCATGGTTGTCTCCTATAAATTTTATCGCATGTTTCTGTATTCCATAAAATAGGTGTATAGATTTTTCCAGCACCTGACCAATTTTGGGGCGTATACAAGCTTAATATATTTAAGGCAGATAGGAAGGGGTGAAATATTTTTTTTGCATCGATTACAAATTTATTCCAACGAATATCGTTACTAACACACATGCCTACCATTGAAAGTCTTTCGTTTCGAAAAATCACGTGGTATAAATGGATAATGACTGTAAATGTTTTGTTCGCTTAATGAAGATTGCAATGTCATGCTTCGTACAATCCCAACTGCTGCTGAATCTTAAAAGCGTGCTTTCAATATGCGGCACTTAAGAGGAAAATATAGCACTTGTCGTGATAAGACAAATTCATTCGATTTAAAGTTTAAAAATCGATTTTATTTTACTTGATTTCCGGAATCTAGCTGTTAGCATTTTAAATCTTTTTGGCTCATACGCTTGAAATTCTTCTTTCAATTTTTAGTAAAAGAAATGAAATACATTTTTTTTGTTTATCACAGAGCTCTGCGTTCTCGGTATTCCCTTTACACTACTGATTTTTGGGTCTTGTTACGGGACTTAGATGGTCATCATTAAATAGATAGTAAAGAAAATTCGTCAAATAAAAAAATCTAAATATTTTACTTTAATGTCATTGAATACAAACAATTTTTAGAATTTTAGAATCCCGGCATTAACAAATTGAACCTTGCGAATGGCCCATAGTGTAATGGGCCACTAGGCACGAGTAGGTACGATAAGTTTGGCGCCAAAAATTGATAACGGTTTTTAGTATAGGTGTCAAAAACAAGCATTTTTTACTATGGGAGGGGTCTATCTCGTCCCGTGTAGGAGGTAGAAGCAATTTTAGAAAAAAATGAGTAGGCTACAATCCGCTGTGCGGATTAAAATTGTCTAAATATTAAAAATTCCTTATGGTTTGACCAAAAACTACGTTTTTCTAAAAAGGATTCATTAGGCACGGACGAGGATCCTATATAACAAATTTCAAAATTTAAGGCCTAAAATCAGTGACGTACAGACAGACATGGCTTAATCGACTCAGCTAGTGATTCTGAGGTATATGTAGCTAAATTATTTCTCTATGTTACAAACTATGTATCAAAAATAATATACCCCTATAGGATAGGGTATAATGACTTAAAATAAAAAAGAAATATTAAAAAATATTTTAAGTAGTACACCTTTTTTCAAAGCCAATACTTTGTTCTATTAGCCATTTTAAAAAAATGCATAGTTTTTGAAAAAAAAAATGGGTTTTAAACTCAAATTTTAGGAATAAATAATCAAAAATAAGTTGTCAGTGTAGTTTTTCAAAACTGTAAGATAAAACATTTGCAGCATGCTCCCTGCCTATGCTCACTGTAGGTTTTGGGATGGGTGCGAGGTTTGTTTTGTGTATTGTTGTTAAATGCAATGCACTTGATTTGCTGTACTTTACTTACAAAGATGAACATTAATCCTCTAGGTGAGATACCAAAAAACAAAAATCATAAAAAAATATTTTTAGTAATCTTTAATTTTATCAATAACTAGAAGACATAAGACTATTCTATTATCTTCAGAATTGATATAAGCATTGTTCACAAAAAGCCAATTAAGCACAATTTTGAAACATTTTTTAGTTTGCATGCGAATTTTTCAAAAACTATTGACATAATATATAAATTAATTTAAATTGAGGATTAAGGAAATGGTATCTGGCTTTCAAAAACGGGATAGTACTTCATTGTAAGTGTTGTCGTTGTTTTTTGAATATTATATTTTGTTTTCATTTTAAGTAATTTTTTTTTCTAAAATTGACCCTACCATCCAAACGGGGCGAGATAGACCCCCCTCCATAGTAAAAAAAATGGTTGCTTTTGACCCCTCTACTAAAAACCGTTATCACTTTTTGGCGCCAAACTTTTCGTACTCTCCCCGGCCATTATACTGCCATAGTTTGTTTTATGAGAGTTCTAAGTTCGACATTAACAAATTTCGCTCCCTAAAAAAAATATAAAACAACACATTTTAAGAGATCCAATAAACCGGTCCATTTTCCGACAATTTTATTAAAGAAAAAAAAATCTTTTATAATAAATATATATGTTTGTTTTTTGTTTGTTTGTATATACAGCCATTAAAATTGAATGTGAGACGAAAATAGAAAACAATTGACGTGAATAAAATACCATTTAATTCTTTTTAGAAAGAATGGTCTTAACTGTTTGCACAAGTGGGAATTTTAAATTGTCCGCTATAACTCTGCCTCGTACATTTGGTTCCGTGTTTGTAACACAAAATCCACCGTAATCATCAGTGTTGAGAGAAAATATCATAGCACCCCCCAAATCATTGTCGACTATGTACTTTGTCTTGCAAGCGATACTCTTTTGGTCTTCAAAGGATATCCACTCCGTTCCACCATAAATATATGGAGAACACGACGCATTATCGAACACTGTAGTTAAGAAGATATTATTCTGTTTGAACCAGCATAGCTCGGAATAGGAAGAGAATCCCATGCTGCCAACACCGCCGATACCACTGGCTGGGCTACCAATACCATTATTGAATGGATTAACTAATCTGGAAGCATCATAAAAAAATACAATTAGTTTGTTAGTTGACATTTGTTTATAACTGATACATACGTAAATGAATGTCCATATGTAGGAATGCCAACGACTAGTTTATGTCTATCAATACCACTTCTAAGCCAAAAATTAACGGACGAATTAATGTTCAAGGTACTCATTATGGAGTGTTCATTTGGTCTAGCGTACAATGGTGCATTCATACCTGTAATGACAATAATAAGAGTTAGGTTACATGCTACTAATAGTTTTGACCAAAAAACATAAATTATTTAAATACCTACTTACCAGTAAAAGGTGAACTCCTAGCATAGAAATGATAATCATATGTCATTATGTTGGCAAAATCGACGTACAGGTTAATTTCTCTGGCATCATATGCAAATAGCGCTATACCTTCAGATGCTGCAACAGCAACAGTTAGCATATAGTTCTTTTTTTCTCGTATATACTCTTGACGAATTTCATATAACAGCTGAGAGAAGTGCTGTCTCTCCCTATTGTAAGCGGTTGGAAATTCCCAATCCAAATCAACTCCATCCAAGGAATATTTACTCAGAATAACTTTGAGCGAATGAATGAACTGTTTGCGATTGGCATGATTCCGTACCATCTCAACAAATCCATTGGAATCAGCTCCACCCACCCACAGCAAAATTTTAATGTTAGGATTTTTATTTCTTAGACTTTTGGTGTCATTTAAAGCAGCATGCAAATCATCAGTGATCGTGATGGTGTTATTGTCCACACTGGCTATGCCAACATTGATGTGTGTACAAAGAAACCCATCGACACCAGTCAAACGAAGAGCATCAAATTGCTTCAAAGGCGTAGGTACGGTGTAATAGCAAACAAGACGTTTCATTGGTAAATCTTCTTTCCCAAGGTGCACAACATCAATAAAATCCGGGTCCTTAACATCATAATGTACGGAATTTCCTTCAACGTTTTTGGACTGATTCTTAAAGTTATTCAGTTGTAAAATCCGGAAATCATGTGATATTTTATCCGTGTCATGAATATTATTGGCGTAATAAAATGCTCGCTTGTACCACCACTCAGGGACATCTAAAAGATTAGAATTGTTTATATGAAACGCACATTCATTCCTTTGTTGTCGTTAAGTACCTGATAAGTTTGGGGGATACACCAATGGATGTGTGTATATTGAATTCCAATATGCAAATACTGCAATTGTTGTTAAAATATATAATGCCACTAATATAAACACACGTAATCTGCAATAAGTATAACTGCAAAAAGAAATGTCGAAGTAAAATGTGTTGAATTGCAATGTCGATTGATTTGTGAGGTGCAAACTCACCGATAGCCATTTGTCTCGTCAAACAATTGATATTCAGCCATTGTCACCCCGAATTGGTCCAAAAATCAAATAATTTTATTTTTATATTTTTGTATTTTTTACTCCAAACATAACGATTGCATTTTTAAAAATGTTCTACTAAACTTTATTGATATGAGTCCGAGTTATGTATCAGACGTAAATATTTGATTTGATAGCTGAAAAAAAAAGAGTAATTGTCAAAACACAATTTGACGTAAAACAAAATTATTAGTGAATGTGTTCAGAGCTTTAAATTTACGTTTTATTGCAGTTGCAAGTTTAAATAAATAGGGGTATTCATGCAACGTCGGAAAGACGTTGTAAGGGCCCAGTTATAGCTATCATTGAAAAACATTATTGGAAATTTTCTTTTACTTCATGTGGTTTTCTTATAAATTCAATCATTGGCGAATTGGTGTCAAAACAAAGCTTATGCATTTTACAACATGATAATCCAAACATATTTTAATTTTTAATTGTCGTTATAGCAGAAAATCACTTTTTATTTTTCACTGATCATGATTTATTTTCGTGAAGTAGTGTTTGTCCTTCCAACGAAATGAAACGGAATTTTCCTAAGATTCCTATAAGCAGCTATGGAGGTAAAATTTCAATTCCATCATGTTTTGTGTTCCAATGACGTTGTTCAATGATAGCTATAACTGGGCCCTAACGTGCGAAAATTACCACGTGGTAATTGAACTATCAAAATTTGTATGGGAAATCTTTTCCAACAATATCGGAAATTTCTCACAGGAATTGGGTGCGTAAACTGAGATGGTAAACGTTGAAAACTTTTTAAATGCTATTTTGACATTTAATCAGTCACTTTCACACATCAAACGTATGCGCTAAACTGAAAAAAAAAAATATATAGAAACGGAAAGAGAACAATAGGAACAAAATTCTATCAATAAATAAATTACCAAAATGAGATTGAATTCAGTGGGTTACCGAATTTTTTTATGGCGCAGTTTTAGGGTCGTTCATAGACGATATATGTCGTCGTAAAATTAGAATTTTTCGCACGTTATAAAATTACGACGTTGCATGAATACCCTTAATATGTCTGACAGTTAAAATTCAAATCAGAAATAATTTTGATACTTAATGCGGCTTTAACACCGAACAGAAAACTGATAGCGTTTTCGTTGTGGTTCTCAGATTTAAGATTTTTCCTATCCCAATCAAACAGACGTATTAACGTCTTATTTCACAATTTGTTTCTTTTCCTTTTTTATTGACATCGAGATTTTATTTCATATGAAAAAATATTAATTTGTGTCATATAAAAAAATAAATTTTTTGACCCAAAAGGTTGCAAAGTAACCGCTTCGCAGACGTAATTTTGTTAGAGGTTACCTCACCTTTTTATACATTCCGCATGTTCTACAGAATATCGAAAATACTAGGCATCAAAACAACAATTTTGGGAATTGTTCAGTTTTATTTTTGTTTATAACTGCGACATTATTAAATGTGATTTTCAAATGAGTTCATAAAATCATAAAATGTTTTTTTTTTAATCGTCAACTGATTTGTCTATTATAGACAAGCAAACATCCATTGACGTGTGTATTTTTTTCGGTTAGCTCTAACTGATGAAAAACTACCAGAATGTATTTAAAAAAATGTCTGTTCTTCGAAAACTTTTTAATTTATTTTGTGGTAACTGACGAAAAAATATATACATAATCGGCCCTAGCGAGGTATCCGTCGGAGCGGAAAATTCTCCGATTTTGTACGATTCCAATGATTTTCGCTTTGAGGTTTTCTTCCGAAAAGCTGTTCGGAATATTTCTCCGACATTTTGTAACGCATCCCAGCGAATTGCGTTCAGGTGCATTTGTCGTTCAATTTTTGACAGCTAAGTGCAATTCTTTTTCCGATTTCCTCCGACACAAATTCTTCGCGGAATTTATTTACGAAGTGAAGTGGAGTAATAGAAAAATGTAAGTAATTATATAAAACTATATATTTAAGTCATTTTCGTACTAATCGTTTGAATTTGTGTTTCAAAGGAAAAAAGGAAAAAAGTACGAGCTTCGTCGTCGCATTTGTGTAGTATTTCTTTCCGATGACACATACCTCGAATGGAATTTGAATCTCCGACGAAGTATGCGTTGCGGAAAATGTTCCGCTCCGACGGATACCTCGCTAGGGCAGAATAGTATTCATGAAAATTCGGAATGTCATCGTAAATTTAATAAACGTGATAAATAAGCTGTCAAAATTTGTCGTTTACAACAATATCGGAAATATCGGTGTGTAAACCAGAGATCAAACTGTGTGTAAACTTGGTTTTTTTTTTAAAAGTACGATGTGAATTCCAACCATTTTCGTAACTGTTACCACTATCTCTATTGGGCTCGAAACACAGCCATCAAAAAAACATGTAACCCAACGTAGTTTATTTCAACTGCATCAAACTTCACTTCTATTGATGTTGGTCTGCGTTTAGAATTTCATAGCAAGATTTTGGATTGGCCACTTGGCCAGATGATCCAACAATTCCAATCGGAATATACAAATATTTATAAGAAATCACTCATCACTTAGCGAATTTCAAATAAATCATTTATATTAGTTATTCCTTCAATTTAATGTTGATGTTCAAAGTATTGGTGTCATAACTTTGCCACCTAATTAAAAAAAACGCTAAGAAAACTGCTATCCTGGCGAAGAGCGCGAAACTAAAGTCTTGGCAACCCAGTCGAATTAGAAACCGCAGTTGTCAAGTAGATGTGTCTTAAATTTGTTTGTACGAATAATTTATATTTTATTTCGATATTAATACAAATAGACTAATAAATAATGGGTGAAAGTTCAAGTGCCTCGACCAAAGAAGATGACTTTGAATTGGTGGAATTCCGAAATCTCTTGTGGGGTCAAAACATACGGGTCGATGTGTTTCGCCGATGGTCGCAAGGTTTGTGTGCTGTGCCCCTTTTTTGGAATTTGTTTTTGGAGCAAAAAAAAAAGCGTATTGAAATACACATGTGCACAATATTGTCCACTTTTTGCAGTGCTGCAGCACTTGGTTGCATCTACAATTATGCAAATTCTAAATGACTCAGATGTGTGCCAGAAAAAAAATCATTACATTTGTAGTCGGATAAATGACATAATTAAATATGAATAATGGAGAAAATCACTTTCGTTGCAGGCTTTGAGTTCAGTGAAGTGGAACCATCTGCTCTTGTGCAGCGACAGGGAGGCCCTTGCGCTGTTATAGCTCCAGTGCAGGCTTATTTATTGAAAATTCTTATGGATACTCCCAATCACTGTCTGAAAGATGTAATCAAGTGCATAGGTATTGTATTTCGTGTAGAAATGTAATTGTTTTTTTTATAACTTCTAGTTGACTCATGACAAATGCAAGCAACTGCTTATTCAAGCTCTTTGCAATATTCTCGTTAAGTGCAAAGTTACGAATTTTCGAATTGTCACCTTGCACGATGAAGGTGTGGAAGCGATGGAAGCCACATCGGCCGATGTCGAGGGTAATGTGAACACCTCGGCAGAAACTGTTGAAGCGCCTGAAACTGTAAATAAATGAAATTGTTTGCAAACTAACTAACATTATACGTGTATTGTCGGTGTCTTTCCTAGGAAGCGGAAAAGTTACCAGAAGATTTCCATAATCGGCTGTCCGTGATAAACCTAGATAACGTAGACGATGTGTCAACGTATTTTTCCGAGCATTTTCGTTCCTTAACGGACAACTATGGCGTTTTGTTGTTCATGTACAGTGTTCTTTTGACAAAGGTAATTCAGCTTTCGATTATATTAAATTCCAAAAATCCACAGTATTATTGATAGGGCTTCGAAAATGTAACTTCAGAGCTTTCCGACACATCTGAACCGCTTATTCACAACACATATGGTTACGGATCGCAGGGTCTAATCAATCTCATGCTAACTGGACAGGCTGTCGCCCACGTTTGGGATAACGAACAAGATGTAGGCGGACTCAGTATGTACACCAATACTCCTTGAATGATTTGTTAACCATCTGTTTTTGTGTCTGTGCGTATGTTTGTAATTCAATAGAACTTCGAGGTATTAGCGAGCAGAGTGAAATTGGTTTCATTACACTAATGGAGCAGATGCGGTATTGCACGGTTGGCTCCTTCTATAAAAATCCAAAAAATCCCGTCTGGGTGATGGGCTCAGAAACGCATCTTACTGGTAGGTGTAATTTTAAGACACATTGGCTTTTATAGAGCTCATTTATTCTTTTTTCTATTTAAAGTGCTCTTCAGTCACGAAAAGAGATTAGTTTCGCCCGAAACGCCTTCAGAGATAGCTCGAAGAGTCTTCAAGTCATACGATCCGGAGGGAAATAATTTTATACCGACGCCTGTTCTTCAGGATGTTTTGGCGTCGTTGGGTCTAGTCAGTGAAACGGAATAGTAATACATTTTTTGGACAATTGACATATTTTAAAACAATTCCAATTGTAGTGTGGAAATAATGCAGAAAAAACTAGACGCGGAGAATTTAGGTATTATACTTCTGAATGCATTTATGGATGAATTCTTCCCACTTGAGAAGCGTTCCACACCAGATACATTTGATTTGTTGCATTATAATGGTATTCCTGGATCAAATGAAGGGAGTAAAGTAAGTGTGAAGAATTTTTTTTAGTTCATATGTTAAACTATTTTACGAATAACCAGGTACGTTACAATAGAGGCTCAGCCGTTATGTTGGAATGTGATTTAAAAGCGGTTTGCATATCGAATCCAATGCTAACGTGTCTTCAGACGAAATGGCCAAACATTGATGTGAATTGGGGTGCTCTAAAAGTACCATCATTAAATTAATTATTAACACAATTTATTAGATTCTCAAATAGAAACTAAACAAGATAAAACAAACAATAACTAAGAGCAAAAAAGTAATAAAAACAACACATTCACCTTTTCATAACAAGATTGGCATAATAATTTGATTACCTTATATCTACTCAAATAGTTGAATGCATCTTTTTTCTTTCACATTTAAGCAGAACTTATATTTTTAGCAAAATGCCAAATAAAACAAACAGAAAATAGTGTTTCAATTTATAAAGCAATTAATGTGATGCGATTTTTTTTTTGGTAATATAAGCGAATGTTACAATGCATGTGAATAATAATTTCTAAACATTATTAAACCGATTTCTTACTTAGTACTGTTTGAGCTCAGACTTATATACACATCAGCTTTGAAGAATGGAGGTGTGGGCAGGAGTTCCTTTTTTCACCGAATAAAATTGGGCATATACGACGCAGTTTGAGCGGTCCATTAAATTCCATTTCATCCGAACAAATTTTACTAATGAATGTGTGTGCTGCTTCTTGTGTTATATTCATTGGGAAGATCAAATAGCCTTTTTGTTGATTTTTAATATTTTATTTAAGAATGGCTGGAGTTTTTCAGGATGCTTAGGTCCCTATTGTAAGTTCCGATATGGTATTGTGCAAACCCAGTTTTGATTATTGTGAATGCAATTTGCTTGGCATTTGATGTTGAGATATTTTTTTTTTAATTTTCTGCATTATCTTAGCGAAGTGAATTTATAAATGAGTTTAACAGCAAAAGTTTGTTAGACCAAATATATGCTGTCAACACGAAAGGACACACATCATCGACGAAATGGACAGTATGTCACCATACAACTTTGAAGTAGTAAGCGACTTTGTCTACCTCGGCTCCGCTATTAACTGTGACAACGACATCTTATCAGAAATAAAACGTAGAATTACTCTTGTCAACCACTGCTTCTTCGGGCGAAGAAGATAAATTAGTAGTAAAACCCTCACTAAGAAGATCCTGTATAAGACTCTGATCATTCCAGTCCTACTCCGGTGCCAAAGCAGGGGCTGTATCAAAAGCGGAAAAAGATTTCTTTACTAGATGTACAGCGAAGTAGACCTGTTCAAAAACAAAATCCGCATTGGACGGTTAATATGGATATGACATGCAGAGCGAATGGATATCAATACTTCGGCACGCAGTCCTAGATTCCCAGGGAGATGGCAGACGCAGTAGAGCAAGACCTCGCCTTAAGTGGCGAGCACAAGTAGTAATCGACATCGACCAGCTTGGAGTTCACAAATAGAGGCAGTGGGCGTGGGCTAAAATGATCTATATGTAAGTTTGTACTGGGACAAGAAAATTGGGCTATAAAAACCAGTAGCCCGAATATGTTCCCGCAAATAAATAAAATTTTCAGGCGAAAGGATCATAACGACATTCCATGTGTCCGAATTTCCCAAACGACAGAGAACAGACAGACACTCACGGCTGTTGGTATAAGTCCGGAAAGTGTTGACTCTAACGACGGTTTTTTCACGATCGAAGATCCTCAGGAGAAGGCGAATTCGATAGGCGTTGTCTTCGAGACCGTGTATACGGTGAACAATCCTGTTCGCCCAAATCACGATATTGAGGAGAGAGCCTTTCTGAATCACTTTTATCTACGTACCGAACTTCAAGCTTGGCGATCTGAGAATAACGGTTTTACCGTATTCAATGACGAAAACCCTTCAAATGGCATAGTCGCCAATAGCCTGATGCTGTTCGTGCAAAAAGATGAACTCCTGGACATCTTTATATCACTGAAGAATAAAAAGTCGGCGGGAGAGGACGGGGTCCCAAACGTCGTGTTGAGACACCTGCCAATAGAGGCAGACAATGCACAGGGGCCTGTCTGGTTGACTTTGAGAAGGCCTTCGACACCGTATGGTTAGAAGGGCTTTTCTACAAGCTAACCAGACTTGGCATGCGTAAACCCATGCTATATATGATTCATGAAATGCTTATGGGAAAGAAGTTCGTCGTCAAATGTGGCAACGTAACTTCGAGTAAAGTCATTGAAATTAAAAACGGTTTACAACAGGGGGCGGTGAACTCCCCGATATTGTTTAACATTTATACAAGTGATCTTGTAGGTTCCCTTAGTCACGCTATAGCGTATGCAGTTCTGGTGGCGTACAGATCAGGTCCGAAAATCGGAGTCATCAACATACTTTTGCAACGTGACTTCGATCACATCAAGGGATATTGCGACGGTTGGAAATTGAGGATCAATTTCCAAAAAAACGAAACAATTCTGTTCAGGACCCCAGTGCAGAGGGCATATTACGATACCAGAAAAAACTGGAAAAAATTGTGCATCATTGGACAGCATGGACGGCCGTTGGCGCTGAGAACTGAAGTCAAATACCTTGGCATCTGGCTTGACAAGTTTCTGTATTTCAATAAAAATGTGGATGCTTGCCTGGCTAGGGCTAGGGGGGCTTATGCTCTGACAAGAAGATTGTTTCAAAGCAGTCAACTTGATTCAAGGGTAAAAGTCATTTGCTACATGCCCCTCATAAGGCCGATCATCGCCTACGGTTGTCCTGTGTGGTTCAATATTTCACCATCCTACATGGAAAGGATAAGGCTGTTTGAGAGGCGTTGTCTCCGATCCGATTGTACCGAACGCTGGACTCCGAGTACATAAAATATTATCGCAACGAGGTTCTTTACAATGGGGCCCAGCTGAACAGAATCGACAATTTCCTTATTAAGGTGATTCGAAGGCACGCTGCAAGGGCGATGGCTAGCGACAACAGCCTGATCTTTGGGGCTTATTACCCCAATGAAACATATATGGAGAGTACGCTCGTGTCGGGCTTTATTCCACCAGAGGCGTTTATTTATATCGATTCGTTAGGGTTGGTACAGGACAGGAACGGTATCCCGGTTTTATACCACCGCTACCGTGACGCGCGTGACAAGCGGCTAATCCGCGACGGGTATGTCGACAATGCTCCGGAGCTCCTCCGCTTTAGCACTTCGGTATCGGATCGCGATAGGACCGATGCTGAAAGGCAGAGTACGGAATTTTGGTGGCTACATGAGGGAAGTGATTCTGCACTTCCTCCTGACTTTGCGGACTTTTAGTCCACTCCTTAATTGTAAGATAAATAAAATTTAGAAACGAGGTCTGGGGCGGGGCATGTGCACCATATTGGCGTACAATATGGTGGAATACATGCAGCCTGGGGGCCAAAAGTCTCGATCGGGATGGCGACCCCTCGGGGCATTTGCAACGAGTGCTCGCCACCCCGATTATAATTAAGTTAGGTGTAATTAGTTTTAAGTAGTTTAAGTAGTTTTAAGTAGTCTTAAGTAGTATTAAGTAGTCTTAAGTTAGTTTTAATCTAGTTTAATTTTTTTTTATATAAGTTTTTTAAATTTTCTTTGAACAAAAAAAAATGATCTACATAATAAAATAAAATAAAAACGACTAAAGCTGAAAAGCAAATAAAAAAGTTAATTTAAGCTTAGAGCGCCCGCTTAGGGCCGATAGGTTAATTTAAGAAAAAAATTGTTAATTATAAGTTAGATTTAGTCATTTTTGTCTAGTTTTAAGTTAGTATTTTAAGATAATAAAAAATGAATTTAAAAGTAAAGTAAAATGATCTATAGACGAAATATTCATGTTAATATTACCAATGATTTTCGGTCAAATTTTAAAAGTTTAAAAAAATGATTGATGCAGAATTATTAGTAATATTAATATGAACATTTCGTCTATAGACCATTTTAACCCACGCCCACTTATTGGGGACGTTTTTGTATAAAAACCATTTGTATACCCTACCCCATAGCATATGCAGGAGAAAAACGTTGTTTATGTCGAACAACAAATGATTCTGATAAACTGGGTACTTATTCTGTAACTTTCAAAATGATAATCGTTGACGATAGTGAAGGAGACTTTCTGGGTACCTACCGTGATATTTATACATGTGCACACACACAATATAGAAATTACACCCTACTTACCTAGCAAGTCTCCTACACTATCGTCAACGATAATCATTTTGAAAGTTACGGAATGAGTACCCTGTTTAAACAATATGTTGTGACAACGCCATTTTATACATTTCATCGCCATAAAGGCCACATTTTGAGGATATTAATTTTAAGGATGGGATGGGATAGCGTCTTTATCTAGATCTGTCAAAAGAACAGTTGTTGTGTTCTATTGGTCAAGAAAATTGATATTTTTTATCACAGCTCAATTTTGCAGATCTTGATTTTTCGGCAGATTTACCTCTCCTTGCACTAAGTCTAATACAAATGATAGCTTTCAGTTTGACTAGAGTGATTTGTGAAAAAACTATTATTTATCATAATAACTGTAGCAGTTCTATGTGAAATATAAATTACATAAATCAAAAACAAACAACCTGTGTGACTTGAAACTTGACAGCTACACGGACACTAACTCCACAGATTGAAATTACAACAATACAGAGACAAAAAAATCAATCTGAAATCGTGTTCCATTGGTCACAAAACAAATCAATATCTAGATTTACCAGAGGAAACACCATTAGTCTGCCATTTAGCATATCAGTACAGGGCAACGCAGTTTAATGCTTTGCCCTGAGCGAAGATCTACCGCTTCGTTAGTTAATAATCGGTTCACTCGTGCAGGAACGAATATTAAAATATCGATAAAGTAATACAAATTCTGCCCACGCTAGCACCACAAGTTAGCAGAGCATGGCAGCACTTTACTAAGAAGCATGGCAGCACTTTACTAAAAAGTACTTAAAATAATACGATCCAGGTATACGTATGATAAAATAAAATAATAAAAAGTACGATAATGTGAGTAATATATTTGTATGTGTAAAGTCAATGAAATCGAGAAAAATATTTTTGAATTAAAAAGCGAAACGTCATCTCACAAATATTAAAATTTACCCGCTCCTTATACACGAAATTCGATGAGTTAACTTATCCGTTGTACAAATGTTTTTTTGATAAGAATTACAAGTTAACCGATGTGTTAGTGCTAACTCACCGTTGTTCGTTGTTTATTAATAGGGGGAAACAATTTTAAACGCTGTTTAATTTTTTATCTTCTAAGCGCTTCAATTAAAAAGTGAAGGAAGAACAATGTTTCCATTGCAAAACGCTGCTCTTGAATTGTTGTAGATAGAGGTTTGTTCCATTCTTTGCTTGTTATTTAAAAAAAAACAGTTCTGATATTGCGGGTATTTTCTGAAATTAAATTAATTTCTGATCAAAAGACACACTGAAAGCGATTTTCACGGTAAAATTCAATTTGGCATATTCTTGCGTAGACGTGTACCTTTTTTTGATAACTAAGCCAGGTTTAGTCGGTCAAAAAAAAAACACCCTGAGAGCGATTCCAATGCGAGTGCAAATGAAGTTAAAGAAGATGACGACACGACGAACTTTGTTATTTTTTGATAATAATTAATAAGTATGTCTGGCGAATAAAGAATGAATTTGACAGAATATTCTTTTGTCCTTTTTCGGTTGGAATACATATAACGGATGAATTACCACACCAACCAAAAGAACGCCTTCTGCATCATTAGGAATGTCTAGCACCACAAGTTTTTCTCAATGATGATTTCAAACATCTACTAAATGTACTAGATCAAATAAACATTCAATCGAATAAACAACTGTTCCTACCACGATGGCAATGACAAAGCCGGCCTTCTATTTCATTACATTTTTCTTCAAAGACAAAAGCAAATGGCGAATAAATGTCAATTTAAAGTATAAATGATAAGAAGTCAAAAAAATCTTTTTCGTAATAAAAATGACAATTTTCGGTGAAACGCACTAAATAAACGCAATAAATCCCAGCTCGTTTTTACAAAAAGAATTACTAAAAGAGTATACAAATTGTGCTAAACCGCGATGCGGACAAATCGTAACAATTTAATTTCTCGGAATCAAAATAAATCGCACTGAAAATGGCTTCTAGCTGGCGCATAGGAAAAAGGAAGTTTCGTGCCAAAGGTAAACACAAATTGTAAATGTGTTCCCCTACTTGGGAATGAGTAGAGAAATGATTGCAAGCCGAATAATAATAAAAATAATAATAAGTTCCTCTAAATTGTTTAAATAGCAAAAATTAAGTACGTAGGATGAGCTGAGTGATGGTGTGACACGATGGAGGACGCGCAGGGTGTAAACATTAATTTTTTTTTTCGTCTTGGTTGTTTTTATTTCCGATCTTTACAATACAACCCGTGATTTGTATTATAAATGATGGTATATTTATAGATTAATAGACCAAAATAGAATAAAGTTTTGGGGGAAAAATAACCGCACTGTGAAATTTCTGCGTAATGAGAGAGAGCTACCTTGTCATCGGTTAGTGAGTCGTGAAGCGTATCGCATCTTAGTGAATGATAGAGTTGATGTAGGTACGTAGCTAGTTACGCATGGCAAAGTTATTTACTAAACTACCTTCAAAACGATTTTTTTTTTTGACAGTGTGGTCATTTTATAGATTTATGACTCACGCTATGTTTTATGCTTAATTCTCAAAACAAGTGAAGGTGTAATATAAAATGCTCAAGCAAATTAGGGCAAGAAAAAAAAACACATTCCTCATGTCCAACGTCCAAGCTAAACAAGATAGGTTGCGGAAATGGATAGTAATGAGATTAGAATTCTCAAACTTAAAAAGCGGTTTTCTTGTGGTATTGATTCTCCAAGAGAAAAACAAATCAAAAACAAACGAGAAAAAATCGGAGATAATGGTGTTTAGCCCATTTTACAGGTGTGTTTACATGATTTGCTTGACAAAAGTAGATGTGTAAATATAAAGCATTCCCCTAGTTTTCAAAAACTTAATTGGATTTTTATGAATGTGAAAACTTTCTTAAAACTGATCGGTAAAATCCAACAACACTACTTATTGACAAAGTGATCCGAAATCAGACGTCCTTTTGATATTTATTGAGGTCGAACCGGCAAAATTAAATTTGCACAGATGTATTTTCTTCATTTTTAGATCCTACACGGCTACATGTCCAAACTAACTCATACTTGCATAACTTATTAAACGAGTATGTCTATTTTAATCAGGAAAATAATAACCAACATGTCTCTTCAATAAGCTCAATTTTTTTTGAGGGATGCCTCCACTGACGCTCTGCCGGATTCGTCAATTTCGTATGTCCCTCAAACTTTTAACTCTTTTTTTCGCTTCATTTCCTATATTAAAAAAAGACGCGTCGGTGACATCTCGTAAAGTCCGATCAATGATGTCAAAATCATCGGTCTATACAAAAATTTGCAAAGATTTATTGAATATTGTGCGCCTGGTACAATGCTCTTAAGACTAATATTGAAAAAAATCTCATGACAATGTTGTGCATTGGTTGCTCTCATTCCTGTTATTACCGCTTATCACAACTTTAAGATAAAAGTGTTGTCTAAGTGTGGTTTTTAATGACGTCCATACTGATCAATCAAATCTTTGGATCACTAAGGGATATCGGAATCCTAAATCAACTGCAGATATCCAACGCTTGGGTGCATGAATAATAGACTTAAACCTTTGTATAATGTGATCTCATCCAAGTTCCTACAGTCGAAAGTAATATAGGTTTCGTTAAAATACAACATCGCCACGCCAACTAATTTAGTTTATTTGCATACCTGGTCCAAGTTGTTTTGTAATTATTTTCAATTAAATGTTCTTTCAGTTTCTACGGAACCAGAAGATTATTTCCGCTTAGATCTACAGAAAACTCCAGCTGAAAATGCATTTGTCATTTACGAATCGTTATGTGACAAGGAAACGAGGGACGCAAAACGTTTGTTTCTCCTTAATGCTATCGCCACTCTTTTTAAGGAGAACAAGATATCGCAATTAGGCTTTACAACAGAGGAATTTTTATATTGGTAACTTTGAGAATACTTATAAAAAGAACCACGGCGTTAATGGTTGTCTATTCACAGTTTAAGTGTCTCACTAATACACTCATTTACACAAGTGAGAGCAGCTGGACTGCGCGCTATTCGATATGTATTATTAACGCCAAAGGACATTAAACTCTTTAATTCGTTGCAACTGCCGTTTCTGGTTTGCCGCAGTATTGATGTTCTTTTGAAGAACGACGATGAGCGAGTACAAGGCTTGAAATTGGTAATGCGAACTTTCAAACTTTTATACAATATAAAATAATTAATTTTTTTTTTTCATTTTCAGACTCGTAAAATTCTCGCTATTTCACCGGAGGATGTGAGTCCAGTACTGGTTCGGTGTTTGGTGTCACTAGCCAATAGTGGGATTGAGGATAGTGATAATATGCTGCGGGCGTGTCTTGCAACATTATGCGAATTTGGTGTTTTAAATCCCATATTGATGATTGTGTGCGGAGGTGTTGGTGCACTAACAAGAAACGTTCTAGAATGTCACAACCCGCGCATAGCAGAAAGTTTATGTGGTGTTTTGCTGCATTTGCTGGAATGGCCACACACAAGAAATATCTCAGGTATTCGGTTGGATTGCTTGGCAGCTCCGTATTGCGATTTTACGTATCGCCTGGGAATAATGGATAAAAATAAGTAAGTCTTCTTCAGCAATAGATACGTTCACTACAAAAAATGTGGTTTTCTTGTTAGGGATGCTCGTGAGTTAAGATACACAAGCAGTCGGCTGGCGTTACTATCAGTTTTGCGTAGTTGGGCTGGAACTATCGAGTTTTGTAATCCCAGCCAACCATCGGGTTTGAAGGCGATAGTTGACGTGTTGTACTTGAATCAGTTGGAAGTTAGGGTAACTATAAAGAAAAACCTAATTTTTCAATAAGAAATCATATAATCACATATATTTTGCAGAAAGCAATACTGGATTTGTTGTATGAATTGTTAGGGCTTCCGCAACCTATTTGGACAGACGAATATTCGGTTGCTCTTTCAACTGTGGATCCTTCTGATTTTCAGGTAAAATACTACACACAACAAATGTATTTGTTGGATATAACTTTTCTATTTCTTTAACAAGGACACTTGGTTGTTAAGCAATGGATTTGTAGCTATGGAGGGACGTTGTATTCTGCCAAGTCTTGCAAGCCGTGCAGCTAATATCTGTGAGCAGCATTTGGCATTACTGTTATATTGTTTTCTGGAGACAGGATTGCTTAACGCTCTCGTCGAAGTCATAGTGTCGAGTGATACATTTATTTCGGTTCGTGCAACTGTTTTAATTGGTAAGTTTGAATGTTTGTCATTATTTCAATGAAATTTTAATGAATAAATTTAAATAGGAAAAATTCTTCATCTGATGCATACTCATTTACCTGCTGACATATGTAGTACATATCCTGCGTTACCAACACTTGTAACACATGCAACACAGGGAAATCATCAAGCTATTGCAGCAATATCAGCTCTGCAAAATTACCATCAGATGCTACGTAATCGACCGGTGTCATGCAGTTTGTTTCTGGATAGTATTATCCAGGGAGGAGGTGAGCTCCTACAAAATATAATGATGTTTTAAATATTAATTTCTTGAAATTTGCAGCCCTTATCAATACTCGGCTGTTCAAAAGAGACCTGAACAACTACGAGGGTAACAGCAGTAGTACCGGGCATGCCACACTTGCCCATGATAACTCGGAGAGACGACGATTGGATTCCGTATCGTCAAGTATTAGTGGTGGGGCAACTGACGAATCTCATTCGCTTCCATCATCGGCCATGAGGCGGTCCAGTTTCCGATTAAAAAAAAAGAAATTCACACAATTTTTTGAAAATATGCGCGAGTTCAATCGACTGGCTAAGGATTCCAATGTACTTATGCTCGCCGATGGCAATTCGTGGGATTGGGAAATCGTCACGACTATTTTAAGGGTATGCACAACGAATTGGAGTGTGTTCTGTTATTATTTTGTTTTTTTTATTACGCTTTGTATAGACGGACGCTATTGGAAAATTGGACGACACAAAAATTAGGTTCCTCAAGAGAATCGTGCACTATTTCAAGCCAAGTAGCAATCGATTTTCGCATCAAGACCTTGCGCACGGTAGACAAGTTCCGGCATATGTGACAGCAGGCCTCGATTTGATTGATTGGCTACTTGCCAGTATTGAGGTTAGTATATCATTTTTTTTATTATTTAAATAATACTCTAAACATTCTTTAGTATCATTGTGTATGAAACAAATTACTTATGTCGCCCAGCAATCTAGGGTGAACCTGGGCTTTAACCAACATGTATCTCTAATTACCCCTGTGCCTAACTAACTGCTGTTGCGCACGTTGCGTTGATTGATGTCGTTTTTTACTTTTGCGCGCCATTTAAGGCGAGGTTTTCCTTTCCTGCGTCTAACGTCTGGCTGGAAATTGAAGACGCATCGCTGAAGCAGTGGTGTTCGTAAAGTTTGTGGTTGAAATTGTTTCTTCAATAGCCCATCAACGTAAACTTCAAACGGTACCTTCTTCATCACCGTAGACCAGACTAAGATGATCAAGTTCATATATAGAATCTCCTTAACAGTTCGAGAAAGGGGTTTATTATTCAATTACCTTCTTAGTCCGAAGAAACAGCTTAATCAACAGTAATTCTTCCTTTGATTTCTGAAGATACGTCGTTATAAGAGATAATAGCGGGGCCCCGAGGTAGACAAAGTCTCTTACTACCTCAACGTTGTAGCTGTCGATTGTGACGTTCAATTCATCGGACTTGATCTTGCCCTCTTTTGCTGCCTGAAAGAAGAGTGCAACTTGATAAACAATTTTGGGCTATAGTGCCTCACTATATTAAAACTTATTTATGTTATAGGAAAAAAAACATGTTGTGCTCTTGTATAAATACAATTTTACATTTCAGATGGAGAGTATGCGGATGATAACAGACTTATTCTCGGATATAAGTCAGCATCTTCTAGCCATCAGTACATCAAACAGAGCTCACGATTGCCTCTTTAGTCCTCAGCATATGAATAACACTATGTGCCAACAGTATTTCCTATTTATCGGTCGAATGTGCCGCCAGGAAAAGGGAATCAGTATTTTAACAAATACAGCCGTGTTTGAACAGTAATTTTTTTCAAACTTTTCAAATACAATTTGCCACTAAAAGCTTTTTTATTATCTCCCTAGATTAACGAATTTAGTTTCGACTACAGACCTAGTTTGCTATGTCAAACTCATTGTATCCGGCTTAGATTATGCCCTCGAATCGTATACTCGAAAGATTCTCGAGAAAGCTCTAACGTCAGCAAAAACTCGCGGCCGTTTGTATTCAACGCAATTTCTTCTAGTCTTGCTGAGAGCTAGGGTTCCAAATTTCGAAGTATGGGGCATACCACTTTTAATTAATCAAACTAAAGACTCGGAACGCAGTATTGTTATAGCAGCAATGGACGCTCTTGACGAAGCCTGCTACGAAAAGGTTTGCACATAATTGGATCATTTCAACAAAATGTTGTTTTACTTTTTTTTATTTTCGCTAGAACTATTTGGAAGAACTCGTAAGCATTTGGCCGAATTTCAAGCCACTGGGTGATATAGGCCGACTGCTAATGTCGCGCTATTATTCGATTTATCGTGGCCTCAATCACCGAAAGGCAAAAATCAAAGAAGAGGTCGAATTTTGGAAGAACGGTTACAATAAAAGGTTTGACACGCACACACATGTTCAATTGGGAATTTCCTTACCTTTACTGTTCCCATTTTATAGATATGTGCTCCTGGTTGAAGCAGATACGCATTCCAGTTTAACATTGCATATAAAAAATGAAGACGGATATTATAGCCGAAGGAATTGTTCGACGCGTCCAATTGTTATTCCTCCTTACATACAACCACATTTGTATGGCCAGCTAGTGCAGACTAGTCAAGGAACTGTTGCTTTGCAGAATTTTGGTGATTTACATAGTTTGGTGGACTGTGTTAATAAGGGAAAGATGAACGATGATAGCGATTGTCTGGAACTGAAGGCAGCTTTATGGGCTATAGGGCACGCATCTACACACTCCAATGGCATTGAATTGTTTTTAGAGGCTTTCCCAAGGTATGACGACACACAATTCAACTTTCAAATAGAGCTGTTGATACAAGTGTAGTTTAATTTATAGGATTTATGAAAAAATAATATTCTTTGCAACGAAAGCGGATGTTTACTCTATACGAGCAACAGCATTTAGTGTTCTCGGTTTGGTGGGATGCACTACTGCCGGTGCGAATTGCTTGTTCAAATTAAGTATGTTAAACCATTTTCAATATTCTTGATGTGAATTTTTATAATTTGACCAAAATTTCAGATTGGCTGTGTGTACGTCATGATCGCAATACCATTTGGCCAGTTTATCAGCCAGAAGACTGGATATCAAATAACTTCACACCTGTACGACATCCATGCGAGGAGGTTCCATCATATAATTACCCAAGTATAGATGATCAAATCGAGGGATCTTACTACACAAGAAGTGACTGGAATTTGATGCTCGCCGATGACACCACCGGCGAAAGCAAGGGAGATAGCAAAGACGAGGCTTGTCAAATCATTTTTTCAAAGGCGTTTCAATTGCTTTAACATTTGCTTTTTAATATTCTAGATTGTAGGCAGTGTTAATCAATCTAAAACAATGACAGAACCCACATACACTCGGCCTGGCAAGCATACTCGATCCCTTTCTGAATCCAAGACTACGGATGTTATCAGTCTCATCGCTGGAACACATCCCCATCATCATCGGATTCGCCGTAATTCCTGTACTGACTCGAATACATCCGGCGTTAGTAGCTGCGAATCGGTTCCGGCGCGCACAACTGTGGGGTGAGTGTTGAAATAATTATTTAAATGGAATTATTGTAATGCGTGCTCTTGTAGAGATTTTCAACAAATCCAACTGAGCCCAATTCCATCTATGTCCAACCTAGCTGACATCCCGTCCAGGCGTGTGTATCCCCTTCAACGAAGAACCTCTCTAATTGGCACCTCATACTTACAAACTCCAATTAGCCATTTAGATTTTGAGGGGTACGCTAAGCTACGAACCTTACGTCGGCATTGCAGACCGGTTTTGTCAGAGTCGGCAGCCGATGAAATAGCTGAAATTATCGATCGAAGTGAGATCTATGCAACAATTAGGCAAAGAAAATCATCAATCAGTGACTTGCATCGTAAGATGAAGGTGCGAAGTCTGGATCGACAAATGTCTCTTAATGTGTATGCGTAAGTTGATCTGGAACGATTTAAAATACACTTTACTTCTAATATGTGCGTTTAGGCAACTTACTCCGGAAGACCTCCAAGTTCCTTTACCAACATTGGCAGCACCAAAGTTCCTCTTGCAAAACGACTCAAAAGGCCCCTGCTATTCGGGTAAGAGGAGACATATCGACCTCAAACTATATTCCAACTGTGATTTTTCTTTTTTATAGGTATTTGCCTTCCCAAACACTTGTTGGATCTTTTCCCCATGCGAAACATGACTAGCACATACGTTTCCCGTGACATTCAAGATCAAGACTTAGTGGATGCCAACCTTTTGAATGCCAAACAGCAATTCTTCAACGACTCGATGAATGAATGCGACGAGAGTTCCGTAATTAGCAATTTCTCAGACGTTTCCTCTGTGAGCAAACGTTCCAAATGGATCAGTAAACACAATCGCAGCAGTTGCTTGCGGTGCTCCCGCTCGTCGAACAATCGACCGAACAAATGCAGCGATGCGTGTGTATATAACAAAAAACTAAAATCCTATGCAAGCTCAACAGTACAGCTCTCTGAGATTTCATACAACTCACCGGAGAGCATACTCAGCGACGACAGTCTGCCCGACCACCTGACGACGGTTATTCTTTATAATGTTCTGCGACTAGCGAACCCCGTTAGCAGCAAACAGTCCAAGTTTGCACTGCTAGAGTTGAAACAGAAACAACCGGACGCCTTTCAGGATATTTGCCTCTACACGGAGGTGTGCAAATTCCTCGGTCGCAGTACTTACCGCATGAACGCACGGCGATTTTTGCAAGAACTCTTTTTGGATTTGAATTTTGACAGTTTTAACGTGGAGCCGAATGAGATTCTAGCTCGAAAGGCTAAAGAAATAAGTCTCAAGCCGTTGCAAACCAATGTAGAGGCTCCCGAAGTAACTTCTTTCCCATCAGCATCTTCCAATCAAGTGGTAACAACAACTGCGCCACAACAACAAACTTCAAGCGTAATACCCACCACCGCGCAGTCACCATCAGCTATCACCATTGCTGGCTGGTTTCCAGCGTACAAGTCGAACATAAAATCACCGCCACTCGAGAGCGTCTACGAGACAAGCTGCGAGAATCTTATCGAATCAATTTGTTCAAAACTCTCACCTGCAGAAGCAATTCAAAATAAATCATCTACAATCATCACATCCAAACCTAACTCCAATTGCACCACTACGGACACATTACCGATAAAAAATGATCACCACATAAGCGGCAAAGCAAATAACATAGAACGACGCCTGCTAATTTCAAATGCAACCAAACGCGAGTGTTTAGAAAGCATCAACGCTGCCCGCAATAACAGCAACAACGATGTCACGAATTGTAGCTCCATCCTGCCCAAGCCACCTGCAGTCATCATCGAAAACGAGAATACAAAATACCCTCGAGGGCGTTTCTACACCCTCGAGCTCGATCTAAGCTGTACAAAAAATAAGTTTCCTATTACTGATCGACGAAAAAATGACTTCCAACCATCATCTTCGAATTCGGCGCTCGAATCACAAAGCAGTACCACAGTGCCGACGGAAAACCAGCCATCATCGAACACAACCACCCCCACATCAGCGTTGAGTCAACTTACGTTCACCAAAAGTCTATCCGCATCACTGTCCAAGCCGATCGGCAGCTTGTTCTGTGAGAAGCGAATGCAATCGTCCAAATCAGAGGCTGTCCTTTCCAAGGCTAAGCAAACCTAAACGAAAATGAGTTCTATCGAATAAGACGTATGTGAGCAGAACGCGTGTTTTCTTCAAATAGTTTGATATATCTCAACAAACACTACCGCCTCCAATTCCCACTCTCCCTAAATGCATATGTATATAAATATGTATGAATATTATATTATAAATTATTTTGTTTTCCCTCCCCCTCCCTCACATTTTTTCTGTATATTTAACTATACCACCGCAAGAGTTTATTGCAGTTTTAAATTCATACATGAACAATTCCATTTCATAAGCAACAAAACGTCGTCGTAGTTTACAAACAAATATATAAAAAAAAATTAAAAGTAATAATTACATTTAAGTGAAGAAAGAGAATTTTAAATTAAATAAATAGAAAAAGCAAAAAACAAACAAAACTAATATAAATAATTCCATTAATTGTAGCAGCATTAAATTTATATTTATAAATGCATTATTATATTATTTGCAAATAGGAACGAAAAAAAGATTTTATTTTTCTTTTCAGTAAATCAGTCCATTTCATATTTATAGTGCACTTCAATTGAGCTGGTCTTGTTTACAGGTGTATACACATTTGTCTGTATACGTTCATAAATGTGACCAATTCAGTTGAAATAACGTTCATATTATACTAAAAACAAGATTAATTTTGTACTTCATACATCCTATCGATATCATTTAGATGCTGTTTGTATCTTTATTTAAAGTTTTGTAGTTACAGTGTTTACATTTTTTTTTGAACTGTTCAATAATTGTATATTAAAATTTGTTTGTTAGATAATAAAGAAAAAAAGAAACGAGATCGTAAGTGAAAATGTTGAAAATAGTTGTATTCATTTGTGGCTTTTAGATATGTAGCATTAGAGTGGAGGGAATCGTTATCCCCTTTAGTCCACACATCGGATAATCATTGATTGATAATTTGCTACTTACATTCCATTTAATTTTACACTTTTCTCTGGTGATTTGAGCCTGTAACTCCGTAGCAGAGCCCGAAGATGCCTGCATACGTTTGTGAACTCTGCTGTTAAATTGCTCAATATTGGTGCAAATGTATCCCCTGGTAGCGCATGCTCCAAAAGTAAGTAAGTAACATAGTAGGTTGAGTTTTTGTCTACAGACTTATCCAGATAACATACTCGATTTATGTGTTGGAAAAAACTTCCTTTAATATAAGTATTCATGTTTGCCTAAGAATTGGCTTCCAAAAGTTCTACATTTAGAAAAAGTTATATCGATGTCCACATTAATATACATATCGCTCTTAGATAGTCTTAAACTTACGTACAATGCTTACGGTTTTATGGGAACAGAACCAGTTTAAACTTTCCTGGGTGTCTTGATGTTGTGAAGAAATGAAATTGTGTATGCCAATTGTCAACGTGTGATTTGTCTTGGGAGTTTTAGGAAGGGGGTGTACAATTATGGAGGTGTTGTAACTAGTGTTGTAACTGTGACTGACTTGTGCGGCCCCGGATCAACAAACAACAAATCAATCGACACCGACAATTTAATCGCACCAAGATCGGAATGAACTCTCTTGCCGAAACAATGGAGAAATACTGTCGAAAGTCTATAATCTTCAGAGAATGCCAGCAAAACGTTTATTCCAAAATATTAAATACTTAACACAAATGCAGAATACCAGTGGCGACACTGTCAACAAATCAAAATAACGGCCGTAATTACATCCAAAAATGGGTCCTACAACAAAACGCTGCAGGAGAAAGCGAAAGGAAGAACGAATGAAATAAAATCTTACAGGCCTATTTCACTTCTTCCAATAATTTCAAAAGTTTTTGAACGGATATTACTCGGTCGCTCACACCCCATAATTGAACAGAAACGTCTTTTACCTGACCATCAATTTGGGTTTAGAAGTAAACATTCAACGGTGGACCAAGTACATCGAATTACAGATGTAATTGAGAAAGCTTTCGAAGAAAAGAAAATTTGTTCAGCCGTATTTCTTGACGTGTCGCAAGCTTTTGACAAGGTGTGGCACAAAGGCCTTACTTATAAACTAAGTCAAGTTCTGCCAGAACAATTATATAAAATCCTCGTGTCGTATCTTGAGCATAGACTCTTCCGTGTGAAACTTGGAAGCGAATATTCCGAGTTCAAAGAAATAATGGCAGGTGAACCGCAAGGAAGCGTCCTTGGACCAATACTGTACCTCCTATTCACTCGTGATATCCCACAAACAAACGATACAATAGTTGCAACGTTTGCTGACGATAACAAGCTGCTATTATACAAGCAATGCTAAAACCGGTTTGGACATATGGTATACAACTATGGGGTTGTACCAGTGAAACGAATCTAAACATTTTACAAACTTTTGAAAACAAAATGTTAAGATCATTCGTCAATGCGCCGTGGTACGTAAGGAACGAAGATCTACGCAGAGATCTGGGTATTCCCGCGGTTAAAGATGAAACAAAAATGTTTGCACGAAAACATAAAAAACGTTTATTAGGACACGTTAACACAACAGTCCTCCAAATTCTTGACGAAACAAATATATTGCGGCGTCTTCAAAGACTAAGCCCTTAGATTTTGCCCGATAATAACAAACCGCGCTATAAGGAAAGTTACCTGCCGAACATATTATGTACTCGTGATAAAAAAAATTGCTGGATAAGTCGAATAATGGGTGGTGGTTTTAGTGAGTAAAAATCTCACACTACTTTGGGCACGTGCTCATCGTGTCTATGAAGATTTCCACCAGCCAACGGAAAAAAAAAGCTTTTTAGAGAGAAGTAGATAAAACTAGAGAAATGAGGATGACTACCTAACTTTGAAAATGTCAAAGCCAGTGGCAGAGATCAAGTAAGGAAGAGATAGGTAACTTTCGTACGTCTTCCCCTTCATCACCCGATTTCTTACGTGTCGCTTTTACGTTGTTACGTACTTCAAACCCCTATCGGTGTGTACATGTGAGCGGCCATCTTGTCAAAACAAGAACAAAATAATGATGGCCGCCCATGTAAACAAATACGCGAGGTGAATTTCTTTGACAATTAAAATTGTGCGGTTCGTGAATTTTATCTTCACCGACGAAACGAATTTATTTTTGTGCATATGCGCTCTTTATACGTTGGAAATAGACGTGTGTTGTTTATAAAATCGCTTAAATTCGTGGCAAAACTATAATACCATAAAAATATTACGAGGCGGATCTCTTGGGCTCAGCGCAAGCAGAAATCCCCGGCCACATTTTGTAAAAGTCGTCTGTGGACTTGCTCACACCCAAACACAAGCCAGGCAAAGGATGGTGAAGACAACCACCGCGAACGCAGACGTTTTAGGGGTTGGTGGTTGGCGAAGTTATGGTATTGATCCTGATGAATTTTCATCATTCCTCATGAAGACCTGCGAGCGTCTAGTCCACTGTGTTAACTTTAATCCCCAGCGACCACTTAATCTTTTAGCCTAATGTTTTTCTGAAATGTTGGAAAAAAGGGAACCAATCTTGGGTAGTAATACAGCATGTGTGTTGATACGGAATCGTGAGAAGAGGTGTCGGAGAAATTCTTACTTGATGTTCTCAGAGATGTAAGTACATTTGATTTAAATGATTTTCGATCGACTCAGAATCACTGAATCGATCTGTCCGTCTGTGTGCCACCCATTTTTTTGGGCTTACATTTTGAGCTAGACTAATTGAAATTTGGTTTATAGACTCTCTGTCTGAAGAAGCAGAAAAAGTGTAAAAACACCCGCGACAGGTGTCAATCAAATAAAACCCACAGCTCTATGTGTTGCAATTCATACATCTTAAAAACTCCTCATATCACTAACTCTAAAAAAAAAATCATAACAATTTTTATATTTCTCTACCTTTTCCTCTTCAGGTACATATCGTCGCAACAACATTAACCGCAACAACCGACTGGACCACAGAATCTTACCAGTGAGCCTTTTACAGTTATAAACAAACAAACTGGAAAATGATCAACCGGAAATAAAGCACCTCAATTGAAGAGATTGATGTAGTGGTAAGTAATCAAGTTGGGGAATACAGTTTTCAGATAATAACCCATTCTTTTGTATAGGCTGGAGCACATGCAGAATCCAATGGCTGCTGTTCTTTTACAGAAAGAGCAAAACCACAGCCAAATAGTGTTCGACTGTCACTACCAAATTCGGAAAATATAAAAAATTGTCATCGCATGCATGTAAGTGTTAAACTCCCTGTTATATCGACGACTATGTTTATTGTAATCCTCTTTTTCACAGATTCAGCTTTACCAAACAACGAACAGCAGTAACAACAGTCCAATTCTAACATAGGAACTCAAACACGGATCAAAAATGAAGAAGAATAAAATTGAAAGCGGCAATTCAACAACAGTATAAAAGAGGTTTTATGATCCCCAAAACAGACAAACTATGATCACAGTGCTGACCTGAACGTCAGTTGCGAAATCAACACCAAGTTCAACTTAAACCCTTCTTGAGGACACAACAGGCGCGTCATATGCACCATCTACAGTTACAATAAATGCAAAGACCGTTCGCCAACCACCTGATCGGCCCTCATAAGCGTAGTCTTAGGACACGAACAGATCAAATCAATAAGTCCAAAGCAATACCCATTACTACGATGGTAACTCTTTGTTATCTTTCCGATAAATAGTTTTCAAACCATTTACGCTCAACATTACAAACCAGAGGAATAACTTGCCAACTGTTCTTAAATAAAAACTCTTTGCATGATTTGGTGTTTTGATTTTTATTTATAATTTAGCGTTCTATGAAAACACTTCAAACTAAATTGTTGCCTTAAATGAAATTAAATTGTATACATTATTTCTTATATGAATACTAAGCGACACTGTCGATTAGGTTTTTTCGTTATCAATATCAATATAAATTTTGAAAATCATATTAAATAGAGCTCTAGTTAAAATTAATGAAAATTAGGTTTGCTAATCTTTGCGTGGATGGATTGCGCTTTCGAGTACCTTTAGTGGCAGGTTGTTCCCTCCTATAAAGAAAATGTATTGTTTAGCAAAATAATATGAAATGACTTTGTTTAACTTACTTCAGGCTCCTCGGAAGCTTCTGCACTTTGCTGCTAATTATTCACACCTTCATCCTTCTCTTCTACTACTTCTTCTTCACTACTGCCATCACTATTTGTTGCCGTTGCTTTACTTTCATTTCGGGTTCTTCATCCAACCAATCATGGGGTTTGGCAGCCGATGCGTCGGGAACCTGAGGTGGTGCATCTTCATCCCAGTCATTAGGTTTATCTGCATCTGGATCTGGAATATACATAATAAATTACTACCAGTTTACGACTGCCGAAATTTCTAAAATTTCATTATTACCTTCACACTCATCCTATACGTCTTATTTCTTGTCGTCTGAATCGTCAATTTTCCTTGATGGATTTACGGCTGGCGTGAAATCTTTAAGCAATGAACCCTCGTAAACTACTTTATGGTCTACACGAATTTGGCTTCACTAGTAATTGATACAAATGCGGAGTTTGTCTTTGTTGCGTTATCTGAAATGCAGCTTGATATCATTGCCGCACTTGTCCGGGCCGAACATGATAGTGTATGGTGTTTTGTCATTGAACTATGGAATCGGTTGAAGAAATTTAATATAATATTGTGTCGTCGTTTCTTGTTTACTCACTTTGACGTACCTTTTTGAGATCCTCTGTTTGTTTGCCTGCCTGCAGACACTAATTTTATGTACGAACCACCGCATTATTGTCCGTCCTATTAGAAAGAAATTGCATTTATATATATCTAGATGTAGTTGAAATTAGTCTGATTGTATTACCTGTATTGTGACTTCATATTGAACCACTAATGTCTTGGCATTGAAGACGAATGGTTCTTTAGGAATGATGAGATTGCAGCATGTTTTGCTTTCGACTTAAGAGCAAGCCTAATATCGTTTTTCAAAACAATTCTTTGGGGTGATTCGAAACTCCATTGACCGTCATATTGCGCGATTTCTTTAGCTAAGTCATCTTTGTTTGCTTGAGTCCACGATTTCTCGGACAACTCAATGTCATCGAAATGATCCACAAAGAACTTGCTGGCATCATATTGCTTTTTGTTGATTTAGATGCGAATGTAGGTAATATCAGTGTGGAAAGAAACACTAACGAGATTATCCTTACGAAACAACTCGAACTCGAATCTGATCTTTGCCGAGACCAATTTCTGATTCTGAATCTTATTTTACCTTCTCCGTATTTAGTTTCTTTAGAAATCGTGAATTGTGTTCATCCACGAGTTGACACACTTGGTGTTTCTGTTTCACTTTTAATTACCCGAGAATCTCTGGAACTTGCGTTCGGAACAGGTTCAATTAGATTGATAAAATATAACACACGAATTTAATAAAATAAATAAGAAATAAATTAATAGAAACTACATTTTTTTCCGCACGAAAAAAAGTAAACAATCGCCACTTGTGTCTATCAAATGGTATGTGGTAAATAAAAACAGCTGATGTTGACAAGTATAAAAAAGGAAAATCCGAGGGTCAGCTTACATCAATATGTGGTGGGATTACATTCCAATGCATTAGACAAATATTTAAAAAAAAATACGTTAGAAAATTCGTTAATTTGAAATTCAACAGTATTAATTTATATTATTCAGTATTGATTTGGTTCAAATTTATTTACACATTTCGGGAATAAATCATGGTATGCTTTTAAAATGGCGGATGATATTTAAAGTATATAATTATGTATAAATCATTATTTTAATAAAAAAATGACTTATTATACTCTTATTCACAATAGTTGTCTAATATTTTTTTATTGTTGAAAAATAAAAGCCCATGTAATAGCTGATTGACGTTCTATTACTAAATCATTTACAATCAGTAGATACAATTTCCGATGCCATCAGTTGTTATTAATGTTTTTCTGTCGTTATTCCGTTGTCAAAGTAAATTGAAGTCATTATCGAGTATTTATTAACAATGAAAACTAGAAATTACAAAAGAAAAATAATCGCAAATTGGATACAAAGCGACAAGATATATGTGCAAATAAGTAAAGAAAAAAAAATGTAGCAAATAAATAAAACTGCTTATGGAATTATTGCGGGACCTTTTTGCCGAAAAAGTCTCAATTATTGAGACGCCAAATATAAAATAATTTCCTGATTGCTTAATTTAGAATATTTCTAAGTATATTTTAATCTTTAAGTATAAAAGTATATTATAATCGATTTTTACATTTAAGAAACGTTGCTGTGTATACAAAATACAAATACGTTTGATAATAAAAAGAATAGTCAATTGTTTCTTTTTATCCTCCCTCTACTGATAGGGTTTTTTTGAATAAAAATATATTTTTTATCAATTTTAAGCTTTATATATTATTATCTGCATGGAAGTTTCAGAATTTAAAAAAATGTTGATACTACATGAATTGTTTATTATATAATATATCGCCTTTCATTGTAAAAATAAGTATGAAATAAAAACAATATACAAAGAATGGAGAGCTAGCTACTGATTGAAATGTCCCATACTTGAAAAATGATTTTATGTGTATGTGTTTGCTTTCTTATAATATTGAACCTCGAATTGTATTAAATTTAAAATGATATAATTGTGGTTTTTAAGTTTTCAGTAAAAAAACCGAATGTCAGTATAGAGAGATAAGAAATAACCGTCTATTCTTATCACTGAAGAACGTTTATGTAGATGTGCACAGGTTAAGCCTAGTGCACTTGTTCTTTTCACAGTTTTCTTAAAGCCATTTTCCTCTTTTATAACCTGCAAGCTAGATCTTTTGTGTTTAATTTAAGCGAGCACTAAGCAACGTTGTTCAAATGTAAAAATATATTATAAGTACATATTACACTCAAACGATAAGGTGCATTTTAATTTGGTAACCTATAAAATGCTTCTATAAATAAGGCTGAATGTGTTACATAAAATATTATGAAAACTGAATTTATATATATGATGAATAAATGATTAAATTATTTGCAACCGTCGAAATTCAAATTTTAGTTCATGGGAAATTTACAAATGTAACATCCACCTTACCAGCATTCCATGAGATGTGGGCAAAAGTGGGGAAAACTTTGAATTTGGCCGTTATTTTTTGTTTGAAATTTCAAATATGGCAGTTAGACTACGTTTTGACGTTTAAATGACCAGACGGTAGACAAGTGTGTGTAAATCAAACATGTGTGCACCTATTTTTGCCGTGGTGGGGAATTTATCTGTCAAAATTCTGGAAAATTCCAGGATTAGCTTGTAGGCAAAACGTAAAGTCCTGGAAAGTTTCCTATCTCTTCGTTACTTGATCTCTGCCAGTGGTACAAAGTGTAGTATCGAGGTTTTATTTAAAATAATAAAACGAACAACCTTTCCGTAAACGAATAATCGAACAGTTCCAAATAAACGTCAAAGTTAACCTAGGGAATGGGAAATCCCCTCTGGTGGATAAGTCACTTGAATATGAACCGTCGAGCGTGAATGGTGTATATTACATTGGCGACGAGGAGAAAAAAAAAAAAAAAAAACAGCGTGCTTTATTGGGAAATATACATAGATATAATTGGATTTTTTTTTTTGGTAAGTTAATATCTTTTACCTTTCAATTATTTAGGTAGTATATATATAAAACAAAAGTTTCACTTTGGGGAGAGAAGTCGACGAACCAATGTGATGATAAATGAGTTGAAACAAAAAAAAAAAAAGAGAAAAACAGAACACAAGCAGCCATTGTTGAAAAATATATATATGTATATACATATCAATCGAAGTTCACTTTGGGGAGAGAAGTCGACGATCCAAAGTGTAAAAAAAAAAAAAAAAAGTGTTGGAATAAAAGAATTTCGCTTTGGGGAGAGAAGTCGATGATCCAAAGTGTAATAAATGTGTTGGCAAAAAGATTTTCACATTCGGGGAGAGAAGTCGACGATCCGATGTAATAAAGCATACATATATAAAATGGATATGTAGTTGCGAAATAAATTGAAGTATAGACTCGAAAATTTAGATAGAAACAATTGTTTTTTTTAGAGATGATGCGACAACGAGATGGTCCACCCCCATTTGATTTTAACACGGATGCGAATTGCCGAAACCAATGGAAAGTGTGGCTTCGTTCATTCGAAATCTTCGCAGAAGCGATTGCATTAGATGAAGATGCTAAGAAACTTAATTGGATGCTACACTATGCTGGGCCCAAGGTTCAAACAATCTATGCGTCCTTACCAGACAAAGACGCTGGTGATATCAAAAGAGGACCCTTGGCATCCAGCTACTCGAAATTTGAAACATGTGCGTATGATAGAGCAGTGTCAAAATTGTGTACTTTCTTCGAACCTAAACAAAATGTATCCTTTGAGCGACATGTCTTCCACCAAATGAAACAAGGCGATGGTGAGCGCATTGACATGTTTTTAATGCGTTTGCGTGAACAGGCCGATCGGTGCGATTTTGCTGATCAACTGGAAGACGGTATAAAACATCAAATCACAACAGGATGTTCTTCGAATGCATTGCGCCGGAAAATCCTTGAAAGAGGGGATGAAAACCTTGAGAGCATTGTCAAGTTGGCTCAAATCTTTGAAGTTGTTGAAAAGCAACAAAAGACATTTGAAAGGGAGCTTATTCAAAAAGTGCCGAATCCTGAGTCACTTGAGAACGCTGAGAGCGTTTGCCAAATAAAATCGAAGAAAATAACGTGGGATGGAAACAATCATTATAATACTGTCTGTGGAAGATGTGGCTTAAAGGGGCATAAGGCTTCTGATGAAAAATGTCCGGCGAAAGGAAAAACCTGCAACAGTTGTGGTCGTAAAGATCACTTTGCTCGCCGATGTTTTATGCGAGGAAATTTAAGCTCACAAAAAGACACTTTAAAACGCAAATCAGATAATGAACAGCCAAACTACAAGACCAAACGTGAACTGGTTCAAATGATTGACCAAAATCCGAAACGCATTGAAAGTGAGTATGAAGATGTTTTCATGGTTGATAACAACGAAGAGTTTAACACTATTTGGTGTAATATTGGGGGAGTTGATGTTGAGGTAATTGTGGATTCGGGGACAAAACGAAACATAATAGATCGAACATCATGGGTTGAGTTGAAGGCTAAAAATATCCAGACGTCACAACGAACCAACGAAGTTGATGTCCAGTTCCGTGGTTACGGTGGTCACAAATTGAATTGCTTGGGGAAGTTCACTGCACTCATAAAAGTTCCCAATCAGGATACTTTCGCAGAGTTTTACGTAGCAGATGAGTTTGGCAAAATACTAATTGGCTATGACACTGCAAAAGCTTTGGGCGTTTTGAAAATTGGTTACAATGCAAACTTAAATGCTTCTGACATAAATGTTATTAATTTAAACAAAAATATTGGAAGCAAGTTAAAGACGAAGCAGTTTGGTAAAATCAAAGGTGTGCTGGTAGATATTCCATTGAAGCCAGATGTCAAAGGTGTTATTCAACCTTACCGTCGGGTACCAGCACCGTTAGAAAAAATAGTTGATAGAAAAATCGAGGAAATGTTGCAACATGGTATCATCGAAAAAGTTGATGGAGTATCCAAATGGGTATCCGGAATTGTAGATGCACCAAAGGGTTCCGATGATATAAGAATTTGTGTGGATATGAGGCGAGCCAATTTGGCAGTGGAGCGGGAGCATCATCCACTTCCAACTATGGAAGACTTTTTACCGCATTTGGGCGATGCACAGATTTTTTCAAAATTGGATGTAAAACAAGCTTTTCATCAGGTTATTTAATTTTCTTTTCAGTAAATAAAATACATTAAACAAAAAAAAAAAATTTTTTTTTTTAGGTTGAAATTTCGCCAGAATCGCGAGAGATTACTACATTTATGACCAGAAAGGGACTTTTCAGATATACGCGGTTAATGTTCGGCATTACATGTGCACCTGAAATTTTTCAAAAGTTGATGGAACAGATTTTAAGTGGTTGTGAGGGTGTCATAGTATTTATAGATGACATTGTTGTCTTTGCATCAGCAAGAGATCTTCATGATACACGTTTAAAGAAAGTGCTAGACCGCATACGAAAGTTTAATATCACGTTAAACAAAGAAAAATGTGAATTTGCGGTACCTGAAATATCTTTTAATGGCCACCTGTTGTCTGGCTCTGGTATCAAACCAATGCATGACAAATTAGAAGCAGTTAGGCAATTTCGAAGACCTAACGATACTGAAGAAGTTCGGAGTTTCTTAGGTTTGGTCAACTACGTCAGCAAATTTATTCCAAATTTAGCAACGATTAGCGAACCACTGCGTCGGCTTACAAAAAAAGATGTTAAGTTCCAATGGGGTAGTAGTCAGCAGAAGGCTTTTGAAATTTTGAAACTGAGCTTGGCGGATGAATTGACCCTTGGCTACTATGATGTTAGGTGCCCAACACAGGTTATAGCGGATGCCAGTCCCGTAGGTCTAGGGGCTGTCTTACTTCAAACACAAAGAGGTGATTCAAGAATCATATCATATGCGAGTCGGAGCTTGACAGCGCCTGAACAGAATTATGCACAGACCGAGAAAGAAGCTCTGGCATTAGTTTGGGCTGTTGAACGTTTCCACTTCTTCTTGTTTGGACGTCAATTCGATTTGATTGCAGATCATAAGGCATTGGAAACTCTTTTCGGACTGAAATCGAAACCTTGTGCGCGTATAGAAAGATGGGTCATTCGGCTTATGTCATATAAATTCCAAGTTATTTATAAACCGGGAAAATCCAATATTGCTGATCCTTTATCTCGCCTAATTAAGCAAATTAATATTAAAACGGAAGAAAGTACTGGTACTGAAGAGTATATTAAATGGATAATGTCGTATGCAGAACCCAAGGCACTTAAACTGAATGAAATTGAAGAAAAGTCAGCAACGGATGTCGAAGTACAAGCAGTTAAGAAAGCAATAGATCAAAGTTGTTGGACAAATGATGTTTCAGCATTTAAAATGTTTGAGCACGAACTGTCTTTTGTCGGAGGAATTTTGCTACGTGGCACACGAATTGTCATTCCTGAAAGCTTGCGTGAGCAAATACTTAAACTTGCTCATGAGGGTCATCCCGGAATGACATTAATGAAGAGACGACTTAGAGCTAAGGTTTGGTGGCCAAAAATCGATGCTCAAGTGGATGATTTTGTAAAAAAATGTAAAGGTTGCTTTTTAACAAGCACATTGGTAGCACCAGAACCACTCCGAAGGACAGAATTACCATCGGCTCCATGGGAGCATCTTGCCATTGATTTCTGTGGACCCTTACCTTCAGGTCATCATCTGTTTGTTATTGTTGATTACTATAGCCGTTTTATTGAGGTTGAAATTATGAAAAAGATAGATTCCTCGGAGGCGATTAAACGCCTTAAAACAATTTTTGCTCGCTTTGGTTTACCCCGTTCAGTTACAGCGGACAACGGTCGTCAATTCGTGAGCGACGAATTCAAAGAATATTTCCGTATAAATAACATCAAACTGATTAGTACGATTCCGTACTGGCCTCAACAAAATGGTGAGGTCGAGCGCCAAAATCGATCATTACTTAAAAGATTAACCATTTCCCAGAACGAAAAAGGAAACTGGCAAGAGGACTTGCATCAATATATCCTTATGTACCATTCCACACCGCATTCTACAACTTTAAGGTCTCCTGCGGAGTTAATGTTTAAAAGGAATATTCGAGACAAATTGCCCTCAATTCAGCAGCTCTCGGACGTTGACCACGAAGTCCGAGATCAAGATGCTAAAGAAAAGTGGAAAGGAAAGTGTTATGCAGACAACAAACGTCATGCTCAACTAAATGACGTTGAAGAAGGAGATGATGTTGTTGTGAAGCGTCAAGTAGTTACAAATAAACTTGCCACCACATTTGACCCAATAGCTTACAAAGTCGTTGGAAGGAAAGGATCTGAAGTAACGGTTCAAAATCCAAACACGGGAACTGAGTACCGAAGAAATGTAGCTCATGTTAGAAAAGTACCATTAGGGGTTTTCAAAACCGCATCGACCTCCTCATCAGCACCCGAACAACCGTTGGCAATGCAAGTAGCGCGAGCATCAAATAGAAAGCGAGCGATGCCCAACCATTACCTAGATTACGACTTATCAGTTCAAACAGGGGAAGCAAAGAAGAAATAAAATAATCAAACACAATCAATGTTTAAAATTAGTTATGTTAATAATAATAAAAAAAAAAAAAAAAAAAAAAAAAAAAAAAAAAAAAGTAAATGTAGTATCGAGGTTTTATTTAAAATAATAAAACGAACAACCTTTCCGTAAACGAATAATCGAACAGTTCCAAATAAACGTCAAAGTTAACCTAGGGAATGGGAAATCCCCTCTGGTGGATAAGTCACTTGAATATGAACCGTCGAGCGTGAATGGTGTATATTACACAAAGCATAAACAGGCGAACGAGATGAACAAGGAAAAGTCTTAGTTGAGACACAGTCGGTGCAGAGAATTGACTCCAGATTGGCGGCGATTGCGAGCAAACTACAATTGTTGAGGTAAAATAACTATTTAGAAACTAAGGCTTAAAATTAAATTAATTTGATTTAATGAAAGTTAGTCTACAGGATGGAATCTCATAATCACTTTGCCCATCCATATCCCTTAAAAATCCTGCCTTTCGTAAATCAAATCTTCTCACTTTGGCAGATACTGGAAAAAATACTCAAGAACTATTTTACTACTTACTCATTGATTTTGAAGGCATATATGTTTAAACTGGTTAGAATTTCCAGCCTGATGGATGACGCAGTAGAAAAAAGCTGAAGTCTAAGTTGGGCACACAAGTTTACAAAATGTTTAGTGAACATCCAAGCAATATAAGAAATTTTAAGATGAGGGGGTAATTTATTTAGTCCCAAATTACAAAAATAACAAAAGAGAAGAAGAAAACAACGTCAAATTGATCACGGACGGATATAAAGGACTCAAAATAGGAAGAAGATAGAATTCAGTAAACGAAAATATTAAATGTCTACCGCGATCCGACTAAAAGTTACCAGGGGGGTCATTCCGTTACTTTGAAAACGATTATCGCCCAAACGGTAGTCGTCGGCGATATCGTCATCAATTTGCTTCACGTAACTCGACACCTTTGGTATCGTCAATCGTTTATTTGAGAAACTCACAAACTGTAATAAATAGTTCTCAAACTATTTATTAGATGTCATATAAATTGCCATTAATGACATTTGAATTTTTTAATGTGTTTGGTGCCGCACAATTTCATTAAAAAGAATGCAAAATGTAAGTAATTGATGATTACAAACTTATACAAATAATTTTTTTTAAAAGTAGCTCAGTTACGGCGAAGCAAATTGACATGCTAGTAAAACATTTTGTAAGCATAGGTAAATGTTCCAATTTAACATATACACAAAACATATGACCAAATTACAGTGACTTAAATCCTACTTTTAGAATCTTCAAATTACAGTGGGTTATAAATTATTTTGTATGCTTTAAATACAAAATCAATTTTAAATGCCGGAATTTGACTTTATAATGGTCTTTAAAAATTAAAAACTTATATAAAGGCTATTGATAGCTTTAAAAATCATGAAATATGCTTTAGTTGTCCTTACAACATCCAAATAAATGCAAGACGTGACCTCATGAGCACTCGCTCAATAATCGTCTGTGATTTGACGATTATTGTTTTACGTGAAGCAAATAAAGTGATATCGCCGACAGCAAAAACGATTATTGATCTTACGTGATGCAAGACTAGCGTCGAAACGTTATCGTCAAACGATAATCACTTTACGGAATTAGGGCCCAGGAAAACGACCGCAGTATTTACGAAACTACCCTAATTTAATCGAAACTAATAAAAAAGTATTACCCCCTTATTAATAAACGCTGATTAGCTAATCAGGGACTAACTTTTGCGCGAGTATTTATTATGGGGAAAACTGTAAGTTAGCCATTGAATAGCTTATCAGCGTTTATAAATACAGGGGTAAGTTTATAAACTAATAATAATCCTAACCTAATCCCAAAATAACCTAAACACGATAAACTTGTTCGCAGCATCTTTCAATCGGAGAGGTTCGTCTCAATTTCGAAACATACCGAATGTCATCGGCAGAGTCTGGCCTTCCCACCCTTCATGTCTTGCGGCAGTTCCTTTGGCTACACCCCTGGCCATGTTTGCGAGGGAAAGCCCCTTGACCAACCATCAGATGCAATCCTACTGAAATGAAAGAAACATGTATTTGTCATATCCTGTCGTCGTTAGTCATTGTCCTGTCATGTCAAATCAAATCCCCAAATGACGGACCACCCACGCACCGTCCACACACCACCATCGAAGATAATTTATACCATCATTCTATCAAAAATCAGCCACGGGAATTATGCTACTATAGCATCCAAATATTATTTATTAAAAATAAACTTAAAATATACTATAAAAGAAAAGGAGATTTCTGTTCTTAATACTTCTTAATACTACTAAATCACGGTTGTCCTTGATTTGTCCCCTGAAGTTCTGATGGCAGCACTGAAGGAAGGAGCTCCAAAGAAAGTTCCACAATGGTGGTAAAAAGCGCACAGAAATTTATTTATTTAAGTCCACCATTATTTTAACAATTTACAGACTACATAATATTACTAAAAAACGAATATTAAAAGCAGAAATAACCTAACACAAATTATAATTTAAGCAGTCCTGAAGCGACAAAATTCTTAATTTTAAATTAAAATTAATTAAAAACAAAATTTAAATCTAGATTCACTTAAATTTTTGTTTCTTGTATTGTTCATGTAAATGCTTAAAAGTGTTGACGGTCAGTTATGGAGGTAAAAACCATCCATCTATTAAATTGGACCAAATAATACACATTTACAAAGCAGTTTCGGAGATTAGCGTAAACTAACATCATGACACGAGATTTTTATATATTAAGATATGCTTCAACTTATTATACCATTGCTCGTATATTATTTTTAAAATTGTTATTTATTCCATAAACATAAACGACGCTTGAAATGGTCAAGAGGCTTTAGTTCTTGAGTCAATTGCACCTTGTAATCGTGTAAATGCAAGTCTTTATGCATAATGTTCATCAACGACGAGCGTGAGAGGTGCAATTGTTGGGCACCACGACGAGTTGAGGTGGACGGCTCTTCAGCTGTAATAGCATGCACTGGTGTTTTCACATCTCCTACAGACCCGGTTTGCTCAAATTTTTGCACGATTTATCCGATTGTACGCACATTTGGACGGTTAAATTGTCCGAAAAAATCACGAAGTGCACGATATGCATTTTGATTTGAACTCCCATTTTCATAATAAGCCTTAATAACTTTTAACAATCGAGCAGATTGTGTATCTTTCCATGGTTCAAATTGAGTTAGTCTAAAATTGAGAAATGTAAAATGAAATGCAGAAAAAAACTTGACTTGACAACTTTTGGAAAGCTGGTCTCCTCCTTAGATCGTGATTAGCCTATAGTCCAATAGAATATTTGCTTAATCAAATCAATCTTGCAGATATAAACAGCAATATAGATAATTTCATCAAGTGGACCAACCAGTATGCGAAAAATTAGCAATTAAGTACCATTTACACAAAATACAAAATTTTTAATCCAATAGTTTTGTTCCAAATATTAAAATAAATATTTGTAACAAATAATTTGAAAATAATTCCAGTGCTATATCTTTCAAAAGATGCAGGTTTCACGAGTTCCACTATCTACATAATGAGCTCAAATTGATGAACAAGTGGGAATAGGGACGACATTTATTATGTCTCATTTCTCGTTTTAGATTGTCAATACGATCGTATAATTTAACGTTGCAGTGCACGTTTACACGTTTAATAACATACACTAGTCGGCATAAGTATTTTGACGAAATAAAAATCGTGCATTTTTGAGTTTAACTTCTAAATGGCTTGACAAGAATTCATGTTTATTTTTTTATTTTTATATATAACTAATACAAACTTAAAAATAGGCAAACAAATATTTTTTCATAGAAGTCAAAAAAGATATAAATTAATTTGTAATTTCGTGTGTTGGCATAAGTATTTTGACAAGTATATAACTCTAAGAAAAAACATTTTAAACTTAACAAAAGTAAATAAATAAAGAAGAATTTAGTAAAATATATAACCTCCTTTGGCTTCAATAACTTTTTGAAGGCGTCTCGGTACTGAATCTACTAAATTTTGAAGAATCTCTGGAGATATCTCTTCCCAAAGGGAAGTGACCTCAGAAATCGTCTCCTCTCTGGTTTTATTTAAAGAAACTGTTCTTTTGCGTTTCAAAAGAGACCAGACGTTTTCTATTATATTTAAATCTGGACTTTGAGGTGGCCAGTCCAAAGTGGCAACACCAACATCCTTCAAAAATTTAGTTATCATCCGGGCTTTGTGGCATGGGGCATTGTCCTGTTGCAGGATAAATGATTCACCAATAAGCCTACCTCCGGAAGGAAAGGCATTATCATTTAGGGTTCTTAAATATTGACCTTGGTTCATCGAGCCGGTGATAGGAACCAATTCACCCAGGCCATTATACGCAACACATCCCCAGAACATGACAGAGCCGCCACCATGGCTCACTTTTTGACAAACGGGGCGTCTTTTTTGCCTTTCTACCTTTGGCAATCTAACGTAAAATTTGTTTTTTGATGAGTTATACTCAAAGGAGCTTTCATCTGTCCATAGAACGCTTCTCCAGTACTCCTTTGGGTTGTGCAGATGTTCCTTTGCGAAAGACAGTCTTTTAAGCTTGTTTACCTTTGATATGTACGGCACGTCCTTAGCTTTAAATGTTTTAAAATCTCCTTCCATTAAACGTCGTCGGACAGTGCGCTCACTGATTGGATTCGTTGCCGTCAAATTCCATTGATTTGCAGCAGTTTGAGGCTTCAGGAATATATTTCTTTTAAATTCCCGTAGAAGGGTTCGGTCTTCAGTGGGCGTTGTTTTGCGCTTAGCACCCGATCTCATTAGGTTTGTGATGTCATTATGCTTTTTTAACTTATTGATTTGATAGTGCACAGTTTGACGCGACACATTAAACTCACTTGCTATGTCTTTTACTGCCGTTCCAGCGTTAAACTTCGCTACCATTGAAGATCTGACAACCAAACTCAACTCAGCCGTTTTACCCATGGTTTTTAATAAATTTTAATAAATTTTTATTTTGTTATCAACGTTAAATGTAAATTAAAGTTAACTACACAAGTTTTTTGGTTATCACGTGCTCAAAACTGTTAAAATATTTACACAAAGTTTCCGTCAAAATACTTATGCCGCGTAAAAATTCTTTGTCTGCATGCGTTCTTATCAGCAGAAAGAGGATGCAAAAGGTAAACAATACAAAACTTGGCATGCATAGAGCTAAAAATAGATTCTTTGTTTCGCGCATCATTTTTGTACCGTTGTTTTAACGATACCAAGCAAAGTTAGTCTCAATATTCACAAAAAGGTTTCGTCAAAATACTTATGCCGACTAGTGTAGTTGATATTCTAATAAACTTGTAATACCTTTGCATTTATTTTCGCTTTTGGTTTTATTTACATTAATTACGTTTTATTTGCACTTGAGTTTTAATCATATTAACCTCTGTTTTTAGTAAAATAAGGTCAATGTAGGTATGAAAATAGTGTTAAATGATAAGAATACATTGTACGCAATAATTGAACAGCATCAATTGGAATACATTTATGGATTTATTATGCACCCATATTAGTATGTCACAGTATTTTATTAATTGTTAACATTTGTTAGAATGTTTAACCACCCTGTAAATTAAGTTTCCTCACAATTCATCCCTTAACCACATTTGTGACAGTTGAAACCCTAAAAGCAACCAATCTGTAACTCAAGTATTTACCATTTTCTAAGGGTATACCTATTGCGCAGGTACAAACAAACACATTGTAAACGATTTTATGAATGAAATTAATAAAATTCTATCAAAGTCCTGAAATGTATATACAGTGCGCTGAAATCCTTTTTTTACACATTGAAAAGTCGATTTTTTACATTGTTTTTACATAAGCATATCAACGAAGTATTAACATTTATTTTTATCAAAAATGTAACCAACTGACGGATGAAAAGCATTTGTAATAGTGTAAATGTATTCCCTTCACCGTTATGCATTGTATGTGATAACCTTTGCTGTTGGTTTTAAGAAGAAAAGAAAATGATGTTTGCAAATTGGTATTCCAATCTTAGTAACCGCACTATTGGGGTTATATTTCTTGTGTGCATATCGGTTCTATACGTCTCCTATACATTTAATTCATGCCTGATGTCCCGGATAAATCGCTCCTTCAAAAAGGTATTTCTTTTCAAATCGTTGCAAAACCAAAATATTGACCCAAATAAATTTGCAGCAATCTTTTACGAATTCTGTCGGCAGTGTCATGTCGCCGATTGTACTGACAGAACCACCAGAAATAAAAATTCTTGGATCTATTGTTCGGATAGTACCACTTATGTACAACTATACCGAGATGGACGGCTCGCCGAAATATAGATTTCTTCGACAACAAGGACTTCGACCATCGCGGCATTTACCTGATACCCTTATTATTGGGGTAAAGAAGAGCGGCACCCGAGCACTATTGGAATTTATTCGCTTACATCCGGACGTTCGAGCGGCTGGTTGTGAAGTGCATTTTTTTGATAGACATTATAATCGAGGACTGCATTGGTACCGACATCATATGCCGTATACCATAGAAGGACAAATCACCATGGAAAAGTCACCCAGCTACTTTGTTACAAAGGAGGTCCCTCAGCGTGTTCATCATATGAATCCAAGCACAAAGTAAGGCATTTAATTGTTATCAGAGGGCCATTAAACAAATTTCATTATAAAAAAACCACTTGTTATAATATTTTGCACAAAGTAACATACCATGACCTTCATCTCATTCAAGGAGACTTTTATTGTGCATTCTTAAAGCTATAAAAGTTAAATCAGAATGATGACATGAGGTATTTTCGTTAGTTGTTTCTGCATTTTCAGTGAAATTGTCTGTAGCATGACAAGAGAATGCAGACAAACAGATAGTATGGCTGGATTATAGATGACTAATAAACTCGATATCAAAACGTGCTAGAAATCTAGTATATATTAAAACAAATATGAAAAAAAGTTACACATACGCCACCATTCCATTGACATATGAAGTCTTTCAACGAACCGCATTTTGGACTGACTGCAAATGAATTCAAATATATTGAGAATGCATAGAAAAATTTGCGAATAATAAGCTTCATTTCACAATACCAAAACAAAAAAAAATTTAAAAAAAAATTACACATACGCCACAGTAGCCACAATTAGGAATTTATAGATTTTTCATGAATTACATAAAGGCTTTCGGTGTTCCAGTTATGAATATATACGCGTGACATTTTTCTAACACTGTCATTAATATATTGCTTGATCCTCTACAAATTTGTTAATCGTACAAATTGCTAAGAGCGATTGTGAATATTGATTTCTTTTAACAAAAATCGTTGTTGTAGAGCAAACTACTTCTTGACATTATGTCAAAAATATCAACCATGATGAATCAAGTAACTTTCATTTAATGACAACAAATTACAGTTGTACAGTAGACGTTGCAATTGGTCTTGGATTTTTTCTAAACCTCCCAAATATTTATATGTCATAAGTAAATGCTGTCATCAGTTTGGCAGAAAACGAAGATCAGTTCGTGTTCGCATCTTGAGTTGAAAGTTATGCGTTCAACCCCAGCCGAAATTCATGAAACTATAATTCAAAGTAATACAAAAAGATATGAGAAGGCTACAATCCGCTTTGCCAATCGTTGAATACCCTATCTAATTCCATCCTTATACTAAACATCCCAAAAATTGGGCATGTCTTAAAACTTTATGGGGATGGTACATACAAAATGACATTGTCACAATATATTGCTCAGACGGTTTTCCAAATTCCTTTATGGTTCGAAAAAATACGACGTTTTTCTATTGCATCTGCTATGATGTAGGGTATACAAACGGTTTTTTATAGAAAAACGGCCCCAAAAAGTGGACATTGGTTAAAATGATTGACGAAATGTTCATATTAACATTACCAATTGTTTGTAACAAAAACTTTATGTGGACGAAATATAGATCTTTACGGTTTGTCCAAAATCAATGTTTTTCTGAAAAACAGGCGTGGCAGTGGGTTTTCTTACATTTGTTCTGCTGGGAGCCACAAGGAGTCCGTATACCAATAGCATACAAAACAAAACTAATATACCCCTATGGGATATGGTATAAAAAGTCCGTTGGTTACTAGCCTATAAGTATACAAAAACTTTCGTTAAAGATTCTGCGAATTAAACACACGTTTCTCCTTTACTTGTCAAACGTCCTACTAAAACATATAAAGGGTATTTATAACCCATTCAGTACGCGCTCTTTTTTTATCAATGTTTGTAATGATCTACAATTGTTTACAAATATGAGAAGGCCAACTTCGGTATTTTGTAAAATCTTCCTTGCAGCTTTTGAGTCACCTGCCTTACAGCATTTCTTGTTAACAAGTCTAGCCCTGATTTGTGGTTCGTGAAAAATTATTCAGAATCAACGTCTGCCCCTATAAAGGATAATTCTATACAATAAAGTTATGTGCAAAGGACTTGATCATCATTCTTAATTGAAAAATACCTATATGTCACTCAAATCAACAACTCTTCTCAAGTGAAACCCTTTAAATAAATTGTTCAATATATTGAATTGACCAATATTTCTATCACTTATTTCAGACTCCTTGTTGTCGTCCGGGATCCTGTTACTCGGGCTATATCTGACTATACACAGGCAGCAAGTAAGAAAACCGATATGAAAAAATTCGAGCAACTAGCTTTTATGAACGGATCATTTGAAGTGGTTGACACGTCATGGAGTCCTGTAAAAATAGGAGTATACTCAAAACATCTAGAAAAATGGTTACAGTATTTTCCACTGTCCCAATTACTTTTTATCAGTGGTGAAAGACTGATAGTTGATCCGGCATTCGAAATTGGTCGTGTTCAAGTAAGAACCCTAATCAGTATAACTTTTCATATATTATAAATTAATAACATTTTTAGGATTTCCTTGGATTAAAAAGAGTTGTTACTGAAAAACACTTCTACTTCAACTCAACAAAAGGATTTCCCTGCCTTTTCAAGTCGGAGGCAAAGTCTACACCGCATTGCTTGGGCAAAACTAAAGGACGAAACCATCCATATATTGATCCAGCTGCAATCGAAAGACTAAGAGAATTCTACAGACCATTTAATAATAAGTTTTATCAAATGACAAATATTAATTTTGGATGGCCATAGGCAGGATACAATTATTTTAAATTTTAGCTATTTTTATGTTAGTTTTCATTATTTTAAATGAAAACTATCCTAGAAATCGTTTCATTATACATCTCACTTCGAACCTAGAAATAATGTCGATAATTGGCTTGTTTTTAACATTTAACAAGATGTAGTAAAGCGGATATACAGTATGATTTGTGATAGTTGTTGTTTTATTTTTTAAAGTCTCTATCCAAATACATTGTTCATAGTTTATCATGATTTTAGGCATAGTAAATTTTAATTTGAACCTATTTAAGATGTTAAATCAGTCTTTTTTAATTATAAATCTACTCATATGCATTTTACATAGTAAAATATTGTCCTTTTTAATAAGTCTTAAACCATGAAGCTTCTTGCACTAATATACATATACAAAGTAACAAGATGTAAATCTTCCATAATTATAAAAAATCATCTCTAAGTCACTATGCTCAAATGCACAATTTTAAATAAAAAACAAACAAACAAATACCTAATATACACATTTTTTGGGAAACATTATTATATGCATATTTTTAAGATCAGCATAGAAGCAAAGGGGATGGATATCACCACTGACGGTATCGAGATGGCAGTAGTGGGCAAACTATTGTGTAACAACAACACTGTAACAACACCATTAAAGACAAGAAGACATGGCTCAGAGGATCAGGTATGGAAATGGTGAACGTCCTCAGCCCAAAAGAAGCTGAGTGCTTTTAAATAAATGTTAGAGAGCACACCACAGAGTTGAAGCCCAGTATAAAATACTGAAGAGTATTGTTAGACTACAGGCTTGTCTTCAAAGTTCAAAGATCACCTAAAGCACACTGGTAAGAAAGCTAGTCAGGGCGATCGCCGAAATCTCAAGTCTAATGCCATACATTTTTGAACTCAGATAGCCAATAAGAAACTTGCTTTCAACGGCTTTCAAACGGTCTCAAGGGATGCAAGAAGTGTAATAGTACGGCGAATGCTTATTGAGCTGGTGGTAATATCTCAGCGTCAATATATAATGCAGAAAGAATACTGCGATAGAATGATAAAGAAGATAAAATGCAACATAAAATGGACAAAAATTCTGCCTAACATTGTATAGTGGAAAAGCAAAAAGCAGTTCCTCATGGGAATTAGAACTTTTGAGAAGAGTTTTCTATGGTACGGGTTTTGCGTCGTTTATGTTATCCAAAAATAAAACATGCGACATCGCAAACAGCATTATTATCAACAGTCAGTAGCTTGAAAACCAATTTAACAATTGCAGTTTGATCGATCATTAAAATTTTTCCTGACAAAATTCTAATTATATATTGAATTCTTGTCTTCAATGTTTTATAATTTATGAAAACTTTCGAGAAACATTCTGGAGTTAAATTTCTATATAAACATCACGATATTTTTTCTTTTTTTTAAAGCTTATATGTTCTCCATTCTCATATCTCTGACGCCTCTAGTGTCTAGTCAATTCGTCTGCAGTATTGCATTGTAGATCTTATAAGCAGCGTTCAAAGTCGGCAATCATTAAAGATGGGGTTTTCGGTTTAAATTTTTTTTTATTATTTGTTTGTTGTATAATAGTGAAAAAAGAAAGGGTGTATGTTGGCTGTTTATATAAGCTAACCAAAAATGAATGTCCACATTAAATGTTGAACAATTATTTTATTTATTTAAATTGAATATGATTATTTGATTTTTGCGTTTCATACAATAGCTCTGTTTTAACTCTGAGCTGAACAGTAAACTTCAGCTTTTGTGTACCAAGAGAAAAAATGCTGTGCGAAAGTGTCCTGCTTTATCAGCCTGAGTTGGACAATCTAGAACACACTTTTCTGCACCAACTTTTAAGCTTCAGGCAATTAGACATAGATAGTTTCAATTTTCAATATCTAGTTGTCAGTTTTCTTGTTTTGATTCTATTTTGTTATATTATAAGGGTGTTTTTTTTAGAGGTTGGTTTTTCGAATAGAGATAAAACTGTGGTCAAATCGGGCAACTGCTGAATAGATATTAAACTGTGGTCAAATCGGGCAACTCTTATGTCATTTATGTTCATTTTGGTTTGCCATTTCATCATGAACAGGTTGACAAATGAACAGCGCTTGCAAATCGTGCAAATTTATTTCGAAAATAATGGTTCAGTTCGCGAAGTTTACCGCAAGCTCCGTCCATTTTATGGTCCATCAGAGTAATTTCGCACTACGTTTACTCTATGTGATAATACGCATCAACAGAGACGTCGGACAGTGCGCACCGACGAAACAATTGCCGCTGTAGAGCAAAGTGTTGAAGAGGACCCGAATAAATCGATTCGCCGCCGTGCACAGCAATTGGAGCTTTGTCCAAAAGCTTTATGGAAGATTTTGCGCAAAGATCTCGACTTACGACCTTACAAGATCCAGCTTGTGCATGGACCATGCAATGCGTCGTGTATTTGCTGTATGGGCCGAAAATGAGATTGATCTCGATGCTGATTTTCATCGCAAAATTTTGTTCAGTGATGAGGCTCATTTTTGGTTGAATGGCTACGTCAACAAGTAAAATTGCCGCATTTGGAGTGAAGAGACCCTTGAGACGCCATTACATCCATAAAAACTGACTGTTTGGTGTGTTCATTGGGCCATACTTCTTCCGAAATGATGCTGGAGAGTCAGTTACCGTTAATGGAGACCGGTATACAGCCATGATAACCGACTATTTTGTTCCCGAATTGGATGGCATGAATGTGGATGAGATGTGGTTCCAACAAGACGACGCTACATGCCACACAGCGCACGTCACAATCGATTTATTGAAGGAAAAATTCGATGAGCGCATAATTTCGCGGAACGGACCTGTCAATTGGCCACCAAGATCGTGTGATTTGACATCATTGGATTATTTTCTTTGGGGATATGTGCCACACAGCGCATGTCACAATCGATTTATTGAAGGAAACATTCGATGAGCGCATAATTTCGCGGAACGGACCTGTCAATTGGCCACCAAGATCGTGTGATTTGACATCATTGGATTATTTTCTTTGGGGATATGTGCCACACAGCGCATGTCACAATCGATTTATTGAAGGAAACATTCGATGAGCGCATAATTTCGCGGAATGGACCTGTCAATTGGCCACCAAGATCGTGTGATTTGACACCATTCTATTCAATTTCATAAAAAAAAAGAACTAAAAATGGAAAAGCAATGAAAATGTATGCAATGTTTCTTTTGAGTGCGATAACTTACTTACTTACATAAGTGGCGCTACATTCCAGAATGAACCTGGGCTGTAAACAACATGTCTCTCCAATTAGCCCAGTCCTTAGCTAACTGCCTCCAGTTGTGCACTCCAAAGACTCTGCGAGCCGGAGTATTGGTGTCCATTCGTCTTCGTAGCCCGTCAACGCAAACGGGGCCGATGATTTTACGAGGAATTTTTCTCTCGAATCGACCAAGGATATCTTTATCCGCTTTTGATACGGTCCATGCTTCAGTGCCGTAGAGCAGGACTGGAATGATCAGGGTCTTATACAGGATCTCCTGTCGGTACAAGGATAATACGTGATGTCCAAATGATAAGTGCTTTGAAATTACCTATCGGCCCAGGAATGGACAGGACAGAGAGGACAACTTCCACATTAGAGTTGATTCCCGGTTTTCTTTCATCTCGATATGTGTTCCAGTTTGGGTGCGAAAAACTTATCAGACGTTTTTAACTTTCTCTTACAAAGAGAAAGATATTGTTTTCGTGAAAATTTTCGACCTCGAGATTTTGATTGATTCTAACATTACGATGATAGCGGAGCCTAAAAAAGTGGTTTTTGGAATTCCGTGCGTCTGTCCGTAATGGTCTCCCCAGCCTAAACGGCTTGACCGATTTTCTTCAAATTTCGTATCCAAGTTTGTTTTGGTCATAATTCTAGGCCATTTTTTTTGTTTGCTTTTAGCCATGTTAATAACGGTACCTGCCATATAAAAAGTACACATAATCTCAAATTTCTCGAAAACGGCTCTAACGATTTTGATTAAACTTCATACATACTATAAGCATATTAGTTCCAACAAAACTGCATACTCAGTTTTTTCGAGAAAATCCATATAACGGATTTTGTCATTCGGGCCATATAAAGAAAATTGTTAATTCCTCGCAAACTACTATGTCAAATTGAATGAAATTTAATAAATATACTACTATAATAGTTTTAAACAATTTCACATAATTAGTTTTAGCCCAACTATCACTTAACGGAATTTTCAGTTTTGGCCAATAACGAAAATTAATTATTTTTCACATAGACACCGATTTCTTCAAATTTTGGAGTAAACGTTCGAATAATCAAATTTCGACATTTTACATATAATTTTTAGCATTAATAATCAAAATGCGCACTATTTGATCTAACGCCCAACTCGCTGTGAAAGAGAAAGTTTCGTACGACCCAGTCGTGCACCCACCACTCGTTTTTTTTTTTGGTACGAGCATTCGAATTCGATTGTTTGTGATTAAGGAAGTTGTCGTAGCTTTTACCCTTACCATCGAAGAGGCGTTGAAGTCTTTAAAATGCTTCTTTGGACTCTTTTGTAATTTTAATGATTTTTTTTTGTAGATTGGATTGTATCTCAATTGTGTGGTATTAAAGTTTAAAATAATTGTTTTTTTGAGAGAGTAAGGAAATCGGCGCGGTCAGAGATTTAGACACGACAAATGGAATATAAAATAGACGGTTGCAAAGATTAAGGGCTGAGAGTGTATGTTGAAATTGGCTAAAAAATAGTCTTTAATTAATGCTGTCCATTTCAAGGAAAGGTATAGATCTTACCGTACAGGGACGGGTTTTTAAAATGATTTTACTTACTTGCTTAAGTGGCGCACCACTTAAAGCTAGGTCTTCCTCTACTGCGTCCGACGTCTGGCTGGGAATCGAAGACTCTGCGAGCCTTTGTACGGTCCCTGCTTCAGCGCCGTAGAGCAGAACTGGGATGGTCATGGTCGTATATAGGATCTCCTTTTTAGTTCGGGTGAGGGCTTTACTACTAAATTGACTTCTTAGCCCGAAGAAACAGCGGTTGGCAAGAGTAATTCTTCGTTTGATTTCTGACGAGATATTGCTGTGTTGTCAGAGTTAATAGCGGAGCCGAGGTAGACAAAGTCCCATACTACCTCAAAGTTATATCTGTCAATGGTGACGTTCTGTCACATTCGTCGATGTTATGTTTCCTTTCGTGTTGACAACATATACTTAGTCTTACCCTCATTTACTGCTAAACCCATTTTTGCCACTTCCTTCTCTATACTAGCAAACGTGGCTATGACATCACGTTGAGTCCTACCAATGATGTCAATATCGTTGGCGTATGCTAGTTGTTGCACCGATTTTTTGGAAAATTGTGCCTCTGGTGTTGGCTCGGGAGTTTTGCACAATCCTCTCAAGAATCAAATTGAAGAAGTCACATGACAGCGCATCGCCTTGTGGATCGGGCAAATGATGCTGAGGTTCCATTCTTTAAGCATATTTTCATCATCTCCGCCAGCTTTATAAAGCTCAGCGGGAAGGACGTCATTTCCGGCGGCCTTGCTTAGCTTGAGTTTAGATATTGCTATCCTCACCTCACTTAGGTCGGATTGTTGGCAGTTTTTGCTGCCGTTGCCAATATTAAATGGTTCGTTCTGCCTGACAGCGGAATGTTGTTCGTCATCGCCCGCCGTTTAACAGTCTGCAAAAGTGGTTCTTCATATCCTCAGCATCGACTGTGTCTCAACAACGATATTTATTTGTTCATATCGACAGGATTCTGTTCGAGCCTTGGCTTTGACGGTTTACACTTTGGTAAAACTTACGAATATCGTTCATGGAATGGCACCTCTCTAGATCCTCGATCGCGCGCTTTTTCCCATTTTTTTTTTCAAAAACTATGCATAAATTTCATTTGATTTAAAAAGTAGCTAATAGAACAAAGTATGGCTTAAAAAATAGTATATCTAATACTTAATTGTAAGTAAGTTCGTTATTTTTTTAATATTCTTTTCCCATTTTAGTTATTTTTTTATGAAATTGCCCCTCCCGCCCAAATGGGAGATAGAACCCCCCTTCCATAGTAAAAATAGCTTGTATTCAACTATTCTATAAATAATTTTTGGCGCCGAAGTTATCGTACTCTCCCCATCAAACCATATCTATGGACTATTTAAAAGCAATACCTGGGCCTTAAATTAAAAGAACTGTAAGAATAATTTCTTACTGTTAAAACCAGAAATTAGTAAGATGATTTGAATATTCTAAATAAATCTGCTTGCACATCATAGCTTTGCTAGAAGCTTCGTCCACTTGCTCACCTGGTGTTTCAGGTTCATCATACACAAGAGATTCGAAATACTAGCGGGCAATACTACAATCGAATCTTGACACTAAAAGTGTTTTACAAAAGAAGAATGCATTATTGTTTACGAACACTTTTAACAACTGAGTCAACATCTTTGCAACAGATTTAATTATCATAATAATATAATATTTACACGCTAATTTCGCCTTCAAAAGCTAGCAAACTAGGTGATGTCTCACTGTCAACTTATATTTTTTGTATGGTAATGTCAATTGTAATGGGATGACTTGATAAATGACTCGTTCATTGGCAATAAAAACATATATCATACAAGCTAAACGTAACTTATAAAAGCAACTCTACCATAGATAACGTACATCAGACACAGCTGTGCTTACACTTCAACGCTACCCCATGTATCTCACACCCGATAAAGTAGAAGAAGCTTTTCGTTCAAATGCGAATAACTTGACAACGCTTTCCAACAACAAATCAAGCGTGCATTATAAGTTACTCGAACAAGAGTTACACTGTCTTTCATTCAGAAATGTCCACGGTCAAGTCTACAACTATACCTTTGTCGCATGACTGAGGTTGATTTTTTTTATATATACGTGTATAAATTTATTTATTTTTTAATAAAAATAATAGACACGACAGTGTTTGCGCAACTACCGGGACTGCCGCTCAGAGTAACAGCCATTACACCAGGTCAACATTAGTTGCCGCCGGAATATCACCTAGTTCGGAGCGATATTATTGCAAGTCCATTGTCGCGCATTATTATTTTGGGTGCGATTTTTGTTCACCATATTCACCACCTTCGAACAAACGTGCGTTTTAATAGTCGTTGATAGTAATTACGAAAGTTAATAATAATATTCTTTGGCTTAATAATAATCGGGTTGTGAAGAAAAAGTAATTATGTTGTTTTCTGCAGTGACATCGGGAAAAGATCTTTTCAGGGAAAATAAATAGAAAATAGAGTTTAAAAACTCTATAAATTTGTTGTTTAATATTTCTACTTTATGTGTGTCAACGTCAAGTTAGACATAGGGCTAGTTTACTACAACACGAATGTAGAGTGTTCAAGGACGGCTGAAATGATTGCGAACAAAGTGGATTTATTGTATTCTTCTTCTGCCCATGGAATTTGTGTCCAGGTATTTAATCATTTTATCATTACCGTTATGTGTTTAATGTATAAAGTTTTTTTTTAAAAAGCGATTAACGCTTTGCCCTCAAATCATGATGTCACTTTAATTCAACTTTCGAGTATCACCGTCCTTGTATACCTGTATAACATATCTACTTACCCCATACTTATAGATGGATTAGTGAGTTTAGCTTTTAGCGGTGAGAGTAATATTTTTTTACGAATTGAGGATATTTTTGTTTTTGTTTGTGATGTTATCAGATAATAGATATCTAGATCGTAGATAACATAAAACGCATACTGCATAACACAGTAAATGTGCGGAGTTATAGGTATAACGTAAACAAGCCTTTGTTGACGTTTGCGTAAATAATAATTGAGTAAACAGAATCAGAGATAGTAGCGTCATAACTTAGATACCTCATTTTTTTTGTTATCATTGTGAATAAAATATATATAGAAGTGGAGTGGATTGGCTGCTGTTATCTTTTGCATATAGATATATATCTAATTTGACACAACTACCGGATAAAATATTTTCTGAGTTACTTTCATCCAAATCAATCAAACGAATCTACTTATTCAGCAAATCCTATTAGCATACGCGGTAACCAGACTTTTATAAGATGTTTAAAAATCAACATATTAAAAAAAATCTTAGTTAACCAATAATTACATATAGCTTTTTAATACTGGGTTTATTTCTAAGTATTCATTTTGTTCTTGAAGAGATCCGATATCTTCTAGAATGTCTAATTTTTCTGTTTTTAGTGTGTATTTATTTTTACAACAACGAAGTTAAATCAAAATCAGTAAGAATTATTATGGGAACAAAGCTAAATTTTTATTGGGCTATTAAAATTACCAAATTTGTAAAATAACAAATTTATTTAAATATCATGTCAAATAGTTTAAGAGAATGCAATGAATAAAGACCTCCTGAATAATACTTCATAGCTGATTAAACAGCCGTAGTAACTTTAAAGTCGTCGCCATTTTTGTTTTGATCCATTGTATATCATAGACAAAATTTTATTCAATGAATTTTCTCTCAACAAACAAAATACACAATCAAATTAAGTAGAATGATCACGGATGAAAGCTACTTTGATATAAGGACAAGAATCTCGGCTAAGCAAATCACTTTTAAAATTATAGAATATATCTCCGAATGATTCTCTTACACATAAACCTACCTCATCGTCAATCAGTGAACAAATTTTAGGAGTTGTTAGGTATTTTCCAATGGAGTTGTTAAGTCCAACGCACAACCCACATTTAAATTAGTTTATTTTTCCTAATACTAAGCTAAGAAATAGCAAGGATAATAAAAACAAAACAAAATAATTTCTCATAATAATATAAATTTATTTATATTATATTCACTGATAGGTCTGTTTCCTTACAATATTATTTTAACTGATTCTTACTATTTTTACAGTTTTTTTAGCGAGGAAAAATCTACCTGCAGACATTTCTGCTGGTAAGAATTAGTAAACTGCCTGTTGATACTTGAAAGTGGCAAATCGTTTGTTTTATTTCATTATTTTTTCTTTAAAAGGTTAATGAACTAAGTAAGTTTTAATGCCTTTTTCTTAAGGTCAGTGCGGATACTTTTGTATAAATGAAATGAATGAAGTGAAAACTGTCAAATCTCCAAAATCGAGAAAGTATTCACTCAATTCAACAAGTACCAGTATGCTTTCGCAAAGAAACATGAAAAACCTCATTTATTGAAGTATTTATTATGAAAGAAATGACAAGCAAAAATTATCTCTTCATTTTGCCTATAAAATCTTCGAAAATTATTTTTACGAACATAAATATTAAGATAAATCTGGAAAAATTAGACATTTCTGCGGGTATTTTTAATAAAACAAAGAATTATTTTGTTGGTTTCTGTCAAACTCCTGTGCTGTCATCTTTGAAGGTTTTTATTTTTTCACCAAAAATTCAGCGTGAAGAAAATCTAAAAAAAAATTAACAAGACTAAATGTTTTTATCGTTCTTCTATTTATATACAACGGTTTTGTGAAGTTTTACATCCAAGTTTACTCAATATTACTCTTGCACATGAGTATGCGTACGGACCATTAGAAGGCAATTTGCCCTAAAAAATTTGAGTGATTCCATCATTACATTTGAGTGATTATATCAAAAGTACGGGAGAAGACCTCTTATTTATTTTATGTACTGATTTTAATTTTTAACGTCATATCATCAAACTCAGGTAAAAGCTATTTCGATAAATTTTTCGCAATATTATCGCAGATTTAAGTCATGTTTAGTTATACGTTGGACCCAGTTGTTATCTGAACTTTTGATAGATTTCGTTAAAATGACATGTGATATGATATGTCCAATGTGTACTTTAAATATAATAATCACCTGTAACACAACCAATATCCAAAGATTGTCAATGAAATTCGTCTAATCAATCGGGCGAAAGAAGTTACCACTTATGCATTTATGCAGGCTCTATTAATTCAAGTGGAAAGCGTAATTACATTTGTAGCTATAATATATATACAAGTACACTCCAAACTTACAAATGCATCGATACTTTATTGAATGGTAATCAAAACTTACTTACTTAAGTGGCGCTGCAGTCCGGGATGAACCTGGGCCTCAACCAACAAGCCTCTCCAATTAACCCGGTCCTTAGCTTACTGCCTCCAGTTGCGCACTCCAAGTTGGTTGAGGTCGATTTCTACTTGTGCGCGCCACACGCGAGGTCTTCCTCTACTGCGTCCGACGTCTGGCTGGGAATCGAAGACTCTGCGAGCCTAGCCATCTAGCCATCTTAAACGTCCAATGCGGAGTTTTTTGACTAGGGGTATGTCGCTGTACAGCTCGTATAGTTCGTGGTTGAATCTTCGTCTCCATAGCCCGTCAACGCAAACGGGACCGAAGATTTTCCGAAGAATTTTTCTCTCGAATCGACCAAGGATTTCTTCATCCGCTTTTGATACGGTCCATGCTTCAGCGCCGTAGAGCAGGACTGGGATGATCAGGGTCTTATATAGGATCTCCTTAGTAGTTCGAGTGAGGGCTTTACTACTAAATTGCCTTCTTAGCCCGAAGAAACAGCGATTGGCAAGATTAATTCTTCGTTTGATTTCTGATGATGTTGTTGTCAGAGTTAATAGCGGAGCCGAGGTAGACAAAGTATCGTACTACCTCAAAGTTATATCTGTCAATGTCAATCTTTCGTGTTGACAGCATATACTTAGTCTTACCCTCATTTACTGCTAAACCCATTTTTGCCACTTCCTTCTCTATACAAGCAAACTATGACATCACGTTGAATCCTACCAATGATGTCAATATCTTCGGCATATGCTTGTAGTTGCACGGATTTTTGGAAAATTGTGCCTCTGGTGTTGGCTCGGGAGTTTTGCACAATCCTCTCAAGAATCAAATTGAAAAAGTCACATGACAGCGCATCGCCTTGCCTAAATCCTTTTTTGGTATCGAATGTGTCGGTGAGGTCGTTTCCGACCCTGATGGTGCAGCGAGAATTCTCCATCGTCATCCTACACAACCGGACGAGTTTGGGCGGTATACCAAAACTAGACATGGCTCTGTATAGTTCGTCTCTATAAATGCTGTCGTATGCGGCTTTGAAATCGATACATAGGTGGTGGGTATTGATTTGGACTTCTTGGGGTTTTTCCAGGATCTGCCGATGTGTGAGAATTTGATCGATCAGGTTGTTGGTAAACGGTTTCAGGCGTTTAAATATTACGGCAGATAGGATCTTGTAGGCGACTTATGTCTCTGTAGTTGGCGCAGTTCAGAGGGTCTCTTTTTTTGTGGAAAAAAAAGGAATGGTAATCAATACATTTTAATATTACCAGAAGCATAAAAAACTAGGAATTTAAATAAATATTATAATTTATTCGTCAGGGAAAGTAATTTAGTAATCAACCCTTATAAGTTCAATTTTTTTCGTAAACATTATCATATACTAATACATGAATAGATTTATAGATGAAGGCATTTTGCAAACTCTTGAGGACTGCTAAAAATATCTTGACGATACATTTACTGCGTTTGAGAAAATATCGACTTCAAGCTTAAAAATTATGTGCATAGTTTTAAAATGATTCCTTAAATCTTCACTGTGCTACATTTTGACATAGATGGGAATTTATTCGTTTTATCATTTATTCATTTATTCCAAGTGGTTTTCTACAACAATCGTTATATCACAGAAATACATGATTTCTTCTTGCCACGTGTGTTTCCTGAATTATTCATCACGTTTATATATGCATTTTGCAAAAGTGAAGCAATTAGTTAACAGTGCTGCATTAAATTGATTCTAATCGACTGTACGTTTTAATGTAGGTGGCTTCATTTTGACCTTAAACTTTAAAGGGTTGACTTGTGTATACCTAATTTATAAATATATTTGAGACTTCATTCTAATGGACCGTGTATAATATATGAGCAAAGTCAAGGCGGTGGTTCATTTGTTTACCACGATTAATCAATACAAACGAAAACATCTTGATTAGTTACGAGTGGGTTCACGATTTTGTTGTTTATTGTTAGTTAAAAAATATATATACCATATCTGATTATGTTAATTTATAAACATTTCATTCTGCAATATACTTAAGACATGACATCGGTATTTGGATTAAATAAGTTTAATTGGTTCTTTTTTATGTAATTTATTAGAACACTATATGCAAACAAACTTTAGAGCTTATCAAATATAAATACAACTGTTGATGGAAGGCTCAATTTTGTTTATAAGAACAAATATTTCTTATACTTATAAAGTTATATATAGTTATATTTGTCAATGGTAACGTTCTGTCCAATTCGTCAATGTTGTGTGTCATTTCGTGTTAACAGCATAAACTTAGTCTTACCTCATTTACTGCTAAACCCATTTTTGCGCTTCCTTCTCTATACTTGCAAACGTGGCAATGACATCACGTTGAGTCCTACCAATGATGTCAATATCGTCGGCGTATGCTAGTAGTTGCACCGATTTTTGGAGAATTGTGCCTCTGGTGTTGGCTCGGGATTTTTGCACTATCCTCTCAAGAATCAAATTAAAGAAGTCACATGACAGCCCATCGCCTTGCCTAAATCCTTTTTGGGTATTGAATGTGTCGGTGAAAACCAGACTGTTAAGGGCATATCAGGTTGTTGGTAAACGGTTTCAGGTGGTCACATATGCAGATACGGCAATATTGAGGAGACTTATCCCTCTGTAGTTGGCGCAGTTCAGAGTCTCCATTTTTGTGGAACTGGCAAACGATGCTGAGGTTCCATTCTTTAGGCATACTTTCATACAACCAGATTTGGCTTATGAGTTGGTTGGATGTTACTCACCGAGTCATCTCCGCCGGATTTATAAAGCTAGACGGAAATGCCGTCATTTCCGGCAGCCTTATTAATCTTAATTCTCACTTCACTAAGGTCGGGTGGTTTGTAGTTTTCGCTGTCTTCGCCAATGTTGAATGGTTAGTTCTGCCTGACAGCGGAATGTTGTTCGGCATCGCCGTTTAACAGTCTGCAGAAGTGGTTCTTCCATAACCTCAGCATCCACTGTTATTTTATATATCATATCTACTTCTCGACAGACTTATATAAGTGGAGTAACAAACGTTTAACAAAACGTATAACAATGAGTGTTTTTAGTTTTTTTAACGTTTGTTACACCACTGTCGAGTCTGTCGAGAAGTAGATATGATATAGTGGGGAAAGTTTGGTAGTTGACTCTAGACTCCTCAATACAGGTCGTTGCACACAATTTTGATTCATTTTTAACTTTAAGTATATAACAGGGGACCTGTCTAGTCATGATTAAATTAAATAAGCCTCAAATGTCACATGATTAAATTAGTCGATTGACCGAGGAAAAGAGAGATTCATATAAGATATCTTCGTTTCAGAATGCGGCTAATACTGAGTGGTGCAGTGTTTTTAGTAAATACCCTATTTGCAACAGTTAATGGACTTATTAATTTATGTGACATTTAATTGTATGTCTAATTTTGATCTGTCAAGCAAGAGAGAATTCGACGATTATGGCCCAAAAGTAATTATGTGCAATTGTTGCAAACAGTAATAGTAGAATATAAATAAAATTTCATTCAATTTGAAAAAAAAGTTTGCGAGAAATCGACAATCTTTATATGGCCTAAATGCAAAAATCCGTTACATGGATTTTCTCGAAAAAAAAACTGGGTATGCAGTTTTGTTGGAACATAATGGCCTAAATGTAAAAATCTGTTATATGGATTTTCTCGAAAAAAACAATGGGTATGCAGTTTTGTTTCAACTAATATGCTTATAGGATATAAAAAGTTTAATCAAAATCGTTAGAGCCGTTTTCGTTAAAATTTAGGTTATGACAGGTACCGTTAAAAACTGGCTAAACGTAAAAAAACAATTGCCTAGAATGACCAAAAAAACCCAAGATACGAAGTTTGAAGAAAATCGGTCAAACCTTTTAGGCTGAATAGACCATTACGGACAGACGGACAGACGGACAGACGGACAGACGGGCAGACGGACAGACGGACAGACGGACAGACGGACAGACGGACAGACGGACAGACGGACAGACGGACAGACGGACAGACGGACAGACGGACAGACGGACAGACGGACAGACGGACAGACGGACAGACGGACAGACGGACAGACGGACAGACGGACAGACGGACAGACGGACAGACGGACAGACGGACAGACGGACAGACGGACAGACGGACAGACGGACAGACGGACAGACGGACAGACCGACAGACCGACAGACCGACAGACGGAAGAGAAGCATTGTGTTCTTCAAGAGCTTTGATTTTAGTAAGCGCCTCAGTATTAACTTGATTAAGCTGAATAATTTCACTATACAGCATTTGCAATGTTATTGTTGCTTACCCGTATTGATGTCATCATGGGAAGCAAGAGTTGAGATTAACGCTGGACTCTTGATTGCTGTAGATGGACTAGCAGTTTCTTTGTTTCTGTTGATTGAAGAAGCACTCTTAGAACAGACGAGGTTTACAGATGAGTACGTTGGACCACCTCCTAATATTGACATTCTCCGCTGAGTGACACAACTACCACACTTGTAACCTCGACTACCTTTTTCATAAAATTCAATTTCTCTTTTTTCCAATTTGGCGCACTTTCCATGGTAGTATTCTTTGCAATTGATGCAATGAATCTTAAGTTCTTGTCTATCGATTTTCAAATCACATAAACCGCACTTCATTTTTACACTTTTTGTTTTTCAATAGCTCAGAAGAATGAATAAAATTCTATATAAAAACTATATTTTACTTGGTTTTATGTTTTTAAGTTATAAATTCAACTTTCGAAAGGAGTAATTCCCTTATCCTTCCTATACAGGTAATAAAGGGAGAAGCAATGAAGCTGTTGTAATAAATATAGGGTGCGCCATATTTTATGTGAATATTGGTTCATGCAATTTATTTGAACTAATTTTTGAACAACTCTATTAATTAAACTAAAATGTGCCATTTTGCGGTGTTTTCCATATGTTTTTTCTAGCATCTTGGGCAGTATAGCAATGATTTCGGCACGAATGTTTCCTTTCAATGGTCGGAGGCTTACTGGTGTATACTTTGCTTTTCAAATAAACCCAGAAAATGAAGTCAGGATGGGTCAAATCAAGAGAGTCAATTTTTGAAAGTAAAATATTAGTAGTGTGACATGGCGCACCGTCATGTTGAAACTAGTGTCCATTCAGACCTTTTGCACATATTTTCTGAAGAAAATTGCCAAATGATGGTTTTGGTGCAAACGTTGACCATAATGGTATTTTTTTTTTTGAAATTCATTTTTATTTTCATTCAACTTAGAACTAGCCTACTTATCAACTTCTTAACTAACTTACTGGCCCTATGCAGGCGCTTTAAATTACATGATAACTGAATAATAATGCCTTTCGGCCTATTATCTAGTTCAAATGATTCAAATTATCTTTATTTTTCTAAACCAAGAAACGTTTTTTTTTGATTTTATTAAAACTTACACACTAATTAGAACTGCTTATGGACTAATTAAAACTACATAAAAACTAATTAAAACTACTAAAAATAACTTAACAACTAGAACAGCCACAGCAAGCATTTTTTTGTCACCACGATTGTTTACCCTAGCCTTAACCTGAAACCTACTCCGACGGTCCCAATTGGACACACTCCGGCTGAACCGCAGGCGCTCTCCTGCGTCCTGAGCAACGACGTCTAGGTCGTATAGGAACCGTCTGTCCACATTCTATCCGAAGGCGTGGTAGATTAGCCGAACCGATGATCTATCCTGTATCAGCCCTCGGCTATCCAAATATAGGAAAGCTTCAGGCGGAATGAAGCGGTTTAAACGGGCACTTTCAAAATATTCATCATTGGGGTAGAAGGTACCAAAGATGAGACTATTGCTCGAGGCCATAGCTCTTGCCACGTGAAATCGAATGAGTTTCACCAGAAAATTGTCTATTCTGTTTATGTTGGTCCCGTTGTAAAGGACCTGGTTGGAATAATATTTTGTGAAGTCATATACTGGTGTTCTATGAAGTCCAAGGCAGCTTCTCAAACACCCGTATCTTTTCCATTTGAGATGGGGCAACGTTAAACCACATAGGGCAAATCGTGAGCCGCTTTAACCAGTTTATTGCAACGCCTTGGACGTTGATGAACGGCATGTTGACGACCTCCTACTAACTCGTGCTCAATTTATTTGATTTTAATCGGCCATATAGGATAGATTTCTACTTTGAACAAATTCAACTGGACAACAAATAAAAAAGAAAAATATACTTACTTTAAAGTTTGTGCCCCTTTCTGAGGGTTCCGAATCGAACTTCAATTATATTGACCTAGAAATTCAGATATACGTAGATAGGTACATCACCGGCACATTATAGATACATGTAATTAACGATATACTTATACACGGTACACGAACGAACTCCTATCGATTTTTTTAATACTTTTTAAACATTCACATGTAAATTCTTTATCACCACCAACTCCAACACGTGTTAGCACAGGGTGTTGAAGATCTCCTATATATATATACTATATGTAGACTAACTCTTAATAAGTTTTCGATAAGTACCATAGTTTTCAATACATTTCAAATAATAATATAATTTGTTAGGTACTAGTGTAACTAGTATACATAACCTCATCTATGACTGTTTTGAGGTCAATTTATTGGAAATGAATATTTCGAACACCCTTTCCACATATGTATGTGTATATATTTATAACTTTTATAATTATGGAGACATCGATTTCAGTCGCAAGTTCCCCGAACAGCAATTCCTCAATGCAACATGTAGGATGTAGGCGTGCTCTTGTTTAAAAGTTTCAATACCATGCGTGCACACTGAAGGCAGGTTTCTGTGCCGCATTTTTCTCACAGGTCTCATGGATATTTTATGAAATTAACTTGTAGCTTTCATTGGTTTAAAATGAAATTTGAAAGTTAGTTTAAGTTTATAATTTGTGAAGTATCATTCTTGTTGTTGTCAGTTGAACTTAACCATCCAAGGTGATTTAAATGAAACCAGTTGACGTGGGTACAAAAAATATAATAGGAGCAGTCATAATTGATAAGATGAGATAATAACTTATAGAATCTACTTGAATTAAAATAATGTCGCTTGTTTCATTTCATATACACATATTGTGTATGTGGATATTAATAATAAAATAAGTTTTGTAAAAAAATAAAATGAGCCAATGTAGTCAAATGTTAAATAAAGGGTATTTCATTAAGTGATTACTTAATTTCTTTAGAATTGAATAAAACAAAGTGTTTGTGAGAAGATAACATCGATTTTTGAAGTGAAACTTCTTTTGTTACGATGTGAATTGGATTTTATGAAACATAAAAACATCACGATGACGGTATTTTGACCCGGTCCTCCATACAAGTACTAACCACAATCGACGCTGCTTGATGTCGGTGATCGCGTGTTGTTGGTTAACTAGGTTTGTTTAAAGTGAAACTTATTTTTGGACGGCTGTTGTTGTGGCTGGTTGGGGATGGTTTCTTGTTTTGGCATGTTGGTTGGAGAAAGGACGTTGGTAAACCAGTATGCACCAAGAATGTATGTTATCTGTGAATAAATAAATTTAGATACAGAGCAAGTGTGTGAGCAAGATCAAATTATAAAACTCATCGGTGAGTTCAGGAAAGCAATATCCATTGTTGTAGGAAATCAAACGAAAATGTAGGTGGCCGAAATGGTTATTTCCCTCTGAATGTTGAGATGACAGCTGATTTTGGTGTCATAAATGTGTTTTAGCGAAGGTGTGTGTCTGACGTCTGGAGTTTGTAATTAAAGCTTGAAACAAACAGGTAGATTTGATTGAGTTTTATAGCGTTTTCGATTGGGATACAAAAAGCACTCTTTTTATACTCTAGAGCACTTTTTTTTCCTCTAGATCAATTTTTTTCGTTTTCGATTGGGATACAAAAAGCACTCTTTTTTTTACTCTAGAGTACTTTTGAAGAATCTGGATTCCAAGTCAGATTTACACCAAGATGCACCAACACAAAAACATTTAACATCTAACTTAATATGTCAATTTGATGTTTGCATTTCGCAGTTTGATGATTAAAAAGTGATTTTCGGGGAAAACTATAATTAGAAATTAAAATATTTTTGGATAATCATGTTCTAAAATTCATAAGCTTTGTTTTGACACCAACTCGCCAATGGTTGAGTTTATAAAAAAGCCGCAATGAGTAAAAGAAAATTTCAAATGATGGTTTACATTGATAGCTAATAGCTATAATTGCGGCCTAAAGATAAACAATAAGCTGTCGAATGGCACATTAACACACACACACAAAACCAGAGTAACCTCTTTAGTGTTCGATTGGGACGGGTAAAATCTGAAATCTGAGAGTAAATCTAAAAATCCCAATCGAAAACGCTATTAGATGTGTACCTATGTGATTAGTGATAATGAAGATGTATTTTTGGAATTGGAGTGTTGCCTTCAGGAAGGACGGTGTTTATACCATATCCCATAGGGGTATATTAGTTTTGACACATTGTTTGTAACATAGAGAAATAATTTAGCTAGATGTACCTTAAAGTATATGGATCGACTCAGAATCGATAGCTGAGTCGATTTAGCCATGTCTGTCGGCAGTTTTTGGGCCTTAAATTTTGAGCTAGAATGATTAAATTTGGTACACGTGTTCTTTGTTGCTGCCAGCAAAACAATTGTAAACAATTTTGAAATCCGCCCACTGCCAGGCCAAACTGTAAGGAATTTTGAAAAAGAGTTTGAAGAAAATATTTAGAAAATCGCAATATCTATATTACGTCTATATAAAGTTGTTTGCCACGCCAACTTTTTGGGGCGTTTTTTTTAAAAACGTTTTTTCTCAAATTTTTAAAATATTTGCAAAAATTTTTGATGCACGATCATTGGATATGATAATATGAACATTTCGTCTATACATCATTTTAACCCAGATTTGATGTATGAGTTGTATAACGGTACTTTTGACTAAGATAGTCTTTTGAATGTTTGAAGGTTCTATCGATATTTGGGAGTCTTCCCTAAAGGTGGAGCGTTGGATTCTTCACACTGGAGACCTTGCAGAAGGGACTTATGGCGATATTTGTATGATTATCTTTTTGAATTGAAACTTCTTTTGGGACTTTGTGAATTTGATTTAGTAAAACGAAAAAGTGTAACGAAAAAGAGATAAAAAAAAATATCTGTTGTCGTCTGATCACCGAAATCAAGCAGCGTCAGTCGTGGTTAGTACTTAGATATGTGAACACTTGGGAACACCGCGTGTTGTTGGTTATTGTAAGAGATGAGTTTAACTTTTGTAGGCGAGGGAACTGAGTTTCGGTTTCAGAAATAGTTGAAATTCTTCAACGGAATTTTGGCAGTAGAACAAGGTTTAAATATAATCAAAACGCATGTTTCACCAATTAGTCAATTAATTGTCAATATGTTAGTTCAACTCATCTCCAATGAAATAAATATTCTATGGAGGTGGTAAACAGAGAGAGAGAGAGAAATCTATCAGAGTACAGTTTACTATATTTTCTTTTTTGAAAGGCCTACTAATGTCATCATGTATAGAATATAACATCGTTCAAATTTCCGCCATGGCATCCGAAATGTGCAACTGTTCCAAAAACCCATTCAACGCACACATGTTACTGTCTATATTACCTTCAGCTCCTGGGTCTACTGAATTTTGTTGGGTGCTGGCTCAAGTCGCGACGCAAAATTCGCCATGTTATGAAACGGCCGAGTTCTTCTGAACGGCCGGCGCTAAATCGACTGCCTGGGGTTCTCCTGCACACTCTCATGGACAACGGCGTTGTTTTCGGCAGATTTTGTGTTTCGTCGACGTTGGTTTATCGTTTTCTGAACCAGTGGCCTCATATTTATCCACCACACTTTGAATAGTCCTCTCGGTAAGACGATTAGATATGGCGACTTTAAACGCGACAAAGCGTGAGGGACGTTGCCCGAACAGAACATCCATTTTGATAAAACAATTATCATTTGCACGTGCTGTTGAACGCTATATCCATCCATTGTGATTTGGCAAAACAGACTGAATAAATGACAGCTAATTTGATAGGTGCAGCTTCAACAATATTAGCGGTCATATTGTTGAAGCTGCACCTATCAAATTAGCTGTCATTTATTCAGTCCGTTTTGCCAAATCATAATGGACGGATATAGCTTTTGGATGTCCCTATTGTAAGACTCTTTACTATAAAAAAAATCCGAAAATGTTGTTTCTGAAATAAAGTCCAGAAGCGAAATTCCTTCTAAAAATGTTCAGTATGTACGTTTTGCAAGTTCTCAGATGCTATCGCAAGCATCTGAGAACAGCAACATATTATTATTTTACCAATTTAAACTGATATTATAAATGCCCGCACGTTTCTGATGCATTTTTGTTTTATTTTAATCCCGTAAATTTTCTCTTAAGTCGTAAATTTAAACCGAGCATTCCAATGTAAAAACTAAAAATTAAAAACTAATTTCTATGATTGGGAACCTGTCCAAACATTTATTTTATTGTAGGATATAATGATGCTGCCTGAAGATAAATATTGATGCTCTGGTTCTATTAAGAAAACTTTGGTATCTACATTATCTACAAAAGACACATAATCTTGGAATAAATGTTTCCGTTCATCCTTATTGAGCACAAGAGAAAGAAACTTCTTGCTGAATTTGTTGATTTGTTATAGTTCTTCGACAAAAATATAGTCAATTTGGGTTTTAAAATTAATATGAACATCTCGTCCTTTGACCATACGCACTCACACTTTTTTGGGTGTTTTCCTACAAAAACCATTTGTATACCCTACCAAGGATATGCAATAGAAAAACGTTGTTTTTTGTCGAACCATAGAATATAATTTTCTATATAAAGCCCACATTTTTGGATATTTTTTTAAGGATGTGATGGGTAAGGGTATTAAACGATCCACATAGCGGATTGTAGCCTTCTCATATGTTTAGTCCTACTATTGCTAATCGACTGTATGGAAACGTTGATAGATCATTTTTTTAATTTCGTAGAATCTATCCTTAGAACATGACGATACTAAATCAACAACGGAGTGTGCTCTATTTTTTTTTGCAAGATCAAATCGCTTTGCAACTGCTCTACTTTGAAGAATTTATTTATTTTCAAATGGTCTTCTTCAATTTCTGACGGTTGAGTGACACTTATAAATTGTCCAAACAACATGAAAAATCAATTTCACTATAATTGTCAGCAATAAATAACGGGAAAAACACATATTTTCTATTTATCTGAAATCTAACTACATAGAAAGGATTAAACCTTTGTAATTACATTTGACAATAAACGTTGATTGGTTTGCTTTGTGATATGGTTGCATGCAATGCATTTTATGTCATCATTGTTTTCTTTTTACCAATTCATTTCGAATAATAATTAAATAGTTATTTCTACGTACGTCAAATAATTGTACATTGACTTTATGATAGGTACACTTATTCCTGTTAAAAAAGTTTGATTAGGTACCTTGACTTAATCAATTATTATTTTATCCATTTTTTCCGACAGCTGACATGTTAAAAAATGTATTTGCAATGGCAAATAGTTTTAGTTTTTTTTTAATCTGATCCAAGAAGTCGTATTCCACAGCTAAAATGGCAAACAATTCCTTCGACTATACGATGATGTATGTGAATACAGTGTCGTCCAATCATAATAATTATAAAATTTAAATCCCAGTATTGGTTTCGGTAAAATAGTTAAGTCAAAATTCCAAACATCTTAAAATTTAGAAATATGGCTTCTTTCAGAGATTTAAGATGCATTATCTTGTCTAAAAACTTGTTCAAACATTTCAGCGAATTTCCCTGAACTTTTTTTGCATGGTTGGATACTGGATCCATGCTTTTTAATGATATGGTATCTAAGTAATTTTGTGTGGTTTCAGTCCAAATGTAATACGTTTTGCCGTACTAATTCATATTCCAAAACTATTTTCACCGCTTAAAATAATCCCCTGTACAAAGAATCTTCTAAGCAGATTGAAAAAAACTCGTTTTGTTGGCATTGGGAATGTGTTTATGAAAAATAGCTTCATGAACTAATGCTTTTCGGCTCGGTGTGAATGTACTTATGTGGAATTTCCTTTAATTTCCTGTTCATAAAAGAAACACATGAAATTGTCTAAATATTTTGTTTAAATACTTTTGAAGAATTTTTTTTATTAATTGACCAAAAAAGACATTTTCTGATAGTAGACGTGTCGGTTGGATTTTATAAATTTATCTTTCTTGGACGAGCTCAGCTTTGCACTGCCACTGTATTATATGCAATGTACCATTTACCAGGTTCAATTTTAGTAGTCAACAATGGCATGCAAAGCACTCGTTATTGGAATGCACTTGAACCTGATGACATATTTTTTAGTCCAAACATATACATGTTTTGTTTTGATTTTGTGAACTGATTATACCAACTACCTCCCCTATTTTATACCCACGTTTTTCATCTACTACTGAATGAACTCATGAACTTGGCGGCACATATTTTTGCATATCAATCAGTTTTATTTTTTTATATTCCAACCTAGTGAATTACTGTTTACATTCATTGTAGACATGCAGGAATTACACACGAAATCTGCGCTATTCAATGAAATAGTGTGACATTACTCTCACAATTACCGCTATATTAAGTGCGTATTTATTTTGGTTATCCGTGCAGGGAAGAAATTGTGTGGCTAGTTAGCTTGGGTGGACTTATATTAAATGGTATACATAAGGATGACCCCCTTGTTTATGACTGCATAATGGCAATGACCCACTTAGACGTTAGATTCATAATCAGAAAAATAGAAATTAATTTTAACATGTTTGACAGTTCGACAACAGCACGTCACCCTTGGTTACCATGTTTGTTCCATTTATTTTGGCGGCAGAAATACTGTAGATATATTGCAGACGGATTATTGTGAGAAATTAACCGTTGTTTAATAAAAATCACTACACCCAAACCCAACGTGTGCCATAGTTTTTGGCACAGTTTGGAATAGCTTAAGTGGAAAATAATTGCTTTACTATTCGATTCGAGGCTTTAATTTTGTTATATACTAGCAGCACGAATTATAGTCGATATATTTGACGTGATTTTGAATAACGTCATACCGAGCCAAATCTGGACATCAGCTTTTTTATTATTTGATTTTATTAATCCAAACATTGTGGGTATTAATAACCCAAAACCAAAATCAAAAAACCTTTACTCAAATGAAGTCATTTCTGGGGATACTAAAGTATATTTAATTATTGACCTAAAGGAAGCTAATGGTATACTTATCTACTATTTATAACAAACAAGTTTGTTGTCTCAAATCAAGTAACACCAAAATATATAGTTGTACTACGGCTATAACGATACAGTTATGCTGATATCATTTGCGACGTGGGTATCTTTTGTTTGTAGGCGGAATTACACCTTTCTTGACATTTCAAAATGATAATAATAAATACATAGTCATGTAAATTGTAATCTGTATGTTTGTTTTGTACTCTTCTACTTGAACGCCCCACATAGGTCAGATCTTCCTCTTTACTCTACATGTTCAAGCTATCTTTAACGTACATTCTTAGTTTTCTTACAGGGTCTATGTCACTGAATAGCTGAATAGCTTTGCTGAATCTCCATCTCTATAGGAACATCATCAGGAACACACGGACGGGTTTTGATTTTTCAGAATTAATTGCAAAATGTATTACTAACTTAATGTAATAGCTGCCGATTGTTAAGTTCTGTTTGATTCGTCGATGTTGTTCTTGTTGACAGTATATATTATTTGTCTAGCCGCCATTTACTGTAAAGCACATTTATGAAGCTTCCTTCTCTATACTAGCAAACGCAGGTTGCCATTTCGTGGAGTCCGACCAATAATGCCAATGTCATCAGGATATGCCTAGATTTGCACAGATTTTTGGTGTTGGCTTGGGAGTTTTACATAATCCTCTCAAGAATGACATTAAATGAGTCACATAACAATGGTTCAATTTGCCTTAATCTTACTCCTCGGACTTCTTGCTTTCAGAATCTGTGGTGGTTAACATTTTCAGGCGTACAAATATTGTGGCTGTTAGGATTTTGCTTACGATATAATTGGAGCAGTTCACAGGGTCATTGTTTTTGTGGATTGGTAAGGCAAAGGATACTGACATTTCTTTCTTCAGGTATACTTTCATCCGACCAAATTACTTGACTTTGTTGGGTTTAAAGATAAGTGGAAATGAAGTATATATAAGATCTGCAAAATCAAACAAAATGGTTTATATAAAAGCATTGACAATTAGAGTGTCTAAATTACAAGGCGTGTTTATTTTTCAAATAACGATAAAAATAGTCCTTCGATAAAAACGGTAACCTCAATTCATTAAATGGAACTGCATCCTCTTGTGATAAGAATACCCACTATACGATTATTTGCCATAAAAGTCCTTCCCTAGTTGTATGTCAGTGAATGTTCAACATTCACGTAATTCAACCCCATCTTCAAAAATCATGCTGGCAGTGATTACAATTAAGGCGTGTTAATACTTTACTATTTAGGTTGTTGGTAACGCACCCTGCAATAAAATTGTCAACTTTAACTCTGTATATATAGTGAAAGATAACTTTACTAGATGAAATCATATTCAATTTTACTAAACGGAGAATGTAATAGCGAAGACACCGATATAGGAGCTATATACTGCTATATTATTAAAAACCGCTTAAATGTTAAATATATATGTACATACATGTGCATACATTCATATATTTATATACAATACATACATACATACATAATAATAAAATTTTTGTGCGGAGAAATAAATATGCTACAAATGATTGGTAATGCTTGAATTTAATATGTTGTACGGTACTAACTGCCATTTTAATATCCACCTTTAATTAAACAATACCAAAAGATTGTAAAATTAAAGTTTGTTTGCTACCAAAAATAAATTCAAGATGATGACTCGCCTCCTTTAAATTCGGTAAAATAGCCAAGAGTATTAGGTTCTTACAGGTTCCATTCCTTGTACCAAAAACTATAACTTCGCACAAGCAAATTAATATGGAAGTTAGGTGTTAGACATTATATGGGTAGTTTTATGTGTATCTAATATTATTATTATTTTAAAATTTCAGCCATAAGTCAAAGCACTAAACATTGAGCCATTAATTCCACAAAAATATAGCCCTGGTGCATTTTTTTTACTCTAAAGACCATAATTCGTTAGTGAGAAGGCTCACTGAATTTTACATTTTAAATATATTATGTCAAATACGGTGACACAAGAACAATACTAAAATAATTATTATATGATCATTTTTATAATAATCATTGTCATATACTAACAAAAAAAACATAATTGAAACGTTGACACATGAAATCACGTTAAAAGGAATATTTAAAAAAAACACCCCTTCAATGTGTGTGATTACATTAAAAATGTATTAACGAATCACAAAAGCCCATAAAATTAGGCAAACATTTCCAAGTAAGGTTATCAATTCTCATCATTAAATATTCGAATAAACAATTCGTTTACCATATGTGTGGTTTCCTTCTCATTTTTTCGTTACAGATGGTCGTGATTCTTTTTTAAAACCTTTCATGGAATACTTAAGGCTAACACATCGAATGTCATCAATCAGCCTAACACGAATGCCTCCACCGTTGAAACCAAGACCTCCGGGAACGTTAGACCAACTTCGACACACAGAACAGCGAATCATCTAATGATATGAAATCGTCAAAATATCTAATAAAAACATCAAGTGATGGATATATATTCTTGAACATTTTTTTGTATGATATTATAGAAAGTGTCCTAAAAAACAAGTGCCTAACTTCTACAATTTATAGTAAATTAATTTAAATTATTTTATAAGTAAAATTAAATACTTAAAATAAATAACTCTTCGTTGGAATACCATAATGCCAGCAGCAAAAACAGCGATGCAAAGTGGTAAGTTTTTAATCGTTTGGATTGTGTTTGTTAAAACGAAGGAGATAGAGTGTGCTACCAGTATTTTATTTACACACAACAAAGAAAATTTAGTGAACTTCTATTTTAAAACCTATTGTTGACAGTGTAACAAATGTGAATTATTTTCATCGAAATCCCTGTTTCCATATTCCAAATGCATTACAACTAAAACCTGTGTTCAAACTACACTCTGTATCTATGTCTTCGATTGTGAATGTATGCCTAAGTTTTTAATGCTGATTTCAGAATCAGTATATCTCCAAAATAAAACCGAGTATTTGCACTTATCAGATGGGACATTTTTCTCTCAAAACAACATTTTCATTAGTTTGCAGATTATAATTAAAATTATGAATTTCCTCCATGATAAATACAAAATAACTATCTGCATTTATATCAGGTAGGTAAATTTCGTCTATAGGTCATTTTAATCCACGCCCGTACATAATGGACAATTATCTCATGTACCAAATTTCATTATCTTAGCTCAATGGACGGACTGACAGACAGACATGGTTAATCGATTCAGCTATCGATTCTGAGTCGATCTATATACTTTAAGGTATATCTAGCTAAATTATTTCTCTGTTTTACAAACTATGCATCAAATCAAAAGTAATATACCCCTATGGGATAGGGTATAAACATTTGTAAAACCTTTACAATAGAAAAACTTATTTTCTTCTCGAACCATGGTTTAACGAAATAATAAAAACATTTTTCGTGGTTCATCTATCACTGAAATACATACCCAAAATAATCAAATCGGTCTCCTTATTAAAATTGAAAAATGTCAGCGTGGTATCTGGTATTACCTTCTGCATGCTTACAATTACATATACAAAACACCCCTTAGTTTATATTATATTCCAACAACATGGCATAACACCCAAGTTGATTGCACAAAATTCCCACGCCAATAAATACTGACAGCTGGTCACACCGCTTTTTAGCACTATAATTTAACCTTTAACCGTGGTGAATTTCATACTGTGTCATGTAAATAGAGCAATGACGTCACTCTAGGCAATTGACATTTTATGAAACAAAAAAACTGTTAACAGCTGATATATCCGCTGTACATAATTCACTATTGTGGTGGGGAAATTGTGCATGACAAGTGCAATGAAGTTTTTTTTTCGTTCGCTCAGTTCACTCGTACTTTTCTGTTTCGGTTTTAAGTTTCCTCGATACAATTTGTCTACTAAGTTCTTCTCGATTATATCTAATTTATTGTTTATAAAAACAATCGTAAATTCTGTAATAATATTTAAGAAGTATCAACGTCCATACCCGTTATTTAAACAATATAAATATGGAATCGGTGTAGTAAATGGGAAAGAAATTCATTTCGCATTCACTCGCTGTGTGTAGTAAATAGTTTGCGAAGGAGAACCAATTGGAACCATTTTTTAGTACTCGTAAAGTTTAGCCTGACAAGTCCAAACAGTAAATTGCATTAAAAACAAATAATTTGTAAACAAACTAAATTCTAAAGTGAAATTCGATGAATAATTGCGCAAATCGAGCAATTGATTTATTTAAATAAACGGCATCGTTGAGTTTTCATTTACATTTTCTTATGTAATTTACATATGTGGTCGTATGTTGGTTTTAAATTTGTGAAAAATCCAATTGAAATGGAAAGTCTTGCGGATGACGGACATGATGACCCAATCCGCGTACCTATTTGCTCGAAGTGATGTTTTAGTTTCTTTTTTTTTCGTGGCTTGTTCGTTATTGGTGTGTCACACAGGAAAACTATTCGTAGTGCATGTTGTTTGTTTTTGCAAAATGTATTGGCATCCCAGTGTAAATAATCAAAAAGCTGAGCAGTGCTTTTGGAAAGATTCATTACAAAATTAATTGGCCAGTTATGAGGGCTGGCAGAAAATCAATAGGCAGTTAAAAATAAACAAAAATAAAAGTACAACAACACACAATCAGGGTAGACGGTCTATTGCAATAGCTTCCATTCATGTTTCTTTAAGTCGTTGCGTGCAATTTTTTAACAAAATCCATTCTGCATGCAATGTCGGACTGAGTGTGTCAAGACTATTCCCTACCTCCTAATGGTTATGGTTTGCCAATGTAAACAAAAAATTGTGACATGTAATGTAATGGCCAAGTCTGTTGTAAACCGAAACTGTTGCTATAGTTTACTATTTTTTGTTGTTGTATGGTAGACCATATTTGCCCTTTGTTAAGCATAGTCAGCGCTTTAATTGTATAAACTGCTTTGGCTACATAATGTCGCAAAATTAAAGTGAATTTTAATAGAGAAAATCATAGGGTTTGGCTCTGTAAACTCACTGATGAGTCAGTAGGTATAGGTTAGGTGGTATGTACTTCTCGGCATCAACAATTACATTACAAATATTATTTTTGCGCTTTACAAATTATATTTCGCTTATTTGATTTTCAGTTAGTAGGTACCTTCCTACATAAGAACCAAAACAAAATATTGTCTTATACATTTAACTAAACCCTAGATTGCAAACTTAGGGCATCCACATTATGATAACCTTTTGTTCAAGGCATTTCAACCAATGAAATAAGCCGCGAGTCACATTAAACCTAGAGTACATGTTAGTAGCTAAAGTTTAGTACCTATTTCAACAGGATACCAATTAGCTACCAACACCTACCGTTATTGGTCGTCAATTGAATGAATATGGATGACGTTCTTCAATGTAAAAATTTAATTGTTTGATTTCAAGCTTTATTATTAAGTCCTACTGGTCTCCATATGGCGTTGGTCCTAGTGTTCATTATGTTTGTTATCTATTCGATCCTCGCGTCCTTCCGGTATTGTTTGTATATGTTTTCTTTTATGAAACTGGTAGTCTCTAGCTATGTCAGCGACTTTCTAGCGACTTAACCCGCGTAAAGTGAGAGATAAAAAATACATTATATAGGAATAGTGTACCTACTTCAGCCTTTAATCCATCTCATATAAAAACATACAAATTCAACCAAAACCCAATAACAACTGGCCGAAAAATCTGTAAAATTGAATTGGCCGAGAATTTTTTATTCACTTAGTCACATGCAATATAACATTGGAATAATTTAGGTCTTAAACAGGACCTCGTCAGTAATTCCTGTTAGCAACAGTGTAAACTAAGCTTCCGTAGTGACAAATTCTATTTCGCAACTGTTAGTTTTCAGGTGAAATATCTATATCGACTTAGATGTCCCTTAAGTAAAAAGATAAAAAAAATTTAGAATTTCTAACAAAAAAATGTGCATGTGCATTTATTTCTTGTATATTTTATATTCAGAACGTTATCTATTTGTGCGCCCCACTTAAGGATTGGTCTTCCTCTATCTATCTATTTAAAGATTTATGAAAGATTGTACTCTGGTGTAGGCTCGGGAGTTTTGCACAATCCTCTCAAGAATGGTTGTTCAGAATTCACGACAGTGTATCAATCTTTTTTTTTTTGGTATCGAGTGTTTTGGTAAGGTGGTTGCCGACCCTGATGGAGACTCTGAACGAGAGTTCTCGAACGTCACCCTTCACAGACGGACGAGTTTGGGCATCATATCAAAACTCGACATAGCTCTATATTATTCATCTTTATATTAGCTGTCGAATAATTCTTTGAAATCGATTTAGACTTCTTGTGTTTTTTTTTTTCAGGGTCTTGCAAAGTGTGAAGATTTGATCAGTTGTGGATTTTTCCTATCACTGATAAGGACCCATCAGGTTGCTGTTGAATGGTTGTAGGCATTCACATATAACGGCGGAAAGGATCTTGTAGTTGATTTTGAGTATGCCTCCATAGTTGTGCAGCCTCCTTTTTTATTTATGTTGAGGTTCAGGGCTACTACTTCAAGAATACTCTTCTTTTTTTTCAGAAAAGCTGGTGTTCTTTCCTTTATCTTTCCCTATGAAGCTCAATGGCGGCTCACCTTTACCAGCAGCTTTTCCTTGTAGGCCTCGATCTTGGTAACAAGCACCAGTAGGCATTCTTCGACAAACCAGTGGTATCTGGGTGGTGGTCAAGATAAATCTAGCACACCAGTTGCGATCTTCTTCTGTTGTTGCAATCAGCGCCATTAGTCTTCGACATTATATACAGGTGGTAACAAGAACGGCCAAAGAATCAATGCTAAAGCAGAGTTGAATGTGTCGCTGGTTCGATATCCGGTTTACATTGCTATTTACATCAACAGTATATCATTATGTGGCTTGATCATAATACTTAAATCACAATGCCTTGCGAATTAGAACTGACTGGGTAATTGCAGACTATGAAATATGAAATTTGCTTTCGATTTGCTTTATAAATAAGTACAAAACTGGAAAACACTACCACTAAATCAAATCAGATATTGCTAAGTCCAATAGTACATGAGGTATTTATGAGCCTAATCCAAATTAATGCCCAATAGATATACATATTCATAGACAAGAACACTACATCTACACATACACGGATATACACATACTGGATTTTTTCAGTGTATATCCATGTCTGTTAGATCGTCTTGGTTTCAGATTCTGCAAAAGACATTTTCAGCTCTACAGCTTGAGTTACTTAAACAAAATGGATTGATAAAGCTGTGTACGAGATGAGGGAATTCAAAAGTTGGTCACCTATCGAAGCGGGGTGAATTCATGTAGGAAACAAAAATTAATCATTGCACTGCTCAAAACTAAACATACCCTGATACATGAAATTCCTCTGAATTTAGAAAAAATCCGTTTCATAATAATATGTATTTGAATATTATATTTATTGGAAAAAACAAAAATTAAGACGAAATTTTGTTCGCTAAAGGATTGAATAGGTAACAAAGTTTTGAATAGGATCTGCCAATTTATTTCCGGCCTGTTTTAGGATCAGTATACGAGTGCTTCACATGTAGGCACTATTTTTGCCATTAAATCTCATTATTCAAAAGCTGTTCCGTTTAATAGATAGTTTCATGTTTATATTATTCATCTTAACGGTTGAGAGGTCCATTATTTTCTTATTATTTTGTAGAACCCTTAAGCCTACATTTGAGCAATACAAAACAATTGGTCTAAGTCCGATATTTGGCAAGCGCAAGCAAATTGAAAAGGTTTCACAAGCGCCTGATGAATATCGGTATACGTTCATCGTATATAATTTTAAAATCTCCTTACAGAAATAAAAATACAAATGTTCAAATGACCAATGAAATACATAAAAACTGTGTTTTACTTCAAATGTTTTCCGTCCGGTTGTACCATCTTACAAGCTTTAGTTCCTGTTAACCAATGATATGCCTAACAATTTTAGAAATAATTTTGATTTTGAAATGGAGTTCGTGTACAGCATGATGTAAAAAAAAACGCCTTTTGTTAATTTAATAATTACAAAACACATACATGATTCATACTGCATGGATGTATTGAAATGCCCATTAGCATAAGCTATAAAATAAGTTTGTCTCAAAAATGCATGTCACATGTACCAGCACGTCTTTAGATGACGACTCACTGACATCTTCCGATAGTGCAGCCAAGTTTCTAGATAAGCCAACCGAAAGCCACAAAGTGACGTCAACAACAAAGCTGATAAATCGTAAACTGAAAACTAGAAGCCTTTATAGCTTGTCAACGCCACACGAGTTTGAAGAAATTCAGTTACATCAAAGATCTGAGTCAAATATACAAGCGCTCACCGATAAAATCTCAAGTCTAAGTGAAAAGAAGGCAGCGATAGCTCACGCCCATAAAATCAATGACATCAAACATCCGTTAAATAGCGGTGACACTCTATACGATGTGCAAAAGTGTACAGTATTCGAAGATGAGTCGAATCTAGATGAGACTCCACAAACGGCTACATGTTGTAGTAGTATATCGTTCAAGTCGGTTCTGGGAAAGCTAGGTTTTTGGAAAAGTTCAAATTGTAAATCCTCCCAAAACTCTTTAGGTTTTGAAGCCGAAGACAATCTCATGTCCGATAAAAACATACGTCGATTGTCACAAGTTAGACGGCGAAGAAATTCCTACTATTTCTCTGGTAATTTATTGCTTTCGTTTTAAAAATACCAAATTAATTATGATATTATTTTAATGCTTTTATAAATAATTTAATTGTTTATTTTCTTTCTAGAAAACGAACGAAGGATCCGGGCCAATGATAGAGAGTTTAATGCGCAATTTAAATACGCTGTAAGTAGTATAACATTCGATGTCTTACACTTGAACATTAGCTAATTCAAAAAACTTGCAATTTTCGAATTATATATCTTCTGGTTAGTTAATAAATGTTTTTTAATACAACTCAACTAATCAAATTCATGGAATTTATTGTCGTTCTCTATCAAGCAAAAAGTTGATTTGAATGAGTGCAAAACTGTAAAAATGCCACATTTCTGTTTATCACTTTTGCTATCCATTGTTCAGATTTGGCCAGAACATGCCAACCAAATCAGCGATGAGTTTAAAGATGCAAACCACTTGTTCAACAATGTTGAACGTTCATGCATTCAGATGAGCAAATATAAGATTTACATTTCCCACCCACCAACGTCTAGCGAGAAGAAAATCATCAGAAATTGAGAGCAGGTTTTAAAACTGAAACAAGTTTTCTCTACGAAATAGCAATAGCGATCTAGTAACTCATATAAATGTAGAGACTGCCCACCTGCAGTTAATGTGGGGATAACCGCCTCCCAGTATAGAAAAGGTTAGTGAAGCTAAACGCAAAACAACAAGTTTGCAGACAGTGCTTTGGTAATGTGCTTGGACCATTACCAACCATATTTGGACTAACTTGCCGCAACAAGAAAATCGATCAACTATTGTGCACATCCCTGCTAAATTTCGCATATAAGATCCTATAGATACTCTTTCAATTAATATGTAAACGTCTGATGGATTTCCGCAACATACTTATCGGCACCTCTAATTTGAATTCCAGTCCGCCAGATCGACAACACTTTTAAGTCTCGTATGTTACTTTCTAGTGTTTTATAGGGATGTGACCGAACTTTGCATCTCAGCAAAATCTATCCAAATGCGCGCATCGCGTAACACTAAGGGACAAGCGTTCAGTTCTGGAATCAGAACATCTGAACTATTTTAAACATGACATTTCTTTAATCTCAAGATAGAATAGATAGGGCAAGGGACACAAATAAGGAAGTCATCATCCAGAAATCTGTCCTGCTGCTGAGAATGTGATACGCGGTGGAGATCGGCCGTGTCATTGCGTTGTTAAAAAGACATTTTATAAAAAAAAAACAGATTGCCAATCCGTCCTCACGCAATATAAATTCTGAAAACAAAAAACTACCCATAAATGACACCTTAGGGAAATAACGCTTGGAAACCGATGCTACTTCGGTTTCACATTGCTGGGCGATAGGTAAATGTGCTAGCAAATATTAAACACACTAACAAAAAAGTGTTTTGTTGAATATGTAAAAAAGGGATGTCGACTGCATTGAATCAGCCAAATTGATCGAATCAACAGTAATACTTCAGCTACAGTAATACTTGTATTCCAGTATCCAGATTCCAGAATTAAGGAATCAATAAAAAAAAATAAAGACAGACAAAAAAATAGATATCTCCATCGATAAATGTCCCAGCTACAGTCGAAGAAATATTGTTGGCAGACATTTCCTAGATGACCGACTTCATCTGACTAATAATCCAACTGTCCAGAACTGTACAATAGTTAAGTAAATATTGCGGATTCATAGTTTGTCATCATAACTTCTAATCTCAGCCATTTGTGCAAAAAAATTAAGACTTCGAAAACTTTGAAAAATATATAATATCATGTACTAAATTGTCCAGAAGTTGAGACAGCTTTTTTTTCTTTGGGAACAAAAACAATTTCAGACCCTTACCACGAGAATATACTTCTTGCTTGCATGGTGGGGTCGTATTCTTACTTTATACTCGAGACAAATGCTGCCCTTAAGCTTTGTCCATGATCGTTAATGATATACCCCTACTCGGAATCTGTAAATTAGTAGTATCAGCAACAACAAGCTTATATAAAATCCGCTAGTGGCCAAAATCTGTGAAGCCAAATCTATAAACTCACTACAAGTAGTACAAATGAGAAAAATATATAGGAAAGACAATTATCAACAATTTTTCAAATATCTTTTTATACAGAAATGTTACAATTTTTGAGCTAAAAAATAAAAACGCAATTTAAGGTCACAATTGGTTTGCAGAATAGAAAACGACACTATATTCCGAATAAGACTACATCACCTGAATAATATATCATACCCATTTAACTTAACTTTTTATAATTTGTTCTTATTTTTCAGAATAACTACATAAAAACGTCCAAATATAGCTTAATTACTTTTCTACCACTCAATCTATTAGAACAATTTCAACGTCTTGCCAATTTCTATTTCCTGTGCCTTTTGGTTCTTCAGCTAATTCCGGCCATTTCTTCGCTAACACCAATAACAACAGCGATACCTCTAATAGGAGTATTAACGTTGACAGCCGTTAAGGATGCATACGATGATGTTGTAAGTATAATGTAATATCATATTGTAAAGAAAATATAAAATGTATTTGGCATATAGCGGTTTTCTTAAAACGTGAATATCTCCGTAACCATGTTTATGGTTTTGTTGTTAAAAAATAAGTTTACTTATAGGCCGAAAAGATGTACAACTTTTCTCGTACGGCGTATGGTTAAACAGTTCGAATAGCCAACATGTATAAAAAGTAGAAAATGTTTATTAAATTCTAATATTTTAATTTTTTTTACTGTGATGACTAGGAAATACACGAAACTTTCTTAACCCGATTTGTAATTCAATAAACTAGAGTTGCAACCGGCGAAATCGATTGAACGAACCGAATTGTACTCAGTTTGTTTTTGATTTTGATTGATTAGGATAAGCGATACAATACAATTCTGCCGCTCAATTATTGATGTTCGGAAGTTTTACCAAAATTTAATACATCAATGGTAGGAAACCAAGGTTCGAAGATACTCCATTCGAGTTGAATATGTACAAAATCGTAGTGGTATGACTATGGAATAAACATGTCTACAGCTAGAACTAAAATCTAGCCAAAGCTTAGTGGGCTTAGCAATTTTGACAATTAAGCTCCTGATAATATTAAACGGCACCAGTCACACAATCTCTTTCAAATATTTGCATTGGGATACTTATCTTCTTTTAATTTTTTTTTTTTGATGGCTTCTGGAACAGCTGTCCTATTCTGCAGTTCGTCTGCTCTTTTTTTGTTTTTTGATAAAAGAAAAGTGGGCGGAGAGGCGTTTCGCTTTCACTTCGATTTACCTTTTGTTTTAAAAGTCTTTCTATCAACCGTCTGAATGGCAAGACCCGAACTGCAGACCCCAAAATCTCGTAGGTAAAAGGTAGAAAGACAGTTCACGTCATTCCAACTCTTCTAACTCATACTCATTTTCTCCCCTCTCTTATTGTGGCATCATCGTGCAATAACGCATTTTAGTGCACAGTATTTAGCGATGGTCTTATTTTATCTTCGCACTTCCTCATAGTCTAGTGCCCTTTCATGATCGGTCAGTAGTCAGTGCACCACCCCTACTTTTTCCCTGTTATTAGGTGCACGAACCACCACGGAACGCAATATGCCACTTGTTGGTTACAACAAGCTACAATAGGGAAACAAACAAGTGGACACACACTGCCGGAAAACCGCCGAGCTAGGAATAAATAAAGCCGTGGATCGATTGATCATTCAGCAAATCTTCTGCGAGTTTTGGTTGGATGAAAGTATGGCTTAAGCACAGTCTTCAATAGTCACAGCGGTTAAAAGTAATTACATTCCGCATTATGCGAACGCTTTAAATTGTTTATTAACAATCGGTCCAAATTTATATGGTTTTAGAACAGGAAAATCCATAATTGCATAAAATCTTCATATTTCCAAAGATACTCAAACAAAAACTCCATGTTTAAATTAATACTTTCCACCTATTGAACGATTGTCGATTATGATAGCATTTATTGAGAAGAACAATTGCTTTTATTGGTATACCGCCCAAACTTGTATGTCTGTCCTGGACCTGGCAACATAAACCTGTTCAAATGTAGAGCAAATGGCGAATTAAAACCACGTATATCTGTTAAGGTATAGATTCACCTCATACTGTAGAAGAAATACATCATTTTGATACGTGCCAAGTTGTATTTCATTAAAATGGTAAAATAAAGTGCTTTTAAAATGGCATTTACCTTTTACGTTTTGGAAACAGTTGTGATTTTTTGATACATTTTGTATGAGCCTTTCAGTATGCGACCTCTATCTATTCGTTGAAGACCTTAATAAATAAATCCTTAAAGTAAACGTTTCCTACTATAATTAACTTCTATTTTTTGTTAAATATTTTATGATTTCTTTGTATTTTAGCAACGACATCTGTCCGATTCCCATGTAAATAATAGAAAATCAAAGACTCTGCGAAACGGCAAATTAATCGATGAAAAATGGTCAGGTGTTCAGGTAATGTACTATTCACATTTTCAATTAAATATTTTAAATTAAATCTGGTTCCTCAAGTACATGTGAAAGTTTGCAGAGTTGAAAAAAATCAATAAAATTGAACCGTATTTTACCATTACATAGGTTGGAGATGTGATCCGTATGGAGAACAATCAATTTGTTGCTGCCGATATATTGTTACTATCAACCAGCGAACCGAATGGCCTTTGTTTTATAGAGACCGCTGAGCTAGATGGCGAAACAAATCTAAAATGCAAACAGTGTATTACAGAGACGATCGATTTGACCCAACAACATAACCTACTCTGGGGATTTAATGGTGAAATAATCTGTGAACGGCCAAACAACCATCTTAACAAGTTTGAAGGTAGAATGACATTTGAATATCTGTTTAGAGGACATTGTAATAAAACAGAGTGTAACTCATTTAAAGGCACACTTATCTGGAACAATCAAAGATTTGCTTTAGATAATGAGAAGATTCTGCTTCGTGGGTGTGTACTTAGGAATACGCAATGGTGCTATGGTGTGGTTGTATTCGCCGGGAAAGACACAAAGCTAATGCAGAACTCTGGGAAGACACAGTTTAAGAGCACAGGAGTAGATAGACTTTTGAATTTTATTATTATCGGTGTACGTTGAAGTAAAATTCACCAATGTTCTGTGGCTCCTATTGACAAATAATTTTCTTTGTAGATCGTGCTTTTTCTTCTTTCTATATGTGCGTTTTTTACAATTGCTTGTGCAATTTGGGAAGGCTTTATCGGACAACATTTTCAGGTATGCTTATGTTCATTCAAAGACTCGAAGTCATACATATAATCATTTTGATTGCTCAGGTCGTGTTTATTGCAATTACAGTAATTTCAAATCATTACTGTCAAATGCAATAAATATCATCTCATTTAAGCATTAACAATTGTTATTTTGTGTCATTTCATAGCAGGACATATTATGCCAGCAGGCGAATATACCTGGGAACGGATGAAGCTTGTATTACTTTTTATTTTAAACAAAATAAAAAGTATCTAACTCGAGAAAATTGCAATCTTTTTATTGTCTTTGAATGAGCACCCCCTGTACAAGTTTCACTGGTTCCGTGTCCGGATTGATTTGACCGCTGGTATAATTAAGTGTCGATCTTCTCTAATAAATACTACCCTGGATAAATATTATAGTAACGCTAACTCTGTTTTTTTGAAATCGTATCCATTTTTACAGGTTTTCCTACCATGGGAGAACATTATTCCTAAGGATATTGCTCAAGGTGCCACAATTATTGGCTCATTAGTATTTTTTTCCTATGCAATCGTTCTGAACACTGTTGTGCCAATATCTCTCTACGTTTCAGTGGAGGTAAATCCTTTCTAATATCAATAATAAAGTATTACTATCTTAAGTGCACTTCTTCTTATTCAAGGTTATTCGTTTCGCCCAATCTTTTTTAATCAATTGGGATGAACAAATGTGCTACGAAAAGACGAACACCCATGCGAAAGCAAGGACAACAACACTCAATGAGGAATTGGGACAAATACAGTACATATTCTCTGATAAAACGGGAACTCTGACACAAAATATCATGACGTTTAACAAGTGCAGCATCAATGGTAGAGCTTTTGGTGATGTCATCGATTTAAGAACAGGCGAGACCATAGAAATTTCGGATGTAAGTACAGTTTTCCTTTAACGTTATCAAAAGATGTGATTTGATATTGTGTAAGTGTAATAAAATGAATCAGTGCACTCATAGTAATACTTCTAAGAAGGGTATTGTATACAATACCAAACATGAGGTATCTTGTATTTGATATTTTGTTCTGTTCCTTGCAAACAGTTACTAGCTTAATGGAAGTAAAAAAGTTGTGGTATATATATTTCTATGCTAATCTTCAACAAATAAATTATTATTTCCTGAATGATATCGACTGCATCTACTGATCAAAATAAGTCAAAGACTATCGTCTTGTCGTCTGTGATGGAACGATAGCCATTTCGTTTTATCAATTGAGAACAAAAAAGATTTTGAAAAGCTTCGAGTACTTCAATGAATACACTTCGGACCTTCTGTATATTTATACCCTATCTCATAGGGGTATATTAGTTTTGATACTTAGTTTGTAACATAGAGAAATAATTTAGCTACATATACCTCAAAGTATATGGATCGACTCAGAATCGCTAGCTGAGTCGAATAAGCCATGTCTGTCTGTCCGTCCGTCCGTCCGTTTGTCTGTTCGTCACCGATTTTTAGGCCTTAAATTTTGAGCTAGGATAATGAAATTTGGTATATAGGATCCTCGTCCATGCCACCAGAACAAGTGTAAACATTTTTGAAATCCGCCCACTGCCACGCCCCCTTTTAGGAAAACGTATTTTTTGGCCAAACCGTAAGGAATTTTAAAAAAGTGTCTAAGAAGCATATTTAGAGAATCGTAATATCTATATTTCGTCAATATAAAGTTTTTCGCCACGCCCACTTTTTGGGGGCGTTTTTTTTTATAAAAAACGTTTTCTGGTCAAATTTTAAAATTTTCAAAAAAAATTGTTGATGCACAATCATTGGTAGTATTAATACAAACATTTCGTCTATAGACTATTTTAACCCACGCCCACTTTTTGGGGGCGTTTTCTTACAAACAACATTTGTATGCCCTACCCCAAGGCATATGCAATAGAAAAACGTTGTTTTTCGTCGAACCATAAAAGAATTTGATAAACCTTCTGAACAATATGTTGTGACAACGCCATTTTCAATACTTTATGACCATAAAGACCACATTTTGGGGATATTAATTTTAAGGATGGGATAGGCTATTCAACGATCCGCACAGCGGATTGTAGCCTTCTCATATGTTTTTATTAAATTTGGAAACCATAACTTTGTCATCGATAGACTAAACTCGTGGACCATACTACATATCAACTTAAAACGTTCCTCAATAGTTTACTGATTTTTACTTGTGATGTGCCAAACCGAAAGTTTCTCAACTCGACTAAACCCGAGTTGGAATCTCTAAGTTAACCGAGTTGTAACTCAAGTTGGATAACTGGGTTTGAAAAAAATATTTGAAATATTTTCTTTCTCCTGTAAATTATTTAATATGTGCCATGAAGGTACTCGTATTTCCCGAAAATTTATATATTTTTAGCAAATAACTCTTCCTTCATTTGGTTTTTGGAAAACTTCCCACACTATAGATGATTTTCTTCGGCCCAGTATTATTTGAGTTATAAATGAGATTACCCAATACAGTGCAAAACAAATCAACCGAACAACTAAAGATTTCCAACTGCCAACGCCATAATCAATCAAACGGGAAGATAAAACGTAAACAAACACAATATCCAACAAGTACCGGTTGGCACCAACCCTTAGCATATTTTGAATTAGTCAAATCGGTTTGCGTATGCACACGAAAGACGGATCTCAACTCGAGTTGATTTTCATTCCTACACAAAACCAAACCGAAATGTGATGTGATTCAATCAATACATGTATGTTGGGTTCGTTTTTTTATCTTTCGTAAAGGTAGCTGACTGACTGGTGCACTGGCTACTGACTGCCTGTCGCTGTTCATATGTAAGGTGTGTGTTTGCTTACCCAAACCGAAACCACATCATGTTTTCAACTCGTCTTAATACTTACTTACTTACTTAAGTGGCGCTACAGTCCGGGATGAACCTGGGCCTCAACCAACATGCCTCTCCAATTAGCCCGGTCCTTAGCTAACTGCGTCCAGTTGCGCACTCCAAGTTGGTTGAGGTCGGTTTCTACTTGTGCGCGCCACTTAAGGCGAGATCTTCCTCTACTGCGTCCGACGTCTGGCTGGGAATCGAAGACTGCGAGCCGGAGTATCGGTGTCCATTCTTTCTACATGTCCTAGCCATCTTAAACGTCCAATGCGGAGTTTTTTTGACTAGGGGTATGTCGCTGTACAGCTCGTATAGTTCGTGGTTGAATCTTCGTCTCCATAGCCCGTCAACGCAAACGGGACCGAAGATTTTCGAAGAATTTTTCTCTCGAATCGACCAAGGATTTCTTCGAATAGACTTATGCCTCTGTAGTTGGCGCAGTTCAGAGGGTCTCCTTTTTTGTGGATCGGGCAAACGATGCTGAGGTTCCATTCTTCAGGCATTCTTTCAACCGACCAGATTTGGCTTATGAGTTGGTGGATGTTGCTTACCAAGTCATCTCCGCCAGCTTTATAAAGCTCAGCGTGAAGGCCGTCATTTCCGGCGGCCTTATTAAGCTTGAGTTTAAATATAGCTATCCTCACTTCACTTAGGTCGGATTGTTGGCAGTTTTCGCTGTCGTTGCCAATATTAAATGGTTCGTTCTGCCTGACAGCGGAATGTTGTTCGTCATCGCCGTTTAACAGTCTGCAGAAGTGGTTCTTCCATATCCTCAGCATCGACTGTGTCTCAACTACGATATTTCCTTGTTCATCTCGACAGGATTCTGTTCGAGCCTTGTAGCCTTGGCTTTGACGTTTTACACTTTGGTAAAACTTGCGAACATCGTTCCTGGAGTGGCACCTGTCTATATCCTCGATCGCGCGTTTTTCTTGCTCTTTTTTCTTCTTTCTGAAAAGCCGATGTTCTTCCCTTCTTCTTTGCCTATAGAGCTCAATGGCAGCTTAGCCTTGTAGGCCTCGTCCTTGGCTGCTTTTTTTTGTGGCGTGGTGGATATCCGCATCCTTACTTTGGCTACAACAAGGTAGTGGTCCGAATCGACGTTAGCCCCTCGGAATGTTCGGACATCCAAAATACTGTATGCGTGCCTCTTGTCTATCGCAATGTGATCAATTTGGTTGACTGGGCTATAGTGGCATTTCGTTCCGTAGCGAAGTCAATTAGCCTATTTCCGTTACCAGACGTGTTGTCGTGTAGGCTACATTTTCCGACAGTACTGCTAAAGATGTCTTCTCTTCCTACCTTCCTACCTTCCTCTTCCTACCCATCGTATTTCCTGAATGGCAGTAATGTCTGCTTTGTAGCAGTTTAGGGCTTCCGCTAGTTGTTCGCCTGCACCTCTCCTGTTTAATGTTCTCACATTCCAGGTGCAGATACGAACGTCGTTGTCCTTTTTTCGTTAAGCATCGTCGTCAACAATAATATCAGTCCTTTCCGAGGCTATTGGTTGCTTCGTAACAATATTTTTTTTCCGTGGATGGGTAGTTAACCCAAAGCACAACCCCCAACCTGGAGGGCTAGGCCCTTGTTTTGACCCTAGGACAGCGGGCCGGAAAAAATACCGATGTCAGTAGCCCATTTTTGGGGTATGAGCGCTGCCGTTGACCCATTGAGGGCTCCTCCGCCACCAACTCTTTTCCAATACCCTGGCTCAGTATTGGAAATCCCGATAGACCTGGTGTTCAAATATGTCGAAGCAGCTCATATAGGGATTTCACTACCAGTTCAATCAAACTGGAGCTGTAGGCGCCACCGTTGACTCCATCTAGGGAATTCCTCCGCTGCCGCCTGAGAGTGAGTGCCTTAGTGAGAGGACACTCCTCCCCCCTCTCTCGTTTGCTGCCACCAACGACCTTCCAAAGGGGATCAATACCCCATCTCCAGTCGAAGTACTAGGCACCCACCAGTCACCAGCGGGGAGGTGAGAGTAGGAGTTGATAGTGAGAGGCTAGAGTGAGAACGCTTGTGTCCTAATATAATCGCATCACTATCCTTAAGCACCGTCTTAATACAGTTTTGTATATTATTATTCGGTTCGTTTAATCGGTTTCGCCAACTCGTGTTAGAGTAAAATCCAACTCGAGTTAATTCGGTTTAAGTGTAACTCGAGTTAACTCGAGTTGACACATCACTAATTTTTACCAACAGAAATTTCTGTAGATTGCTATGATTGAGAACTCCGAAAAAGTCGGTCCGCCAATTCTGTCCGCCTGTGAGGCGTATTTTTGTGGATGTGTAGGTTTTAGTAAAACCCTGTAAATTATTTCAGAAAGAGACAAATTTACAAAAGAGTAAGTGAACGCCTTTAAATAAAATACAATATGTTTATTCGTATTGTTTGCATTTCAAAGAACAAAAAATAAGATTCACAATTTAAGCAAGGTAGTTTTATTAATGTGGTGTTGGTTTAAGTTGTTACTTCTGGCTGAAAGAAATAGTTGCCTAGTCATATTGGCCCGTTGTTGTTTCTTTTATACATTAACGACATCATGTAGGTCATGTTAACCTACGTGTAAGTGAAGAAGAGATTGAGCAAGTTAGTGAAATGAAGAACCTCGGTATAATATATATACATAAATTTAAAAACCATATTTCCTACATATCCAAAAAAAAATCCAAAAAGATTTGATTCTTAAGAAGAATTCGGGGAAACATAACAACAATGTGTGCAATAAAAATTCACAACGCTATAATAAAACCCCACTTTCAGTTCTGCTCCACAATCCTGTTTATGGGAAATGTTGAGAGTAAAAGAAAACTTCAAATTTTACAAAACAAAGCAATGAGAATCATTCTTAAATGCAATATTTAACATCGACTGACTAGATGCTATCATGTCTATAATGGATGAATATAAACCACAACACACTAGTCTTCATATTCAGGATGAAACATGGCTAACTACCTAGTTATCTTTCGTCATATCTACAGTATGTTCAAGATGTTCAGCCCTACAATTTGAGGTCAAATTCAAATTTTCATCTTCAGATATATAGAGACACCAATACCACAAATATGATTATGTACGAGGGTCTTAAATTGTTCAATGAATTGCCACATGAAACAAAAAAAAGAGTTTTTTCGTGAGTTTTTGACCTGTTACGATTCATTATTTCCACCCAAAGAGTTTAAGGCCATGTACTTCAATTTTGAACAAGTAGAACTCTATTTTTGAAAGAAAATATCAATTTGAAAATGAATATAAAAATTACCGTAGAAATCATACCCATGTAGAAAAATCTGAATTCCTTACTACTAGGCCGCGAAATTGGTTTAATTTGGCTGTCGTTAATTGTATAATACGGTCATATTGCTTTGATCAATGCTTTGTCAAATCGAAGTCGATTTAAGACAATAATAATCGTACTCAACTCATATTTTATCATATTCATATCGTGGGATCGTTTGTTCTTGCAGAACTTACCTTCTGAGAACTAGAGCAAATTTTAAGTTTTACTTATTTGGGTCTCAGTGCACTTTTATCCCTAGAAGGCACATCTTATTTTTTTTTATACACAAAAGACTTTCTCCGCCAAATAGAAGACGTTCAACTTACTGCCACAATTTCACTTACGGTAATTCTTGTACTGTTTAAAGAACAAGGTGGCTTGGGAGGCCAAATTCTTATTTATTCTTTGTTTTTACCAATTCCAGTTCTAGGTCCAAAATTAACTGTACCATACATAAAGGAGTTCTAGGGAACCAATTACTATGGTTCACAAATTTATCAAATTGTACTTTTTATTTAAATTTTAAAAATTATTTACTTTGATAGTTTTTGATTATTTAATACTGAGTTGGTCTTGTCTCGAAAATAGAGGATCGAATTTCTAACAAGTTCTCGATATGCGTTTCAATGTTTAGTTTTAATAAAATATAATTTGTATATACATATATATATGAATTAGTACATAACATTTAAACAAATGCACTTTCAGTTTTCATGTGGCACCCTATTTTGTATTTTCTCCCACTGCTTAATGTTGTTTAATGTGCGTTTTTGGCATACATCTTTCATAACAAAATGCTTCAGCAAATGTAAATACATTCATTTGTAGAATGATTGTAAATGATTTTGATTTTTTATTTCCTTTAACTTTCAGGCTATTGCACCAGTTGATTTTTCTGATAATGTCGAGTATGAACCCGATTTTCGATGGTATGACCAGACACTTTTGGACGCTGTCAAATCCGACCAAGAACATGCGCATACGTTTTTTCGTCTGCTAGCTTTATGCCACACAGTAATGCCAGAATATGTTGAAGGGAGGTATGTATTTTATTCCAAACTTATTTCACATTAAACTAAATTAAAGGTTTATTACAGGTTAGAATATCAGGCGCAGAGTCCAGATGAATCGGCCCTAGTATCGGCGGCGAGAAATTTTGGTTTTGTTTTTAGGTCGCGCACACCTAACAGTATTACTATAGAAGTGATGGGCCGGAAAGAGGTTTGCAATGTCCACAGGTCTCGCCTAGTACACATAATCATTCGGTTTCATTTTACAGGAATATGAACTATTAGGCATATTGGATTTTAACAACGTTCGCAAGCGAATGTCCGTGATATTACGCAGAAATAACAAGTTAATTTTGTATTGCAAAGGAGCGGATAACGTTATTTACGATAGATTAAGTTCCAGTCAATTCGACATGAAAGCTCGAACGCAAGAGCACTTAAATGTAATAAAAAATGGGAACGTTTTTAAAAATTGTTTATTTATATTTATTTCTTCTTTTATTAAGAAATTTGCTGGTGAGGGTCTTCGAACGTTGGTTCTGGCTGAACGCCATTTGGATGACGATTTCTTCAATTCGTGGCGACTTCGACAGCAGGAAGCCGCCCTTTCACTTAGCGATCGAGATGACAAACTTGATGCTATATATGAAGAAATCGAATGTGATATGCAGCTGGTAGGCGTAACTGCAATCGAAGATAAACTGCAGGATGGTGTGCCTCAAGCAATTGCCAATCTACAAATGGCTGGCATAAAAATCTGGGTTTTAACGGGTGATAAGCAAGGTAATATTAATAAATTTCTAATTTCGGTTATTCAACAACTCAAGCGTAGGATTTTCTGTTTAAAAAGTGCCTTTAACAGATTCAAGTTTTTCCTTATAGAACTTTTGCAGTATTATTTTTAACTTAAGTACAGTTCTGTAGCCGAATATATTAAAGTGTGCATTTTATTCTCATTCTTGCAGAAACCGCTATAAACATTGGGTACTCATGCCAACTACTTACGGATGATTTCGCCGATGTGTTTATTGTGGACGGTCTGACATTAGACGAAGTTGAAAAGCAGTTAAAACTTTTTAAAGAATCTATAAAAATTGTAAATAAATTTCACCCCAATCCTCGTAAGTAAGCTGTTATGATATATTAATAAATTATTCTGCAATATTTTGTATTCTTATATATATTTTTAGCAGTTGTACAAAATTTGACTTCAGAGTTTAACAAAACAAATTATAACGGATCATCTGTGATGAATGAGTTTAAGACAACAGTTCCATCACCACCAGCGATTTCTGTGGTGACATTCAGGTAAGTTACCATTATTTTAAAATTTAAGATTTTAACTTAACCACCTAAGATGTCTTTATAAATGTTTGCAGTGCTGAATGCAACGATATGTTTGATGAAATGGAAAGAAATTCAACGAATCTCAAAGACGAAGGGGAAGAAAGTGCTGGTTTCGCGATAGTAGTTAATGGGCATTCGTTGGTTCATTGTCTCTCGCCCGAATTGGAAACTAGGTATGTAAAATTCATTCCCCTGTTTTCATATACGACAAAAACAGAACAAACGATCTACTAAATATAACCCGCCCAGATATCGCAAGAATTACGGCGACAGTCACGGGCACTGGCCAATTAGAGACCATGTGGCCAAACTAGGAATCCCATACAACCTCAATTCCGCAGTTTCGGGAACACAAATGAGAGAGAAACCCTCTCCCATTGCATTTGCAAAAGTCCGGCACTAGCAAGAGCCAGATTGCGTGCGTTAGACCAACCATTTTTCGACAACCTAGATCTTATCCGTTTTCTAAACTTCACAGGCTAGAGACCGCCTGTATCACATACACAACAACAATCATAATAAAGGTCACACGAGTCGTGGTAACAAAAAGGCACATAAGTGCTACTTGGGTTCATGTCGAATCGCCACTTCTACCTACCTACCATTTCCTATCACATAGGGTATGTTCGTTTTGACATTAAGTTTTTAACATAGAGAAATAATTCGATACCTTAAAGTATATGGATCGATTCAGAATCGCTAGCTGAGTAGATCTAGCCATGTCTGTCCGTCCGCCCTTCGGTATGTCTCTGATTTTTGGGCCTTAAATTTGAGCTAGAGTGTTGAAATTTGGTATATAGACTCTCTGTCCGACGAAGCAGAACAAGTGTGCATTTTCTTAAATCCGGCCACTGCCACGCTACTTTTCAAAACGTTTTTTTTTTTTTGCCAAATGGTTAGGAATTTTGAAAGGAATCTAGACAATCTTAATATCTCAATATTGTATATATAAGGTTTTAAGCCACGCCTACTTTTTGATGGCATTTTCCGTAATAAAAACTGTTTCGGTACAATTTAAAAAAAAAATTCAAAAAAACGTTTGATTAATTTTTTTTGAGAATAATACTATGAAAATTTCGTCTATAGATCACTTTAAATCATTTTTGGGGGCGTTTTCCTAAAAAATACACAAATCCCAAAAAAGGATTTTTCTGTCGAACCATAAGAGATCGAGAAAAACTTTCTGAACAAGATGTGGTGGCAATTTCATTTTCTATATTTCATCCCAATTTATTTTAAGGCACGCCCAATTTTTGGGGATGCTTAATTTAAGGATGGAATGGGTAGGGTATTCAATGATTCGCACAGGGGATTGTAGCCTTCTAATATGTTTCAAAAGGTTTTGCATATTGCATAGCCATTCGTTTTTTGTTAAAAGGTTGCTTTTTAATTTATATGCTTTAATATTTATACGTCAGAGTTAAGATTACAATTACTATGAATTTGCAGATTTCTTGACATTGCCGCACAATGCAGATCAGTAATTTGCTGTCGGGTCACCCCTTTACAAAAAGCCTTAGTAGTGGAGCTAATCAAGCGTTCAAGGAATGCTGTAACATTAGCAATAGGTGATGGAGCCAATGACGTATCCATGATCAAAGGTCAGTCAAAAAATTAATTGTTTGGATTTTTTCTTTGATGTTTCATATTGTTATTTGAATAGCGGCGCATATTGGTGTTGGAATATCTGGTCAAGAAGGACTGCAGGCGGTACTCGCCAGTGACTACTCGATTGCGCAATTTAAATACCTCGAACGACTACTTTTAGTGCATGGACGCTGGTCGTACTATAGAATGTGTAAATTTTTGCGATATTTTTTTTACAAAAATTTTGCGTTCACTCTATGTCACTGTTGGTATTCGTTTTTTTGTGGGTTTAGTGCGCAGGTTTGTATTTTTTTTTTTAATTATTTTTGCCCCAAACACCCTAAAACCGTATATTTTTTAGACCGTTTTCGATCCGATGTTTATATCAGTATACAATTTATTCTACACATCACTGCCAGTTTTAGCGCTTGGTGTTTTCGAACAAGACGTATCTGACAAACATAGTGTAGAATATCCAAAGCTTTATACACCCGGGTTGAGGAGTTCTCTCTTCAATACCCAAGAGTTCGTGCGTAGCGTACTGCACGGAGTATTTAGTTCGCTAGTCCTATTTTTAATACCGTATGGTATGTGTAAATGAAAATATTATTCATTTGAAACGATATAAAATGGAATCATGATTTTAGGTACATACAAAGATGGAATCTCATCAAATGGTTACATTTTAAGTGACCACATGACTCTGGGCGCTGTGGTTGCCACGATATTAGTAATAGACAACACTACTCAGGTAATAAACGACATAATTGTATGATTTATGTATACACACATTTTTTAAATGCAAATTACAGATCGCCCTTTATACATCCTATTGGACCGTAGTTAATCACATTACGATCTGGGGTAGTCTAATATGGTATTTCGTTCTGGACTACTTTTACAATTACGTAGTTGGTGGACCCTACGTTGGTTCATTAACAATGGCCATGAAGGAAGCTACATTTTGGTTTACCACGGTGATAACAGTTATACTTATTACAATGCCCGTATTGGCATTTAAGTTTTACTTAGTCGATGTATTTCCCAGTTTGTCCGATAAGGTATTAAACATTATATGGCTTTAGATATATATTATGTATTTATGCGTCTTAATGCTTTTAGATTCGTTATAAACAGCATGCAGCACAATTAAAACTGAAACAAGGCGTTGATGTAAAACGTGTATCATCGACTAGAAGAGGTCGACGTTCTCTGCGTTCAGGCTATGCATTTGCCCACCAGGTACGATTTTCAATTAATTTTGTATTTAAAATATAATGTTTTGCACACATTTTATAAATAATGAACGCACGGCATAGTTTTAGTGATGGCTACAATTTTAATCTATTCCCTCTTAGTATCTAAGGCCTGGTCCTCATATATATTGGTTTTACGTAACATCAATTTTCTCAAAAACTGATCTAACAATTTTAAATAAATTTAACATAAACTTTACCTTTATTTGTAACAAAAAAAAATGGCATAACCAATTTTCCAACAAAATGCGAATAACCCGCCAGCAAGTGCCAGCACTTGATTCCATTGAATCAAGTCTTTAGTCGAGATCATCGCCAGCACATAATTTGGTTGGATCGATTATATAAGCCAAGCTGGCAGCAAAATTCTTTAGATATCTTCGCTTTTATTCGAAAATTATCTCTTCTTTGTACCTTTGTCTCTAAAGGTAAATTTTTTTAAATGTCCCCTAGTGAATCGAGACATTAGTACTCGAGTGATCTGTATAATCGAATGATCATTCGAGACATCCAAAAATCTTAATACTAATAAGAAAAACAAAATATGCCATTATAAAAAACCGCCGCAAAAGAAAACCCATCAACGAAAAAACTCCAACATACCAAGTAATTGCATCACGATTACACATAACCCGTAGTCCAGTGGTTACCTGCCACACCGATATACTCGTACAGTTCTCGATTCAAATTCAACACCTCCAACAGACATGCATCTACACGAGAATCAAATTATTATAGTCCATACCAAATCAGTTGGCCAACTGTCGATTGCGCAGAGAGAGGATTTAAGAGAAATTTAAAATATTTTAAAATAAATTTTAGGAGACCTGCGCAGTAGAATGGCCAACTGATTTGGTGCGGACTATACAAATATCGAGTTCTCGAAAAGCTATCATTTATTGTGCTCTCCACTCATTCGATTATAATCATTCGGCATATGCATGTGAGACATGAGATATGAATGATGAATTAAACATTCGAATCAAATCACTCGAGATAAACATGTGAAACAATGGATATGAATTACGAATGAAACATACAAGATACCTACAAGAAACTGAAAGAGCATGAAGAAAATCACTCGAGATGTTCAAAGAGAAATGATGTATGGCACTCTCCGCAAGTACAGTCGTAGGAGAAAGAGAAGAGAACACAAGTCACAACTCACAAGAGTACAAAACAAGATAAAACACACAACACGCAAGCACAACGTGTAAGAAATTTGAAAACAAATCATTCGAAATAGAATCGAGACATATCGATATTCTCATAATCGATTATTTCATTCGAATGCGCCCATCACTAATTTCTCCCTCTAATCAAATGTTCAAACTACCCTAGAAAATAATTTTATTAAAGTTATGGGTCGTCCGAACTACTGGTCTATTAGATGTGACTACGAACTACTGGATTATGCGAATATTGCCTATTCTTATAAACGATGTGTAAACAACCTTGTTTGATCAGAAATATGCTTGGATATTGTACTGTATATTTATTTTTTGAAAGTCAACTATTAATCCAACGTTACCCCATAGTATTAAATTTCCTAATGTGCTCATATCTGTGCATTCATTGTCGTAACAATGTTAATATATTGAAATAAATAAATTTAAATCTTACAGGAAGGTTTTGGTCGACTTATCACTTCTGGAAAAATCATGCGGAAGTTGCCTCAGGAATTCGCATTCCCATTGGGATTGGGTAGCAAAAAACAAGCTTCCTCACTAGACAACGGTGATTCAAAACAAAACATTACCACATCACCCGTCCACTCTGCAATGCCTTTCAATCCAGACGATGTCAGTCCACGTGCACCCTGCCAGGATTTGGATACAATCAATCTATAAATCAAAAATAAGTTTAATTTTAAAATAAACAAATATTTGTTTGTTCACTGTGCACCGAACCAAGACAATGTAATAAAATTCTATTCATCAAGCTAGCTACTAAGTTTCTTATAATTTTGCAATACTTTGCATAATTCTCTGAATTTACAACCGTCAGATGTGATTGTACATGTATAAGCTAAATTTAAATTTATTTTTTACCACATTTATTATTCATTTTTTGAATAGCTTTCTGCTTTAAATCAAACATAGTATTAACTGAGAAAGAGTGAGCTGTACTGCTATGTACTTAATTTGAGTTACTTAAATATTTTTATTGCACTTATATATTAAGGGGCGAGCGAAATAAAATGGAATTCTCTAAATTGCATTATTAACTTAAGGAGAACAACAATCGACAAACCAATTCGAATCTCATCTCCTACATATGTATATTTTTATATATATATTTTTTTTTATTTATTATCGAATACAAAGCCTATGCAAACAAACTAATTATAAACTTAAGAATTATTTAAAAAAAATGCACACGAAAAAGTGGATTTTGTTTTGCCTTACAAAGTTGATTCAAATTTTACGTGATATTTACTTTAGTTAATTCGAAAGTACATATTAAAATCACCACACGTGATTTTTCTTAGGGGCGTCATAGCATTTTCGCGTTCGCCCTTTACAAAAAAAAGTAATTACTTGTGCTTTAATCATATATTTGATAGGTTGCCTTAAATAAGTTAAGCTATTATTTGGAATTTATTTTGTAACCGATACCAAAATATAATGTGACAAATCTTTTACTGTAAGAAGAAATACAAATTAATGATCGAACTAGTTCCAATTTATGAAATAAAATCGAAGAAATATTTTAAAAGCCTTTTTTATCATTTTTTTTTTCAGTGAATTTGTTTTAGAAGCCAGGTATCTATGCTTAAGGTCGAATGTGTTCATGAAAACGACGATGGTGCTGAATCGCATTGGCTGAGTAACTAACTATACCCTATCCATAGGGGTATATTAATTTAAATACACAGTTTGTAACAAAGAGAAATAAGTTAGCTAGAAAAACCTTAAAGTATATGGTTCGACTCTGAATTTCGAACTGAGTCGGTTTAGCCATGTATTTCTGTCCGTCCGTCTGTCTGTAGGTCATCGATTTTTAGTCCTTAAATTTAGAGCTAAGATAATGAAATTTCGTATATACGCTATTTTTGGGCAAACGGTTAAGAAATTTAAAAAAGTGTGAACGAGATATTTAGACTTTATATTTCCTTTGATATACATTTTTTTACCAATCCCACTTCTTTGGAGCGTTGTCTGTTTTCGGTAAAATATTAAGAACACTTTCGATTAAAAACCAATAGAGTTAATATGAGGTAGTACAGGACTTTGTCTACCTTGGCTCCGCTATTAACTCATCATCTCTATTAACAACATCTCGTCAGAAATCAAACGAAGAATTACTCTTGCCAACCGCTGTTTCTTCGGGCTAAGGAGGTAATTTACTTGTAAAGCACTCACTCGAAGTAAGGAGTTCCTATATAAGACCATGATCATCCCAGTCCTGCTCTATGGCGCTGAAGCGTTGACCGTATCAAAAGCGGATAAAGAAATCCTTGGTCGATTCGAGAGAACAATTCTTCGAAAAATCGTCGGTCACGCCACATACCCCTGATCAAAAAACTCCGCATTGGACGTTTAAGATGGCTAGGAGATGTAGAACGAATGGACACCAACACTCCGGCTCGCAGTCTTCGATTCCCAGCCAGACGTCGGACGCAGTAGAGGAAGACCTCGCCTTAAGTGGCGCGTACAAGTAGAAACTAACCTCAACCAACTTGGAGTGCGCATCTGGAGGCAGTTTGCTAAGGACCGGGCTAATTGGAGAGGCATGTTGGTTGAGGCCCAGGTTCTTCCCGGACTTTTGAGTTTTTTGACCAGGGGTATGTCGATGTACAGCTCGTATTGTTCGTGGTTGAATCTTCGTCTCCATAGCCCGTCAACGCAAACGGGACCGAAGTTTTTTTGAAGAATTTTTCTCTCGAATCGACCAAGGATTTCATCATCCGCTTTTGATACGGTCCATGCTTCACCGCCGTGTTGACAGCATATACTTAGTCTTACCCTCATTTACTGCTAAACCCATTTTTGCCACTTGTTTCTCTATACTAGCAAACGTGGCTATGACATCACGTTGAGTCCAACCAATGATGTCAATATCGTCGGCGTATGCTAGTAGTTGCACCAATTTTTGTTGGCTCGGGAGTTTTGCACAATCGTCTCAAGAATCAAGTTGAAGAAGTCACATGAAAGCACATCGCCTTGCCTAAATCCTTTTTTTTGTATCGGATCGTTTCCGACCCTGATGGAGCAGCGATAATTCTCCATCGTCATCCTACACAAACGGATGAGTTTAGGCGGTATACCAAAACTAGACATGGCTAGACATGGTATAAACCACAATGATAAGAGCCGATTATGTTGTTGGTAAACTGTTTCATGCGTTCACATATTACGGCAGATAGGATCTTGTAGGCGATGACTTATTCCTCTGTAGTTGGCGCAGTTCAGAGGGTCTCCTTTTTTGTGGATCTAACATCTCGCCAAAAAAAAAAAACGAAGGATTACCAAGGGCTGTTTCTTCGCGATAAGAAGGCAATTTAGTTACAAACCCCTTACTCAAACAATAAACGACATCCCATATAAGACCCTTATCATCCAAGTCCGGTTCTAGTGTTCCGAAGCATGAACCGTATCAAAAGTAGAGATCCTTGGTCGTTATAAGCGAAGAATTCTTCCCATTTCTTTGATTTATTATAATCCGTCCAATAATATTTTAAATAGATACCAAATAAAAATTAAAGCATTCAGTTTTTTTGTTTTGTTTAAATAAAACTCGTTTAATCTTTGAAACTTAATTAAAAAAAGTCATCTATTATTCATAATTTATAATTAATATATATGTGTATGTATAGTTACAATAATAAATTTGTAAAATTTATGTTTTGTTTTAAATTAAACCGAAAATAATATTATAATTCCATATCTCTAGCTTCGTCTTCACTATAATCGGACATGCTAGACTCGCTATCAGAGCTTTCGCGCTCCTGATGTGCACGTAGAGCCTCTTCTGTTGCGTATCGCTGAACGTAATCGGCAACTTTTCTCCGATATTCTTCGGGCTCATGCAAGTACAATGCAGCGGCGTCACGATTTAATGGATCAACTGGATTTGGATATGTTAAGAGTTGTGGTAAAAATGATTCGAATATATTGGATAGATCGTATAACGCTGTCCATGCTTGATTAATGACGTCTAGGCATACAGTACCCGATGATTCATCAATATTCGGATGGTAGATTTTATTAACAAAGCCTATACTAGGTGATTTAAAGGGATAGTTATCTGGTAAATAGACGCGTACCTTCCAAATGCCACCTTCGTAGGGTGTACCCTGTGGTCCGAAAAATTTCACATGGAACTCATTCAGACCTCCAAGAATTGTTACCTCGTGTTTACTTTCAATTAGTTTAATTACATCGTTGTCCATACGACGTTTACCAGCACTTGGAGATGACATCTTCTTTTTTAATCTGAAATAAATAATTTTTAAGTTTATCGTTTTTGAAATAATAAAATAAGATTCAGAACATTATACTTATTTTCAATGTGATACTAAAATTGTTTTAAGAAGACGAATTGTGTTTTGATTTGTAGTCTTACGGAATCTTTATATTTATGCCGTGGGAACTTAAACAAGTGATTTTCAGCAACTAAATTCCAAACCAGTTTTTTTTTAATTTGGTAGATTATTTGGTTGATAAGCATGCGATTTTGTATATGCCCCTTCTGTGGTGAGCAAGCATGCAAAACACATGTATACGTATTCAATACATTGACAATTGGAGGATTCTTAGGTTTAAAAGGGATTCATACAGATCCAAAATAACTAATTACCATACAATCAGTACCGCAGCCTCAGATGCTATCCTACATCTAGTACCCCTAGATATCTACTGCAAACATAACGCAGCTTGTGCAGTTGTGAGACTGAGAGCCTCGTCACAATGGACACCCAATCAGGGTGAACACACAAGATTCTGAATCATATTACCATTACCAACTCAGTTTTATGCATAAATTCAGGACAACCATTCCCAGCTTGAATGGGAGTCGGAATCGATCGGGACCAATAACTCAATTCACATCTACACGGATGAGTCTAAAACAAAATTTGGAGTGGAGGTGTTTTCTCCGTGATGCTTAACCTAAGCACATCCTTTCGCCTTCCCGTTCATTGAAGCGTTTTCCAGGCGGAAATAATGACAATCAAGAAGCCTTGTTTTGGCTAAAAAGGAATGTAATATCCACGAAGCATATTAGCATCTTCAGCGACGGCCATTGGCAATCGGTTCCCCGGATGCAATCTCATTAAATTCTCTAAACGAGATAGCGGAGCATTTTACCATTCATCTCATTTGGGTGCCGGGCCACAGAGACATACCAGGGAATTGCAAGGCATATGAGCTTGCCAGACTGGGCACAACTCCTGATATTCTACCGCCACATATATATTAGAGATCAAACTGGTTGCGATCAAAAAAGCAAACCGCAGATGGATAAACGGCACAGCGTGTCAAATATCCAGGCAACTCTGGCCTAAATTTAACCAGAAGCGCTCCATCTGCTTGACAATGCTGAACAGATCAAACATCAGCACCATAATCAGTGTCCTTACATGACACTGTCCCATAGGTCTACACCCAAAAAGACTAGGCCTCTTCAGCAATGACTTCTGTAGATGCTGCTTAGACAAAGAAGAGGAGGAAAGTATTACTCACCTTCTATGCTCTTGTACAGCTCTCTCAGTAAAAAGGAAGCTTCATCTGCGGGTGTACTTCTTCGATAATATAGGTGAGCTGGATAATATTAATGTCAGAAACGAACATAGGAAAATCGACAGATCCACGTGGTACCACAACGGACCTTTATGGTCTAAGTGTGTACGCGCATCGCATGCAGCCAGTACAACCTAACCTAAGTACCACAAAATGTCTGATCTATTAGCTTAGGAGATATCGAAGATACTAAATAGTTTCGTTCCTATGGAAATTTCATTGATGATACAATGACCGTGTTCCGGATTTCAGATTTAGTAAGATATCTTAGATGAAGCGCTCTTCTTTTTGGTCAAAATAATCGATTGACCAATGGGACAGGTCTTCATCTAAGATATCTTACTAAATCGGAAATTCGAAATACGGCCAATGTTTAGTTAGGTCTGAAATTTCTAAGCACCTGAAATTTCTAAGCGGGAGTTAAAAAAGCCACGATCCTCACAGTTCATTGTCAACTACTGCAACCCTAAATGTATGCAACATCAATTTGTGCGGTTATTCCTCGGAAATTTATATACATTGGTGCCCACAAAACGTAGCCGTGCCGACAATTCTATTCGAAATAAACTTCAAATCAATTAGAGCTGCCCAAAACCTTTTAGTCAAATGACTAGCAATTGGTTTGGGTATACATATATACATAAAATAAACGTTTAATATTCATTGGCGATCAATCCCCAAGTTCAAACAATGCATGCACCTACAACCTAAACGCGATATTATTATTTTTTTTATTAAAATGCATCCTACATGGAAGTAAAAAAATCGCAATAGACTAAAATATCTGCGATGAATCAGTCTATATGACAGTAGAGCGAACTCTCCACTCTTCTATTCCGTCTGTGCAAATATTTATAATTAGTTGCCCATGATTGTGTTTACAGCAACACACATATAATCATATTTTTACATATCAATAAATCTTTACATATGATACAACACAATAAGTAGATCAATCATAAACGCTGTGATTTGTTTTTAATACACAAGTATATTACTAAGTTTCACGGTGACCCTCACCCACTTTAGGATTCATTCCATAGAAAGGAATATACTTTTGTTTTTATCTCCTGCCCATTACAATCGCGCCAAATGTTAGAAAAATATATATTCAATTCGTTTTTTTATTTTGAAGTGCATTACTGTATCACAAAAACGAAGAATAGCACATGCGAACAAATTGACAAGTAAACAAAGGAACCAATTAGAAAAAAAACTTTAGGGTTTTCTTTGTGAAAAAATAGTATATGAAATTAATTTTCTTTCTTTCTTACCACCGTGTACTCTATTCCGTTTCAGCTTAATGAAATTCCAATGGTTATTTATGCAACGACAGTTTTATTCTTCCATCAAGGAACTACACCAGGGTTACTTGTTTGCTATGGCAAATAATTCTAGCCTTGACCAAATCGCAGAATCTTTTTTCCGAGTGACTTCAAAGCACCGAGATGTTGGGACAATAACTGCACTTAAACGGTATGAAAAACGTTCTGTTAATCAATGGCTATGGCAGATTTGGGATTCGATTTAAGTGCACTTGCGATTCCAAAGCCAAACTTGTTCCCCTTGCAAACGCTCGTTATATATGGAACTTATCGATGACAACCAAGGATGGGAAAACAAATGTATTGTGCTGCAGATTTTTATGAGATTTCTTTACTTAAATCTGATTGACGAATAAAATCTTATTGAACGACCATTTTTGTTATGGGGAAAATAAGTCCGTTCAGGGTATATTTTAATGTAAACATATGACAGCAGGTGCGTTCGTAGATTCACATCTAATAAAATGGAAAACTGTTAATTTTACTAAGGCCCGGTTTTTCAGGGCGATAGTTTCTGGATTGAACTCAAGTTAACTTGAGAAAGTAGTTTTTCAGTCAATTTTAATCCAGAGTTAACTTCGAGTTAACCCAGCAAGTTTTGTGAGTTAGCTCTGGGATTAAATGATCAGATGATTTTGACAGATGATAAATACCAAGCAAACAATTATTTTCAATTCAATTAATGTGGATATCTTATTAAATTTTTGTAAACTAAATTCGTGTACGATATATTCAGATTCAGATCTCAGCGACTCGAAACTGTTTTAATAATTGAATTTGAATGTTTTAAGAAGAAAACAATTTTAAGACCGCGACAAAAGCATTTTTGTTTGGGGAAAGAGAATTGAATTGAATTGAATTTATTGAGACTTATGTATAGGTTACAGTGGAGTACAATTCTTTTCTTTTTAATGACATTTGTGAATGATTAGAAAAACTGCGGCTATAATGTATTGCCTGCTCTTTCTTGTTACAAATTTGAATGTCTCATGGCTGTCAGTTAGATAGTATAGATTGCTCTTGCTCAGGAGCAGTGTTTCATTTACGGGTGTGTACATGGTCACGATACAATATACAAATATACATATATACATACTTAAATCTAAAGATTGAGGGGGACGAGTATACACAGTATACTTCGCTATCTCCTCTAAGGAACGAGAACACCAGTTGGTGGATTTATAATTATTTGAGAACGTTTTTGATTATCTTTTATCTTATTCATGGTTAGAGCGAGAATGCTCTATTTGGAAGTTATCGTAATTATTTTGTTTGATTAGTTAAAAAAAGAAATTTTTTTTTTTTTTTTCATACGTTAAATGTGTGTGTTGGTAGATTTTGTAAATTACTCTTAGATTAAAAAGATTACAAATATTTGTATTGCTAGATTTACTTTTTTAAGACTTTTGAAATTTGAGGTGTTAAATCTTGATGAGATGTAATGCTTTTTAATAAAGTATGTTAGTACGTTAGTAGATACTTAACAAAGATTATAGAAGAGGGCAAGTACTGTCCCACAACAATTAAGCGTAACTTGTTTTGTTTTTACTGGTGATGTTGCGATTACCCTCTTCTTTTCCCCCTATGGGGTGAAAAAAAGAAGGTAGGTGGCGAACAATAAGAATAGAAAAGTTGGGTGTAATTAGTGAACCGAGGGTTCCCAGCGGGCATATTTTTGGGAAATTAACCGCGATTGTAAAATTATCATCCCTTTTCTTTTTCCCCCTATGGGGTAAAAAAGAGAAGGGATGTGGATATGATTGTTTAAGTTGCTTAGCCAAGGGCTCCCAGCGTTCATTGTCTGGGCGGATTATCCGTAGTTAGGGATTGATATCTTTTTCTTTTCCCCTTATGGAGTAAAAAGAAAAGATTAGTTAAAGAAAAAGTAGAATTCATATTATTGATCCGAGAGTTCCCAGCGGACATTTTCTGGGAGTTTATCCGTGAGTGTGTTTTATATCTCTTTCTTTTCCCCCTATGGGGTAAAAAGGAAGAGATATTAAAAAAAAAAAAAAAAAAATAAGAACTTATGTACAGATCTATAAGTCTATCCGCGATTGTGACCCGAGTTGGCCTTGCAGTAGAACGATATGGGGGGTTCATCGGGTGCGATGTTGAGGTCCACCGACGAGATGCCGACGGGTGAAAGATACCTTCCATTGTTCCAAGGGAGTCCTTCTTGTGAGTGGACTATGTCCCTGACGAGGTCGTTATTGGAAGTGGACAGTTTGTGGATGGTTTTTTTGAGAAGAAATAAGGCGTATCTCATTAACGGAATGGTGTTGGGGAAAGAGAAACCAAACAGCTGATAACTGAGCTGTTGCAGATTCTATACATTTCGATAACTTTTGACAGCAAAATCGATAAAACATGAGTGCTACCAAACCAATTCTCCACACACGGAGTCAAATTTAATCCTGCATTGAAAAACTGCTTCGTGAGTTAACTTTGGATTAAATTTATTCCGGTGTTAATAAACTCTGGGTAAACTATGAGTTAACTCCGGATTAAATTTATTCCGGTGTTAGTAAACTCTTGGTTAACTATGAGTACCAGAGTTTACTAACTCCGGAATAAATTTAATCTTACTATGTAGTTAACCCAGAGTTTACTAACTCCGGAATAAATTTAATCTTACTATGTAGTTAACCCAGAGTTTACTAACTCCGGAATAAATTTAATCTAGAGTTAACTCATTTGTTTGCTTATGTAAATTTTCGAAATGGGTAGTAGTCGTACCTAAACAAAAAAGAAAAAAAAACTAAATAAACAAAATACAAAACAAACAAAATTAACAAAAAAAAATAAATAGCAAATTTTTGTTTTCATTTCCTCACAATAAAAATATTTTAGGTGTATTCATGCAACGTCGCGGAAAGTCGTCGTAAACGTTGTAAACGTGATAAAATTAGGAAATGAACTCTCATATAATTTGTATAGGAAATCTTTTCCAACAATATCGGAATTTTCTCACAGGACTTGGGTGCGTAAACTGAGATGGTGAACGTTGTAAACTTTCGAAATGCTATTTGGACATTTAATTAGTCACTTTCACACATCAAACGTATGCGCTAAACTGAAAAAAAATATCGAGAACGGAAAGAGAACAATAGGAACGAAATTCTATCAATAAATAAATTACTGAAATGAGATTGAATTCAGTGAGTTACCGCATTATTTAGTGGTGCAGTTTTAGGGTCGTTTATGAAGCGTCGTCATAAAATTACAATCTTTCGCACGTAATAAAATTACGACGTTGAATGAATACCCTTATTATTTATTTTTGTTTTTTGGCTATTTGTCCGGGGTTTATGTTAAGGAGTATAAAACTTAACTCTCCTGTTATTAATATGTAATAGTAAATCTGTAACACGAGAGCACTTACTAGCAGCCTGATTGTTCGAAAAACTTTGCTTACGAGTAGGTCGACAGCTTTGATGAGTGTGATTTCGACTTTGGTTATGTTTTCTCTTTTACACTAGTGCATTCTGCGATTGTCGTATATAACATTACATTTGTATACTAATGCCAGGTAATTCAATGCGTGTAGTTAGAACCCACCGCCACTTGAAAGAAGTAATGGCTGGAACACAATCGTGCTCTGGCGCGTTGGGTTTGGCTGACGCACCTTATCCAACCATATGAAATCAATGTTATCTATCACAATGTAGCTTTGCCTGGCATTGAGCTTCAACCACAAAATGAAATAACGTAACGTTGCTGCAAAGAGCCGTGGGTCAAAGCGATGGTTGGAAAAAGTTTTTGTTTTCAAAAAATTGTTGTTGTTTTCTAAGTTTTTCTATGAGAGGGTTGTGGTATACGAGTTAATATGTCAAGCATGCGCAAAGCACGTTGGCAAAGCGAAGCTTGAAAGCGTGATTGTGTTGTAGCCATAATAAGTTTTATACTTCTTAATAAGGGTATTCATGCAACGTAGTAATTTTTTTACGTGCGAAAGATTATAATTTTACGACGACGTTTCATGAACGACCATAAAACTGCACCCGTAAATAATGCAATAACCCACTGAATTGAATCTCATTTTGGTAATTTATTTATTGATAGAATTGTTCCTATTGTTCTCTTTCCGTTCTCAATAATTTTTTTCAGTTAAGCGCATACGTTTGATGGGTGAAAGTGACTGATTAAATGTCAAAATAGCATTTCAAAAACTTACAACGTTTACCATCTCAGTTTACGCACCAAATTCCTGTGAGAAAATTCGGATATTGTTGGAAAAGATTTCCCATACAAATTTTGATAGTTCATTTATCACGTCGTAATTTTATCACGTTTACAACGTATACGACGACTTTCCGACGTTGCATGAATACCCCTAATATAAATGACGGGTTAAAAGTAAAAAAAAAGAGCTTAATGAAAACCCGCCCATTGGCCACTCATGTATGGCCAGCCAAATAAACTCATCTAGAGCACTTGTTATCCGAACTCAAGATAAAATAATCAACTACATCCAACTTCATAGGCCTTTGTTTTGAATTGTCAAATATAAATATATAATAAAAAACAGGAGATAAACAGAAATAATTTGTTAACGGTGTTAACATTAAATAACATTTTATTCTAATATTAAAACTATAGTAAGGTTAACATGTCATTCTATAGTGTTCATATTCCTCAAAAGACAACTCAGGATTCGGCAGGTAAGTGCTCAATTTGACTCTTATTCCAATATAATTATTGCATGATTTTCTCTGCAAGTACGCGTGGAATGGCATATTTTTATTAAACGATGTCTTTTTTTGCGAACAATACGAGTTCAGGAATAATAAAAATCAATATATTAACTTATTCAAGTTATACATATCACTTTGACATATCTAACCTGCATTCGATCGTTCGACAACGACTGCGACGCTTTGATATGGTCTGATCTTTCTACAATTGGGTGCATTCCAATAGTTTGTTTTCAAACAAATCAAAATAAATTTACATCTTGATGCGACTTTACAAACCCATGTGTAAAACAACTAATTAAATGTAGGAAATTCCGCTTTTTATTTACTCTTATTTTGTTTTCTCTCATCTCGAGGGCAAATGGCATTCGTTTTGCAAATGAAAACCTTTCTGCCCTTCTAGTCTAGTGAGAAATGGCAAAAAGCCAATGCCAGATGTGTAATTTACATTCCTACGTTCAGGCCACTTAATAATCATTGGTGGGCTAGACTATTTTTTATTTTAATCTTGAGTTGTAGAAAAATTGAAAAAAAAAGATTTACTTAAATGTACCCACTGTTTTGGCAGCCTGTCGGTTTATTTCTTACGATACGTGAGTGTTGTATTTCACAGAACACGAAAATGAACTGGGTTGCGACACTTATTATCAGAGAACAAACGCTTCATATATTTTAAATTGAAATACACACCAAACAATATATAAAAATCAAGGTTTCAGTTAACTAAATGAGAAATGCCACATATACTGAAATTGAATATATTTGTATAAAATCTGTTGTTCAATCATTATCTCCATTCGTGTCAACCAGCTGTTTTGCCTGCACTTTCAGAACAGCCTTATGATGTTATCTAAATGTGTGGATGGGTTCACCAAGATTAAAATTTCCACTTGCTTAAATAGTAGATGTACTACCCCTTCACAGGCCGCACAAATATTAGGTTCTGTTAAAGCTTATCAAATAAATCAGGACTATTATGGTATTAGATCATTACCGAAAGAATATTAAATATAATATGAGTGAGAAAGGGAAAACATGTACCTAGATGCATCATATTTATATTCATGTATTGCAATTATAACACAATTAACACGTTTATTTAAATAAATTCTATTAACAGGAAATAATGAACGCTCTTTTGTTTTTCGCGAGAAAAACGAAGCTCTCAAGGTACTTAAGCATTTCAAAGACGCCCGATTGAAAGTGTTTACAAATACTGATGATGCCGAAAATTATGCCGAAACAGGATACGAATTAAGCCAATCCAAATATTCAGACATTAAATGTAAGACTTATGAATTTTTTTTATTTTCAAAAATCCATATTTTAAATTAAAATTTTCTCGAGATAGCTGGTGCACCGGCAAATTTGGAGAAGGCCACATTTCGTGCACCAACAAAACAAGAGCTAACGGAATTCCGAAAAGTTATCGAATCGGGTGATTACGATAAAGTTAGTATGAAAATTTGGGACAATCCACGCTTTCTAATCAGCTCAGGGGACACGCCAACATTCTTGAAGGAGGGCTATCGTTACAATGCTATGCACGTTTGTGCTCTAAATAGAAAACCTAAAATCGCTCGATTAATACTTGAAACAGTCAGTGATATTGCATTTATCGAATTACTGTATGGCAAGAAGAATCAGAAAGTTTGCGCGGAAGCAAGTGCCATTATGTTGGACTATTTTTTAAACATGCCTGAAAAGGGTAGGTGTGAAACGCCATTGCATTTAGCCGCAAAAATAGGTGCCGCTGATGTGGTTGAAGTTTTGACATCATATCGTCAATGCAAAATGACCACAAATAATGAGGGGTTTTTGCCAAAAGATGTAAGTAGTCGACATGTTGTTTATTCATATTTTATTGAATTGCCTTTCTAGATAATTTGTACGCGAGATACAGATGCCACTCCAGAGCTGAAAGAGAAGATTGCATCACTCTTGGAGGAACGCTTTTACGTTCCTGTTATACGGTCGGCAAATAATATGGTTCCCCCGATGATAGGGCAACCATTTTCGACAAATAATCCACCAGTAGGTTCATTTTTAATTATTTTTGTAGCGTTGAAGTACTACATATTGACATAACTTTTTCATATTTTAGAATCTCAATTCAGATCCACTTAGTCCAGAAGTTGAAATTCAAGCAGTTGCAGGTCCCATGAGTAAAGAACAAGCTAAGGTGTTATTTAAAGTTTTTCTTCACAAATGTATGTGCTAGCGTTAAGGTCTTCTGGTTTTTATTTTAGAATTTCTGTCGCCGATGGAAAACACCTCCACGTTTGTCTGCAAATTGTTTGCCTCTAGTGAGCAGTCCATTGGGAAGTCCTTTACAATTACGATCCAGCACTCCAACGAAACTAACGCCAAAAATCAACAATTCCCTAACGTTAACTCCTCATAGAAAGTATTTATTTAGTAATAAGCCATCACTAGCCGAAGAGGATGTGAGCCTCTTGCATAATACAAGCATAGTTGTTAGTAAAACTAATAAGCTAATCGAAGACAATAACAATGGCAACAACGAAAACGAAATCAACAACATAAATTGTCTGACACCATATCGTAAGCGACATGATTTATTTGGAACTTACCGTGATACAAATGTCGCCTCTCCGATACCATTGAATTTCAATGACTCAATTACATCAAACCTGCACGTTGGAAACTTTGAAAGTCCAGGGTTTAAGGAACGCCATTTGAAGCTAATAGACGCCGAGAAAGGATTTGAAATCATCGGAAGAGAATTAGCCAAGGAACAGAACGTGGAATGGAAAGAGTACTGGGATTTTCTGGGCACATTCATTGACATTGCTTCCGAGCAGGGTCTCAAGAGGTTGGAAACTTTTTTGGCGGCAAAAGACAAACCTGAAACGAAACCGGCTCCACCACCACCTATACCCAACAAAAAAGAAGAGCTTATGGATGATCTGTGTAATGCGCTCGATAAGCTGAACTTGCGCAACGAGGCACCTAACACTGTTGATTACGATAATGATCGTCAAATCTACAACAAATCAATTGCTAACAATGCTCCCCAATCGACTATGCCTTACAATTGCGTGGAGAAGTCACTGCAGGTATTTGCCAAACGGATGACAAAGAACTTGTTACACAACATAGATAGCATCGTATCGATTAACGATGCCTTCCTTTCGGAATTAAAAAGACTGAAATCCCTAATAGTTAGCTTTATGGACGATCCACGATTTTTGAATGTTAACTTTACAAAAGTGCACTCGAGATTTGCCTATCTAATTGTCAACTATTTGGATGATGCTCAGCATAATAATAAGGCAAGCAAAGCCAAGGTGAGAAATACTGTTTCTATTTTTTAACAAATAAACTTCAATTTAAATTTTAGATTCAAAAATGTTTGCAACATATTACCTCATCACCGGGTGATCGAAAAGAGCATTTGCAGTGTGTATGCAATACGATTTTGGTCTACATGGAACATAATGCCACACTTGTTCAGCCGGAAAATCTAAAAACCGAGGAGGACTGCATGAAAATTTGGCTTAAGGAATCGCAATGTGATTGCAAATGGGATAGCGTTTTGAGCAGAAAAGAAAGTCGTCGATCACGTATTGAATCTCGTAAGGTTCGATCGTTAGGAGGAGCAAATGACCATGTAGATGGTGCAATCAAATCCGAAGTCGAATCGGTTGGGAATGTAGTTGAACCAGCAGAAGAAGATGTATTCTGGGTATGTCAAAAAGATTCTACAATTATTTACGTTTCCTCATGATTATTTGTATAAAGTCAGATGTAGGTTCGGATGATGATGATGCCGACGAGTGCTTTGTCACGCCTCCGGAAAGTCCATCAGCACTGTCATTCAGTAGCTTGGATACGGAAGAGTATCATTTGTTTCTGTTAGGGTAATTTAATCTGCACTTAGTTTAGTTCTAAATTAACAAATATTAACTTATTTTCAGAAATGAACCTACAAAGCGCGATCTAGACGTATTAAACGCAATATTTCATGTAGATATCAGCTTTGATTCTTATCCATATATTTGTAATTGGAAAGCAGCAGTTTTGCGTTATTCAAGCGAAGAAATGGATGAGTAAGTTGAACGATATATTGTTTGATATTATTATTAATTTCACCGTCCAACTCCATTAGATTCCCATCACCATCACTCATCGTTAAGAAGTCTCTTTCATTCTCAATTGCTGAACGACTGCCAACTCCTCGAAGTCTGTTCAATTCGCCGTCACGTCCATCCTTGCTAAAGAATAAGACCATGGAAAATCTTATATTATATAGGGAAAATCGTAAAGACAATAGTTACACGTTATCAGATGCCAATGAGAATAGCACTTGCAGTGAGCTCGAATGGATGAATGTATCAACTTAAAGCTTCTTGTTTTTTTGTTTTATGATTGCCCAAAAGTTATTTCTTTTTGTATTGGCAGAGTTCTTCTTGTGAACAATTTCGTTGATATATTGTTTTGCATTTTCATTGTACTCTTCGGTGAAGTTATTTTATTAGTTTACACAAATATGTACTTTGTTTCCTTTTATTCAATTTATCGATTTAAGTTTTGAATTTTATTCTTTATTCTTGTCTTGCTGCATTTGGAAGGCAATATTTAAATATACATTATGTAATCGCAATGTTATTGCGGAAAATAGTATATTTTTGTATTTAAATTATAAAAAAAAATATTATCATGAATTTTATTTATTTTTTGAAGTCTTGGAAATGGAAGCATTTTACTATTATGTTGTCAATATGACAATGCAAGTCATATATTATGGGACAGCATTTGTTAAAAAGAATAGAGACTTGTCGAACTGGTTCTTTACCACGGTATTCATAAGAATTCTGTTCGAACGATGCTAGCTGGCAAACATCCTTCTTGCTTTCAGCTAAAGTCGTATGGTGTCATGACGCATAAAGTTCTGTGTACTTATCAGGGGCCCTACCCTGTATTTCGATTCGAAAGTTAAATCATTCGGAAACGGAAAATTGGCACTCAGTAATTCGAAATTCGGAATTAATTTTCCGAATCTCTTTGGCATTTTTTTTATACTCGAAAATCGGAATTTCAGCACTTGGCAACTCGATTCGTTATGTCAAACTCGCTCGAATCTCGGATTTTTCATTCGTTGACGATTTTCATTGCGGAGAAGTTGTGTTTGTCGTAAAATGTAAGTTATTTATTTAATTTTTCAGTGCTAACAGAAAAGGAATATAGTTCAATGATGAATATAACATAAATAATTACTTTCTGTCCTTAAATTGGCATTTTAAGGAATTCTAACAAAAACGTGAGCACGAAGCAAAATCAATTTGAGATCTTGGTAGATTTTATGTTATTAAATTAGTTTTTAATCTGATCCCTAATCTTCTTTGCAATGTTTGAAAAGTGATTGGCTTTCGAAACGTCATGGTTATCAACAGTGGAATGTTTGTAGGGGTCTCAACATTATGTATTAAACATATATTGTGCAGTGAACAACACACGTTTAAAATTTGAACGACTTTTTCAGGAGCATAATGAAGTTCCCTTGCTGCAAGGAGGCAACGAACTCGTCCTTTCAATATTCCGAATACTCGCTGAACTTAATAGTTCACGTCTCACGTATAAATTTATTTTCTATATTTATATCCATTAATAAATCTAAACGCAAAGCACTCTTGCTTGGTTTTCACAGCCGAAGTAATAAATCAAAATGAAAGTCACTCTAGTCGAACTGACAGCTATCATTTGTATTGGTAGATCTGCCGAAAAATACAGATTTGCAAAATTGATCTAAGATAAAAAAAATCAATTTTTTTGCCCAATGGAACACAACAACTGTCAAAATCGGTCTTGTGACGCATTCAGATTAAAAAAAATTTTCAATGGAAAACGCCATTAATGTGTTTTGGGCTTAACATACTTTCAATGGAACTACAAACTTCTGCAATGCAACTTGACATTGTCTGCTGTGCTACACCAATGTGTCGGTCTTGACCAATTTGGCGTTGGTAGCCGCCTTGACCCAGGAACTTTAGCGTTGCTCCTAACTTTATAATTATTGGAATGGATGTTGATCTTATTGCGGTGGCAAAATTATCGCGTATGCTGTTCAAAACATACATGAACGCTTCTTTTGAATTCTTCTTTTTATCCAACCACAGTGCTACTGAGTCCATTATCAAATTTAATGGTTTATGCAATTTTTTGGAACGATCGTCAATAATCTTTAATTTCACTTTGTTTAGGTACAATTGTTTTTTGACAATTCTCATATTAGTATCGCGACTCTCGAAAAAAAATGTCCGAGTATGTATGAGTATCGCGACTCTCGAACAAAATGTCCGAAAGTTGGAAATGTTTATTTGGTAGCATTTTTATTCGTTTCGAAAGTAGTACACAGTGCCAATTCAAATTCGATTCGAAAAACACTTCCGAAGATTTTAACTTTCGAATCGAAATACAGGGTAGGGCCCCAGGTAACTTACACCAGAGAGTATACAACTACATAAAGTGCGCATCTCATACAACGAATATTTACTATGTGGTGTACTGATGTTGATACCCCATCGTTCAAATTGCCAAGCCAGCATCAAGCATAAACAGCATAGCCGATGCATACGACCGACGAAAATTCCCCTTCGTACTTACCGCCCGCGTCTGAAACCGCTACAACATTTTTAGCAGTGATGCGTACTCTATGTAGTTCTATACTCTTTGCTTACACGAAACTCGCAACAGGGACCTGCGAGTTACGTTTAACTTCCGCCAATAATTTGGTATATGAAGCTGTGCTGCATAGTTATCGATTTCACAATAGGTCGCTGTCGATAGTTTGTCCTATGGAGGTCGCTTTTTTATTTGAAATAATAGCAATGACAATGTTTTACTAATATAATCTGTTCAGTACAATAGACTAGGATAGATAGATAACATCTAGATAAAATCGCACTGGTTTTACAATAATCGACGTACAGTTACCTTTGTCGATTAAGTTACGCCATACCAAATAAGAAAGAACTATACTCGGTTTTAAATCAATTGGTATTACACGTCTTATGTGGAAGCTTTTTCAAAATCAGTTGCGCTCCATATTTTTGCACCATACATAATTAAATTAAACAAACCCCCCATAAAGTGTTTAAACGCCAGAGAATTCCTATGGCATCCGACGTACATACGTTTTACTCAGCGCACATCTGACTATCTGAATGTGCAGTGTGCAGGTGCACTGATTGTCTCTGGCTGTAACTGGAACTATTCAACATTTCAACCACATTAAATTGATGTGCATTCAGTACAGAGTTACCAGTGTCTGTTTGGTTATTCGTTCAGTTTTTTTTCCTTGGGTTTCTGTTGAGGAGCTTTTGGTTTTAGAGCTTTGAAAAAGTTCTTAATGGTAAGTGTATCGTAGGCATCTTGTTTTGATCTTTGGTAATTCTTTTGATATGTGGAAAATACGTTAAAATTAATTTACAAAAGGACGGTAACCCTACATAATATTTTTTTTTCAGGTTTTTTTATCATTTAAAATACATACTACATACTACCCTGTAAGAGGTTTTGTTAGAACAACACCTTACTATTACAAACATCGCTATTTTCCCTGTACTGCCAATTTATGTTGAACAGAGGCTTACATTCGGAGTTTCGGACTTGTAAGATCCTATTTAAAAACATTCTTTGGGTTGAAAAAAACATAATAAGTATTTGGGAACTCTGAGAACGGACAGCGGTATTGAATTTAAGAATTATTGAGTAGCAAAAATTAGGGCAATGCATCAATATGGCGAGAATATCTAAGCGTAGTAGAGCCACTTATTTGAGATGAATTTGCAACGCGCGGATGATTTTTAAAAGCTATTTTGTATTTTCATATTCCGAAAAAAATGAGTTTAGGAAAATTTGTAATGAGAATGGAGTGCACTAGATATGTGAGGTATTTTACATCCGAAATCTGAAAGCTCATTCGGACTATTTGATAAGAGTGATGAAGAGAAGTGGAAACAGTCTCCACAAATCAATTTTAGCTCAATAAATACAGACCAATGCTTCTCCATTCAGGGAATGGAATCAGATGATGTCAACACAAAATCTTGCGGTATCTCTATCTGCAAATAATGTAAGCGAATGGCAGGATATATTTGCTTTGATCATAGCTAACGTTGATGACATCATTTATGACCAGCACCTAAGGAGAGCATCATCATCAGCATCCAGATTAATTTACAAAAACTTCAACCACCAATTGTTAACTGCAGAAAGCTACTTCAATACCAAATTCAAGCCTGAAGTTATAAGCACCATTTTCAGAACCAGGGTTGAAATATTGAACTTGAACTATATTCCTCATAGATCCAACCAACAGCAAATTTGCAATCTTCAATAGACGAGAAGTAGAAAATACTTACCATTTCATTGCGGTGTGCCCAATTCAATTCCAAGTTTGTCTTTAAATAGTCTCTATGAAATTTTAGATGGAGCTCGCGGTTGGTCCACCTTGTTTAAATTTGTCAAACATGCACTAAGCTATCGTAATAGCTTTTAGAAAATACTTTCAGTTCTGCAAGTTATTATAATATTATCTTACTCGTATAACTATAATTTGTTTATATCATTTTCTTTTTCATGTTCTTTTAACGAAATGTCAAATCCGGCAGACGGCAGAATTGTCATGTCCGTATTCTTAAGCAAAAACATTGTACATACTACTTAAAATGAAAAAAAAATAAAGAATCTATCTATCTATCTCTATCTATATGAGGTAAATTCACAGGCGCATCACTGGCAGTAATAGCGTTTTCGATTGGGATTATCAGAATTTCCCGTGCCAATCGAACATAAAAGAAGTTGATCTGGTTTTGTATGTGTGTAGCTATCAGTGAAAACCATCATTTGATTTTTTCTTTAACTCATTGCGGCTTTTTTATAAATTCAACCAGTGGTGAGTTGGTGTCAAAACAAAGCTTATGAATTTTGGAATATGATTATTCAAAAATATTTATATTTCTAATAATAGTTTACGCAGAAAATCACCTTTTCACTGATCACAAAAAACGCAAATTAAACAGCGAAATGCAAACTTCAAACTGACAGTCAGATGTTACTTGGAATCGAGGTTCATCAAAAGTGCTCTGAGTAAAAATAAAAGAGTGCTTTTTACCAATTGGAAACGAAAAAAATTGATCTAGAGAGCAAAAAAAGTGCTCAAGAGCATAAAGAGTGCTTTTTGTATCCCAATCGAAAACTCTATTAGAAACTATTTAAAGTAAAAAAAAAATATTTTACCTTGCAAATACAAGTTGCAATAGGTAAATTTAGTAAGGCATGACAGGCATCATAATGTTAATGATGCTTTGTGAAGTTAAAATATGTAAATTTACATATTTCGCGGCAGATACATAGATATTCGGCCCTATCGAGGTATCCGTCGGAGCGGAAATTCTCCGATTTTCAAATATTTTAAAAATGTGCCGAAAAACATTCTTTTTTTTTTTACTAAAAACGCCCCCAAAAAGTCGGAGTGGCAAAAAACTTTATATAGACGAAATATAGATATTGAGATTCTGGGGCCATATTTAATAAAACGAATATCGTTGAAATCACTTCGTTCTCATTGAAATTCGATTACATAAAACGAGTATCGTTCTTGATTTTACGATACTCGTAATTTCTTACGACTGGTGTTGGGCAGTCGTATAGCTTTCGTTTTCGTTGAGCTGTCATAAATTTCTCGTTTTACACAATCGCGCTTTGTCGTGACTATCGTTTACTTCTGTTTCGTTTACTTGCCGTTCGTTTCGTTTTATGAAATAGAGCCCCTGTAAATATGTTGTTCAGACACTTTAGCCAAAAACTACGTTTTTTTTCCTACAAAAACCGTTTGTATACCCTACTCCATAGCATATGCAGGAGAAAAACGTTGTTTTTTGTCGAACCATAAATAAACTGTCTGAACAATGTGTTGTAACAATGTCATTTTCTATATTTCATCGCCATAAAGCCCACATTTTGGGGATATTAATTTTAAGATTGGGATCGGATGGGGTATTAAACGATCCGCACAGCGGATTATAGCTTTCTCATATGTTATTTTTATTAATATTTTTAGGATTTTTCGAAGATGGTCACGATGATCGTTTAAGAAATGATTTGTATATATTCCGTAAAAACGAAAAAAAAAATTCCAGACTGTTTACCGTAAATCCTGTGTAAAAAAACATAACACAATAACCAGTTTTTCTTTCTTTCACGAGACCGTGCTTTTATTTCCACTTATACATTTTTCTTTCTATTTCATTTAACAATTTTCCTGTATATAAGATGTGCAAGTACTGTTTAACAATTAGGAATGATTCCGGAAGTATGTATTACGAATTTATTTTTTTAACTTAATAATAAACTATTGTTCTTAGCTAAAGCAAGCAGCATGTATGTTGTTTTTCTTTTCAAAATAAATACAATTATAAAATAAATATGTATGTGTTGTACTCAGTTGGATGGATATTATTCATTTAAACAAAAACTGTTTCACTTGCACATCCATTCACAATAAAGGTGTTTCTTCTTTTCCATTATATGTTAATATATTTTCCTATGTTTTATTTTTTTTACTATCCCATTTTTTGAATACACCTATTGATGTTAATTTTTTTTTTTTCAGTTTTTAGTTTTTACAGTTGTTTTGTTAATTGTTTTCAATAAATTTATACAAAAAAAAAAACTAAATATATAAGCTTTAACTAATACAATAATTGTTCTGCAAAAAAAATAGAAAAACACGACATATGAAATTTATTCTTGATTTACACAGTACTACCTGATATTTATCTTCAATTTATTAACAGCTCATTTTTTTTTGTAACGATTCCGTGAAAGCTCAAATGAGATTGAAAAAAAAAAACAAAAAAAAAACAAATAAAGAGAAAAAAATGTTCGTGGTAAAATTATTTCGAGCGTTAAAAGTTAAATCGAAGATAAATGTACAAAATTCACAACCTAACGAATATTTTCGGTTCAAATACATATTTACTAATTGTCGTTGTACTAATAAACTAAAAAAACGAATTGAAAGCAATATTGAGCAAATTTTCAGTGAGTATTATTTTTACATATTTTTAACTTTTTTTTAAGGTTTTTAATTTTTTATCTTTTTTTGCTTGGCGTTTTTCTTTAACTTTTATATATTTTTTTTAGGCATTTATCCATTCTTATTTTAATATGTTTTTAACTCTTTTTTTTTTATTCTGAAAGCATAAAATCAATACATTACCATTTAACGTTATGACTTGGACCTTATAACAATATTGTACAAACTAACAACCTGAGATACATAAGGACACGACCAAACAAAGTAATACAGTTTAATTGTGCGTAATATATTGGACAGATTAATTTGTAATGCACACAAACATTAAAGCCTCAAAGATCAAACGAATGAAACGGTAAGTATTCAAACCTTGTGTTATATAAACTACTTCTTCTTCTAATACCAACAACTTTTATCCGGTTTAAATATGACTAGAGTTCATGTTGCACGGGGTTGAATGTATTAACTACATTTATAAAAAAAAACGATTGCATATGACACACATTGATCAACAATGCTATAAATTATCTCTGTGGGGACCTGATTGATATACGACAGAAAAAAAGGGGATTATAGCCTATTACCACTATTCGAAAACCTATTAGACCTAGTGCAATCCCATGGCACAATAGAAATAAAGACTGTCAATAAAAGTTAGTTTTTACTTAGGAAAATTCATTCCATGCATAAGTAGTTGTCACCAGCGAGGCTCACCTCTTGCAATGATATGACAAATCATAGGAGTATAGCTGAATTCATAAACGTCATGCTAACAATGAACTGGATTATTCGCTTTCATGAATAGAGATGTTCTGTAGAACTAAGTCCTGTTGCAGTACCTTCTTTATATAAACATCAGTATATATTTCATTTACTGTATTTAAAGGATGAATGAATCTGAAAATGGGCCAGTTTGGCAGATATGATTCTTTGACGTTAAATAGATCAGAATTAAGAAAATTAATGAAAATTCACACAAAATTACCTTAACTGGCTGCAAATATGAACGGTGGGGAGCGCTGCTCGCTTCAATCGCACTTAATGGTTTCGGACTTACATGCGAAACTCAGGGCACCAATAAGAGACATGCATATCATTATTCAGTTAACAGTATTCTATTGTTCAGCGATAGTCCTATTTTTGTGTTTGCCGTATTTGGCATGAAAAACTACCAGAAGAGGTTTAAGAGATGCCATTACATCCAGACATAATAACGGTTTAGTTTGGTTTATGAACTGATGTTATCATAGGTCCATATTTCTTTATAAATCAAAACGACTTGATCAAGAGTGAAACTATGGCTTTATTGCGAGAATATTTTCGTTAATTGTTAATAGTGACAGCCTTTATCATGTAATATCACAACATTAGACGTTTTTCTATTAGACTTCGTAAAGTCCAAATCAATGTTACTCGCGTCACTGGGCAAAAATACCAGTCAAATGCTCGAACGGCTCATCGATATCTAGAACTTTCAACACTACCAACATTAAAAAAAATGGTAAAAATTTAAGAACTATAGTCTGTTCAACAGAAATTGGCAGTACACGTCTTATGGGGAAGCTTTTTCAAAATCAGTTGCGCGCAATATTTTTGCACTAAAAGAAACCCCCCATAAAAAATGTTTACCCGCCAGAGAAATCCTATTGCATCCGACGTAAATCCACACGTCTTACTCAAAGCACATAAGACTATAAATGTTTTTTTTTTTAATTTTTGAAACACGAACATCTAAATAAATGCCCAATTATATAAAAAAAACATGTGCATTAGTAAACCGTTCGTTTTGCCACTTGTCTATGATACACAAAAGGAACAATATGTTTTACCACTCTGGCAATCAAAGAACAATTGAGCAGCATATAGTAAATTGCCAACTTCCTCCACTTATTACCGTTTTAAAAGTTTACGACGTTTGCCATCTTGATTTACACACCGTTTTCAAGTGTTAGATTCTCAATTTTTGGGACATTTATATTAAATATTGTATGGGATACTTTTTATTCAACTTTTGAATTGCCCAATTCTACACTCTTACTGAGACAAACTAATCTCTTTACAGTTTATAATTGAGTGCTTAGGTGAAGAAGGGGTTAAACGACATATTCAGGAAATTCCACATTTTTTCAGCAATGAAAGTGCCAACTTAAGTTTTCGTGTAATCCATGTATCCCTAAGTGATATAGTTTTCTATTTATTTCTATAGGAATCTGGTATAAAGGTGGTAAACGCCATAAAATTTTGAAACTAAAAGCTCAAGTATCTCGAAACTATGCAAATGTCACTTAACTCATTCTTCATCTAAGGGCTTCAATTCCTTTATTGCGACACTCCTGCCAACCGCAGTTTGTTTGGGATAAGAAGGCAATTTCGTAAAAAGGTCTTCAATTGAAATGCTAAGGAGATCCTATACAAGACCCTGACCACCTCAGTTCTGATCTACGGCATTAAATCATGGACCGTATCAAAGCGGGATAAAGAAATCCTTGGTCGTGTTGTGCGAAAACGATTCAACGAAATTTAACCATTAACTTTACGAGCTGTAAATTGAAATTATCAAAAAAAAAAAATAACTCCATCCCACCGCCACTTATTTAATCCATTTATACATATAAGATTTGTTCATGACGAAATATACTTAAGCGGCATATACACACGTCAAAATCTTGTCAAGCATGCGAGAGTGTATGAGTGAAAACGAAACACCTATACGTTGTGTGCATGCTTGAAGCAAAATCAAAACGTTTCGATTTTTCTTCAATCAGGCGTCAATGCTTGACGTAGTGTATATTCGTGATTGAATGCTTGATCAAGCATTCATTCTCATTTTTACGACGCCAGCGTAAAGACGTCAGTTTCGCGGGTTTTTTTTTAACAGTGCGGTGTTTATTTATGTAAATATGGAAGAAAAAAGTTTTATTTTGGAGTTTCTAGAGGTTTATCGTTCTCTCCCAGCGTTATGGAACATAAAATCGAAGGAATACAGCAACCGCAATTTAAAAAAAGTGCAGTATGAAACGCTCCTTACAAAATATAAGGAAAAGCACCCAGAGGCAACAACAAAATGTTAAGGTAAAACTGAATGCTTGAAGCCTCATGCTTGATGTGTGTATATGCTGCATCAAAGCAAATTTACAAATACACTCTCACATGCTTGATGAGATTTTGACGTGTGTATATGCCGCTTTACATATACATACTGAATTGCAGTCAAATCCCACTGAAAATAAGTATTCTGTTGATAACTTGACAAAAATACAAATTTTTGGCGCAACAGGCTTGAGCTTTTCTCACAACCATTCATGTGTACGTGTGTACTTCTTGTACGATGGCATGACCTCCTGTTATGCCGACTCCGAACGACTAAGTTGAGATAAGTTTTTCTTGACAATTGATACGTTATGTGTTGCTACGGCTGGGAATCGAACCCAGACCTTCTGCGCGGCGGTTCATCGCACTTAGCATCGTGCCACTGAGCCACTGATAACTTGTCGACAAAGCAAAAATTAGATAGGCGAAAATATGGTGTAAATCTTAGCTCGATAGTTTGTATATCATTTTTCCGGTTACAAATGCAATGCACCAACCAACTAGCTCAGTGGCGCAAGTGGTAGACACTTGGCTCACTAGGCACGGGATTACAAATTCAATCCCCGGTTAGGGAATAAAAGTTGTTTCGATAATTATACAGATAACTGAACGTTCAATTATCGCCACTGTTAGAAGGAAAATGATGGAATCATGGTAATGTCCGTAATAGCTATAATTCTATCCAAATAGTGTTGTTGAACACAAGTTGTTGTTGTAATTTCAATCGTTCAATGATTATGATGATCGATCTATATAGTTTTTCTCCTGAATTATTAATTGAGTTCACTATTGTTTGTGGTACCGATTACGGTGTTTTTTCAAAACGAAATTATATGAAATATGGATAAAATTAAAGGGTAAGTGCCTAATTAGTGCACAATGTAATTTGTTTTTTACAGAACTCGCTAAAATCTTGGCAGCTGGGTTTTTCTAATAAGATTGGTTTCTTCTGATGTGACTTATTTTCTAACTATGTGTATCAAATCCTAGCCAACCACTGACTAGTGCAAAAATAAATTAATAAAGAAAACTATTTAATTGGTAATAAATAAAGATACATAAATAGCATACAGAACGACAGAAAAATAAACTGCAATCTTGCAATTCAAATTCGATACCACCCTGTATATAAATCTGTCCAAAATAGCACAATCTAATGATTACTTACTTACAAAAAACACACAAGTTATTAGTATAAATTGGACTACTTATTTGTTACACAGTTAATTCTCAATATTCGATAATAAATAATTTCTATCTAATCAGTCTTTTTTTGATTTTGTAGGATATAGCTTAATTACAAATTATATACAGAGAATAGTTTTTAAAACATCTCTTAAAAACGCCTATCTCCTTGTTTTTTTTTGTAATGAAAATAAATGACTTACTTTATTAATATTGCAATCAACACGTTTGGTGATATCACTAATGATGACTATAGATTAGTGAAATCGCAATTTCTGGCGTGCAGCAGCTGTGTTGTTTTTCTTTTCTAATTTGCATGAACTGGTCGTGATGTTGGTGCAGTGGAGGTTGGAATTATTGGCGAAAATATGGAGCTTATATCTAGAGTTTCCTGCAGAGCCCTGTACGATGACATAAATACTGACTTTACTCTCTCAAATGTTTCGAAATCATACACAGATCTGGCAGTATTTGTGAGATCAAATGGTTCTGTAAATGAAAAAAGCGTAATTGTTGGTTGGATATATTCACATTTAAAGGGCGTGCGTGTGCGTACCTTCTATGCACAACTCTTTCCATTGGTGAATATCATTTTTCAATGATTTCGCCTGGCGACAATATTCAATTGGAATTAACGCTCCAGTTCGAATGGATATCGCATATTGAGAGTAACTATAAAGAAATAAAATTTATTATCATAAAATTTGAATATTCAGGGCTTGGGTTGAAAAGGCAAGATGTTATTGTTCATCATAAGGTTGTCATGTTAGAAGACCATGAATTTTTAAGGTTAGAAGACCATGAATTTTTATTTAAACACTCTGGCCTAAAAAAGGACTCTACTTACTTAAAGCTACTGTAGTACTGAAGAAACTGCAAGAATAACTGTCCAATGGGCTGAGCGTTTTGGGACTCATAAGGGCCAAGTGTTTCATTCATGTCTACATATCCAAAATCATTCGATCGGAGCTGCAATTATTTGTTAATGATTGATAAATATTTTACATAAATTTAGAATTCAATTAAACTTACAATAAACTGAAATTTATCAGGATACATTTCATGTAAACATGGCAGTACTGGTGGACTCACTGCACATTGCAAAAAATGAATGACCATCAATACCAGAGAATAGCTTGATATAGTCATGTTTTTTGCATTGTTGATGTCATGATATTGAGCCCAAAGCTTGGTTATAAGCACAAGTGGTCGCAGTCTCCAATCCACTATGAAATAATATTAAAAATGTTTGTTTTGTTAGTGTGATAAAAAAAATATATATGATACGACTGAGATAGTAGTAATACTTACATTGAGAGTAACAGTACAACAAATGCGTATTCTTAATGCCAACACCGTTATTAAAATTCAAATCTACCTCGAGATTGTGAACTCTATCCTTAAATCGTAATATAGGAACTTTAGCTTCGATTAAGTTGAAATTCTCAAACTCTCCTAAAACGAGAAAATTAAAAAAAAATTAACACAAAATAAAAACCAGTACAATTGAAAACTTTGGAAAATGAAACTCTCAAAATAAAACGCAACATGTCTGCATAAGTAATCGTCCAAATTTAGCCACAATCTGAGTCCACATTATATCGTTATATCCATAAAGGGACATGGTCTCCAGTTCAACGAACAGTCAGCCAAATTGATCACATTGATAAGTCACGCATCCAGTATTTTGGATGTCCAAACATTCCGAGGGACTACCATCGACTCGACAAGGATACAAGGCTCGAACAGAATCCTGTCGAGATGAACAAGGAAATATCGTAGTTGAGACGAAGTCGATGCTGAGGATATGGAAGAAGCACTTCTGCAGACTGTTAAACGGCGATGACGAACAACATTCCGCTGTCAGGCAGAACGAACCATTTAATATTGGCAACGACAGCGAAAACTGCCAACCATCCGACCGAAGTGAAGTGAGGATAGCTATATCTAAACTCAAGCTTAATTAGGCCGCCGGAAATGACGGCCTTCCCGCTGAGCTTTATAAAGCTGGCGGAGATGACTTGGTAAGCAACATCCACCAACTCATAAGCCAAATCTGGTCGGTTGAAAGCATGCCTGAAGAATGGAACCTCAGCATCGTTAGCCCGATCCACAAAAAAGGAGACCCTCTGAACTGCGCCAACTACAGAGGCATAAGTCTACTCAACATCGCCTACAAGATCCTATCTGCCGTAATATGTGTACGCCTGAAACCGTTTACCAACAACCTGATCGGCCCTCATCAGTGTGGTTTTAGGTCAGGAAAGTGCACAACTGATCAAATCTTCACACTTCGGCAGATTCTGGAAAAAAATTCCAAATTGATACCCACCACCTATTTATCGATTTCAAAGCCGCATACGAAAGCATTTATAGAGACGAACTATACAGAGCCATGTCTAGTTTTGGTATACCGCCCAAACTCGTCCGTTTGTGTAGGATGACAATGGAGAATTCTCGCTGCTCCATCAGGGTCGGGAACGAGCTCACCGACATATTCGATACCAAAAAATGATTTAGGCAAGGCGATGCGCTGTAATGTGACTTCTTCAATTTGATTCTTGAGAGGATTGTTCAAAACTCCCGAAACAGCAGAGGCACCATCGGTGCAAAAATCGGTGCAAATACTAGCATACGCCGACTATATTGACATCATTGGTAGGACTCAACGTGAAGTTAGTATATAGAAGGAAGCGGCATTTAGCAGTAAATGAGGGTAAGACTAAGTATATGCTGTCAACACGAAAGGACACAACATCGACGAATTGGACAACGACAATTACGCTTCTTTGAAAAATCTTCGGTCCCGTTTGCGTTGACGGGCTATGGAGACGAAGATTCGACCACGAACTATACGAGCTGTAGAGCTACACACCCCTGGTCAAAAAAATCCGCATTGGACGTTTAAGATGGCTAGGACATGTAGAACGAATGGACACCAATACTGCGGCTCGTAGTCTTCGATTCGCAGCCAGGCGTCGGACGCAGTAGAGGAAGACCTTGCCTAAAGTGACGCGCAGTTAGATAATTTTCACGGTGCTTTGATAGACCTGTACAGAGTAATATTCAGAGTAGGTAGTTTTAGATTCGGGTCCTTGGGAGAAAACTACTAAGATGGATCTCCGCGGCACCCAAATATGCACATAGGTCAACCAGTTTAAATACGCCTGCTGTATTTTTATTTTATCTTGCTTGTATTGAACAAAAACGGTCCACAAAAAAAGTGATTTGAGTATCTTTCTGACTCTTTGCAAAACTCCTTTATTCTCGTCACTTAAAAAATGAAAGAAATAAACATGTAACAATCTAAAACTTACCAGTCTTATTTAAACAGTCCCTCAGTAGAGTAAGATTAAATAATGCTTCCATTCTTGGCTCAATGGTGGACATTGCTCGCGAAACAAGGCACATGTCAATATCGGAAGTATCTGATCCAAAACCGGAGATTGTTGAACCAACTAAATACAGACCGAAACGGGGATACGCATTCTAGAGTGATAAAAACGAATCAAAATTTTTAAGTTTAACATATAAAAAAAAGTTTATAAAATTCCGTTTGGTAAAGCATAGTAGCTAAGCTTACCTTTATAATAATGTATAAGTATCGCCAAAGACGCATTTTCCGCTTGAAGGTGTCCTCTGTTTGTTGCGAACTAACAAACTTATTCCAAATTGATTGCGACAAGTTATCCCACTTGGAATGCGTCAGCAATGAACGTGGCATTTCTTTGGCCTCGACTAGATGGGATCGGGCCAGGAATCTATCCGGTGGCGTTATGTAGAAATCATTCGTAAAATGAATGGATCTGACATTATTGCTGTGCATAAAATTGCGCCCTCTTCCGCGAAACGAATTGCGATGTGCTTGGCTAAAAGAATTTTATTACAATAAGATAAGTGCACGACCATTTGCTCTCTTACCCCTTTTTGACATTTTGATGCATTTGTTGCTGATGCATATCACCCGAATTCTCATTGATTGTATAACTACCGTGAGCGCTATACAAAAACTGGGCATGCAATGCTGGAATCCAATGGGATAAATTCTGCTCCGATCCATAGAAATGCTGCATTGGCAGATCATCCTCCGCATAGGAAGTAGGGAAATTTAAAAGTGATGCTATACTTGGTGGATTTGCGTACGAAACATCCGTTGACGATGTCGAAGAGGATGATGACGATGACAGGTGTTTTTTGCTGTTTGTGTCTGCTTTTTTAATATTGCCGCAGCTTGAATTGGATGAATCAGATTCGTAGCCCTCGCTAACCACACCTGTTTGAGTGCCATCGCTTGTGCTTGTCACTGATTCACCTTTAGGTGGATTTTGCGCGGGATATGGACTCCTTGTGTCCGTATCTTGTTTTGCTTTGTTGTTGTTGTTGCGCGTTGGAGGTATATTCTCCGATTTCGGACTAGCCGACTGTGAGCGACTACTATCCATAAATCTGTTGTTATTTGGATCGGTAGTCACATAAGTGAGATTATGAATGTTTTGGTGGTTTTTAACGCGCGGAATCATCTGACCCGATTCCGAATTCGAATTGGACATGTGCTTGTTCATCATGTTGTTACCATTCTTATTGACATGTACATTCTGGTTACCGTTATTCCATGCTTTTACCTGATTTCTGTTGCGATTGTAAGTATTGTTGTTGCCATTCATCACAGAACCATTATCCAACTGTTGATGATTCATGTTTTTACTATCGTTTTGGCACTTTTGGTACGCATAAGACACAGGAATGTAATTGTTACGCTTGTTGTAATTACTTAAAGGCGGGTAGTTGTACTGCGATGAGAAGTTATCTGATGGCACATGTGTGTTCACGCCAGAATGATGTGGATTATTGATTAGAATAGGAATATCATAGCTAGGATATTCGGTATATGATGGTGATGGTAACTTAGTAGCAGGACTATATTTGTTTTGTACATGATCGATGAAACCAATTCGCTTTTCCAATGGAGGCGGAATGTCCTGATAGCTGATTCGCTGCCCCATGGGTTGTTGTGTGTCGGCAATACTTCGAATAGGCGATACAGTAGCACTGCTACTGTAAATGTGATTGGTGCCAGTAGATGTGGTGGTAGTTTCAGCACCACCTGCCATCTGCATTCTCATAGAGTGTAAAAAATCTAGAGAATACGAATTCGGTGAAACCGGCGCCGAAGATGAAGTTATTGATGCCACTGTGGACACTACGTTAACATTTGTTAAGCCAGACGATGTCAAAACAGCAGACATTTGTTGATGGGAACCGCCGTTGTTTCTGCTGCTGTTTGGGGTAGTGGTTATCACCATAGGCGTAACAGGAGATAGAGACTTTTTATGATTCTTAATATCTACGTCAGTCTGTGGCGGCTTTTTGCGATGAGTTGAAGTTGAACCAAATCGGATGGCTACTCTGCTTTTATTATTAATACTACTATTGTTTGATGATAATGACGACGACAAAGATGAGGACGATGATACGGATGAGCTATTAACTGATGATGACGATTTTGGGTACGAGGACGTTTTGCTATGGTCACTTGCGTTTTGCTTATTGACAAATGACGAATCACAGTTGTTCTTCGATACACTAGGAGATGCCAAAGTAGAGTCACTATATTTGCTATTATTGTGCTTAATAACAATATTATTGCTAACGCTTGTGGGTATATAAATGTTTTGATTTTTTATTGAACTACTGTTGTTGTTGTGACTGCTGCTATTTTTTAAATTGCAGTTTATATTCAATTGCTGCTGTTGGTTAACCCTTTTACGATTGTTCGATGGGAATGACTGATTGGTGGTGTTGGTGTGATTTTTGCTGTTCTGGTTGTTGTTTGTGTTACACGTATTTTGGGTTGGGTTTTTCTGTAATTTCTTTCGATTATTATTATGGTGTGTAACATTGTTTTGGTATTTCTGCGATAGATTTTGTTGTTTTTGATATTTTATCATTGGCGGAGTGTTATCGTTTTTACAAGTAATGACATCCTTAGAAGATAATGAAATAATCTTTAAATCCGATGCGAACATTTCAAACAAAATAAATCTGTTTCTCTTTTGTTTTATTTTTTAGCAATACTTTGGGAGAGATTTTTTTTATTGTCTAGCTCGTTGTATCTTTTATAAAAATGTAGAATTTTTTTTAATGTATAAGGAGATTTTCAATAACGTTTCATGCTTTTGTTGTTTGTGTAGTTATGTGTTGCTCATTTAAGATTACCTCGACACTTGTTCGCATTTGTTGTCAACGTATTGCCTTTTTTTAGTTTTGAGTTAAATGTGGATGACAGAAACCTTTTCTCGCATTACATATCGCATTAGCAGTGATGTTTTCTTTTTTGTTTATTTGCCGCTTTTTAAAACGGATATATTGTGAGCTGGATTATTGACTGAAATGAATAAGCAGAGTTTTTGTCAGAACATGGTCTTAGATAAAGCATAATACCTTAAATTAGCACACAAAGCATAATATTAAAAAAATAATAATTCGCTTGCTTTCTTTTGCTTAATAACGGGTGATTTTTTAGCTGGTTTGGTTTTGGCAACACTGGTTTTGACAGCTGACGTGTGTTTAGTACCTTGTGTCACTGTCAAACAGCTTCAGTTTGGTTTGCAATTTAACCATGGATCGTCTTACAAATGAACAACGCTTGCAAATTATTGAATTTTACTATCAAAATTCGTGCTCGGTTCGAAATGTTCATCGCGCGCTGCTTCCATTTTATAATCGGCATTCTCGACCTTCTGAGCAGTCTATTCGGAAGATTGTGACCAAATTTCGCACCAAATTTACTTTGTTGGACATTAAACCACCAACACGTTAACGTACTGTGCGTAGTGAAGAAAATATTGCGGCCGTATCAGCTAGTGTGACAGAAGACCGCGAAATGTCGATTCGGCGCCGTTACCAGCAGTTAGGCCTTTGTTACAGCACTACGTGGAAAATTTTGCGGAAGGATTTGGGCGTAAAGCCTTTTAAGATACAGCTGGTGCAAGAACTAAAGCCAGCCGACCTACCACAACGCCGAATTTTTGGTGAATGGGCTCTTGGAAAGCTGGCCGAGGATCCGCTTTTTTATCGAAAAATTGTGTTCAGCGATGAGGCTCATTTTTGGTTGAATGGGTACGTAAATAAGCAAAATTGCCGCATTTGGAGTGAAGATCAGCCAGAAGCATTGCAACAGCTACCAATGCATCCCGAAAAAGCCACTGTTTGGTGCGGTTTATGGGCCGGCGGCATTATTGGGCCATATTTCTTCAAAGATGATGCGAATAGCAGCGTTACTGTCAATGGTGAACGCTACCGAGCGATGATAACAAACTTTTTTTTGCCCGAAATGGAAGTTCTTGACTTGCATGATATGTGGTTTCAACAAGACGGTGCCACATGCAACACAGCACGCGAAACAATGGCGCAATTGCGAGGCGAGTTTGGTGAACAGTTAATTTCACGTTTCGGGCCGGTCAATTCGCCGCCTAGATCGTGCGATTTGACACCATTAGATTATTTTTTGTGGGGGTATGTCAAGGCTAATGTCTATAGGGACAAGCCCGCTTCGATTGACGCACTGGAAGCCAACATCCATGCATTCATTCGTGAGATACCGGCCGATATGTGTGAAAGAGTATGCCAAAATTGGACTCAGCGGATGGGCTACCTATCGATTCAAATAAATATTTCATTCATTTTTTTCGAATTTTTTGTGTTTTTTTTTTAAAAAAAGTTCTAAACCTCTTAAAAAATCACCCGTTACAAGCAGCACCTATGAGCAGAGATTTGCCACAGCATATAATATGCATCCACAGGCTCATCATTATCATAACATAACTGAACATTGACATCACTAACAAAATCAGTAAACGATGAAATTACAATTTAGCTATATACAATAGTTCTGTTCCCGTACAAAATAATATTTACTGATTCTTACTGATTTTTACTGCGGGATATTATTTGCTTGCTAAACTTGCGTACGGGAACGGTTTTATGTAAAAATCAGTAAAAAGTAGTAAGGATGTTACATACACTTATTACGACTCTAGCATACAATTGCGTAGAGTATTTTTGAAACTACTTTTGCTAACATGTAGTTCAACTACATCGTTATTTTTATTGTATACCTTAGTCATACGACTAATGGCCTCATGCATACCATAGTTCTGTTTATGATTAGGTATATGTAATATATTTAATCTACGCAGTTTGTAGGAACATCCCCGGGTATAAAAACCAATAGCACTTAAAAGATCAGGAGCATCAATTTGTCCTGATAATAATTGGTGTAAGAAAAACATGTCATTGTTAATTCTACGTTGAGACAAAGGCAACAAATAACGGGTGATCCAAGTAGAGATACTTTTTGCAATAGCCTTTTTTGACAGATCACGTGTGAGTCGTGTCATGCTGTCATGTTATTTTTGTTTAGTATTGTTTGGCATTTCATAATGGAAAGACTTACGCGTGAACAACGTTACAAATTGTTCAAATTTTTTATGAAAATTCACGTTCTGTGAGGAATGTGTTTCGTGCACTTCGCTCAACTTATGGTCAACATAATCGGCCTACTGAGCGTACTATTCGCAACACCAGCACCCATTTTGAGACCCAGCATTCATTATTGGATAATATTCGACCAAATAGACCACGTCCAGCACGCTGTGAAGAAAATATAGCGGCCGTAGCTGAGAGTGTACACGAAGACCGTGGAGAGTCGATTCGGCGCCGTTCGCAGCAACTCGGACCATGATAACCGACTATTTGATGCCTGAAATTGAAGCTCGTGATATCGGCGACATTTGGTTTCAGCAAGACGGCGCCACTTCCCACACATCGAATCAATCAATGGACTTATTGAGAGAACATTTCGGTGAGCACATAATTTCACGTTTTGGGCCGGTCGATTGGCCACCAAGATCGTGTGATATCACACCGTTAGACTTTTTCCTGTGGGGATATGTAAAGTCAAAAGCTTATGCCGACAAACCCGCTTCGATTCAGGCCTTGGAGGAAAACATCACGCGTGTCATTCGCCAGTTACCAGTCGAAATGCTCGAACGAGTGTTCGAAAATTGGACTCAACGGATGGACCATCTGCGACGTAGCAACGGCCAACATTTGATAGACATAATTTTCAAAATATAAATGCCAAAGAATGTTCTTTCAAATGATAATAAACATTCTCCATTAAATTTGAATTTTCTGTTTTTTTCTTTAAAAAAGCAGGGAACCTCGAAATGGATCACCCTTTATCATAAGCAGTTTAATTCGAAACCTATACGGAGGCAAATTATGTAGATCATCCCATGGAAGTCCTCTCAAAGCAAATCTTATGAATTTACATTGGACTGATTCATATTCGAATGCACTACATAGAAGGGAGTCCAAAGTTGTGAGGCATACTCCAAGTGAGGGCGAACTAGACAATTATAGAGCGAACGAGTGACATATGGATCATATGGGTCATTAAACTCTTTTGACCACCTTTTTATAAATCCTAACATAGAGTTGGATTTATTGATGATAACGTCGTTAGTGTATTTATTAAACTCCATTTTAGGGTCAAAATAAACACCAAGATCTTTAAAACAGCCTACACGACAGAGAGTGTGCCCGGGCAGAGTATAATTAAAATTTTTTTGGGCACGTTTTCGTGAAAATGACATATGCTGGTACTTAGTTGGGTTCAGATTCAAATCGTTTTTAAGACACCATATGGTTAAACTATTTAAATCAGTAGTTGAAGCGAATCGTTTAGATCTTTTAGAGATTTGAAAATGTTTACGTCATCAGCATATATCATAATTTTGCTAACTCGAATACAAGCTTTTACATCGTTAATTGCAGATATAAATAAAATTGGTCCTAAATGACTTCCTTGAGGTACTCCAGATTGAGCAAGAAAAGGTTTGTGTTCTCAATGAGATGATTTAACCCAATTTATGAATCCTGGAGGGAATCCATATGCCTTTAGTTTAAAAATTATGATGTTTTGTGAAAACTGGTCAAAGGCTTTAGAGAAATCAGAGTAAACTGTATATACAATCATATCTTTCTTATTTGATTAGCCAAGCTTTTGGAATATTGATGCATAAAAGTTAAGAGATTCGTGACAGTGGATCGATTTTTTACAAAGCCATGCTGTTCTTCTCAGATGATGTTTCAATACTTACAATAACTAAATATATCTGATAGATTTGTAAAAAGTGGATTAAGAATGCGATTAGCAAAATAATAGAGTTCTCAATCATAACATTGAAAACGATTATCACTCAGACGGTAGTCGAGACTTCATGAACAATCGCTCAATAACCGCTTGTAATTTGACTGTTATTGTTTTAAGTGAAGCAAATAAAGTCATATCGCCGGCAGCAGAAACGACTATTGATCCTTCGTGATGCAAGATGTACCGTCGAAAGGTTATTGTCAAGCGATAATCACTTTACGGAATGAGGGCCGAGTTAATTTCCGACATGAGGTTACTAAAAAATAAATCCACAATTCTAAATATCTAGATATTGTATATACATCTCAACAACATGAATCATGTACCAAATTGGTGAAAACCATCGAAACCTACAAATGCACAAAAATATTTAATTGGAAAATGTCTGTAAAAGCTGCTAAGGAGTAAATCTTACTGAACTTTAGATCAAGACCCATCTACATCAGCAATCAAACAGGCATCTAGACCAGGAGAAGAAAGGACGACCAACCAATGATTAAATACATGGTCTCAACGTTGACAACCGAACAAAAAGACCGATACTAACCTTGCAGTCTTTAAATTTAACACAGAACTACAATGCAGTAGAAAGTCTTCACGTTAGATGAGTAGAATATATGTATATTCACTCAAGAAACATGTATTGCGCAACTGGAAGAACTTGGAGGAGTATCGGCCTAGCTGGATGATCGATCATGCTATTTACGAACCAGGTGTACCTAAAATAAAGATATTAAAACTAAAAGACAAACAAAACAAAAACCCAAATATGTATAGTACGACGAATTCGTTAAGAATCCAATCCTATTGACAAGGACTACATTTATCAGTTCACTTAAGAGTAACAGTATAAACTTCCTGTCTGAAATTGAATATGCATTTAAATAAATTGTTGCGAGTCCAAGGGCGTATACCTTAATTTTTTTTTAATAAACTAAATCTTCTACCATTTTTTCGGACATTTAAAAATATTATATGGAATTGAACATATGAGCCGGCATGTACTTTGATTACGGTAAGAGGCTCGCTCACAATGTCCGATTTATATTAATCTGGACAAACTATTTTGATAAATTCATTTATTTTGCATAAGTTTGGTTATAATTTGTTCGAGATTTGCATAATATATTCACACAAATTAAATGGATGACCCAATAAAGGCGGTGTTTGTATTATCGAACCAACATAACAGAAAACAATGCACTTACAGACGGATGTATTTCTATAAGCTGTAAGCGAATAACGGAACAAATTTTTTTTTACATTTATGGTGGCTTCTCATATTCGATTTTACGGGGGAAAATGTGATTGAGCGGCAATATCACGACACAGCGACATTGCACAAAATATAATTTCTACACTTAATTACCTCATGGCTTCTGCAATTTTGTTTGTCGAAGTAAATGGATGCGTCTTCGAATGCATATGAATTATGATAAAATTAATGAAGTATTCTCCTTATCGAAAATTATTTGCTGATATAAGTTTCCGGACCTAGTAGCAAAACCTACACAAATTTGCGGCGGTACTACGATTCTGCACAATTTTTTATTTTTTTGACAGCTGTTTTCAATGACAGATGGGATATGGGGTCTGTTCCGTGAAAATTTTTTTTTTATTGATTTGTTTTGAAAGGCATGGAATTAGAACAGTTGAACTCTGCGTTTCGTTGTTACTTGAAAAGTACTTGGAATTGGGCGTAGTGTATTAAACCGGATCGAATATTTTAGGAGGAAAATATATTGTGATTTATTGGAGTAATGTCTGCACTGTAGGGTCTTTGAGCATCAATTATAAAGCGTGTTCCACTGAGGTGCCCCATCTAAGATTTATTATTCAGTAGAACCACATTCTTATAGTAGGAGAGTCGACTGCATGATGCACTAAGTCTGCTTTCACACGTAGAATCACGACTCACGACTCACATGAGTGCAAAAGAGAAAGAAAATTCGAAAAGTTGAGAGGAAAAATATTTTGCCCTGTGAGTCGTGGGCAAAATTTTCAGCGACTCTTTTTGACGTTTTCTTTTCTCTTCCTTCTTGTTATCATCATGTTGCTTCATATAATTTCGTTGCTTGGAGAGTCAGTTTCGGCTACTTGCGTATATTTGTTCGGTTGCTGGTGTTTTTTTTTCAAGCAGAATAAAAGAGGAATGTCAAATTTGAGTCAAGAGAAAAAGTCGTCGTGTAAAAGCGCGAGACTCACGGAAGAAAATTAACAAAGAGAACTTCGAAAAAAGTCTTGACTCACCAGTCAACGTGTGGAAGCAGACTAAGGGATGACAAAAAATGCTAAGTTGAATATGATATGAAAGCTTGCTTGTGGACTTAGGCAAAATGCCCATAGTTGGCAGCCCACCGACTACCCGACTTTTAATACCTTTATGGTTGGAACACAATCATGCTTTGGTGCGTTGCGTTTGGCTGACGAACCTAGTTCAACCATATGAAATCAATTTTATCTATCACAATGTATCTTTGCCTGGCGTTGAGCTTCAACCATAAAATGAAATACGTAAAATCTTAACGTAAAGTTGCTGCAATGCGCCGTGGATCAAAGTGAAGGTTGGAAAAAGTGTGTATTATCAAAAATATTGTTGTTGTTTTCTGGGATGTTCTCTGAAAGGGTTGTGGAGTACAAGTAATTATGTCAAAGCATGCGTAAAGCACGTCGGCAAAGCGAAGCTTCAAAGTGTGATTGTGGTTTAGCCATTATTTTTGATTGACTATAGGCATAAAAAGAAAGGTTGAAACTACTACCAAATTGATGCTGAAAACTTACTATTAACAAGTATGTAGGGTTGTCTATGATTAACACCGACAACCCACGATATTTAGCGATGTTATAAAATAACGTTATTAGTATAGTAAGCAGACACTTTATATTGGTATACAATAAAAATAAAATAAGTGCTTGGATAATAATTTTAAATAGAATCTCCCCAGAATTACATATCAAATATTTATATTTTTCAAGATGGCCATTAAAGCAAAAAATATGAGTAACAAACATAAAAAAACGCTTAAAAATAGCTTGATGAACTGAACTACTTTAACTATGTCTTGTGGTTGTGACGTACGCATTTTAAAAGTAGCTTGGGGCTCCATTAATTTGAACCGTCAAAAGTACCGTCAGAAATGTCATCATATTCTTAATCGCATATAATCAAACCCCCTTATTCATTATAATTCACTAAAACACATCTCATTCTCAACGGATGTATAGTTATACAGTACAGAAGAATTAATACAGCCTTTATTCAGGGTCGCACTAATTCTTATTCATAAAATATTTCCCCACCCATTATAGTTATACAGGGTTTGTGCCAAATAAATTACCAAAAAGAGTGAAATCTATTACAATGGGCTGTCCCACAGCTCGGCAGAGTTACCAAGGGTCAATTTTTATGGTTGCGAAATACACGGCAACAAATTTGTTTTCAACACTTTAATTATAATTTGTTGACTTATGTTGACTCAATAACATCGTTTACAATGTTGAGTCTGTCGTTAAAGAAGAATTACCAATTCAATAAATTAAACTGTGAACACAGCTGCTGAAATACAAAAATACCCTGGAGGATTTTTTTCAACTTACAATTATTGTACCTTTGGTAACTTTTAATGCTCAGCCGCATGTGTATACAGAAATAAAAAAAAAACCTTATGCAGGCACTATTCAACCATCAGACGCGTTAGGATATGCAGGCTCTATTCAACGTTGTATAAGTTTTATGAATAACTTTTTTGCATTTAGAGGCATTATAATTTATAAGGGCTGCATAACTCTATACACTACTTATAATGAGTTTATGAATAAGGCTAAAAGTATATAAATAATATTTAATGCAGTTGGGTTTCCCAAAAATCATACTTGTTCAAGCTTTTCGTTTTATTTGGAGCTATCATTGAAAAACTTTGTTGGAACACAAAACATGATGGTATTGAAATTTTACTTATGGGTATAGTTAGTTGGTTATAGGAATCATTGAAAAAATGCTGTTTCAATTGGGTGGAATGACAAACATTACTTTAGGAAAATTAAGATTAATCATATGAGAAAAATTAAGTTAAAAAATAAAATATATTTGGATATTCATGTTCTAAAATTCATAGACTTCTCTTAAAACCAACTCGCTAATGATTCTCTATACAAAAAAGCCACAAAGAGTTAAATAAAATTGCCAATGATGGCTAGAACTGGGCCATTACTCTAAACAATTTGCGTACACATGCAGAAATCATTGAAAAATAAAAAGTGACTTTCTGAAAATTTTGTGATAATTAATTAATTAATGTCTCTGGATAAACTTTCTTTTGAAAAATTCAGAAGCTTCCAAATTAAACGATATAATTTTTTGTACGCATTTTACTGATTGCTATGTAGAATAAGAAAACAATGTTAAAGAAGACATTTCAAACACAGATTTTCAATCATTATACCGACGGGTGACAGTTGCAGCGCCAGCGCCAATGAATTCGGCAAGTCGAGTACTATGTTGTAAAGGTTCGTTCGATGTGACTAGAAGAAAAGAGTGGAATTTGTAGAGATATATAAAAATACATTTCGTCAATTTTGTCATAAAAATTGCACTGAAGAATTGTTTTTAAGATTAGTGGAAAAAGACAACAAACTAACATTCTAGAAGTGTGAACAGACCTTATCATACCGAATGAAGTATAACACTTAATCTAAAATAACTACATGCGGTATACAGTGAACACCTTCCAGATTACATCTGTCAACTTTCAAAATTTCATAACCAAAATTTTGACTTTTTTCTAGTGTAATTTTTTTTAAAGATGTTCGCTCTAACTAGAGGCGGCTTAAAGCGTCATTTAGCCCGAATTACCGAAAGCAGGAGATTCTACGCAGCTCAGACTCTGTTCAAACCTGTCTCTGATGAATATACAGAAAAACCAGTCTATCCGGAGATATTGTCACTTACTCGAGAAGCACGCTTATTGCGTGAAAAACAATCATGGCACGAAGAAATCAAATCCGTACAAACTGTAGAGGAGAAGCTAATAAAAATCAACATGCCGAGATACTACGGCTTCAAAACAGTTACATGGGACTCTAATGAGCACCCATATAATTGCTTGGCAATCACTCAACATTACACACGAACAATTTTCAATAGCTACAAGGAACTGCCTAGTCTGGAGAAGGACAATGCCGGACAGACTCAAATACAGTCTTTGGTAAAAAACGTTTCGGAAAACATCAAGGAGGCAGTAGAATATTCACACGATTTCTTTAGGTAACGGTAGACATTTGTAATGGGTGCCTTATTTTTCTAATGACTTATTTTGTAGACAAAAGTATGACTCTGACGAAAGTTTATCAGCTCGAGAAAAAGATAAAATCTTGGGTCAAATATTAATTGAAAATATAAATCGAACTCTTTTAAACACCCTTCGAGCCGATATTCCTCATTTGTCTGATGTTGAAGTCGATCTTAATCCCAGACATGAAGCATTCTGGGCGGTAGGAGGAGTGAACCCACCAAAAAATGTTGTTCAAAGCAGAAAAGGACGCAAATGGCAGGAGGATACAGCTGATATGCAAGTCGATCGGTTGATCCAATACAAGGGCGAACCATACCTTTCTATTCGACACAAAAATCCCTTAACTCCGATCAAATCGGAAGAAGAGAGTACATCCCTAGAAGCAGCGAAAAAAATTCCAATTTACGAATTTGATCCTCGGACTATTGGTTACAAGACGAACTATTGTCATGCCACGAATATTCCTGGTAAGTCGCGTTCTTAAAGTCTCTTCGTATAATAATATAAAATATTTTTCAGGTTATTGGCCAGGCAGTCCTAGCGGGTTCGGGTTAATCTCCTTTCATCCTCGCGACCACATGGTCGAGCGTAATCCTAAATATGCAGCGCATGACTTTGTCGAAGTACTCCATGCCCAAGCTATTCAGTCCAGCTATGGTTGGTTACTGGCTCAGGCTAATTATAAGGGTTTTTCCACCTACAACGACCTAACGTACCCGATGACCACACAAACTGTCATTACAAACGGCAAACAGTGGTCGTTTTATCGCTACCAGCTAAACACGACCCTAATTCATTCGGAACATGTGCAAGAAAATCCCAAGTCAAACTTCTGTTGGGGATCCAATGAAATGAGCTTGTATCAAGAAGTGGATGGGAGCGGCAAATGTATAGGGTTGAATGAGGAAGTTGTAAAGCATTTGGTTGAACTTTATGTGAATGCACCGGTAGAAATGCAAACTAATATGCAGCCATATTTATCGAGTGAGTGTCCAACTATTGCCGATATTCAAGATGAAGATAAGCGACAGTTTCTTGAAAAGATTTTTAAACACCTTGTTGCGAATATTCCACGTCACCTTGAGATTCCCGAAACCTACCTTTGGGAGAAGATTTACAAAATAGACAACAAAACACGACCAATGGAAGCAAAGCGGCGTTTCTTCGAGCTTGGAATCAATCCTTGGCGACGCACACTTGATCAGCACGCTTTAGAGTATATTCCAAAGGTGGTAAGGCCACGAGGTCCCAAGAGTAAACCGCGATTCAAGAAAACATATTACCCTTAAGAGAATCAATAAATCTTTATTAGTTGTTGAGAACATGTTTTTTTTTTTGCTGCCATATCAACCCAATTTAAATACTCTCATCACTCGGTTTGCGTGACTTCTTTATGTGCTGGTTGTACTCCTATGCAAAATACATACGCATACCAAATGAGATGAAATGGTATCTTTAGTTGCACCAGATGCACATATTTCTGTGTTATATGCTTGAACATATTACCGACTTCGACACAAGCATATATTTTGGGAACAGCTCTGTGGTTGCATACAAAACACACTGACTAGTGACTATACAAATATTGTTAGTGCCGATGTGGAATTTAGAACTCATTTGTTTGCCCTTGCGTAAGGAGTATTAGTGAAAATGCATAGCTCTTCATTTTGGAAGTCAAAAAATGGATCGAAACAAAAAATCTGAGTTTGTTATAATTGTTTTTAGGAAAAAATCTCTATCTCACTTAGTTTTGTTTTTCAATGCACATAATGGCCGTAACGGTCACTACTTATGATCAGTTTTTCTGTTTTTATCGCCACTCTTTTGTCAGCTTTTAGTCATATGATCATTTAACGGAAAAAACTTCATTATTTTTGCGAAATGGTGTAATATTTCTGTTTTGAGTAAACTCTCTTGATAGCTTGCCAGGATCAGTATTGTTTAAATTTTTAAAATCGTTGCTTACCGCCGTCATCAAGATTTCCTTGTTTCTATTTCGTCATTTACAAAAAATAGAGTTAAAGTTTTTAGAGTCAAGGCGTTCCCAAATGGAGTGTGATGCTATGGATGCAAAAAAATATGAAGATGGCTACAAAATTGCTTGGCTTAAAATTAAGTCGTTTAAATTTGATAAGGAATTTTAAGGCCCAGTTTTTCAGTGCGAGAACATGCTAGTTTCGGGATTAAACTCGAGTTAACTCGAGAAAGCAGTTTTTCAGTCGATTTAAATCTCAGCGAGTTTGCTGAGTTAACCCCGGGATTAAATGATCAGATGTTTTTGACAGATGATAAAATACCAGGCAAACATTTTTTTCAATTTCATTTATGTGGACATTTATTTTTATTTTGAGAAACTAAATGCAGATCTTAGCGACTTGAAATTGTAAATATTGAGTTAAACTATTTTGAGAAGATGAAGACTTGCAAGTTTGCGACCATTTTCATTTGATTGGGGAAGAGGAAACCACAGCTGATAAAGTGATAACCGAGCAAAATCGATAAATCATGAGTGATACCAAATGAAATCACCACACACGGAGTCAATTTTAATTCTATACTGAAAAGTTAGTAAACTCTCTCTTAACTCAGCACTGAAAAACCGGTCGTAAGATGTCTAGGACATGAAAAACTGTAGCGCCACTTAACGAACGAACGAAAAATAATTTCAATTACAAAAATATAGCGGTTTGGGGGATCTCCAGTGGTACTTACACCCAATTACCAGGGTAAGTTAGGTTAGGTTAGGTTGGTGGTTTGATGAGGCAGACGGTGTGTGTCTTCCCTCATCGCACTCAGGTCAATATAGACCCATTGTGATGCCCGTTGGGGGTCCACTTATGTGGTTGGTTCATTCATTGTCCCGTGACTGTCCATTATTGTTAGCCTCTTTCCAGCCATCCAGATGTTGTTGCAAACCTGAAAAGATTAGGGAGAGGGATTTCGGATAGATCCGTTAGGTCATGGAAAAAGTATTTTCCTGGACAGTGGCACAGAAAGTGGAGGGTATCCTCGTGTATTTCTTCATCAACGCAGCCTCTACAGAGGTCATCATCTATGAGATGCATTTTCAGTTTGTGGCTTTTTAGTAAGTTGTGTCCAGTAAGAATCCCAACAATAGTAGAGACAGATTTCCTGTTTCTACGAAGTAATTTATGAGTTCTGGCTTTGTCATACTCAGGCCACATCCTTTTGGAAGTTTCACAGGTGGGAAGGGAGTTCCACCTGTTTTTGGCAGTGATCAGTGTTTTCTGTCCCACCCGAGATTTGAGGTCACATAGTGGTGGTTTGACAGACTGGTCTGCTTGGTCAATGCTGGAGGTAGATCCTTTTCTTGCCAGTTCGTAAGCAATTTCATTGCCCTGTATGCCTCTGTGTCCGGGGACCCAGCAGAGCTTAACATTATGTTGGACGCCAAGAACCTTTAGCTCTTCACGACAACGTTTCACAAGCCGAGATTTTATTTCGACAGCAGAGATAGCTTTTATTGCAGCCTGACTGTCAATAAAGATGGTGATATCATCTGGTGGTATCGCCAGCATTGAGGTCGCTTTGGCTGCCTCTGCTACTGCCAATATTTCGGCTTGGAAGACACTGCTGTGCTCAGGGAGACGAAAGGTGCTGTTTAGCTTAAGTTTTTCTGAAAACACTCCAGCTCCAACGCCTACATCCATTTTTGAACCATCAGTGTAGATGGATATGGCTTCGGGGCCCAATTCGTTCCTCTCCCACTCCTCTCTGCTTGGGATGATGCAGAAGAATGGTCTTTGAAAGTCATGGTGAGGCAGCATGTAGTCAGAGGATACAGCTGAGCCCAGATATCTGTGAAGAATTTGGGCATGTCCTCCTGAGTTCGATTTCCAGCAGTTGAGCTGGCTGATTTTTAGAGCACTTTTGGCTGCAGATTCTTGCATGTAAAGGTCTAGCGGTAGCAGGTTAAGGATGGTTTCCAGTCCCGCTGTTGGTGTGGTTCTCATTGCGCCAGTAGCGCCCACACATGCTATCCTTTGTACCTTTAGCACATTTTTCAGATGGGTGACTTTATTTGTGGATTGCCACCAGACAAGCCCCCCATATGTTAATATAGGTCTCACAATGGCCGTGTACATCCATAGGATGATCTTGGGGTTCGGACCCCAGTTTTTTCCGAAAATTCGGTTACACGTATAGAAAGCGACTGCGGCCTTTTTAATGAAAAAACCAGGGTAAGTTACCCATATCAAAAAAATTAATGGATTTGGTCAAATTTTCCGAAAGAGCTTGTGCCGTGTATTAGGGCCTTCCAACCCATTGTCTTAAAGATGCAGACCACTTGGCGGAACCTGATCAACATGAGAGTGATTTAAAATTCGAAACTAAAATGTTTTGTTTAAAAAAACGTTGCTTTGCATATATTTATTTGAAATACATATCTTAATAAAAAAAAATTGTGTACAATACAATAATGTTCGAAATCCCATACAGGTAAAAACCATTAAATTAACTGTTTTTTTTGCTTATAGAAAGTATGACATCAAGTGCGTAAAAACAAATAACAAGCTAAAAACAAAAATCCATTTTTATCAGCATAATTGTAATTTTAAAACCCAAAATGTCTTTAAATTGAATTATCACCTTATTGTCTATTTTGTTAGTTAATGACTTTCACCTTTGAACCGACGATATGTCCATTTGCACAAATGGCAAGAACATAGAAAAAGAGTGACTGTAAATTGAAAATTGGTACTTTCAGTGGTTTTCATATCAATTCGAACGGATTTTTGGTAGCGAAGCAAATGTAAAATATCCTAAATTTCTCTTAAATCCTCTCTCTGCGCAATCGACCGTTGGCCAACTGATTTGGTACGGACTATAAATGGTGGCCAAATTAAAAACTTAACACATGACCCGTAGTGTTAAGTTTTGAATTTGCCGTGAGCTTGTGCATATACGGAAAAATCGATTATCTGGAACACTGTCTGTCCCGAGAAATCCGGATGAAAGAGTTTTTACTGTATAGAGATCACTCGAGTTCTAATTAAATCATTCGATTATGCTCATCACTAATTGCTATGTTTGTAGTTACAGCGGCTCTTCCACGTAAGTCTCTTAAAAGTATAAAATTTAAATGACATTTATCATGGACACACACTCTATCCATTCTTTCAACCGCATACTAAGGTTTTGGATCCACAGTTGATGTTAAATTTGACATAAACCTTAAGCATCTAAAATGGCTTCATTATTGAATTAACACATAATACGTGCAATAACAATGCAGTAACATGCAATAGCGGTTGTAGGATTCGCTAAATGTTATCCCCTTACTGTGTACTTCTGACATCTAGAGTTAAATAGTTAATACAAGTGTTGAACTGTTCCTATTTTAACAGACTAAACATCTTCTGTTGTTAGATTATGTTAACCGATTAATGCTAAATCATTTTGTATATAAACATTATAGCATCCTCATTTCATTGATGTGATGATACATATATTTTCGTGTGGAAAATGAATTCCCTGTCTTGTTCTCTTTCAGTAGAATTTGTAGTAGAATCTTCTAAAGAGAAAGGTACACATATATTGTTATCGTAAAAATGTTCGACCTCGATATTTTGATTGAATCTAACAGTACGATGAAGCGGAAGCCAAAAGTGTTTTTTTTTTTTTGGAAGTCCGTCCGTCGGTTCGCCTGTAATGGTCTCTCCAGCCTAAACGGCTTGACAGATTTTCTTCAAACTTCGTACCCAGCTCCAATGATTTTGATTAAACTTTATACACGCTCTGTAAGCCACATCCGATTTACGTCTCCTACATGGACTGCTCACTTTTGCACAGCGTACGCATGGCTATGGATAATGGCTATGTCTCTGCCTGTATTCACCTTGTTATTTCTTCTGATTTCAGCGCTCGCTCGTTCCTCTCGGCGGAGCTGCAGTTAGTGATAATTTGATTCGACGTATCCCATGCTTTGCTCATGCTCGACGTCGCGTCAGCATGAACACTATAAGTGCTCTCGTAACTTGTCCGCCAAGTTGTCTTTCAAGCAGGTTCTTTGCCGTCGGCGCGCGTCGTGAACATCCGGCACTCTGTCAGGGCGTGCTCATTCTGTACGGACAGTACGGACTACGGGTTATCCACCAGTTTGTATTTGTGGAGATACTCCCGAAAGAATCCATGCCCCGATAGAAACTGCGTCAGATAGAAGTTTACATCTCCATGTTTCCTACTGACCCATTCTTCTATATCGTAGATGAGCGTATGCGTCCATCTTCCGCATTACTTGAGTTGTTCCAGCTGTTTTGCCATTCCGAGAGTAACAACGCGTTAACGGTTCATCTATCTTCAAGTTGGTTCTCGCTGAGAGCCGCACACCATTTTCCTGAACCCATTCTGAAGGCGCAGCATACTCTAAGCGATGCAATTCTGTGGACTGCGTTTATTCGTTTCACGTATTTTTCCGATCCACTGCTGGTCCCCAAATCGGGGACGCGTATCTACATAAGTATTGGCCGTTTCTCAGTGATTTAAATTTGTTTCGATGCATCTTTATGGCTTCCTAGTAATTGCACATTTATAAATGCTGTGCATCTAAAACTTCCGGTGGGATGATCATTTCCATTTTTGCATCCTGGGTCACATATGGCACACTTAGGTTTTGCCTTCTATGGCTCTGTATAGTTCGTCTCTATAAATGCTGTACTATGCGGCTTTGAAATCGATGAAAAGGTGGTGGGTATCGATTTGGACTTCTTGGGTTTTTTCCAGGATCTGCCGAAGTGTGAAATTTTGATCGGTTGTTGGAAGGCCGTCATTTCCGGTGGCCTTATTAAGCTTGAGATTAGATATTGCTATCCTCACTTCACTTAGGTCGGGTGGTTGGCAGTTTTCGCTGACTTTGCCAATATTAAATGGTTCGTTCTGCCTGACAGCGGAATGATGTTCGTCATCGCCGTTTAACAGTCTGCAGAAGTGGTTCTTCCATATCCTCATCGAATGTGTCTCAACTGAGATATTTCCTTGTTCATCTCGACAGGATTTTGTTGGAGCCAGGTATCCTTGGCTTTGACGTTTGACACTTTGGTAAAACTTGCTAACATCGTTCCTGGAGTGGCAACTCTCTTTATCCTTTATCTCGCGCTTTTCTTGTTTTTTATTCTTTCTGAAAAGCCGGTGTTCTTCCCTTCTTCTCTGCCTATAGGGCTCAGTGGCAGCTCTCGTCTTCACCTGCAGCTTAGCCTTGTAGGCCTCGTTCTTGGCTGCAAACATCTGTCGGCATTCCTCATCCAACCAGAGGTTTCTTGCTGGTGGCCGCGAGAAACCTAGGACATCAGTTGCGGCTGATCTAATGCCTTGTTGGCATCGTTGCTATTGTTCTTCGAGATTGGATACTGGTGGTATGGTGTGAATCGAGAGGTTAAGGGATACGCGTTGCGCGAAGGCCTTGGCGGTCTCTTACGATTGCAGTCTTTCGACATTCATTTTTTGACAGTATTTCTGGTTTGTTGTGGCGTGGTGGATATCCGCATCCTTACCATTGCTGCAACAAGGTAGTGGTCCGAGTCGATGTTAGCCCCTCGGAATGTTTGGACATCCAAAATACTGGATGTGTGTCTCTTGTCTATCGCAATGTGATCAATTTGGTTGACTTTTCGTTGGTCTTAAGACCGCCATGTTCCCTTATGGATATCGAGGTGAGGAAACCGTGTGCTGGCTATAGTGGCATTTCGTTCCGTAGCGAAGTCAATTAGCCAAAGTCCGATAACAGACGTGTTGTCGTGTAGGCTATATTTTCCGACAGTACTGCTAAAGATGTTTCCTCTTCCTACCTTTGCGTTAAAATCGCCCAGCACGATTTTAACATCGTACTTTGGAAGTCACTCATAGGTTTTGTCAAGGAGCTCTTAGAAGCAATCCTTAGTTATATCATATTTTTCCTCCGTCGGAGCATGAACGCATATAAGGCTTATGTTGGCGAATTTGGCCTTGATGCGGATTGTAACAATGCGTTCGCTAATGTCTTGGAAACATTACGGCCCATCCCATCGTATTTCCTAAATGGCAGTAATGTCTGCTTTGTAGCAGTTTAGGGCTTCCGCTAGTTGTTCGCCTGCACCTCTCCCGTTTAATGTTCTCACATTCCAGGTGCAGATACAAACGTCGTTGTCCTTTTTTCGTTTAGCAGGGTCGTCAAAAATAATATCAGTCGTTTCCGAGGCTATTGGTTGCCTCCTAACAATGATTTCTTCCATGGGTGGGTAGTAAACCCAAAGTACAACCCCCAACCTGGAGGACCAGTTCCAATTTATTAGATACCCCTAGGACATGGGGCCATCAGTATCCACTACGGGATTGAGAGCTGCCGTTGACCTTTCGGTTCATCCGCCACCATCTCTGTTTAAAGGGCCTGACTTACCCTTGAAATTCCTAGAAAACCTGTTGTCCGAATATGTCGAAGCAGCTTATCTCGGTACGCCTGGGACGGCAGACCGGGTGTTCATTCCGCGCCATTTTGACCAGGGTGATTATGGTGTTGCTGTTTTACGTCTTGTTATCAACACTCGCACTTATCGTTTAGCAAGTCAAATCCGGTTGGATAAGACCCGATGGTTATCACTTGGAGGTAAAAAATAAGCACATTTGATGTGTAGTCAGAGTTGCGAGCACTGGGCATTGCCAAATTAAAGCCAATCAGAGTCTACCCTCGTTCTAGAACACCCCGCGCTTTTTAGAAACATTTAAAAGAAATTAAAAAAAAGTTTCGATGCAAATGTGTACATTCAAAATATTTGTATGTACATTTCCTCTTTGAATAATTTTAACCAACGCCTACATTCTTGGTGAGTTTTCATAAAATACGATTTTAACAGCATATGGGCCTATTCCATAACATGTGTCCGAGGTTTAAAGCAAGATTATCGAAATTTGGTATTTATTAAGCTCATTGTTAATGTATCAGGGGCTCAGTGGCGCGATGGTTAGTGCGATGAACTGCCGCGCAGGAGGTCTGGGTTCGATTCCCAGCCGTAGCAACACCTAAATGATTTTTCACTGGCCCTCCTCTCGTGATGAACTGACAAATCATCCGAGTAGTATCAATTGTCAAGAATAGCTTATCTCAACTTAGCCGTTCGGAGTCGGCATAAAACAGGAGGTCCCGCCATCGTGCAAGAAGTACACACGCACACATGAATGGTTGTGAGAAAGCTAGGCCCTGGGTACTAACGAGCCTGTTGCGCCAAAAATTTGTTTTTTGTATTGTTAATGTATCAAGTACAAATGGTAATATTTTAAAAATCTGTTCACTGCACCGCCTACAGGTACAAACTGGATGTAGGTTGTGTTCAATCCAAAGAATCTCGCCAGTTAGTGATATGTGTGACGGAAGACATACAGACAGAGCGGCTTGCGGCGAAGTGATTACCACAGTACTGGGATAATAAACTATTCATCTGAGAAGAAAAATTGTATTGAGCTGCTCCGTGAGGGCTCAGTGGCGCGATGGTTAGTGCGATGAACTGCCGCGCAGAAGGTCTGGGTTCGATTCCCAGCCATAGCAACACCTAAATGATTTTTCACTGGCCCTCCTCTCGTGATGATCTGACAAATCGTCCGAGTAGTATCAATTGTCAAGAATAGCTTATCTCAACTTAGCCGTTCGGAGTCGGCATAAAACAGGAGGTCCCGCCATCGTGCAAGAAGTACACACGCACACATGAATGGTTGTGAGAAAGCTAGGCCCTGGGTACTAACGAGCCTGTTGCGCCAAAAATTTGTATTTTTGAGCTGCTCCGTAAGGGATTATTTTAAGGATTTCTGTTTCTGTTTTCAATACTGTATATTTTGGTGGGTCTAAATTTCAATGCATAAATGCAAACCTTTTAAAAATAGCTGAATCGACACATGGCATAAATCATGACTGTGTTTCTAAGATTTAGATTTACAATTTTTTCACCTTTCACTATTTGTATAATAAACATGAAACATCAACATGACCATAAGAAGCTTATCTATATATACATTTTTTGAGATGGTTGATTTGAGATTTGATTAAATCAAATTTCTACCATTTGGCTCATCCTCAACTTTTTCTTTCATATAACTCAGCTGGTCTGTAGAAATATTTGACCAAGTTTTAACAGCACTCTGACTTCAGTACACAAGTTTCATTTAAAAAAAAGGCATTTTAATGTATTCCACTGAAATTGAGACATGACCACTTTAAAGTTCAGGCAATAGAGGGTCGGTCCCTTTACAATTTGTAAAACTAATAATAGAAAGTACGTGTTGTTTTGTGATGTGATGTGGCAGAAGTGATTTGTATGGTAGCCACGTTTTTTGCATAAAATTGTAGCCTTGCTATCAGTAAAACATAGGTAGTCTAACTCAGGTGTTTTTTTTTTGTGTGGCACAAATTGGTATGTCTTGCTTTCGTTATCAGTGATTTATTTAAATGTTATTATCTTGATGAGTTGAGTATGCAAAAAGCTGCTATCGGATCTAATTTAGCATGAAAATGTCTCCGTAGTACTGATGCAATACCAGGGTACATTTTGCTTTACAAATGAGGAACGTTGCGTGTGTGTGGTTTTTTATGTTATTAAGGTGACTAATACAAAGTCCTTTAGTTATAAAATAAATTGTTATGGTTTCTTGCACTAAGGTTATTTACATTTTGATGCGGATGAGGGATAAAATAAAATAGGAATTCGGAATCTTTTCCCGAGATCATTACGCAAAGAAGAAATCCAAAGACAGAAAAAGAATGGCACATAAGAAAAATTACATCAGAGGATGTTGTTGTGGCAGCAATTGATGTTTGCTCTAAGGGATAGCCGGAAATATATGTATACGCCATCAGTTTTTGATCTAAAACATGTTTTTTTTTATTTATATTTCGTTATCATTTCATTAATTTTTTTCAGAAAAAGAGCACAGGAAAATTCGCATGCTTTCGGTCAAAATGATATAATAAATAAGTAACTTTTTCGAGCAGCTGGGATATTTTTACAAAATTTCACATTTGCGTACACAAGCTATTTGACATATCAAGCAGAACATAACTTTACTATTATTTTCCAGATTATTTAAGCTAATTAAGGATGCCACTCTCAAATCAGTTTTTACGTAAATTAATAAATTAAGTAAAGGAAATTATCTTTAGGCACTAGCCACCCTTCCTCTTGTTTTCAGATGGTGACGATATATAACCGCAAGGTTAAAGATGTTGATGTAGTCCAAATCTACGAACCCATCGACGCATTGGATAATCTTCAACCCAGTCCCCATGTTCGAGACAACATCGGCAGCTAATTCTCTCTTTTGTGTGTTTTTTAATTATTTTGAATGGCTGAGTATGTTTTCCTCTGGCCCTCCCTTGCGATATCTGACAAATAATACGAAAGCAAAACTTATCTCAGTTCAGCACACATATGTACCTTCATCATAATGCATCCAGAGACTCATCATTTAGTGCATGCGTTTTTGAGAACATAGAGAAACACTTATTAAAGCAATAAACAGTGAAATTATATTTTATTTCTATATTATACTAAAACAACAACTTCACATAAACTTAATGAGGCTACGGTCCTTGGATACAATGGGGCAGAATACTTTTCTAACAAACTGCTTTTACTAACATACATTGTTATTATACATACAGAGTTATCTTAACACAGATTGTTTCAATGTTAGAGAAAATGGTAACTTTTTTCAGAGGTAAGATGACTGCGGACTGCAGTAAGAATATATTCACCAAGCGCTGATTAAAGAGTTCTGAGTATATTATACTATCGTTAAGCCATGTTTTCGTTGGGAAAGGGATTGTGTGCTACATTTTGGCAGTAGACGGATAGTCAATGGATTTTGTTTGACCGTATACTTTGCGGTTCGCTTAACGAGGCTTAAACTTATTTTAAATTGTATTAGAGGACCGTTTCAAAGAGGCAAGTATTTTAAATGAAGAAGCAAAGCTATCAGGTTAACTGATTTTAGTACATTTTATTGAGGACCCATTGGGAATGAGATTTGTTGTTATGAAGTGATTTGTGAAATCGTCAGACGAACAGTGAAATGAAAATCGATTTGGGTAAAGGAATCGATATATTTTCGGACACTTTGTAACTAAAGAATAGTTATGCTAAAAATGTGTATTTGTATTTAACTCTGTTGTGTTTTCGCATGAACCGAATGGGACGGAATCAGAAAGAGTTCATAACATAGTGCATACTAACTTACTTACTTAAGTGGCGCTACAGTCCGGGATGAACCTGGGCCTCAACCAAAATAAATCTCCAATCAGCCCGGTTCTTTGCTTAGAAAAAGCGGTTGGCCAGAGTAATTCATCGTTTGATTTCTGACGAAATGTTGTTGTCAGAGTTAATAGCGGAGCCGAGGTAGACAAAGTCCCGTACTACCTTAAAGTATATAAATCTGTCAATGGTGACGTTCTGTCCAATTAGTCGATGTTGTGTGTGCTTTCGTGTTGACAGCATATACTTAGTCTTACCCTCATTTACTGTTAAATCCATTTTTGCCGTTTCCTTCTCTATACTAGCAAACGTGGCTATGACATCACGTTGTGTCCTACCAATGATGTAAATATCGTCGGCGAATGCTAGTAGTTGCATCGATTTTTGAAAAATTGTGCCTCTGGTGTTGGCTCGGGAGTTTTGCACAATTCTCTCAAGAATCAAATTGAAGAAGTCACATGACAGCGCATCGCCTTGTCTAAATCCTTTTTTGGTATCGAATGTGTCGGTGAGGTCGTTTCCGACCCTGATGGTGCAGCGAGAATTCTCTATCGTCATCCTACACAAACGGACGAGTTTGGTCGGGATACCAAAACTATAGACATGGCTCTGTATAGTTCGTCTCTATAAATGCTGTCGTATGCGGCTTAGAAATCGATAAATAGGTGTTGGGTATCGATTTGGACTTCTTGGGTTTTTTCCAGGATCTGCCAAAATGTGAAGATTTGATCGATTGTGGACTTTCCTGGCATAAAACCACACTGATAAGGGCCGATCAGGTTGTTGGTAAACGGTTTCAAGCATTCACATATTACGGCAGATAGGATCTTGTAAGCGATGTTGAGTAGACTTATGCCTCTGTAGTTGGCGCAGTTCAAAAGGTCTCCTTTTTTGTGGATCGGGCAAACGACGCTGAGGTTTCATTCTTCAGGCATGCTTTCAACCGTACATATTTGGCTTGTGAGCTGGTGGTGGATGTTGCTTTCCAAGTCATCTCCGCCAGCTTTATAAAGCTCAGCGGGAAGGCCGTCATTTCCGGCGGCCTTATTAAGCTTGAGTTTAGATATAGCTATCCTCACTTCACTTAGGTCGGGTGGTTGGCAGTTTTCGCTGTCGTTGCCAATATTAAATGGTTCGTTCTGCCTGACAGCGGAATGTTGTTCGTCATCGCCGTTTAACAGTCTGCAGAAGTGGTTTTTCCATATCCTCAGCATCGACTGTGTCTTAACTATCTACGATATTTCCTTGTTCATCTCGACAGTTCTCTTCGAGCCTTGTAGCCTTGGCTTTGAAGTTTTACACTTTGGTAAAACTTGCGAACATCGTTCCTGGAGTGGCACCTCTCTATATCCACCTCTATGGATATCGAGGTGAGGAAACCGTGTGCTGGCTACAGTGGCATTTCGTTCCGTAGCGAAGTCAATTAGCCTAAGTCCGACAATACTGCTAAAGATGTTTTCTCTTCCTACCTTTGCGTTAAAATCTCCCAGCACGATTTAAACATCGTACTTTGGTAGTCGGTCATAGGCTCGTAGAAGCAATACTTAGTTATATCATATTTTTTCTTCGTCTCGCATAATATATGAATATATATTGGATGAAAAGGATTATTATTAATAAAGTTACTATTAGATGTTGAAATATTGCCTTATTATTAGTTTAAGTAAAATGTATCTTAACAGGTTTTTTAGTCTTTGCCAATAACAACAAATCATTATTTTCTTTCACTACATTTCATTGATTTTCTTAATATTCAAATGAGTTTTTATAATAGCATTTGCAAAAATCTGTCATATTTTGGTATCCCCAAAATTAACGATATCTACCCTAATACAACGGATATGAAACATACTTACTTATTTAACAGGCTTCCGACCCGTTGAGGGCCTTGGCCTGATATCAGGCAACTTTCATCCTATTCGATCCTGGCAACGTTGCTTCAAGTCATTCAGTGCAAGCACCATGGCCTTCTCGGTAGTCCTTGTCATCTTGAACCTGAATGGTGAGGTTCGATGATTCCCATGACACTATAGAAACATACATCAATCTTGATGCACCCACAAAAATTGCAATTTTTTGTAATAAAAACATTTAACGAGGGTTTCACATCTGAAAATCGAAACATTCATATATGAATTTTTTAAATTGATAAATTTAAAGTCGAGAGCGCGAGGAGCTTTCTTTTTTACATTTTTAAAATGCTTTACAAAGGTAGATTTAATAATAAATAACGGGTCCGCCATCTAACGTTTTTTTCAACTAGTGCTTATTTCGTGAATGGTAACACTTAGCTCATGTGATTTGATAGATAATTAGTTCCATCCTTCCGCTGAACGAATATGGTTGTGTATACGCTTGAACAACGCTGGGAAATATTGCGACATTACTTTGAAAATCATGGTAATGTTGCAGAATGTGTGCGAAAATTGCATACGGATTTTGGAAGAAGAGAAGCACCGTCAGCTCCGTATGTTCGTTATCTTGTGAAAAAAGTGAAAGAAACTGGCATCCTCATCGATAAACCAAAGTTTGAAAAGCCAAAAACAGTGCGTACACCCGAGAATATTGCTGCTGTGGCAGAAAGTGTGCGTGAAGCGCCATCAACATCAATTCACCGTCGTTCTCAACAATTGAACATTTCGGAGAAATCATTGAGACGAATTTTGCATATGACTTGGTATGACGCCATACAAAGTCCAATTGGTTCAGGAGTTGAAGCCAACTGACCATCCAATGCGTTTTAGCTTCGCTAAGTGGGCCAGCGATCGACTTAGAGAAGATGCCGATTTTGCCAAAAAAATCATCTTTTTAGATGAAGCTCATTTTGATCTTGGCGGGTATGTAAACAAGCAAATTTGTCGCATTTGGGGCACAGAAAACCCGCACGCATACATTGAATAGCTGATACACCCAAAACGAGTCACTGTTTGGTGCGGATTTTGGTCCAGAGGCATAATTGGGCCATTTTTCTTCGAAAATGAGCAAGGAGTGGCCGTTACAGTCAATGGCGATCGTTATCGGGCCATGTTGAACGAATTTTTGTTCACAAAAATTGAAGAGGAGGATATTGGCAACATTTGGTTTCAACAGGACGGCGCGGCGCTACGTGCCACACAGCCCAAGCTACACTCAATGTTTATCGCATTATCAGCCGCAGAGCTGATGTCGTTTGGCCACTTCGGAGCTGCGATTTGACATCGTTGGACTATTATATGTGGGATGCCGTAAAAGTTAAGTGTTACGCCGACAAGCCAGAGACAATTGACGCTTTAAAGGACAATATTCGTGAAGCCATTGGTGAAATACAGCTGCACACAATCGATAATGTGCTTAAAAATTGGACCGATTGTGTAGGCTACTGCATGGCCAGCCGAGGCAGCCATTTGAATGAAATTATTTTCCATTATTAACCGGTAGGATTGTACTTTCAAATAAAAAAAGAAATTTGAGAAAATATTCATTAGTTTTTTTATAGCATTTTCAAAAAAAAAAAGTTATTTGGCGGACCCTTTATATAAATTAGACCATTGCTTTATAGTGCTTTCATTTGCCAAACTCGTAAAATTTCCTACAAAGCCCCAATCGAACCTTATTTGAAATTTGCAAATAACACAGACAGAGAATGTTTTGAGTATTTATCATTTATATCAGATACAAATGAATTTCAAAAGGTCCATGGAATAACAATTCAAACTGATAGCTAAGTTGTTCTATTGTCCATTTCCAATATGGACAATAAATCGAAACAACGGAGACCTTTCAAGTAAAGTAGTCTTATATCTTTATGTATGTTTTGAAATTGTTTCGAAACTAACAACAAAAGAATACAAAACGGCAACTCCTGAATAAAAGGATAGTTTTTTGAATAGAGATAATGAATAGAGATAAGGCATTATGTATTTCTATGAAATTATGTGCCAACTTAATAATGATACTTTTGGTACATCGTATCGGCGAGTTATCTGAAATAATGAAAAGAAAAAACAATCAGTCATCATACAAGATGAAATTATTATCTGAAAGTATTAACACACAACAGCATATTTTCTCTGACTTGGAACTTCAAACGGAAAATAAGGCAGTAGACACCAGCTCTTTTTCCCTCTTTAATATGCGGTTGCAATTGGGCTCATGGCTCATGCATTACAATATTTGTTTGTAAACTTTCAACGAAGTGTATTCCGAAAACGTGTTGAACTCCATCGTTGTGGATTATAACTTCACAGCGCAAAATCAAACAAAAATATGTCTCAGTCCCCTCATTTGGAGGAGACTTCTTCTGCAAAACAGGAAAATGTGACTGCTTTTCAAGGACCCAATATCTTTCGAGGTAGATTCAGTACGTTTATACCAAGTGTAGTTTTGCACACATTCTTAGTTTTTTTTTCCCTTTTGCATTAACAAAACAAAACGCTTTAACTGACACCGGGCAGTCCTGATATTTTGGGTTAGTTTTAACTTTTAACAACAGTTAAGTATACTCGAGATTTGTTGTACTTTATGTTTTTTGCTTTTCAAATGTGCAGTCATGAACTGTCAATATCACGTTAATGTAAAAATAGATTTTTTTTCGTGCTGTTCTATTGTATTCCTGTTAGTCTTGTCTGCCTTGGATTTGAAAATGCTCTTTACTCCGAATGTTGGGGCAGTGCTGAGTGCACTGCACACAAGCTCTCAACAATGGGGATATCGTTGAAATGCTTTCCCAACGAGGATTGGTGAATTCGTTCTTCGGGATGTCAATAGTCAGAGTAAATATCCTTTGCATTTTTAGTATAGGACGTTGGCTGGAACGTGTCGGTCGTTGCCGTTATACTTTCTCCTGTTTTCTATCTCCGATAATACTATTAATCAACAATTTGTTAGTCGCCTCTTTTTTGAATTAATTTAAACTTAATTTTAACTTCTAATAAAAAAATCCGAATCGTACATCTAATATCAAAATCAAATTACAAAAAATAAACAGCATCACACTTCGAAAATATACCAACAGCTAAACTGGATTACGAAAACGAAGCGAAAAAAATAAATAACACGAAAACCGGATATGATAACGAAAATTTAAATTAGCGCACGAGAATCCTTGTGAAACTATAGTGAAATTGCCTCTTCTTAAAGTCCATTAATTTGTTTTTCTCTTTAATCCTTAAAATACAAAGAATGTCCGGTTAAAAAAAGAAGTCTCTCCCTCTTCTCAAAGTTTTTTTTTTTTAAAAGTGCTGCAGTAGATTGCTCAAAAAAGAAACGAAAACAAAAAAATGTGCATTGTTATGATTTGTCATTTGCACATGATGAAAGTTATGCTTTCTTGATATTTGTAAATCTGTGCGGCATCACCGAAGGATAACAAGCAAACGTACGTACATATGTATTTAGGATGCTGCAGTAATGATTACACTGCTACCTACTCCGCCCAATGTCATTTGTTGTCCATGCTTTTTGGTTTCCGTTTATTTTTATTTTTTTTGTGACTTCCTTTTTTTGTGGGGGTTGCTTTTGGGACGACCGCGACGCACGGGGATGATGATAATTAACATTTGTATTTTTGTTCTTCGTTGATGTTTGGGAAATTACTTGTGGACTGGTGTACCACCATTGTGTATATGTGTTTGTGCGGTTTTGGAAATAAGTGGGCAGATGATTTTTACCTCTGACTTTTAAGAAAACAATTGCGATGATGATTATTGTTCCTTCTTTTGCTTGTTGCTTAAGTGCTTTGGTTATTGTCTATTTTCAAAATGAATTTCCTGTGTGTTTCCGTGTGTAATTACTCTTGGATAAGCATCCTCATGTCCGGTGGGAGAACTTATGTATGGTTGTATATTTGTGAGTGTGTTGACGTGCTTGGGCTTTGGGGTAAAGTGGGAAAATGATTTAATGGACACAAAAGTTATGTTGTGAATGTGACACGTGACAATTGGATACGTTTATATCACATTAATTAATCGTCAATTTGTTCGTGCTCTGGCATATTATATGCCCCACATGTTTACTAATAATAAGTTTAGCTGTTTTTTGGCAGACATTAATAGAAAAAAAGTGTTTGAATCTTTTTTCACTGAAGAACGATTCCCATGTTTGTAAATTTGTATCTATGAATAAGTAGATATGAGGTTACATAGTGATAGTGCCAAGTCATGCTACATTGTTAAAGAACAGAAAATCGCTCCCGTTATTTTCTCAAACTAAACATCAAAAAGTTTAAAGATTTGTCGACATTCAGGAATGGTACTTATAGTCGATATTGAAGATGTCTCGTAAAGTAGGTACAATAAAGAAGTACAATAAAGAAGAAGTTAAATGTACAACAAAACAAGATGTTTGAGAAACAAGGGACAAGGGACTCCGTCTTTTGTATGGCTAAAGTGATTAAGGGTTTTCGTCTGAGAGAGCTCTTGGTTTCATGTAGTTTTTTTTGCCGCCTGTGCGAATGTAATTAAATGACTTCAAAAAAAAAATTCCAAGAAAGTTTAGAATGAAACCCAACAATTATTAAAAAAACAATTTAGGTACTGCTTCATCCTTTGAAGCATACTTCAGAAGTTGATTTACAAAGGGTCTTTGTGTAAGACAATTATCACAGTGGCAATCACATATTTGTGATAAATATTTTATTAAATTATACAAATCGTGGCTTTGGACGCTTAATGTTTTTAAATTCTGATCATAGAGTGTATTTCGACATCCTTTGAATCAAATTTTATTTGGAACCTATAAACACTCTGCACTATCTTTATTTCAAAATTCATGAAAAAAATTGTTTGCATTAGTGCATTTTTAATCAAGAAATTAGTCTTGGTTGAGGATTTTATATTTAAATACCTCATATTTCAAAGTTACCGCACTGCGATACAATTATTTTTGGCAGATGACACCGCAAATATTTAATAATGACTGCAACACATGTAATTTTAATACCCTATCCCATTGGTGTATATTAGTTTTGACATTTAGTATTTGAAATAGAGAAATAATTTACAAAGGCATATTGTAAAGTATATGTATCGATTTCAAAAAGCTGGGTCCTCCGTCACCAGTTTTTGTGGGCCTTATATTTTGAGCTAGACTGACGAAATTTGGAACACGATCTCATTGTTGTTCTCACAGAACAAGAAAACGAATATTTAAAGGCTGCATTCCATCATAAATCATTGAAATATGACCACTTTACAGTAATCAGTTGATAAGTTGAATTAAAGCGTTCTGATACAAAAAAAAAATGTTTAGGATTTCGGTTATTCCTTTTTTGTAATTGATGTTTGTTCCACTATGCACAAAGTTTATGTTAATTAGTATTATTAATGTTATTGCATCAAACGTTTTTTTTTTTAAGTTTAAACATTTTTTAACCGAAAACCGTTTTTTTCAGAAAACGCAACCATAAAGTGGGCGTGGCAAACAATTTTATATGGAGGCAATATAGATGTTCTGATTGTCTAATTAGCTTGCTCAGAAACTTTTTCAAAATTGTTATCCGTTTGACCAAAAATAACGTTTTTCTAAAAAGTGGTCGTGGCAGTGGGTGGATTTTGAAAATGTTTAAACTTGTTCAGTAGGCACGGCCTCCCTTCTGAACCGAAAAGTTTAAAAACATCCAAACCTATATTAGTTTTGACATTAAGTTTGTAACAAATAGAAATACCTTAAAGTATATGGATCGACTCAGAATTGCAAGTTGAGTCGATCTATCCATGTTTGTATGTCCGTCCGTCCATCCGTCTGTATGTTACCGATTTTTGGAGCTTAAATTTTGAGTTAAAGAGATGAAATTAGGTATGTATACTCTCTGTATGACAGATCAAAACATGTGTAAAAAAATTTAAATCCGCCCACTACGATGCCCCCTTTTCAGTAAAACATTGTTTTTGACCAAACGGAATTTTTAAAAAGTATCTGAATAGCATATTTGGACAATCTCAATATCTATATTTCGTCTGAAAAAAGTTTTCTGCCACGACCTTATTTTGGAGGCATTTTCTTAAAAAAAAACTTTTTCGGTACAATTTTCGGAAAATTTAAAAAAACGTTAGATACAAATATATCAAGAATAATACCGTCAACATTTCGTCTATAGATTATTTTGACCCACGGCTACTTTTGGGGTCGTTATTTTAAAAATCGATTTGTAAGGCCTATCCCATAGCATATCCATAGAAAAACGTCGTTCTATATCGACCCAAGAAAGATTTAGATACACCGTCTGAACAAGGTTCATTCAGACAGGATGGGATAGGTTATTCAACGATTCGCGGGTTGTAGCGTTCTCATATTTTTTTTTATGAAAAATCGATTCGAATTACTCCGCTGTAAACACCGCAGTGAGTTTTGAAAACACGTGACAAAAACTAGCAAAACTAAGTTATCCTTGTCGTTGCATTTTAAACCATTAATGGCCGCTTTTTTTCAGACCCCTATGGGATAGGGTATAAAAAAATAATAACTCACTGGTTGCTCGGGAGCATTTTCGAACAAAACTAGTTTATTTATTTATTTATTTATTTATTTACATCAATTCGAGATCTTTTAAATCTACATTTAGACTACAGAAAGTTAACAATTCAAACAAAAATAAATAGATAGTTCTTAATATATAATCCTATGTATGTAGATGTATGTATAATTGAATATAATTTACTAATTTAAGAAGTGCAATAACAAGTTGTTTTTTAAAGTAAGTCTACTTGTGTGGAAGTTAAAATCTATAGTGTCAGATATTAAATTGGTTTCTCTAACACAGCGAGTTATAGGTTCATTAACCCTATGTTCATTTTCGCGGAGCAGACAACGTTCTCTTAGCTGTCGAGATGGTGCATAAAGATCAATCAAAGATAATAGAAAAGGGCATTTAATATGGTATGATAAAATATCACTTACAAAGATAATTGAGTACATTTTCCGTCTATTTTCAAGCGACTGAATGTCGAGAAGTTGACATCTAGTAGAGTAGGAAGGAGTTTCGATGTTCTAACCTAGTTTCCATATAGCAAATCTAGTGAATTTTTTTTGTATATTTTCAATTCTTTTCGAATGAACGTTGTAATATGGATTCCAAATCACACAGCAGTATTCTAAAATTGATCTAACATACGAGCTAAATAGAGATTTTATAGTAAATGGATCCTTAAAGTCTTTGGAATTGCGTTTAATGAAACCTAACATTGAGTTTGCTTTGGTTACTATATATTCCACGTGTTTCACAAAGTTTAATTTTTGGTCAAAGACTACACCGAGGTCTTTTTTCTCTGATACTCTTTCAAGAACATTGTTTTCAATTTTGTAATCAAAGAAAACTGGTGACATGTTACGAAAAAACGAAAAACATTGACGTTTATAGACATTCAAGAATAATTGGTTAACACAACACCATTCTGCTAGCCTTTGAAGGTCATCCTGTAGAAGGAGACAATCATCAATCGATTTAATACATCTAAGAAATTTTAAATCATCTGCAAACAGAAGTCGAACTGAATTTTTAAAGATTTCAGGCATGTCATTAATAAAAATAAGAAAAAGAAGTGGACCAAGATGGCTTCCTTGGGGAACACCTGATGACACGAAAACGGGATTTCACAGTATTTGGTCAATAGATACAAATTGTATACGATCTTTCAGGTAGGATATTAACCATTTCAACATACTTGATTCAAACCCAATCTTTCTAATTTTTTGATTAAAATAAGGTGGCTGACTCTATCAAAGGCCTTTGCAAAGTCGGTGTAAATTACATCGATTTGGTAACCTTCCTCGAGTTTATTAAGAATAAAATTTGAAAAAATTGCAAGATTGGTTGTTGTAGATTTTCCTGCGACAAAGCCATGTTGAAACGGTGAAATATATTCCCTGAGTAAAAAAGCCAACTTAGTGCATACAATTTTTTCAAAAAGTTTTGCTATAGACGATAGTTTGCAAATTGGACGATAGTTAGATATTTCCTGCTTCGGACCAGTTTTGTGAATTGGAATAATAAAGGATTTTTTCCACTCTGAAAGAAAATCTCCACTCACAAGAGAGCTATTAAAAATGTAAAATAGGGGCTCAGAGAGAGCAGTTAGGGGTAAAGTCATCATTCAAAAATCCTCCCCAAACGGCATAGGTAGAATTTCCAAGAAGGAATTAACGGTGGCACCTACGAAGTAAAAAAATTACATGAGCGAGTCTGACAAGGACAATAGGACATACAAAAATGTCAATGGTTAGGCACCAAAAAAAAAAAACAACGGTATCGCTCAATTCCGTAGTGAATACTGATTGACCTATGGCTAGGTGTATCTAATAAATTTGAGTGAGTCCTACAGGTTGTGGGTTGTGCTTTGGGTTAACTATTCAATCTCGGAAAATACCTTATGTTACGAAGCAACCAAAGGCCATGGAAAGCACTGATTACACGACCATGCTAAATGTAAAAAGGACAATGACGTTGATATCCCCAACTGAAATGTGGGAACATTACACAGAAAACGTGCAGCTGAGCAACTAGCAGAAGCCTTAAGCTGCTACTAAGCAGATATTACTGCCTTCCAACAATTGTATGGACCAGGTAAAAAGAGAAAGAAAAACTGTGACATTTACTAAGTCCGTGTTATGTTGAGCAGAAATAAGGACTTTTCGGATGTGGATTTTTTTTATAAGGATAGCAAGAAGTCGTATGGCTTGCAGACATTAGCAAAGGTATTATAACAATGCGTATAAAGGCCACATTTGATTTTATAATCCTTATTTGCGCTCACGCTCCGACGAAGAAATGGAATGAAGTTGCTTAGGACTGTTTCTACCAAAGTACGATTTTGAATTGTGCTGGAAAATTTTCAGCGAATGTAGGAGATACACCATTTTTAGCAGTGTTGTCGGAAAGCAAAGCCTACATGACACCACTTAATACTACACGTATCACGTCGATATCCATAAAGAGACAAGAAGCACGCATCCAGGAATTAACGGTGGCACCTACGAAGTAAAAAAATTACATGAGCGAGTCTAACAAGGACAATAGGACATACAAAAATGTCAATGGTTAGGCACCAAAAAAAACAACGGCATCGCTCAATTCCGTAGTGAATACTGATGGACCTATGGCTAGGTGTATCTAATAAATTTAAGTGAGTCCTACAGGTTGTAGGTTGTGCTTTGGGTTAACTATTCAATCTCGGAAAATACCTTATGTTACGAAGCAACCAAAGGCCATGGAAAGCACTGATTACACGACCATGCTAAATGTAAAAAGGACAATGACGTTGATATCCCCAACTGAAATGTGGGAACATTACACAGAAAACGTGCAGCAGATATTACTGCCTTCCAACAATTGTATGGACCAGCTAAAAGGGAAAGAAAAACTATGACATTTACTAAGTCCGTGTTATGTTGAGCAGAAATAAGGACTTTGCGGATGTGGATTTTTTATAAGGATAGCAAGAAGTCGTATGGCTTGAAGACATTAGCAAAGGTATTGTAACAATGCGTATAAAGGCCACATTTGTCATTATAAACCTTATTTGCGCTCACGCTCCGACGAAGAAATGGAATGAAGGTGCTTAGGACTGTTTCTACCAAAGTACGATTTTGAATTGTGCTGGAAAATTTTCAGCGAATGTAGGAGATACACAATTTTTAGCAGTGTTGTCGGAAAGCAAAGCCTACATGACACCACTTAATTCTACACGTATCACATCGATATCCATAAAGAGACAAGAAGCACGCATCCAGTTTTTGGAAATTCCGAGGGGATAACTAAATCGGACCATTAACTGGTTGCAGCCAATGTAAAAACGCGAATATCCACCACACCTCAACAAAAGCGAAATTTTGTAATATAATTTGTTGAAAGAGTGGAATCACAAGAACCCGACCACACCTTTCCAAACTGCGTATCCCTCAATATTTCGATTAATACAATTCTACCATAATGTCGATGAAAAATGGCGACGCTGTCAACTAGTCATCAGATCGGCTAAATATATTGATAGATAATCCTTTCACCCTGCTTTAGGAAAAAAAAACGTTCTTTTTGACAAAATTTGAAAGGAAAACCCTCCTTTTTGACAATATTGAGATTTGATGGTTATATGTACATACCAAAATTTGATTATCCGGACGACGAACAGGCAGACATGACTAATTCGACACAGCTAGCGATTCTGAGTCGATCCATATACTTTAAGGTATATCTAGCTAAAATATTTCTCTATGTTACAAACTAGCACCTAGGTATTAAAACTAATATATCCTTGTGGGATAGGGTATTATAAGCGGGTTCAGCTGGTCATCGTTCTAGCATTGGCAATACCAATATACTTGAAAAAAATCGCCTTACGTTAAATCAACACGCCGGATATTGGTCAAATAATCGGTAACAACAATTCCGGGTTCTTTATGTTTGTATAGCTCTAATGCTTGTTGTCAACCCAATTCTCTATCGGTCTATCTGCGTTATGTAAATGTAAATGTTGTTTGACTTTATTTGCAAAAAATGTTTATGAAATTAGTTTTGACCCAACTGGTATACAAACTGTAACCCGCTTATTAATAAACGCTGATTAGCTTATCACTGACTAACTTTTGACATTTGCGCGAGTATTTCTTATCATAAGTTTTCTCTGCCTTTTGAAAAATATCATGGATTAATGGTATCTATAACATTCAACTATCACAATGATTTTACATATTTGACATCAAATTGTTATCAAATTTGCTACTGAAAAAACGACGCGTCAAAATGGTGCTGGTGAATTAAATACACTGCAGTTTCAAAAGCTATAAAAAGACAACCAACTATTTTAAATACTTTCCACAACACTGTTCGCCAGTATGTCCTATTTCAAGTTTTGCGAGGGAAGATGATAGAAGGCATACCGCGTCATCAACGCCTACACGCACTTCATGACGTTTATATTAAGCATCCGTTCGTTTTTTTTTTCAACCATGCTATTCACTTTTGTTTCCCTGTGCTCCTTTCGCATAAAAAGACGTGATTCCTTCTTGACGTTGTTTTGTGTGCTCGGTATGTATTTTTTATGACGTACTGCTGCCTTCATCTGAGGCGGATTAACGGCTTCTACTGACTGTGGATTTTGTGTTCCTTTTTTTGTATTTTTTTCCTTTTTGAATTGTGAATTACTGTCGTTTTCGTTGTCGCAGCCGTGATGCTTATTAATTCTTCGACATGTATGACATGTATGAACAGCGAATTCAAGCAACGCCATGGGGCGGTGTGTTTGAAGTGAGATTTTTGGGATTAGATCGGTATGCGATACGAATATATTAACCCAATTGATATACATGTATGCGTCAATTTGTGGCGCAGAATTAGGCATGTAGCTTTATAGCGTGTAAAATGGGCTAAAAAGGGGATTTCATATTTGTTTGTATGTTACATAATTGTAGTAAGAAACATATTTAATAAGGAATTTCCTGAATAGTTATTAAAAACATGAACGACATTCCAAAACACATTCAACAATTCCTTATATTCTGTTAATTAATATTCATAGTTCATAGTCGAATAAATTTGGCTTTGGCAAAATTACAAACAAGAGAACGAACAAATATAATAGTTTATGTAATTGGCAGATTCTTTAAAATATAGACCATTAGCCAACTTATGAATTAACTTTAAAGTATCCACACAACAAACTGAAAAAAACTTACCAAACCATAGATTTTAATAACCCATGACTACTAAGAGGTCTTCCATTAAGGACATTTTATGAAGTCTGTTTAAGTATGATGTTTTTTATTGCTGTGTCCACATATTTATTAGACATTTTACAGCTGATGTTAAAAATACGAACCTCATACCATATACCCAGCACACCATTTGGCCAACTTATGTGTAAGTAAACACCAAATATAAAGCTCATGGTATAAAAACTGTTATTATTCTTGGTAGTTCAAAATAATTTCAACAAACATTGAAAAAATACCCCAGATAACAAATACAAATATTTATATTTATTAATAGCGAAATGAATAAAATACCGTTGAACTCTAAACTAAGCATCATAATATCATAGTTTTCTATGTTTTGGGATACTCGACTGATGAACTAGCAATACAAGGCTTTCTAATTTTCAATAGTAGATATCATAACTAGCAGACATCATAACTCTTGCTAATGTCCTAAACCCCATTCAAAAATATAATATAAGGCAATAACTCAAGAGGAAAAACGGAACGGTAACTAACTAGAGTTTATATACCTAAAAAAAGGTACAGGAACTCTAGCCAAAACTCTACTACATTACCACTAGGCTCATCGGATCAGGACTTGACACAAAAAGGTATAGTTCGCTAATTCAAATGAGACGTGACACTGTCTCTGAACTAACCAAAGTCATCGTGGGACAGTGTTTTTTCGGCAGGCGTGCTATTCGATTGGGTATTTACCTAAACGATTTCGGAAGAAGCTCCTGAAAAAAAATCCGGTAAATACATCTAGAGGAATCTAAATGTTTCCAAAAATAACAGCATAGGCGTCCTTCACAAATTTCTTAAGGCAAAAAATTAGTATTACAAAAAGTAAAGAAAGAAAAGAAGCCCTGAAACTTTTAGTTGTTTCAAAATCTTTAGCCTTAGTGTACCTTTATATTAATAATCACTCCATGCATTCAAATACTCGTCATTGATCTCAAAATTAGAATAAAATTTTTATAGATGCTTCGAATGGTGTTTTCCATTGCTAAAAAAATCAATCTATCTCTAATCTGCCTGTCAAAAGATTTTAGATCTGTTTTAACACCAATGGAACATAACCATTGCGGAAAAAAAAAATTGGATTGGATCTGCATTTTTCGGCAGATTTACCCCTTCTTCGCACAAACATGAATACATTTGATAGCCGTCAGTTTGACTTTGTTTTCATTTATTATTATTTCGGTTGTGAAAAACTATTCTTTCATCATTAAAATTGTAGCAGATCTAAGTGAAATATTTGTTTAAAAAAAATGTTTAACAGATACACCGACACTAACACGGACACGAAATTACACCAATGCAAAGACGAAAAAAATCAAATATACCCTTTGGGTATAATCAATCTGAAATCGTGTTCCATTGGCAACAAAAAAATCAATTTTCAGATCAAAATCTGAAATTACCAATATAAAATATCATACGAAACCTATCTCTACTAGAGACTAGGAGCTTCAAAGTAATTCTTAGGTGAAACTAAGTTTGTGACTATACCTTTATAGGTATTATTGTTCCCAAGAATACTATTTACAGTTTTTCTGTTTCTGTTATGTACATTTATGACCATTTTGGATTGCTCATGGAATAAGCAATTGTCATAAACCAAAGCCTTAACGTCACCCAATAATGAGAAATCCAATGCGTTATATTTCATGACAGAAGTGACTGTTTATTAGGAGATTACGCGATTACCGAACTTCCCCTATAATAGAGGAATTATTTGATCAGTTGTGTGATATGTGTTGTGTTGTTAGAAGCAACTAAGCAACTAATAAAATATGAAGCCCATGCATTGCCAAAAATAGAAAAATAAAATACGGTCCAATCACACCTCCGGCATGAAATTCACACTACATGTTCACTGTTTGTGGAGCCTCTAAAAGCAAATGTGAGTACATGTTTGGTTGTACAGACAAATCCACTAAGCTAAAAATCGAATCACACTACCATTTTTTAACTTTCTCTTACAAAGAGAAAGATATTGTTTTCGTGAAAATTTTCGACCTCGAGATTTTGATTGATTCTAACATTACGATGATAGCGGAGCCTAAAAAAGTGGTTTTTGGAATTCCGTCCGTCGGTCCGTCTGTCCGTGATCGTCTCCCCAGCCTAAACGGCTAGACCGATTTTCTTCAAACTTCGTATACAAGCTAGTTTTAGTCATAATTCTAGGCCATTTTTTTTGTTTGCTTTTAGCCATGTTAATAATGGTACCTGCCATACAAAAATTACACATAACCTCAATTTTCTCGAAAACGGCTTTAACGATTTTGATTAAACTTTATATATACTATAACCATATTAGCTTCAACAAAACTGTATACCCAGTTTTTTCGAGAAAATCCATATAACGGATTTTGTCATTAAGGCCATATAAGGAAAATTGATAATTTCTCGCAAACTTTTATGTAAAATTGAATGAAATTCAATATATATACTACTATTACAGCTTGAAGCAATTCCACATAATTAGTTTTAGCCCAACTATCACTAAACGGAATTTTCAGTTTTGGCCAATAACGGAAAATCACATTGACATCGATTTCTTCATATATCGGAGTAAACGTTCGTATAAACTCATTTCGACATTATTTATATCATTAATCAAAATGCGTACTATTTGATCTAACGCCTAACTCGCTGTGAAAGAGAAAGTTGCGTACGACCCAGTCGTGCACCCACCACTCGTTTTTTGTTTTTTTGTCACTAAGGTGAAAATCTCGAGAGACACTATGCTCTATGGAAGAATTCGATTACCTCAGTAGTGTGTCGCTCGAACACCACTAAAAACACCTCCTTTATCAATCTACGTGAGATCGACAAGTTCTTAATTTTAATACTTTAACTAGGCTAGGCCCATCTAGTAGTTTTTCTTCAATAGAAAATACGCGTGTGGCAGGTAACCTCCCAATGGAGGCACCTGCTAAAAAGTGCCAAAAAACGGCGGTTGTTATTTAGTGCACCAGATCGAACGGTTTGGTCCTTTTAGTCTACGCACCAAGTCTCTATCGTCCAGAATCCGGAGTATAGCTGTGTTGCAATGATTATGAACACGAGTATAATTTTTGCGAGCGAAATTGTTATTTCGTCATCGAGGGTGTCTATACCTTAGTCTCTGTGGATATCATCGTTTCTAATATACCACGGTGCATTTACAATTGTCCTTAGTACTTTATTTTGAAAAGTTTGTAAGATATTTCTTTTACTGGTTTTTGTACAACCCCATAGTTGTTTACCATAAGTCCATACAGGCTTTAGAACTTGCTTATATAGAAGCACTTCGCCTCGCTCGCATTTGGAATGTTTACAGAGTCGATAAAAATAGGTGGATTGTTAACTTTTCGATACGTAAAGTTGACATGTGTTGATTTTGTCTCATTGAGAGCTATGCGCCAGAGTTTTGTCCATTGTGAGATTTTATTAATAGCTCGTTGGACTTTTATGGTTGCTGACTCGACAGTGCCACTCGTTGCTTATATAGCCGTATCGTCTGCGAAAGTTGCTATCATAGTGTCTTCTTCTTGCGGTATATCGTGAGTATATAAAAGGAACAGTATCGGACCGAGGACGCTTCCTTGAGGAACCCCAGCCTTTATGTCTTTAAACGTTGAATATTCGTTTCCGTGTTTAACACGAAAGAGTCCGTCCTCGAGATAGGATTCTAAAATAGTGCAAAGCTGTTCCGGAAGAACTTTTCTTAGTTTAAAACTTTGTCAAAGGCTTGAGATACGTCAAGGAAGACGGTGGATCATTCCTTTATTTTCTTCTTAGGCTTTTTCAATGTCATTGGTGATTCTATAAACCTGGTCAATTGGTGTTCATGAATTAAGCGTCTATCACCGGCTGTAAGCGCTTTAGAAAGAGAAGTGATTTGGTCTATACGATTTTTTATCGTTTGGAGGTTTACCTGGCTTTGAAACCATAATGACTTCTACGACTTTCCACTGACGTGGTACAACAATAGTCTTAGCGAAGCATTTATAAGGTGTATAACTTAACTAAGGCTTTATCGGTAGTTCTTTAAGGACATGTTCGGTAATTAAATCATACCCAGGACCCTTACTTTCTTAAGGTTTTTAAAAACCTGGGAAAGTTCAGTTAAATACACGCTTTTTATTCGTATGTTATCAGGATTTGTACGTAATCCATCATATTCCTCTGGTAATATGTTGTCATTCAACAGTTGAAATGTTTTTTCTTGAATTCTTAACATTTTCATACCGACCAATATACCTTATGGTTATGACCTATGTCATGAGCTATGGCATATAGTTACTATAAAAATCGAAAAAAACGCCTCAAAAAGTAGGAGTGGGTTAAAATGATCTAAAGATGAAATGTTCATAGCAATATTAACGAAGTATTTTCATCAAACAGTTTTTTTTTCAAAATTCCTTATAATTATACCGAAAACAGTTTTTACTGAAAAAGCCTCCGAAAAGTGGGGGGTGGCAAAAAACTTTATACTGAAGAAATAAATAAACTGTCTGACCAAAAATAAGTGGGCTGGGTTTTTAGATCAAAATTTAAGCCCCGAAAAACTGCTGGCGTATGGACGGAAGAACAGACAAAATTATTGCTTTATGTTACTCTATGTATCAAAACTAATCTATGGGATAGGGTACAGTCGCCATCCTGCACAGATGAACGAGTTTGGAAAATATACCAAAACTAGAAATGGTTAAGTACTTTTCGACAATGAACAATACGCTACCATATGCGGATTTTTAAACAATATTATAGGAGATGGGTATGGAATTGGACATTTTGAGATAAGGTTGATGATGATGGATGTCAGGCATTCGTAAATATTGGTAGCCTGGGTACAGTAGGCTGTATTGAGATGACTTATGTTTGGATAATTGGTGCAATTCAGTGCTTTCATATTTGAGGTATGGTATGGTATATTTTCATCCAAATTTTGCAAATGAGTTGGTGTGCACGTCTTCCCAAGTCATCTCCCTCAAAAATATCGTTACGCTTACAATATTGGTTTTCTCTCATTATTTAGGTCGGGTAGGTGGTGATAGTCAACACTGTTGTTATCAATATTTTTAATTTGTTCTGCTGAAAGCAGGGAATCGCTCAAGATCACCGTTTAACAAGCAACAGAAGTGGTTTTTTTTATATTCCCATCATCAACTGTAGTTTAATATCGACTCTTTGTTCACCTTATTTTGTTTTCCTTTTCCTTATTATCTTATATAATTGTGAGTTTATTTTTCCAACTACATAATCCAGAGTTAACTGACTAAATTGGTTGTCATAGTTTGAGAATTTCACATTACAACTGTAAACATACACTCTAAAAAAATAATTACGATCAAAAATCGATCGAACAGGTTGCCTACTATAATTGCAGTAATATCACGCACGTATTAATTTTAAATATGTAATGCGTAAATCTCAAATCTTTTGGTATTATATTTTGTATTATACATATTTATTTATTAATAAACATTCTAAGAGTAATATTATTCCAATCAAATATTAGATTATTTTTGAACAAAAGATGTTGAAAGGTACACAAACGGTGAAATATGCAGAAAATGTGTGTAATATCTAACACTATGTGTTTCAATTTTTTTTTAAGTATTGGCATGTGTATAAAAACTCAACTTGCCTAATGTTACACTAAAAATTACATACATTTTCGTAGTCATTTTACACGGATTTTTTAGTGTGTAGTTTTGTAATTGGCTGTTAAACGTTTTTCTCTAGTTGACTCAAAATAAAATTACAATCTCGCACTTATAGGTCGAGATGTTTTTGGTGGTTGTGTGCAGCTCCCAGTACCTAACCTGTTGTAAAACTTCTCCATGTGAAGTGATAAAATTAAGAATCGATATCGCGATGCATTAAACTTTTAATATTAATAAAAGAAGTAAGATTCCAAACAGTTACACTGTCTGTATTGAAGCTATGCAAATAGAATTCCTAGCTCATGAATTCATAAATAAAATGCAAAATGTAAACTACCTCCGACGCACTTCTGGCAATAAACATAAAGCCATACGCTACTTACGAATCGCCTGTGTGCATACGCAATAAAAGTATTCGCACCGAATATTCGCATGAACATAATTGGGGTGCATAATTGAATAAAACAAACATACAATAACAAGGATATATTATATATTTTCTACCAAAACGGCAGAGTAAACTTGTGTAAATAAAATATATTTATAAATACACATTTAATAATAGAGAAATAAAACGATATAACGAATACTGATAGCACCGAATGAGTATTTGTCTGTAGCTAACAATTTAAATATTGAATATAAAATAATTTGGCACGATGAGTTTAACATCTGCCCCATCGAGTTGGCCAACAAAACAACATTCTCATTTCTCAAGTGAATCATAAAATGAACAAAATATATCCTCCTCAAGGCTGTGATGGGTACATACTATATTATAGTCATCTTATTACATGAATATTGTCATCGAGACAAATTGAATTGATACTGCCATTCGAATTGAATTGTTTTTATGGTATATTGAGTACAAACATATTGCGACAATTTATTATGACCAACATTGAAAGATTATTTCAAAATAAGTAAACCGATTTATATTCTGTATTGCTAAAAACGCATACACATACCAAGTACATATTTACCGGCCTTCAAACAACCGTAACCTTACTTAAAATTTAATTTCAAAAAAAAAATCATAGGCCTATGACGGAAGTTCCCTCAAGAAAGTTTGATTAGAATACGAAATCACCAAAACGTGCTGCGAATTTAAAAGCCTACATTAACTTAGTGCTTAAAAATCAATAATCTGCACATCATCAGATTTGGGTAGTACCACTCAACAGCAGTATTTTAAGGTACTAAGTGTTAAGATGAATTCTTCGAAAAGTTAGTTATCAAAGAAGATTACTTTCAAAGTTATACTTCACTATATAGCCAATATAAATAGAAACCCATCCAACAAGAACCAACCCCTGACAAACTTCGTCGAGTATTTGTGATTAGACACGTACTTCTACAGAGTGTCCTAGATAGAGGTATGCTATGTACTGTGTACCGTCTCCTTTAATGAGTTTGATTAGTTTATTCGGAAAGTTATTTGGTAAATTTTAAATGATTATGTAATGCGATAAACTACAGCTAAAGCAATTTCGTAGAAGTATTTTGGAAGGTTTTCAAATTGGTATTTTATTTAAATTTTTCTCAAGAGAGAGGTTTATCCATACAAGACAAAGTGTGCATAGTTCTAAAATTAGAAATGAACTGACCTTTACGCAGGAAATGCTCTCCTTGCCGAAAATGTAGGTATTTTCAATGGTTGGTTTTAAAGTTATTTTACATCAAAAGGAAATGTCACCTTTTGTGGTTAATTCATAGTTCAGCAAAAGTTTATCCTTTCGACTTCAACAAGTAAGTATACCAACATGAAAGGAATGTGTTACACCCCGCACTAGAAACAACTATTGCAGATTAATGACAAATGCTGACTATGCGAAAATAGAAAATCCACTATAAAAATTGTGGTTAAGAAACAAAATCCTTTTTTGCACAAAACCAAATTAAAAATGTGGAAGTGTTCTTTAAACTTTCAATAAATCAGTTGTTTTTGAACTTTTTCTTCTACTATATATGAATAGAGTTTTTTTTTCTGCAGTTGCTGGCAAAAGTAATTGTAATCCAGTTTCATTGTGCATTTTATTTTCATTTTACAATAAGAAATATACACACACATATACTATATACATTAAATATGTTTCGTGAAGCATTAAATATGCGTTTGTGAAACCATGGAAAATAACTTCAATAAAAATGTTGACCTACAAAACAGTCGTGGAACTACTTGATACAAGCCATTTGCAGAAAAAAAAATGAAATGTGTGTAATGTGTAGGACTCATCTGTGCCGGCTATTATCCTTCCATGTTTGACCTAACCATGATCTAGATTTAAGACGATAATGTGCTATTAAAGTCGATCATGGGAAATAGATTTTTCCAAATATATTTCCATGGAGATGTCGAGTTTTAGTGTATTGCTGTGTGTGACAACATCTGAGAAATACAAACAGTACACTGTTGTGCTAGTTCTTGATGGGGATAGAGCTGCCAGGTTTTATTTTTTATTGGTGCCTGGGTTGCATTTGACTTGGCTACATATACATACAAATCTTGAATTGGTTATTTTCCTTGTAAATAAAGGGATGTTAACAACATCTGAACTACATAAAAAACTTGTTTTTTTTTTAAACAATTAGCATATGAGTGTATATTGCTATTTTGTTTTAAATGAAATTCATTTATAGAATTTTATCTATGTACCAAAAGATACTTATATCAAAAATGTCGCCCACCCATTGTGGAAAACTTTCATTTCACAGAGTTTGTTTTAGGTTTCAATTGTCCTCAATATCATTTAATACATCTATGAAATATTTTTGGATAGTCGGAAATTTTATACCATTAACATTCAGCGCATGTTCTTAGAAATCTAATGAATCTCTTTTGTCTTATCGGAGCTGCTTCTGCTCCAAGAAAGTCATTTCCTCTGTTTACTGACAAAAAAAATGTTACTAATTAACCTAATTTTATTTTTGTTTTAATTAAAACACCAAATTAACCTGAAATGAATAAGTTAGCAAAGAATTTATGATTGAATTAAAATTTGATAAACTTATGGTGAATTCGGTGAATCTGTTCTTGTATATTGTTGCAACAACAAACGTAATGAGCATTTTTTTATTTAATTTGGTCCTTTACAGTTTATTTGGGCTAGTTTCTGAATTTTAATAACTTCGCACACAAATACAGGGAGAATAGGTTTTACGCATTTTCTACTAAAACAGCTTATAATTCTATTGATGTTATTATTATGAACTGTGAAGTAATTAAGTTGTTGTGTTAATGTGCTAATTGAGCAGACAATTGGAAAATAATTAATTTGATACAGATACAGTTCTTCTCTGTTGAAAATGTTTCTCTACTTAATAATAATCTCTAAGGGATCTGTAAGTGAATTTATTGTAATCTCTTAAATTTGTTAATTTCAAAACTTTATAGAAAAAAGGACATGACCGGAAAAAGGTCATCTACAAAATGCGAAAAAGAATATCACTTAAAAAATGTTTGCAATATTTTTTTTTTCGTGGGCTGGTGGAAATCTTCATAGACACGATGAGCAGGGTTGGGTACGATTTGCCGATTTTTAAAATGTCGATTTAAAAAGATCGACTCTAATAAAGTCAACTTTGAAAATATCGACTCGTAAAAGGTCGACAGTGGCAAAGTGAATGCGGCGCCGCATGCACGTGAACATCATTCACTTTGCCATTGTCGATCCACAAGCCACTATCGGATAATTGTTAATGTTTACATTAAGAGTATTGTTTTAATCATTCAAAGAAGCATTCCTGTTTTATCTATATATATAAAAATGGATCTTGGTTTGTTCGGATGCTTAAAACTCGAAAACGACTGGACTAAATTGGATACTTCCTTCTGCGGATTTGTTCGTAATTGCTCCGCGAAGGTTAAGGTTTATTGAAAAATTCTCAACAGGTGGCGCTGTAGGCGGTCATTCCATTTGATAATGGCAAAACAACGTTTGACGGGCCAGCTTGTTTTAGATAAAAGTCGACATTTTTATCGACTACTTTTCAGTCGACATTATCTGGATTTTAAACTGTTTACTTTTTTTTGTCGATTAAACTTCATTCGTACGCTTCCCGATGAGAATGTGTGTGAGATTTTTACTCACTAAAACCACCACCCTTGTTGTATTTGTATTGCAACTAAGTATGCGACTTAACTGGCCATGTTTTATCACGAGTAATGAAAAGTTTGGCAGGTAACTTTCCTTTGAGAGTTCCTGATTTTTACGCAATTTATAGCGCGGTTTGTTATTATAGCGCCAAATCCAAAGGCTTAGTTCTTAAAAGACGCTGTAATAAACATGTTTCGTCAAGAATTTGGAGGAGCGTTGTGTTAGCATGTCCTAATAAACGTTTTTATGTATTCGTGCAATTTTTTTCGTTTCATCTTTAACTGCGGGAATATCCAGATCTCTGCGTAGATCCTCGGTCTTTATGTACCACGGTGCAACATATATTGCAAACCATATGTTCAAACCGGTTTTAGCATTAATTGCAGATTGGTATCAAGGTTAAGCTTCGAATAATTTCCGAGCAACCAGTACAGTTGTCTGTATTTATTTTTAAGTTCTTCGCATTTCTTTTTACATGCCACTTCCATTTTAATTTTGCATCAGGTGTCATTCCGAGATATTTCGCTTCATTTACAAACGGGACTCGAACCGTATTGAGAAATACAGGCAAATTCTTTGTCCGTTTTTACGAAAAATCTACATGAATCGATTTGCTCTCGTTAAGTGCAATCCACCAGGATTTTGTCCATTCATTAACTTCATTAAGAGCGTTTTGTAATTTCATATTTGTTTCCTCTATTGTTGTGCCAACATCGTCAGTAACGTTGCAACTATTGTATCGTTTGTTTGTGGGATATCACGTGCGTAAATAGGAGGTACAAGAGTGGTGCAAGGACGCTTCCTTGGGGTACTCCTGCCATTATTTCTTTGAACTCTGTAAATTTGTTAACAAGTTTTACACGGAAGTGTCTATGCTCAAAATACGACACGAGGATTTTATATAATTTTTCAGACAGAATTTGTCTTAATTTGTATTGAAGGCCAAACCTTGTCAAAAGCTTGCGACATGTCAAGAATACGGCTGAGCAAATTTTCTTTTCTTCGAAAGCCTTCTTAATAACATCAGTATTTCGATGTACTTGGTCCACAGTTGAATTTTTACTTCTTAACCGAAATTGATGGTCAGGTAAAAGGCGTTTCTGATCAATAATGGGGTGTAAGCGCCCGAGTAATCTGTAAGATTTTATTTAATTCGGTTATTTTCCTGGTTTTAGAACGCGACTTTCCACTGCCTTGGTATGTACTCTAATCTTATTGTCGCATTTACAATGTAGAGAAGTTTAGTTGGTCAGGTCATAACCTGGAGCCGTTTTAGCCTTTAGTTTATGTATTTCCCGTTTAAGATCGGCAATACTTGCATTTCTAATTATATTATTATAATTATTATTCTCGAATAAATGAATGTTTTAATTTTGCGTTGGACCATCAAATGGTTTAAATGTTTCCTCACGATGTGCTGCAGAAACTTCTGCTTTTTCCTTATCGCTTTTTGACCACACGTTTTTAGTTACCCTTATTGGTGGCACAGCGTTTATGACTTTAATTACTTTCCAAAGTGAATAATTTGATTCTTTTCCAGCGGTTATGCTTTGCAGATAAGTTTCTTCTGCATTTTTTTTAAAATGTTTAATCGAATTTGATAGCAAGTTACTCAACCGATTGTGAACGATTTATCTTGCGGGCACGAGTATGCAATATTTATGAACTTTTTATGTTTTTTATTTAACGCCGTTAAAAATGGTGCTGTTTAAAACATTCTATAGGCAAATACCGGTTGTAGTAATAAACACTAAGTTCTCACCGCTGCGCTGACTTGTATAACAATTTTTTTTTCAAAAAGAAATACAAGCGAAAATGTCAAAAGTTTTTCAACGGATAGCTAGCTATAACGATTATTAATATGGTAAAAAATGAATATATCCGTATTATAATAATATTAATATTATGCAAAGCTAATAATAGAAAAAGTACAAAATAAATTACAGTAAATTCAGCTAATATAAATTAACCCTTATTTCAACAAATTTATCACCTACTACGCATCTTAGCTTTAATTTATTAAAAGATGTTTAACTTTATTTAACAGAGTCCCCACATCCACGTTCTAACATAAGCGGATTGGGTTATTCGTGATTACTTTTTCTTAACATCCATGCAATGTTTCTGTTGAATTTTCTATGGTTATCAAAAAGCCTTCCACGGCATTACCATATTTTAATGGATTTTGCTTTACGTATTTATTGTGTTTATTTTAGTAATAATTGGATTTTTTGTTTGTCATTTTATGCTGACTTTTCGGATAAGAAAATAATAGATAGGTATGTAGATTAAGAATAGAATTCATTGGATTTGAGGTATTTACAATGCGGTAATTTTTATAAAATGCATTTATCATCTAAGTAGGCTTTAGTGTATTTTTCCAAAAGAAACATTTAACCGCGCATTTTGTAGTTCACCTATACATACTTAGTTCGTCACAGGTGTAATTGCTGATGTTACTTTGGCGTTGATAGATGTAATTCAAAAGTAAGGATTTAAGGTAAATATTAGGCTGACATACAATTTTGAATAAAATGTCTTATAGGTAAGGTAGGTTTGACTTGATTGGGCGCTTTGATTGTAATATAACACGAATCGTCAGGAACCGCCCGGAAACGAAAGAACTCTTCTGAAATCCATACATTCGCTTCTGGATTTTAATTCCGAATCCACTCAAAAATCGACAGAATCCGCACACAAACAAACTTACTATATTTTGCATAGCAAATTGTTGTTGTATCATCCCACCGACGAACGCGACGTTTGACATTTCGCCAATAAACGATTTTGCTGTTCCATTGGTAACCAGAATGAGTGAATTATAAATTATAAACAATGAATATTACTCCATAAATAACCACAAGCTATTAAATTGACGTCAATGTTATAGACACTTTTCGATACTTTTACCATAAAGATCGTTGGGTTTTTCGCAGATTACTGCACTATAGGGCGCGAAAAGGCACCCAGTGGAAGTCGAGCGCACAAATTATGGTTTGTTAAGCGCGAGCGTAGCGATCCACACATCCCATTCATCCCAAAATGGGCCTCGTCATTAAAAACTAATTTTGTTTGGTCGAAGTCTGGGTTAAATTTCAACAGCTTCGGAAGTCTTAAGCTTCTGAGTCAGTAAGATTTGGTATGTTTGAAGAAATATGTATAGAAAAATTTGCCAAGTTGAAGTCGGGTAAAAACTAAGTTGTTCTTTTACGCACACTTTCGATAGCATAGGGTGTTTTTTTTATAGGTATAGAACTTAGAATTGAAATAAAACACGAGAAAATCGTTTTTATGTCCATTAATTTGACTTTTTTAAAAAGATAATTTTATGCCATTAATGTTTAAATAAGGTTTCGGGCACGTGGCCGCCGCGGCTAGTTCGAATAAAGCCAAGTCTATAGGTCCAATTTTCAACCACTTTTTTGAGCATTTGGGGCCGTATGTCGGCAATTACGCCACGAATGTTGGCTTCCAAGTCCCCTAACATTTCTGGTTTGTTGGCATAGACGAGCGACTTCACATATACCCAAAGAAAATAATCAAATGGTGTCAAACCACACGATCTTGGTGTGGCGAATTGAGGGTCCATTCCGCGAAATTATGCGCTAATCGAATGTTTCCTTCAATAAATCGATTGTGACGTGCGCTGTGTGGCATGTAGCGACGTCTTGATGGAACCACATCTCATCCACATTCATGTCATCCAATTCGGGAACAAAATAGTCGGTTAGCATGGCTCTATACCGGTCTCCATTAACGGTAACTGACTCTCCAGCATCATTTCGGAAGAAGTATGGCCCAATGACACCACTAGCCCATAGAGCACACCAAACAATCAGTTTTTGTGGATGTAATGGCGTTTCAAGGGTCTCATGTGCATTCTCTTCAGTCCAAATGCGGCAATTTTTCTTGTAGACGTAGCCATTCAACCAAAAATGAGCCTCATCACTGAACAAAATTTTGCGATGAAAATAAGCATCGAGATCAATATTATTTTCGGCCCATACACCAAAATCACGGCGCAACGCAAATGCATGGTCTCGCGGCTTTAACTCTTGCACAAGCTGGATCTTGTAAGGTCGTAAGCCAAGATCTTTGCGAAAAATCTTCCACAAAATTGATGGACAAAGCTCCATTTGCTGTGCACGGTGGCGAATCGATTCATTCAGGTCCTCTTCAACACTTTGCTCTACAGCGGCAATTGTTTCTTCGGTGCGCACTGTTCGACGTCTCTGCGGATGCGTATTATCACATAGAGTAAACGTAGTGTGAAATCGATCCATGGTTAACCGAATTAATTGCTCTGATGGACGATTATGTCGACCATAGAATGGACTGAGCTTGCGGTTAACTTCGCGAACTTTTTTATATTTTCGTGCAAAAGTTTTTGTTTTATATTTAACCACAGAAATCTCTGCGGAGATCTTCGTTTCTTATGTAATACGGCGCATTGACGAATGATCATAATATTTTGTCCTCAAAAATTTATAATTCGTTTGTTTAGTACCATAGTTGTATACTCTATGTCCAAACTTATTAAATACCAACTCGGTTTTAAGGTTAAGCTTCGAATATTTTCCGAGCAACCAGTATAGTTCTGCCTATTTATTTTTAAATACTTCGAATTTTTATATATAACTTTACGTCGATAGTAATTTCGAGATATTACGCTTCACTTGCAAACGGTATTTAAAGCGTATTTATAAATAAATAGGGAAGTTTTTGTTCGTTTATACGAAAAATCTACATGAATCGATTTGTTCTTGTTAAGTGCAAAGCTCGTTATTGTTGTAACAACTGCTAGTAGATATAGCAGTATCGCCAGCAAATATTAGATATTCCTTAAGATATTTTTTGATTCTTTGAACTCTTAATATTCGTTTCCAAGTTTCTCATGGAAGAGTCTATTTTCTATTTTTTAAAATTGTTCAAGCTGAACTTGTCTTCATTAATATTTAAGGGCTTGATGTCATATGAGTATTTGGAATGATATTACTCGTTCGCTTACACCTGTTTGATCAATAAGATCAAACACGCCTTCTACCCGATTATCAATTCGAGTTTAGAAGTAACCATTTGACAATCGACCAAGTATCTATATACATATTTCTTGACAAAGCTTATTTAGATGAACTAACAAATAATAATAAAGCGATTCACAATACAATGGTTAATTTTGGGTGTGAAGTTTTTAATAAAATGTCTACGGCATGTGAAAAAATGTTGTAGTTATAATTATTAATCCATTTTTTTATAAAAACAAATTAATTTAATTAAGCACGTAGATTTTTGTACAGAATCAGACGAAGTTACAAGAGCATGCTTAGATTTGACGTACATAAACGATTGTTGTTGACTTTCAATTTTATATTTAAACGTTGTCTTTGTCTATCAGAAGACTTTAGTTTTTATTTGAAAGGTGGTGAGTGTTTTTGTACCCTTCGTGCACTTATCCCAATTAATAATAAAAAATTAATAAAATAACTTAATTAATAGTTCATCAATTTGTTTTTAATCTATTTACTAAATAATATGTACTCCTAATTTCCGATGTGAAAACCAAGTGGCAATTTCAAACACCAAAACATTCTGGAATCTAAAGGAATGGAACTTGTTAACCCAATAATTTCTCTCTTATCCGCCCTTCACGACTCCTCATGTCAGAAGACACCCAGTCTATAAGTTCCATGTAAACATGGTACAAGAGTGAACAGTTATAAGGACACAAATTGCTGGTTACAGTTTGGATGAGTTTTGACGTCATTATAGGGTGAGTCGTTGGCATTATTATTTGGACAGATGCCCGTGCTGGTCTCCTTAGTACTTACTCATAACAATCAGTTAAAGTGGATTTTGTGTTAACTTAGGCAATGAAATTAAGTCAATCGGTTATTGTTGTATTTCCCTCAGACTCAAGACATTTAAAATATTACCATTTATAGAGCTAGTTTTATGATAAAGAAGTCTTCGCTTTCTCAATGCGCATAAAAATCACTTAATGTACTCATATTTTGGTTAAATAATAGATTTTGCTAAATATTCAAACTTGATGCTATTGCCATAAAAGCAACAGTCTGCCTACTTTTTTGCCCTACACAATTCATAAAACTCTGAAAGGTAAGTTGTCTGAACATACGGGAAATCGCACATGGCTCCAGGTAATATAATAGCAGACCCATAATAATTCTACATTACCGGGAAATGTAATAAAACTAGATATTACTTGGGCAATGTAGCTCATCGTTGGAACTCATTACTTCCTTATTCACATAAATATCGTCACTCACTAAAGCGCAGTTATTTAATAAAACTGGTCTGTGTGTAATTGTTCGATGGAAGCTATGTACATCTGTTCATTTAGTTATAACTTAATTTAACTATACTCATCTCAACAGATCCTGAATGGGAAACTCCAGTTTGCGTGCACTTTGCTCTAATGTACTCAATGTTAATGTCGTTCGCGTACCTTACCTTCACAAGTTATTTCTCGTTATATTAAACGTTTCGGAGGTGTACTTTTCTATAATCGTGTTCGTTTCGAAGGATTAGCGAACCCGGACATGGCGTGGAAAACCTAATTCTCATTTCACTATTAGCAGATCCAAATTCATGTCATCAGGATACGTGTTGATTACTACATTATGTTTTTATATCAAATCTTATGCCTCTCATGGCTGAATTTATTATTAAGATTTTATTACATATTTGTAACATAAGAGAAAGATGTATTTAAAAGCGACTTAACTAATTTTTTTAACTTAACTTTTGCAACCAAATTGTTTGATATCTCCTCCAATAATGGCCCGGAAGGGTTAGGTTTTCAAATACTACGTTATCGTCCTGTGGTAAACTGAAAAATTCATCGGAAGGTATTTTAATTTGGTTGTCGCGGTGGTCCCAACATTTGTGTTGAGTTGCGACTTAAGTTTACACAAAAATAGTAAACATCTACTATTTAAAATATGAATTTCTCGTTAAAATTGCAACCGAACACATATATTTTAACAAAATGATTTTGTCATTTAAATAACCAAAATTTTGTCATTTAAATAACCAAAATATCATTATAAAAAAACATTTGGAAATGTCTTACTATATACACTTGTATCCTAATTGGTGAATTTTTACAATGGATGATTAAAATTTAACATAATGTGACCATGGCGCTTATTTGGTTGCTGGCGTTCTTAACCGAAATTGAAGAATCATAAAAACGTAGTTATATTCTGGGTAAACAGGAATGTGCATCCCATCGATATATGCGTTTTTTTAGCAATATAAATATCTCTTCCGAAAGACTCTAAGTTTGGTGTCGATTTTGAAAAACGGCACTGACTATCAACGAAGATTGGTACGAGTTTGTGTAGGCGGAAATTTGTTTTTTTGGTGGATGGACTACACAGAACGGTGTGTGCCACACAATAAATAAAACACTAGTCAGTGGTATATGTCGAATTTTCCTTAACTTGAAACATAATAAATCCGCTTTATTTCGAATACAACTTTTTCATTTATATTCAAAAACATATGAGCAGGCTACAATCCGCTGTGCGGATCGTTGAAAACCCTATCCCATCCCATCTTTAAAATTAATATCCCCGAAATGTGGGCTTTATGGCAATAAATTATAGATAATGATGTTGTCACAACTATTGTTCAGACAGTTTATCAAAATATTTTTATTTTACCTAAAAAGGTTTTTTTTAAAGAAAACGCCCTCAAAAAGTGGGCGTGCCAAACAAATTTGTATAAACGATATATAGATATTAAGATTCTCTAAAAATGTTTTTCAGAAACCTTTTCAAACCAAGGTTTTTCATAAAAGGGGCCGTGGCAGTGGGCGGATTTTGAAAATCTTTACACTTGTTCTGGTGGCACGGACAAGGATCCTATGTACCAAATTTCAATATCCTATCTCAAAATTTAAGGTCCAAAACAGACAGACGGACGGCAGACAGACATGGCTTAATCGACTCAGCTTGCGATTCTGAGTCGATCCATATACTTTGAGGTACATGTAGGTTGATTATTTCTCTATGTTACTAACTATGTATCAAAACTAATATACCCCTATGAGATAGGGTATAAAAATGGATCGCCCTTAATGAACGCTTACCACGGGATTATGGTAAACAATTGATGTGAACTTAGCCTTTGAGCGGATAGTCACAAAGTTTTGTTCAAATTACATATCCGCATTTAAATGACTATTTATTGTTTCTTTTGCCGCATCCACTTTATATAATTTCAGGATTTTTATTCTTTTAATGGACACTCCATTCCATCTCAATTCTTAAATGCCTGTGATGCCTTGTAGCAACGCAGGATCACAAGGTTTTTCGGTTTCGAGAGGTCTTTTAAGTGTACCTGATATTCATGTACAGATACATATTTTAACTTATTCCAATAGGGCACGAGATAACACAAATTGCAATTAAACCTAACATAAGGATGATGGAGAAGCCCGAAATAGTGGGTCCTCATTCGGTCTGTCGGTTTATGTACTCTGTTGATGTACGAGTTTCATTGAAAATGGTTTTTGCAATTGTCATTATAGGGCTTAAAATAATGGTACAAACTAACTTATGGCCATATTGAGATTTGTAACAATGCCTCATAATTGATTTTAGCCTTAATTTCTCCGAAAATAATTTGTTTTGCCTAATAACGGAGAAAAACTTCTTTCTGCCGCCTGAACTCCTTCACTGATATTCTTCACATTCAGTATTGAGATTACTTATAATCAAAATTTAAATCATACACAACTAAATATTACATTTTTACTTGGTAATGAAAAATTACACCGACGAAGGAAACACTTTCATTGCATTTTTTTGCAGTGCTGTCAAATTAATTTTATTAGCGTTGGTGCAACTGTATTTTCTCGATTAAGAGGGCACGAGTAAATAAAGTACTAATGATCAATTCTAAGTGTATGCGCAAAATGTCACACATCCTTCTTATGCAACTGGCAGTATTTTCTCATAGGAGCACACACACACATAAATCTATCCAAATGGAGTAGGTATGCAGTTTGTCTACGTAGTACGGATTTATCCACCTGCTTTTAGCATTCATATGGAGTGTGTTTATTGTCGGTTGTACGGTTCTACCCTACTTGTTCGTGCATTTTTGATGTTTGGTTGTTTTGCATACATTATGATTTACGTTCAGGCTTCATAGTCACCTGTTTGTCGTCCTTAATTTTGTACACACACGTCCATCTATACGTTGTTTTTTTTTGAGAAGTAGAGATTTATGAACGTTGCGGTATTAGTGCTTGGCACAAATTTATTTTTCATTCAAATTATATAAATCGTAGTTTTAAAGGGCTTTTATTTATTTATTAGGTAGTATTTGTGTGAGTAGTATTGCAGTTTGTTCTGTAAATACAGCCATTTGCAATGGGGCTAGCAAAAGTTTGCTTATTTTTTTATAGGAATGTTCAGTCATATCAAACATTTTAAACTCAGAAATATATCTATACTTTTTTATTTTCATAGCTTCATTTTCAAATTGCCTTTTTGTAACTTCCGATCGATTTTTCTATTTTCTTGTACATTTAGAACAAAAAAAAAAAAAAAAAATTGTAACGGGTCCGCCATCTAACGTTTTTTTTTTCAACTAGTGCTTTTTTCGTGAATGGTAACACTTAGCTCATGTCTGATTTGACAGATAATTAGTTTTATCCTTCCGCGTACGGATTTTGGAAGAAGAGAAGCACCGTCAGCTCCGTATGTTCGTTATCTTGTGAAAAAAGTGAAAGAAACTGGCATCCTCATCGATAAACCAAAGCGTGAAAAGCCAAAAACAGTGCGTACACCCGAGAATATTGCTGCTGTGGCAGAAAGTGTGCGTGAAGCGCCATCAACATCAATTCACCGTCGTTCTCAACAATTGAACATTTCGGAGACATCATTGAGACGAATTTTGCATAAAGACCTTGGTATGACGCCATACAAAGTCCAATTGGTTCAGGAGTTGAAGCCAACTGACCATCCAATGCGTTATCGCTTCGCTAAGTGGGCCTGCGATCGACTTAGAGAAGATGCCGATTTTGCCAAAAAAAATCATCTTTTCAGGTGAAGCTCATTTTGATTTTGGCGGGTATGTAAACAAGCAAAATTGTCGCATTTTGGGGCACAGAAAACCCGCACGCACACTGAAAAGCCGATACACCCAAAACGAGTCACTGCTTGGTGCGGATTTTGGTCCAGAGGCATAATTGGGCCATTTTTCATAGAAAATGAGCAAGGAGTGGCCGTTACAGTCAATGGCGATCGTTATCGGGCCATGTTGAACAAATTTTTGTTCTCAAATATTGAAGAAGAGGATATTGGCAACATTTGGTTTCAACAGGACGGCGATACGTGCCACACAGCCGAAGCTACACGCGATGTTTTGCGCCCTGTTTTTGAAGATCGCATTCAGTCGCGGAGCTGATTTGACACCGTTGGACTATTATTTGTGGGGTGCCGTAAAAGATAAGTGTTACGCCGACAAGCCAAAGACAATTGACACTTTAAAGGACAATATTCGTGAAGCCATTGGTGAAATACAGCTGCACACAATCGATAATGTGCTTAAAAATTGGACCGATCGTGTAGGCTACTGCATGGCCAGCCAAGGCAGCCATTTGAATGAAATTATTTTCCATTATTAACCGGAAAGATTGTACTTTCAAATAAAAAACAAATTAGAGAAAATATTCAGTAGTTTTTTTTTATAGCATTTTCAAAAAAAAAAGTTATTTGGCGGACCCTTTACTTGAAAGTTTTTTTGTATTAAAATAAAAACACACACTAAATGAGATGTCGGGCTGAAATTTTGTAAATATTTTAATTTTTCATCTTGTTGATATGTTAACAACGTTTGGACCGATCGATTCTTTGGAGATTATTTCCACCACTCTTCCACACATTCAGACGGAACATTGGCATTTTCGATAATGTTCGTACTCTAACGTTATTGTAGTGTTAGCATAAGCCCAGGCCCTCATAAACAGAAATGAAATGTAATGTCTTGACATATTTTTGGTTAGGACAAGGTCATGTAGCATATTTTTGGATTAATGAGTTATTAAGCTCAATATGATTTTTCGATAAAACTCAGGATTTCCTTGAAACGCATTCAGATCGCACTGAGATAAATTGCGGCCATTCAAACGATCAAGAGGCTTCAGTGCTTAAGTAAATTTAATCTTGATGTAAGGGTTTAGGCAATGATTGGTATGCAAAATTGACCACAATATGTAGTGAGAAATCCTAAATTCCTATAAACAGCATGAATCGACAGATTTGGCCCATTTTGAATTAAAGCTGCGATATTTTTGGAAACCTCAACCGGTGCTTTATCTGACTAGCACCGAAACATTCAATAGTGAATTCGAATTTACCCACTATAGGATTATTCCGACTGAAAGTTAGTGTAAGTCCTATCAAAGTGTCATCCACCGACTCAGAATTACGTATTATCCAACAATTTACAAACGTTGAAATTAAAAAAAAACGTTTATTGTTGTGCTTGTAAAAAATAGGAAAATTTGTATGTCCTTACTGAAAACCCGATAAATGGACTTGAAAGTAAGGAGTTTTTTCCCAATTGTTTCGCCAAACCAGATTATGGTTGGTTTGCAAAAGTCAATCTTAATCGTAACTCTTAAACTTTATAACCAATAGCCAAAACAAAGCTATATAGATAAAGATAATATATACTTTGTCTTATACTGCTTAAAAAAAATTCATATAAGGCCTTTGCTGTAAATTAACGTAAACTGCACACTGGAAAGGTTTATGATGTCGAAATCGTCTGTTTATTTCTGAACGGATTTGTTGAAGACAGTGCCTTATATGGTCATCTATTCCACATTTTTGTTGATGAAGTGTTGGTTGCCATCGTTCTTTATCACTTTCTTAGTTAATTCTTAACTGCTATTTGGCACTTTCCGACTTTATATCCGTCTAGTTGCTACTGGAAATGACGTTTACTGATATTTGCTGTTTAGCTTTATTGAGTTTCATGATATTTTTCTACTCAAGAGATTCAAAGATTTGCTAATTGTAGAAGCTCTCATTTCGGACTCAGTACTTTACCAGCGCTGCCGAGGTTTTTTCTTTGTAGTGTGATTACGTTCAAGGTGTACACACTCGATAAAGGAGAATAAATGAGACGGTTGCATTTCTCATAACTTGTCGTTTGTTGTCAAAAAGGAACTCTAACATCATAGCCCGCAAGGTTCCTGGGTTATGATGTTTCACAGCAGATCACTTTGTTGCTGCATGTAAAGTCGAATTCCGTCTCGTGCAAGTCGAGTGGTCATTTATATAGGTAAAGGTAGAGATAAACCTAACTAACTAACTAGCTTTTCAACGTCAGTATAAGTTTAGACTGCAAGTAGCACCGTATGACAGTACGGTCTTCCGTCTCGTGCAAGTCGAGTGGTCATTTATATAGGTAAAGGTAGAGATAAACCTAACTAACTAACTAGCTTTTCAACGTCAGTATAATTTTAGACTGCAAGTAGCACCGTATGACAGTACGATCTTCGGCCTCAATTTTTTTAATGACATGAAATGGAAATGCCTTAGAAATCCGAAGAATAAAGCAAAACGAATTTATTTCGTTTTGGGATTGTGAGACTTTAACCGCCTTCCTTTTCCATGTGATTGTGTGCAGCTACCAGGTCGCTTATAAAACTAAATAGTAGTAGATAAAAAGTATTTCATAAAAATACTTTACATTAAGGAATTGTTAGCAGCTAAAATAAATACCGTTGGATTTTGAATAAGCTAACAACAAAAATGCTTCTATTGTACTATTTTAAGTAAAAAATATAAAAAAAAACGCATTTATAGCCAAATTTATTCTTTAATAGATCATTGTTGATCATGATTGAGTGAATAGTAATTTTCTGTATTTGTCAAATAAAGAAATTTAACAATTGCTTTATGAATTTGTCTAACTTTATTTATACTGGAAACCGTGCATTCGAATTGTTTCCAAAAAGGATTTTAACGCACATAATGTCTCTATTATTACGTTTTATCTTCTTTATTTTTATCAATTGGATCGAAATTAGGGAATAAATACCTACCCTTAGAATATAATTCTCAAAAGCCTGGCATTTTAAACTAATAAATTTACAGTAACTCATTATTTATTATACTTCTATATACACACACTAACTATAAACATATTTAGTTTAATTTTTATCATTAAATCAACACACTAAACGAAATACCTAATTAATTTTGTTCATTTTCTTTTCAGATCAGCACTTGTTTTATCTCACATCAACACAAAATCAATAAAAAAATATATAAATTGGTATATATATTTAAAGTAAAAAAAACTGAAGAAAACAGATCACATAATTATGGAGAATTTGAACGTAAAATAAACAAAACAGAAAAGCTTATTTAATTTTAACACACAAAACTAAATGAAATACATATTAACCAAATAATATTAACGTAAAAATTAAAACTAATAAAATAAAACTAAAAATAAAAGTATGCAATTCAATCGACTTGAAAACAAAAAAAATAAATAAAAAAACAATGTTTTTTTAAATAATGCCCAAACTAAATGAGAGAAACAAATAAACATGAATTTGGATATTCTTATAAATTATATAGATAATAATATAAAATATTAAATGAAAACAAACAAAATACTCAACAAATAAATAAAACAATAATATATAATTATATATATATATATATACGTACTGATTTAATTTTCTTATAATTAATTTCTAATTTTAATTTAAATACTCAAGAGCAAGACACAGCGCTATGCAAACAACAACAACAATAACAACAGCCATAGCAACAATAACAACAGCAACAACAACAACAACCACACCATTATCCAATATGTATCTGCATTTCTAATAAATACACATCTGCAGCCTCAATTCAACGTAGTCATAGACCGGCAAGAGTACATTGCGCATGAAATCGTTTCAACTCGTACATCTCAGCTGACAGGTTGTGGTGCTGACAAAGGTTTCACGGATTTATATAGGGCCCTCTTATGGGACTCCAATAAGCATCAATATCAGAAGATACACAAAAGCTAAACAATCTTTGTGTCAAAGTCCCCCCTTTTCTCTCTATCACACTCAATCTATCTTACTATATCAACTGTACGCCTATTAAGTAAACTAAGAACAAAATCAAATTAAGTACATTTTCCTCGAAAATGTTCTTGAAAACCATTATAATGAACTTACTACAAAAACCATTGCATGCCCTTTGCTGGATTTTATTAGGATTTGGATCGATACCCGTGTTTCCTGGTAAGTTTTATTTTTTTTTGCTTCATCCTCATTTTTTTTTCTTTCGCCTTCTTTTTAGATAACATTTTTTGAATAAAAAAAAAGTGGGACTTTTTTTTTATTGCTCAGCATTTCGTGGCCTCACGTTAGCTGTAGACGAATTAGGGAAAAGTTATCCAGCAATAAAAGCAAACAAAATCCAAAGTACTCGGGCATGTTTTGATGCAAAATATCCCTTATGGTAAAAAGGAAATGGACAAAGTTAGATGCACACAATTTTTCTCGTAAATACTGAATTACTTTACAAAACTCCTAGTATCAGCAGTTTTTTTTTATTCTCTGTTATCCTCAAAACGCTTTTAAATTTATGCGAGTTAATACGAAAACCAGGATCTCCTGTAAATAAACCATGTGGAAAAGTTTCCCTGATCCATCTGGGACCAATCGTTCTTCCTTTAATATAACACCAATAAAGTCGGAGTTAACCGCAACATACACTATCTATAATATGCTCGTACTATCCACCCACTTTGCAAATAATGCACTCGTATGGAGAGTTGAGTATGGTTAAGTGTAAGGTGGAACCTAATCTTCTTCCCTTACCGTTTACCCAAAGAATGAGCTGTAAGTATTTTTGAATAAATTTCATTCAGATCTATTGGTTTTATAACATTTTGACGTCTTGACATGAAGTATAAGTAGCTGTTTATGTAATGATGAACGACAATATTGAAAGCATTATTCACAGTGGCAGTATCTGCTAGGACAGTAACGACCATAGTCATCTTAACTGCGGAGTTTTCTACTTACTTATAAATATTTGCATTAGTGCCATATGCAATTGGCATTATATAGGTGAAAGCCATCTATTGAAAAAAATGTATATTTATTATTAAATAAAACAAATTGGGAATTTCTTTCTTAAAATAATATCATCCAAATCAAAACCCTCGCGTTCGCGGCACTCATTTAGAAAAATTTCTTATGGCGGCTCAACAGGTAGACTCCGGATGGTTGCCATTTCGGTTTTTTTTCTTTCAAACTCGCCAGTGAAGTCGGTCTGAGATATTAAATTAGGACTACGTGTAGGCCAATTTATGCTGAAACCATGTTCTTTGGTAAGATTTGCAATTCAGGCACCAAGAAATCACCCAACATCCCACATAACGCTCTGAATTTACTGTAAATGCACGTACCCGTTCATCTTCAAAAAAGTAAGGGTCGATAGTACCCCGCGTTAATATACGGCACATACGGTCGTTTGTTGGCCTTCATTAGCGTTAGGGTAGGTTAGGTTGGTGGGTTGATAAGGTAGGCGGTGTGTGTCTTCCCTCATCACACTCAGGTCAATATAGACTTTGTGATGCCCGTTGGGGATCCACGTGTGTTTGGTTCCTTCATTATCCGGTTACGATTTACCTGAAAAATTAGAGAGAGGGATTTCGGATAGAACCGTGGGGTCGTGGAAAAAGTATTTCCTAAGGCTTTCATTCTTAATTGGCTGAGGCCTGGGAAGTGGCACAGAAAGTGGAGGGTTACCTCGTGTATTCCTTCATCACCGCAGCCTCTACAAAGGTCATCATCTATAAGATGGATTTTCAGTTTGTGGCTTTTAAGTAAGTTGTGTCCAGTTCGAATCCCTACTAGTTTCGAAACAGATTTCCTGTTTCTTTGAAGTAGTTTATGGGTTCTGGCTTTGTCATACTCGCAAGCCACATCCTTTTGTATGTTTCACAGGGGAGGAGGGAGTTCCACCTGTTTTTGGCAATATACAGTATTTTCTGTCCCACCCGTGATTTGAGGTCTCACAGTGGTGGTTTGATAGACTGGTCTAACTAATCAATACTGTAGGCAGATCCTGTCTGTCAATGATGTGGTAATATCATCCGGTGATATCGCGAGCTGAAGTCGCTTTGGCTGCTTCTGCTACAATATCTCGGCCTGGAAGACACTGAAAACACTCCAGCTCTAACGCCTACGTCCATTTTTGAACCATCAGTGTAGATGGATATGGCTTCGGTGCCCAGTTTATTCCTCTCCCACTCCTCTCTACTTGGAAAGATGCAGGAGAATGGTCTTCTAAAGTCAGGGTAAGGCAGCATGAAGTCAGAGGATACAGCTGAACCCAGGTATCTGTTTATAATTTAAAGTGTCCTTCTAAGTTAATTTTTCGGCACCCTTTGGCTGCAGATTCTTACATGTAAAGGTCTAGCGGTAGCAGGTTTAGGATGGTTTCCAGACCCGTTGTTGGTGTGGTTCTCATTGCGCCAGTAGCGTTACACACACATGCTATCCTTTTTACCTTTGTCACATTTTCAGATGGGTGACTTTATTAGAGGATTGCCACCAGACAAGTCCCCCGTATGTTAATTGGGCCTTACAATGGCATTAGTTATGTTTAGTCACGTGAGCATTAACCCAAAAAAGATATTTTGGTAAACGTTGAAAACCGTTCAATTGCTTTGATTTATTGATTTGATTGCAACAATTGAGTCTTTGTGCAAAACACTGTGTAATGATGATCTATGTTTATTTAAATCGCTAGCGTGCTTACGAATTACAAGTTTCTGGTTTTCAAGAACTGACTGATTAACACTCTCAACGTTATCTAACATTCATGATGATCTATGTCTGAATTGATATATGTATATTACTTGAGCTATAACATCCCTGGCTCCAAATTGTTTAACCCAGTAATAATAAAATATGAAATAAAAAAAAACTCTGATGACATTTCATATTTATGTTGGTTTATACTTCAAGCAATGGCATAATGAAATTCCTGTCAAACCCAGTCAAACGGCGTATTTATTATCCGATAAATAAGCTCTAAAAGCTTATGAATATTTTATGGGTGGTTAAAGTACATAACCTTAAGTTAATCAAACAGACATTATATAGAAAAAATATTTATAATGCCTGAAATAAATGTATTTACATTTTCTCTTTCAGTTTGTTTAGCTGGGCCGCATGAAAAGAGATTACTCCATCAGCTTCTGGATAACTATAATAGCTTGGAGCGTCCAGTTGTCAACGAATCCGATCCATTGCAGCTAAGTTTCGGATTAACACTTATGCAAATAATTGACGTGGTAAGTGGAAGGAAACGCCTTTAGCCGTAAAAAAATATTTTCATTTTGTAACATGAGGTACTTATTTCAGGGGTTATAATCCTTTAAAACAATACGAGTAGACATGTTCTCGTTCTGTGTTATGGGATTCGAAAAAAAAATTCCCTTTCCCGCATAATACACGCGTAAATACAAATCGTTTCTTAAAAGTATAATGTGACCATTCTCTTAGAATTTTTTTTATCGAAATACCACCTTTTGGTTTCCCGTTCACGTATTATGATACAACACAGATTGAAGTACTTTTACATTTCAGATTCAAGCTGTTTTTTTAACTGGCGAAACAAATCACATTTACATAAACTTTTTTTTTTAAATAAAAAACAAAATTTCACGCACATTTATTTTCACGAATCTCAAAATAACACACATAACAAATAACGACAGCTTGTATTCTAACTTGTATGATAATCGCAGGCAATATTGTTTCGACTTTCTTTCACTACAGCGAATGCCTTCGGATGTTCATATATCGACTACCGGAAGTTTTTACACAAAACGTGGAATTTGTAATAAAGCTACAGACATTTCCAATTTAGTTTGTAATAGGAGGTTTATCGGAAAAGGATGCGATCCCATCTCGAAACTTTTCTCAGCTTAGATAAATTGGTGAATTTTTATTCGATGTAATTTGCATTAAAGAAGCAGACATTAGCACGTATCGTGTGTATAATGAACATATAAATGTCGTGCGATATGGATAAACGGGCGCTATTGTCTGTGACGATAAACGATACTGTTTTCACTTGGAAAGTCGTACGGCCGGTAGTACGATAATATTGAAAATTATAGAATCGAGTATTATATCTTTTTCATGTATATATATATACGATTTTTACTATAAAAAGAATAATTACATATTAAACGATTATGACAGAATGGAATTTTTGAAACCTTTAATGATGAAAATCCTTATTTATAAACGTAGCTATCATAACTGTATAATATGATGCATTATGCATTAATTAAACGCAAAAACCTTATTCATAAGATCTTTATTTTTTTGTGTATGCAAACATAAGCTAAACGCGTTTCATGATTCAATAGTGTCTGCATAAGAGCGTTCTAGGTATTTTGTTTCCGATTGTCACAAATGACTGAGTCTCAGGATTATCGATAATAAAAATTAAAGGGCAGTGTTTTTCTTATTAATTATTATGTAATCAACATTACTTTTTCTAGAGACTTCTAATAAATAAGGATAAAAAGAATTAATCATGTTATTTGAAGTAGACTTAATATTTTTATCTTGCAGTTAATAATTGGAATAGAGATTTTAATTAATATTAAAATAGTTAAATTTTTGTGTATTTAAAATTATTTTATTTTAAAGATGAATAAATTTTATTTATTTTTTAAATTTCTTAAAAGAAAAACTTATTCTTTTCATGATTATTTTCGACCTGGAAATTTTGATTGACCGTTCTCCAACTCTTCGTAAACGGTAAACATCGATATCCTGCAAATTTCGTATTTTTTTTTGATAACATGTTTTTTGAAGTGAAACTTCTTTTGGGACGGTGTGAATTGGATTTTATGAAACATAAAAACATCAGGATGACGGTGTTTTGATGTGTTTGGATCCAGTCATCCATCCAAGTACTAACTACAACCGCTGCTTGATGTCGGTGTTTTTTTTTTATTTTTATTTTTAATACCACTTAGAACTAACTTACATGCTAGACAAAAATTAATGAAAAACTAGCCTACTTATCTACTAACTTAACTAACTTACTGGTCCTCTGCGGGCGCCCTAAATTAAATAATAACAACTTGAAAACTAATGCCTTTCGGCCTATAATCTAATTTAATAATTTTATTTTACTATACAAGGTGGCGCAAAAAAAACCTTCCGATGTTTTTTGGCTGTAATTTAAAAAAAAACTAAATAGTCACCAATATTCCGCGTTCTGGAGCAGTATAGCGTAACATTGTTTATTAACGTGTATTTCGCATGTGTTTACTACACAAATGTCAAAACAGAACTGACATTAGGGGCCAATCGCAAAATGTATAGCTTTTTCTGATAGGAGGATTACTTTTGCGCCACCTTGTATATATCTTTTTTCTTGACCAAGAAACATTTTTTAAAAAACTTGGTTTCGTTTGATGTCGGTGATCGCGTGGTGTTGGTTCACTAAGTTTGTTTGAAGTGAAACTTATTTTTGGACGGCTGTTGTTGTAGGTGTTTGATCGTATGTAATGAAAGGATATATGGACTTGTATCTCGGCAACACGTACGTTGTGTCCAAAAAATGGGATGGTTTATTTTGGCATATAGGTTGGAGTAAGGACGTTGGTGCGCCGGTATGCACCACGAAAGTGTGTTGTCTGTCAATAAGTAACTTTGGGTATGTGGAATTGTGTGTGAGCAAGATCAAGTTATGAAACTCATCGGCGAGTCCAGGAAACCAATATCCAAATATGTTGTAAGAAATCAAACGAAAGTTGCTACATATATGGATGCGACATTTGGTAACAGGTGGCCAAAATGGTTATTTCCGTCTGAATGTTGAAATGACAGCTGATTTTGGTGTCATAAATGTGTTTTAGCGAAGGTGTGTATCTGACGTCTGGAGTTTGTAATTGAAGCTTGAATCCAAACAGGTAGATTTAATTGAGTTTTAGATGTGTTGTATGTGATTAGAGATTTTTGGAATTGGAGTGTTGCCTTTAGAAAGGACGGAGTTTTCCATATGACGACATTTTTAAAACGTGATGCAAGATATCGGGAACGCCTCTTACCGCGTCGGTCGCGGTTAGCATTTATATATGTTAGATATGTTTAGAATACCGCGTGATGTTGGTTATTGTAAGAGAATGAGATGAGAGTTCAACTGTCATAAAACCGGTTGGACTACTAAGCGCGGGGTCTTTAATTCCAATCACGAAAGTAACAAAACCTATGTTTGGGGGATATTTTAAGTGGGATATTTTAAGTAAGGGAAGAATTGTCTACAAGGCGGATTTTTCGTCGAAAAATAGCGTATAGTAAGCTCGTTTTCTACATGTTTGGGTTCGAACACAAAAAATACCTAATTGTCATCAGGATAGTAAGGGCACACTTTGTCTATTTGCAAAGAATTTCTGTTGATAGGTAACTTACCATTTACTCCACTTTAGATTAATACCCATGGGAGTATATTATTTTTAAACTTATTCTTCCACTCAATGAGGAAGTTTCTGGATTTCTTGACAAACCATTTGCTTAAATAATAAAGGGGATCCTTGACCCATGACTTAATGTGGCTTAACTGTCTTACTTACTTACTCAAATGACGACTGGGATGATCAGGGCCTTATATAAGATCTCCTTAATAGTTCGAGTGATGGCTTTACTACTAAATTGCCTTCTTAGCCCGAAGAAACAGCGATTGGCAAGAGTAATTCTTCGTTTGATTTCTGACGAGATGTTGTTGACAGAGTTAATAGCGGAGCCGAGGTAGACAAAGTCCCGTACTACCTCAAAGTTATATCTGTCAATGTTGACGTACTTTCCAATTCGTCGATGTTGTGTATCCTTTCGTGTTGACAGCATATACTTAGTCTTACCCTCATTTACTGCTAAACCCATTTTTGCCGCTTCCTTCTCTATATCAGCAAACGTGCTGTGACATCACGTTGAGTCCTACCAATGAGTATGCTAGTAGTTGCACCGATTTTTGGAAAATTGTGCCTCTGTTGTTGGCTCGGGAGTTTTGTACAATCCCCTCAAATATCAAATTGAAGAAGTCACATAACAGCGCATCGCCTTGCCTAAATCCTGTTTTGCTACGAATATGTCGGTGAGGTCGTTTCCGACCCTGATGGAGTAGCGAGACTTCTCCATCGTCATCCTACACAAACGGGTGAGTTTGGGTGGTATACCAAAACTAGACATGGCTCTGTATAGTTCGTCTCTATAAATGCGGTCGTATGCGGCTTTGAAATCGATAAATAGGTGGTGGGTATCGATTTGAACATCTTGGGTTTTTCCAGGATCTGCCGAAGTGTGAAAATTTGAGTGGTTGTGGACTTTCCTGGCCTAAAACCATACTAATAAGGTTTCAGGCGTTCACATATTACGGCAGATAGGATCTTGTAGGCGTTGTTGAGGAGACTTATGCCTCTGTAGTTGGATCAGTTCAGATGTTCTCCTTTTTGTGGATCGGGCAAACGATGCTGAGGTTCCTTTCTTCAGGCATACTTTCATCCGAACAGATTTGGCTAATGAGTTGGTGGATGTTACTTATCAATTCATCTCCGCCAGCTTTGTAAAGGTCAGAGGGAAGGCCGTCATTTCCGGCGGCCTTATTAAGCTCCAGTTTAGATATTGCTATCCTCACTTCACTTATAGGTCGGGTGGTTGACAGTTCTCGCTGTCGTTGCCAATATTGAATGATTCGTTCTGCCTGACAGTGGAATGTTGTTCGTCATCGCCGTTTAACAGTCTGCAGAAAAGGCTCTTTCATATCCACAGCATCGACTGTGTCTCAACTACTATATTTCGTTGCTCATCTCGGCAGGATCTTATTGGAGCCAGGTATCCTTGTCTTTGACGTTTTACACTTTGGTAAAACTTGCGAACATCCGTCCTGGAGTGGAACCTCTATATATCTTCCATTGTGCGCTTTTCTTGCTCTTTTTTCTTCTTTCTGAATAGCCGGTGTTTTCCCTTCTTCTCTGCCTATAGACCTCAATGGCAGCTTTCACCTGCAGCTTAGCCTTTTAGGCCTCGTTCTTGGCTGCGAGCATTTGTCGGCTTAGCTGTCGTGTTACATAACACACTAATTCGCTGCCTATTATAGCTAACGTTCTGTAACACAGTCAAATTTAAAAGGTCCTGTAAGAAAACTTTCAAATATAGGTATGTATACATTGTATAGATAAGTATACATTTAGTCTGCAACTGCAAACTCCTGAGCATATCCATTATTTAATGTATGACATTGTATAACCAAACAAAATTTCTCATAATACTTTCATAAACTTAATTATGGAAGTTAAATAACTTGAAACGTATTTACTTTTATTGCCCACTGAGTGGAACATATTGACGCAGCAACCTCAACTCTGACATCAGTATAAACATAAAAACCAGACCACTTGTTAAACTAATTTGCAAAGAAAAAAAAATAATAAAAACGGCACTCAAACCTCAAAACAATTTCATCAACATTTCTAATTTGTAAGATCTCAGAAACGTTGCCTTAAAGTTGTTAACATTTGTAAAGCAACACACAAATGTTGGCGTACTTATGTGTCCCATACAATTAAAACTGATTAACACCAAAAAGTGTTGAGAATATTACTGTAGCAGTTTCAAAAATGCAATAATTAATGAAATTTATATTTAATTTTACAGGATGAAAAAAATCAACTCTTAATAACCAATATTTGGCTTAAATTGGTAAGAAAATAATTCCATTTTATAATTAAAAAAATACCTGTTCATATATTCATAGGAATGGAATGATATGAATCTGAGATGGAATTCTAGTGAATTCGGTGGAGTACGGGATTTACGTATACCACCACATCGTCTTTGGAAACCAGATGTTCTCATGTACAATAGGTAAGCAAAAAAGAAAACGAAAAAAAGCTTCTTCAATGTCTACCCCTCAGGGTAGACGAAAGCATGCTCTTAACAATGTTTTGTACGGATGTCGTCGTTTCCTTTGTAAAAAGGGCACGAAATTATTAAAAAAAAAAAATTAGTTGTGAGTCGTTGAGAAGTTCAGGGATCTCATTAAAATTTTCCTCTCAATTAGGATTTCAATAGGGCATATGATGAATTTTACTAATCTACGATTGCGAACTTTTAAATGGTTCCATAATTTATTCAATATTAATTTTTTTCTGCACAATTTTAGCGCTGATGAGGGTTTTGATGGTACATACGCCACGAATGTTGTCGTCCGAAATAATGGGTCGTGCCTTTATGTGCCGCCGGGTATATTCAAGTCCACGTGCAAGATTGACATCACTTGGTTTCCGTTTGATGATCAGCGTTGTGAAATGAAGTTTGGGTCGTGGACGTACGATGGATTTCAGGTTAATAAGTTTTTTATTTTCCACTTTTGCAAGTATTCAACAATATATTGGATATTTGCAGCTCGATTTACAACTGCAAGATGAGGCTGGAGGCGATATTTCCAGTTTTATAACAAATGGTGAATGGGATCTTTTAGGTAAGCCTTAAATAGTTTTTGTAACCTTCTTTTTCAAAAAAAAAAAAATACAGAATATGTTTATGAGCACTTTCATCAATGGTAAGAAGTTACAAAGTCAGATGAAATAAATTTAATCGTATCATAATAATTTATATTTAACCAAAATATTATACTGAATTAATTTGGAATTTAATATTTCTTAAATTTATGTACCCTCAGGTGTGCCAGGAAAACGAAATGAAATCTACTATAATTGCTGCCCTGAACCTTATATTGACATAACATTCGCCATATTGATTCGTCGCAAAACTCTTTACTATTTTTTCAATTTGATTGTGCCGTGTGTATTAATTGCTTCAATGGCACTTTTAGGTTTTACACTGCCACCAGATTCTGGTGAGAAACTCTCACTTGGTAAGTCGGATAAAAATGTTACCTAATTTCAAAAACAAAATTCTGCATCAATGTAGAGATGAACGTGACACTCAATATAATTAAAAACATTAAACAATAGTATACTCACTTAAATACATTTTTGTTTCTGTCTCTATTTTTATGTTGTTCTTATCGTATATCCGTAATTGCAACTTACCAAATATTACTTGTATTATTTTCGAACGTCTTTCGAACCAATCGGGATTTGTTATGGCTTTGCTTTAAACAGACGTTAAGAATTGTATTGACATATTATTGAAATTTTATGACACCTACGTCAGTTTATGCGAAAATATTTGCAAGTTGATTTATTATGTAAAATTCTCGTTCTAGTGGGAATTTCTTATTTATAATATTAGGGATACGCAAATGTTTTCATTGCCATTTTTAAATAAACAGCATTTGCAAATCTGGCTTCCAAGCTGTTGATGGCCTCTTTTCTTTCTTCTTTAAGTGGCGCTACAGTCCGGGATGAACTCAGCCTCAACCAACATGCCTCTCCAATTAGCCTGGTCCTTAGCTAACTACCTCCACTTGTCTTCCTCTACTGCGTCCGACGTCTGGCTGGGAATCGAAGACTCTACGAGCCGGAATATTGGTGTCCATTCTTTCTACATGTCCTAGCCACCTTAAACGTCCAATGCGGAGTTTTTTGACTAGAGGTATGTTGCTGTACAGCTCGTATAGTACGTGGTTGAATCTTCGTCTCCATAGCCCGTCAACGCAAACGGGACCGATTATTTTCCGAAGAATTTTTCTCTCGAATCGACCAAGGATTTCTTCATCCGCTTTTGATAGCTTCAGCGCCGTAGAGCAGGACTGGGATGATCAGGGTCTTATATAGGATCTCCTTAGTAGCCCGAAGAAACAGCGATTGGCAAGAGTAATTCGTCGTTTGATTTCTGACGAGATGTTGTTGTCAGAGTTAATAGCGGAGCCGAGGTAGACAAAGTCCCGTACTATCTCAGAGTTATATCTGTCAATGGTGACGTTCTGTCCAATTCGTCGATGTTGTGTGTCCTTTCGTGTTGACAGCAAATACTTAGTCTTACCCTCATTTACTGCTAAACCCATTTTTGCCGCTTCCTTCTCTATACTAGCAAACGTGGCTTTGACATCACGTTGAGTCCTACCAATGATGTCAATATCGTCAGCGTATGCTAGTAGTTGCACCAATTTTTGGAGAATTGTGCCTCTGGTGTTGGCTTGGGAGTTTTGCACAATCCTCTCAAGAATCAAATTGAAAAAGTAACATGACAGTGCATCGCCTTGCCAAAAATCCTTTTTTGGTATCGAATGTGTCGGTGAAGTCGTTTCCGACCCCGATGGTGCAGCGAGAATTCTCCATCGTCACAAAGGTTTCATTCGTAGGGTTGATGTTGACACCTAGGAATATGAACACCCTAACTACCTTAAGCTGTGGGTTAATACTCGTGGACTACGAGACCGACGCGTTTTCCCTTCCGCTCTGCCGTAAATGCTTCTCCATCGACACGATGCGGGAGCGACCAATCAGAGTGACAAATTCGTCTGCACATGCTAGTAGCTGGACACAATTTTTGAAATTGAGGGCCAACTATAATAGAAGAAATTTTCCGTAACTGTGCGAAGACATGCAATTTTTATTGTACGACAATAATAGCTTTTTGTTTTGATTCGTTAAGATTTCGTTAACTTTTCTCACCTTCAAAAAAGCGGATTTATGCTCCCTTGCGAACAAAAATTTGATATTCAACTTTAACAAAACGACTTGATGCCGACAATCGCTTCCGTTTACAAACGTCAATTATGGGTAACTTGAGGAATAGTTCGGACCTTAGTGTACTCCGCCCTATTTGTTCTCGAAAAAAAATGGGCCGATGACTCCTCCAGCGCACCATGCAGTAACTTTGAGCGGGTGTAATGGCTCCTCGTGCATTTCTCGTGGATTTTCGGTGCCCCAGAAGCGATAGTTTTGCTTGTTCACGTACCCGCTGAGGTGGAAATAAGCCTCCTCGCTCATTATGATAAGGATGGCTTAAGCGTAGGTTACACGCGTTTGGCGGTCGACAGGCACCAGCTGATGCACGGACTGGACTTTGTACGGGAACATGCTCAAGTCTTTTACTAAAAATTTGCCTTAGGGATGACCGGCTGATGGCTAATTGCGGGGCAAGGCGTCTGGTCCCATACTCTTCACCGGCCGGGGAATCGGTGACGGAATTCGCGCTTCGCCAACACTACAGACGAATTGTTACGCAAAAAAAAAGACACGATTATTCCGCGTTCTTGGGGGCTGTATCGCTCCATGGCTTGTTCACTTGTATTCTACTTCTACATCTGTCTAGTCCACAAATGTCGAAACAGATTTGACATTGGCGGCCATTTGCAAAAATAAGATCATCTTCCAATAGGGTGGTCTCTTTTTTGGCCCACCTTTTAGTTCTTCGTATTAAAGAGCGGTTTTCGAAAATTATTGTTGAGGCGAGTATAGTCCTTCTCAATAGTCCTTTTGCTATTATTCCAAAAAGCTGGCTTTTGGGCAAACCAATTTCCTAAATTTTCCTCAGTTTTTTTTTAAAGTTAGTTTTGCCATTGTTAGGTTGCTAGCTCCCTATAAACACCTTCCATGCTGTATGCTTAAGTTTTGAAGCACTTCCTCTTCGTTTTACCTGTATGATATTTGTATCTATATTATTTGAAATGCACCCCTGTACCCCTGTGAGCATTAAAACTCAACTGCACTAATATCTTTGACAATAAATGCGTTAATTTTTTTCTTTGTCTAAATCCTTACAATTGATTTTCGTTGGAATCCCTGTTATTTATAATAGTCAATCTTGGGTTAATATAGTTTATTTTATATTAATTTCAAGGAAATATCAATGAGCAAATGACACTTGGATAGAAAGTTGTTTAGATATAATACTTACCCCGAATCTGCACATACCAGCTCTCTCGACAAGGGCTATATAATAATTAATAATTATAAACCTTAGACCTACATATTTACAAATATAGCAAAGACATAGCAATGAAAACATTTCACCGTCCCTAATATAAACCCACAAACTCAGTTTGAACATCAATTTGTTTCAAAAAGTATGATCATAGAATGCCATAGAAAACGTCAGCGAAATAAGTAGTCGACAAATCTTCCTTTCCATAATGGACACAACTAAATCTACAATTACGAATAATCCCAAATTATTATTTATGCTTGTTGATATACTTAATCAATCTGTCTCGACTACAATACAAAAAAAGGTTCTACGCAGAAATATGGTAGTAGTTTTTTATTGCATGACAACGTAATATAAGTTTAAAGGCGAACTTGGTAAATGATTTGTTTTAATTTAATTTTTAATAAACAATACATTGTTGTAATGTGAATGATGATGATAAATTGATGTTGTCAATTAATCTATTTTATCCCAAATAATACAATAATCCTCAATTTACTTTATAGGAGTAACAATTTTGTTGTCACTGACAGTCTTCCTAAACATGGTGGCTGAAACAATGCCAGCCACATCAGATGCAGTGCCTCTCCTAGGTAAGTGCCGAAGCCAACATTGTCTCCTCATTAGTTCTTTCATTTCAGTTTTAAATATCATTTCAAATTGTCATTGGTGTTCTTCTATCAAAAGAAATGTGTCTCACTAAACCATGTTTTGTTTAAATGTTTTTCTGTTGTTTTTTTTTGTTATCACAAGATCACTCAAGGAGATCACAACTTTCTAACAAAATTAATTTCATGATTTCATTTTCTTTTCGTTTTTCGTTTTTCGTTTTTTTTTTTTTTGTTTTTTAAAGAAAAAAAAAATAATAATCAAAAAACTAAAAATGGTATACACTATACTCTAGTTGTAAACATGTAAACCATTGAGATTTCATTCAAACACTTCATACTTAATTATATCGCAGAACATCGATAGCCATTCCTTATTGATGGTGTAACTCAATATTAAAACAACATTTTTAATATCAGATAATATAGAATCGATAAATTTCTTACCCAAGACGCGATAGATGCTAAGTTTATGAATACAATTTTATATTAAAAAATATTACTTTTTTGTTCTTTTTTTGAGAATTAATGTAAAATTAATATTAAGATCTGCAATGCAAAGACGTTAGTTTTGTTTGTAATCCAACCAGTGCTGTGAAAGGTGTATTTTTTTAAGGAAATTGGGTGTAATTTCATATCGATGTCGATCATATCATGATATGGATATGGGGTTATGTAATTTGAATAGTAGTTTACGTAATTCATATTGTTATTGATTAAACAAATTACTTTATTTAATAGTAATTCGAATTTTGTCATTATAGTCGCGAATGAAATATCGGGCTCTCATTGCGTAAATCGATGATGTTCCAACAGCGTCGTTTTGGTTAGCCTTTGTGTAACACTCAATAAGATCATTCGATCGCAATCACCAAGGCGCCCTCATTATGATGATTAAAATTTTTTTTCGAATAGCGCACAGAACTGTCAATGTTTAGAAAACTGCGTTAGTATTTTCGAATGTTTGGTGATCGCAATCGCTCCCTCGAAATGTGGTTACCTATTTTGCCACTCCTCAATCAGAGAATTATAAAACAATATGGAAGATATTACTTACAGTGATTTTTGAACAGTGATGATGCAACGATGCGAACTAGCGATTAAAAGGCATTTTCACATGAAACAAACTATTAAGGACTTCTCCGTTGAATACAGTAGTTTTGGCGACGATCGTTTTCAAAATTCTTCGTTGAATACAGTCGTTTTGGCGACGATCGTTTTTAAAATTATGCGATGAGACAACATATTTTTATGTCTGTCAAGTCGGTTGTTGTAGGTCTAGGTAGATCAACCCTCTTATTATTATTATCGATTTAATTCATAAAATAATATTTTACCACTTTCAGACTTTTTTAACCGAAAGTAATAAAATCATTGTACTACTCTCTGTTGATCTAATTCTCTTTACTTCATTGGCAAAATATGAGCAAATCGTTAATTTGTTTTCCAATTATCGTAAAAAACTTACGTTGTAATTGGGGATTACCGATGTTCGTTTATTTGTTACGATGGAAAAAAATGATGGAAATACACTGTGAAGTCAGCACGACTTTGCTGTAGAATATAGATACACCAATCCTTTCTTTTCAGAGTTTAACTTTTAATTAAATTATCATACATATATGAAATCGTTGACTCGATTTCACCTGCGAAATATGCGGTTTTTGATCATGAGTGATGAAGTCCATCTGTGATCGATATATCAGCGTTAATCGACATACAAAATTAGTACCGTGGTGGCCATTGCATTGTTAACCACTGGCAACACATTTTACCCCAAATCTTTTATAGGTTTCTTAATATTGCATAAAAATTTAGGAGAAGTTTGCTCCAATAGTGAATTAAGCTAACATAACACCTTTATCTATTGAAACAAAGTTAGTTTTTTTCCTAATAACCCATTAAGAATGCTACTTTTAAAGATATTCCAAAAACATTGTATAACGGTCGGTTCTACTTCCTTCAACACATGTGATTGTGAAAAATATGATATATCTTATTTGCTCTCTATTTTGTTATCGAAACCCTATCATCTGGACGCTGCTGGGTGAAAGAGTATTCGTTCTTCCAGCTCATCCACAATGATTTTTATAGAGAAGGTTGCGAATTGCCTCACACTTGAAGTAATCTCGTTTGTTATAATTTTTTGATACACATCTTTTGATGTTGAGGAATAGCAATTAGGAAGGAATAGCAATTAACTATCAAATCCCTTGAAAACATCTGAGAGCATAATAAGTGAATTTTATAATTTCTATGTCGTATATCTACCTTTGTTGATGAAGAGTCTATACTCATTCTTATAAAACCGTTGAAAAACTTTATTTTATTGTAATTTTAATTCGTTGATTAATATTGAATCTTCTTCTAATTCTGATTGTTGTGGTAGAAAAATCCACAAACATTCCACTGTTACGCTAATGTTCCACTTTATGAAACCCCGATGACCAATATCTGTTACTTTAAAGAAATTAAAGTTCGCATTTCTTTTATTAAACAAAATTGGCTGTGCCCGCGTATTTATTTTTCTCTGATAATACTTACACTGAATTGTTTTTGTAAATATTAATAGGCATTCAAAACCGGTATCATATATTTAAGATATTTAATTTTTAAATGTTATACAACTTTTGTATAAAATAATATAAAATAATATTTTTTTCCAGATATTTTTATCTAAGTGTGTAATACTGATTAAGTTTCTGCATATGCATGGAATACGTATGGTTGATATCTGTTTTATTATTTTAGCATAATTACGAATATTTTATATATTTTAAGTAAATTAAAATTACAAATAAAAAAAAATTATAAAATATATGCCTAGTGCCGTGCTTCGTAAATGAAGATTGTCGAATTTAGCAATAATAAAAAGTTGTTAGATTTATTTATTTACTGCTTGAAATCTATAATTCTTGTTTCGGTTACTGAGTATATATATATATATATATATATATATATATATATATATATATATATATATTAAAATTCGTTTATTATTGAAAAAAAAAATGTTTTTAAAGGAAGTATTCAATATGGAAAAATTCCTGTTATTTGCTTTATCAAAAGATTAAGTCTTGCAAAATGTATTCAAAATCTGTTCTCTGTCTGTATTGTCAATTGGGAGATGAACAACTAGTTGGACTAGTTTCAAAACTCATATTTGCTGATTTAGGTTATGTTTCATTTTTCATATAAATTGAAAAATACAAAAATATAGGTTTACATATATTTATAAAAAGAAGCATATGTATATCTAATCAATACTTTCTTGATGTAGAGACATAAATAGTTTTTCTCTAAAAAAATGGAGTAGCAATTCTTTTGAAATTTGTCTGTATTATACAGAACAAGCATGTTCTCAACGAGTCAAATTATTATACATCTTTTTGGGAACAAAAACTTATTTATATTTTTCATAAAGTAAATAATAAATATGGTGACGATTTTAGTTGATATATAAGTACATACAACATACAACAACAAATGTATTTTTATTATATGTTCGTGTTTGCTGCACCATTTACTCAGTTTTGTACAATACGGACTCTCATACGACACCAAAGTAAACTATTCTTGTCATGGCTTATGAAATCCAGAAATTTTCATGTTCCATTACTGATTGTGAAAGAGAAAGTTAACATTGACTTGCCTCTTTTTTTTATTTATACTTTTAATAACACATATTAGATACCTGTTGTTTGGATGAATTTATTAGCCTCACAATTGCGAGCTTTTGTATATCTTTTCACTAATTTAATTTTTTTTATTTTTGTTGAAGTGTTTCTTATTTCCTAGGGTAAACGTTCCCTTAAGATACCCTGCTTTTAGTTCCAGGGACCGAGGAGTATTGTAACATTTGCTATATTTCAACCAATACCAAATCGTACAATTTTCTTGTGCCAAAAATTTGAATTTATACTATCGTATCACCACGTTCGTCTCCAAGAAAAAAAGGGCCAATGATTGCTCCAGACAAATCCAAATCCAGGCTATACAGCTTCTGCCTTCCAAATCATTCATAACAGACAAATAATAATTTCGATAAATATATTGACGATTAAAATACCTCGATTTGTCGAATATTTTTCTATAATAAATTTACCACGTTGTTATTATGCACTTTTGAAAAGAATAATTATATTATTGTGACCGAAAAATGTCATTTTTTGACTAGGTACGTAGAAGGATACGAAAAAATTGTTTTTGTTTAATTCTATAAAAATTCGAATTTTTATATATATTTCGATGACTTTTAACTTGTTGTACAGAAATTAAAACATAATATTAAGCATAACCTAAATCAAAGAAAAATGTGCAAGAACTTATGTATATCAATGTGCATGTTTTAAACTATCGTATATTTTTGCATTACAATGTTTTCTATAAAATCAAGATAATGAATGGGCTTATAATAAATAATAAGCCCACTGACATTTACAAAATGTATTTAAAAAATATATATCGGGAACAGATAAATACTTTATTTTTACAATATTGATTGTCAACTTAGTTGATAAAAACACGAAATATTTATCCATCTAGTAAGTGAAACTAATCAGCAAAAGTTGTGACTGGATTTGGTGTTAACTATATTTTTACAAACGTAAATGTACATTTTTGCTTCAACTCCATTCATCAATTACTTTCAGTCAAAATTATGTTTATTTTTTTTTGGAATTGGGAGTTAGGGAGATGACACAATCTCAAATCGCAAAAGTGTTGACTGGAATTGATATTGTTTTTTTCGGATTCGCAAGCACGAAAGTACCTGATTTTATTACTCTTTTAAAATGCGTTAGCAAATTATTAATTTTTGGAAAATTTTACTTTCGAAGCGAAATTCAAAGTATAGTTCTAAGTTGGCTGCGAAGACACCAACACAGACTAGACTATACAGCTCATTGCAGTTTAGCAAGCTATTATATTTTTTGTAAGCACTTGTTGTATCATCAATTGATGTATAAAAAAGTTTTTTTTTTTTTTTTTTTTTTTTTTTTTTTTTTCCGTGGGCTGGTGGAAATCTTCATAGACACGATGAGCACGTGCCCAAAGTAGTGTGAGATTTTTACTCACTAAAACCACCACCCATTTGGTATTTCTATTGCAACTAAGTATTCGACTTATCCAGCAATTTTTTTATCACGATTATATAATATGTTTGGCAGGTAACTTTCCTTTGAGAGTTCCTGCTTTTCCGCAATTATAGCACGGTTTGTTATTATCGGGCCAAATCTAAGGGTTTAGTTCTTTGAAGACGCCGCAATATATTTGTTTCGTCCAGAATTTGGAGGACTGTTGTGTTAACGTGTCCTAATAAACGTTTTTTATGTTTTCGTGCAAAATTTTTTGTTTCATCTTTAACCGCGGGAATACCCAGATCTCTGCGTAGATCTTCGTTCCTTATGTACCACGGCGCATTGACGAATGATCTTAACATTTTGTTTTCAAAAGTTTGTAAAATGTTTAGATTCGTTTCACTGGTACAACCCCATAGTTGTATACCATATGTCCAAACCGGTTTTAGCACTTGCTTGTATAATAGCAGCTTGTTATCAAGGTTAAGCTTCGAATATTTTCCGAGCAACCAGTACAGTTCTCTGTATTTATTCTTAAGTTCTTCGCATTTCTTTTTTACATGCGACTTCCATTTTAATTTTGCATCGAGTGTCATACCGAGATATTTCGCTTCATTTGCAAACGGGACTCGAACCGTATTTAGAAATACAGGCAAATTGTTTGTCCGTTTATACGAAAAATCTACATGGATCGATTTGCTCTCATTAAGTGCAATCCGCCAGGATTTAGTCCATTCATTAACCTCGTTAAGAGCGTTTTGTAATTTAATATTTGTTTCCTCTATTGTTGTGGCAACTGCTAGTATAGCAGTATCGTCAGCAAACGTTGCAACTATTGTATCGTTTGTTTGTGGGATATCACGAGTGAATATGAGGTACAGGATTGGTCCGAGGACGCTTCCTTGCGGTACACCTGCCATTATTTCTTTGAACTCGGAATATTCGCTTCCAAGTTTCACACGGAAGAGTCTATGCTCAAGATACGACACGAGGATTTTATATAATTGTTCTGGCAAAACTTGACTTAGTTTATAAGTAAGGCCTTTGTGCCACACCTTGTCAAAAGCTTGCGACACGTCAAGAAATACGGCTGAACAAATTTTCTTTTCTTCGAAAGCTTTCTCAATTACATCTGTAATTCGATGTACTTGGTCCACCGTTGAATGTTTACTTCTAAACCCAAATTGATGGTCAGGTAAAAGACGTTTCTGTTCAATTATGGGGTGTAAGCGACCGAGTAATATCCGTTCAAAAACTTTTGAAATGATTGGAAGAAGTGAAATAGGCCTGTAAGATTTTATTTCATTCGGTGATTTTCCTGGTTTTAGAACAATAATCACTTCCGCGACTTTCCACTGTCTTGGTATGTATTCTAATCTGATTGCTGCATTTATAATAAAAAGAAGCTTAGTTAATGCTTTCCGAGGCAACATTTTAAGAAGTTCTCCTGTAATCAGGTCATAACCCGGAGCTTTTTTAGGCTTTAGTTTCTGTATTTCCCGTTTAAGCTCGGCAATACTTGCATATCTTACTATGTTATTATCGGTTGTACTCTCGAATATATTAATGTTTTCATTTTGCGCCGGACCATCAAATGGCTTAAATGTTTCCTCAAGATGTGAGGCAAAAACGTCAGCTTTTTCCTTATCGCTCTTTGCCCAAACGTCTTGAGTTACCCTAATGGGCGGCACAGCGATTTTTGGCCGTTTTATGACTCTAATTGCTTTCCAGAGCGAATAATTCGATTCCTTTCCAGCGGTTAGGCTTTGCAGATAAGTTTCTACTGAATGGTTTTTAAAGTATTTAATCGAATTTGATAGCAAATTACTCAACCGATTGAGATGTGTTTTATCTTGCGGGGCACGAGTTTGGTGCCATCTTTTACGAGCTTTTCTTTTTTGTCTTACTAAATCTTGTATTTCACGGGGGTACTTAATTTTACTATAGCTCACTATTTTGTTCTGTTGAGGAGTATTATTCCATGCTGCTTTTTGGATGGTATTGATAAATGAGTCAACAGCGACTTCGAGTTCCAATGGGGTTCTAAGCGATACACCCAGTCGGATATTATTTTCAATATCGTTTTTGAAACCTTCCCAGTTGGTTTTCGCGTTTGTTAATCTGGGTGGTTTTTCATTTAAAATCAGTGACTCGCTCATTGTTAAAATGACTGGAGAATGATCAGAGGAAAGATCAAAGCATTCTTCAACTTTGATTCGATTGGACGGCAGACCTTTTACAATGAAAAAATCGATCAAATCCGGTATTTTTCTAGCATCAGTTGGCCAGTAAGTTGGTTTTCCCGTAGAATGAAATTCGGTATTGTACTTTCTACCTATATAATAAAGCATCCTACCTTTCTGTGATATGCATCTAGATCCCCAGAATGTATGTTTTGCATTAAAGTCCCCTCCGATGACAAAACGTTGTCCAAGGGAATTAAGCAAGTTTTCAAAGTCAATTTTTTCAACCTTGCATCGTGGTGGGCAGTAAATAGACGATATCTTCAGAAAGGATTGTCTGCTTTTGACTTGTATAGAGCTAACTTGCATTGTTTCGATTTCTAGTTTAAGATCAATCGAATGTTCGATACACTCTTTTATATATAGTGAGGCTCCACCTCTAGCCTTATTCGATGGATGTAGAGCATGATAGTCGAGGTAACCTTTTATTTTTAAGTTCGAATTACTCTTTGCGTGAGTTTCGGATATTAAACAGATGTCTATATCTTTTTCCTGCATAAATAATTCAAGTTCTCCAAGTTTTTGCCAAAGGCCATTGGCATTCCACGTAAGAATTTTAAGCAATCTATTCATGTTAAAGGTGGGGTACTTCTATTGCGAATACTATTTTCGAGCTTAACGAGCCTGTCAAAAATAAGTTTATTCGTTTTGCTTTGTTCCTCAAGTTTTGAAAGAATAATCGAAAATACATTTGAAACTGGGTCAGGTGAGATATTTTTTTGGGCGTTATTGGATACTGTAGCTTGAGCATACGTTTGTACATTTGGTCTTGGATGTACTAGATCCGAACGGATATCTGAGGGCTGCGTAGTTTGTGAACATTTAGTTTTTCGATTATAACCCGCTTTCGACAGATTTTTAATAGGAATTTCAGGCTTTTGCTTGTTTAAATTTAATTTCTGTGAATTAATATTATTCAATTTCGTCCGTCTTTTTTGCAACTCTTTAGCTACTTCGCAGCCGCGATAATTTGCCGGATGATTGCCTTTACAGTTAATGCAGATAGCAAGAGCTTTCTTATCTGACATACAATCTACCGTCAGGTGATTGCCGGCACATTTTACACACCGCGGTTCTTTTTGGCAATAGCTTTGCGTATGATTGTATCCTTGGCAGCGCTTGCACTGGGGAACTAGTTTGGAATCCTTACGCATAGGCTCTATTTTTACAACAATATTAAGTATTGTTTTTATTTCATAAATTTTGTTCAAACTTTCTGTTTTATCGAAAGTGAGTATAAATAAAGGAAGGCCGCGTTTTATTACATTTCCTTCGCCATCTTTTTGCTTTTGGTCTCGTTTGACAATGTTAACGGCATCTATGACTTTATATTGCCTGTTTTTCAGATCATTTACAATGTCATCCTTTAAGCACGACGCATGTAACCCTCTAGCTACAACGCGTAAAGGCCTTTCAGATTTATTTTCAAAAGAATACCATTCTATTTTATCGATATTAAGCTTGCGAGATAATAGACGGTAACTTTCAGGGTCTTTAACGCAGACTTTCCATGTATTTTTTCTTAGCGAAGTTACTTGGTAGCCCGATAATGGCAACGATTTTAGCAAGGTATGCAACTTGTTAAAGTCGTCAATACCGATCACATTAATTGGCGGTGGGGGACGTTGTTTTAGCTGTTTCGCTTTGTTAATAATCTCTTTGTCGCGGTTTATTATTTCAGGAGAGGATACAGCTTTCCTCTTTTTAACTGGTCTTTTCTTTAAGATCCAGTCAGTTTCGCGACTGAGTTCTTCTTCATCCGTGTGGTATTCCGAATTCACGGGGCCGTTTGAACTTGTTTTTGGTATTTTAAATGAACTCTTCAGAGTCATATTTTCTTCCTTTAGATGGAGAATTTCTTTACGAAGCTCTTCGCAGAGCAGTTCGACATTGTTAAGCCTTGTTCGAAGAACGTCGTTTTCTTCCTTTAGGCTCTTATTTTTCACTGAGTCTCGTTTTTCGTGGGCTGACACTTCTGGTGTTGTCGAGCTCCTTGAGACACATATATTTTTTTGAGATCCTGATGTAGGTGACCTCGTTACCCTTGAACTTTTCCCGAAAGGGTTACACATTTGCAATAATTGGCTCTCCCCAGAATCCGTAGAGCCGACCTCCGTAGAGGGTGGATTTTCCAGTGAAACTGAATTGCCACCTGGGGTAGTAAATCTTTTCGTTGTACTCATTGCATTTTTGTTGTTTGTATACGCTTTACACTCGGTATACGGGGAGTGGATTTTAGTCGCCTTCTACGACAGGCATGCCTTACCTCGGGTATATTCTGACCCCTAACCCGAAGGGGGCGTATAAAAAAGTAAAATTCTATTCATTGTCACCATTCTTGGTGATAAGCCTCAGGTCTTACCAAAGGCTTCTATCCATTGCTTAATAAGACTAGCTGTATTTTGATTAACATCTTCTTGACATGTTTGGTCATGAGAATTCAATTGGTAAAGTAATTCTCAGGTATTCGACCCATAATTCGGCTTTTCTGTGACCTGAAATAGATATCTTTAGCACATTCCTTCAGTTTGTAATCTACTTCAAATAGTTTTTCAAGTCTTCTTTCTTTAACAAAGGTTGTTCTATTGTTAAGTCGGAAAAGAGATTTAGGCGATTTAAAATTTCAAATGTATACTCAATCTTAATCTATGTGATTAAAACCTAGTTAGTTCTGTTTAAACTTTATGAAGTCCTTTGGAAATTCTTAATCTGTTTGAATATCTTTGTTTACTTATTTGAACGTTTTAAATTTTTCTTGATAATTTAACTATGCTTTTTATCTTTGAATAATACATCCTACTAATAAGAAATAGCAGATTAATGTCGAATAATGTACATTACTCTACAATTAAATTATTATTAACTTAATATTATATATTAAACTACACACTATTTACGGCACTGATTGTATTTTTGACTTACAAGTCAATATAATTACTCTAAAATAAATGTTTTAAAATTTAAACTGTATTATACACCATATCAATATGAATTCATTAATATTTAAAAAAAAAAAACTAATTCTGGTGTTTAGTGTTTTTTTGAATTAATTTATTTTTACCTCACAAAAACGCTTTCCTATTGCATTGTCTAACATTCCTTAAACATTTCATTTACGTTAATTATCAAACTTATATCATTTTTGAATATTATTCGTATTCGTTTCCGAATTTAATTTTGTGTTGAAATTAACAAAATATAATATACAAAAGTATATGCGACAAACCAATTTGTTTAGGATAAATTTAACTAATAAGAAAAGACGATATAAGGTAATTAAATAAATTGTAATTATCTTTGACACATACTGTAATTAGCTCTCCAACAAATTAATCACCTGTTGAATATACCATTTACTTTTATGAATGTAGTTACTTAGCTGTGAATGCAATTTTTTTAAACTTCCTCGCATAATTTCCTATACTTATATACTTATATACTATATATAAACCCACGTTAAGTATTTCAAACGAAAAACTATAAATAAAAATATACCTAAATATATATATTTCCCTAAGCTTTGCCAATATAAACATCAGTTAGCACCTGCAACATTAATTAACATTTAGTTTATGATATTAAATATATGATATCCAAAAAAAATATTTTACCTGACAGTTTTTTTTTGTAGAGTATAAATATTCTCCCCAAGAACCCTACACAACGAAAAAGCTTACTCAAAATTTCCCCTCAAACAAAATTAAAAAAAAAATCAATATATATAAAAAAACTGGCACACAAAATATTTAAAAATCAAAACTAATTCATTCCAAAAAAAAAATGACAAAAACAAATCAAAAATATTCTCGATTTTTAGCCTTTTATGATGATTGCGGATAATTGGTTGAACACAAAATTTATAAGCGTAAATTATGCCTTTATTGTCCGCAAAAAATAAATAAAATATCAAAAATCAACAGAGAAACTAAGGGCTCAGTTTAAAATATTCGTTTCAAATTGTTGATAAAAATCGCGAATTAGTCATTTTAGATCTTATATATGTTTTTATTTTCTTAAAACTTGTTTAGTTGCAAGCGCTTATAGAAATTCATAAATATTAACAAACTTCTATAGCATTTGGCAATATATTTTTAGATGCCTTGCCTATGCAATGGCTTAAAGTTAAAATAATATATTTATAAGGAAGCACTTATTGAGGAAACTGTCTTGTTGCATACAGTTAGTCCGCATCTTCATCTGACAGTTGTGTCAAAATCTTCAGCATTATCCATCACTTAAAAAATAATGATACTAAAATCACATGAATTTTCATTTTCAAATAAAAAATCATTTTATATATTCAATGTCAAGTTGGTGGCTCGCAAGTTTCCTTCCACGTCATATTTTTGTTTTCATATTTCACATGAATAGCATTCCTGACATGCAATATTTTTTCATCAATGATTTTGCAACACAATTAACCTGCCTCAGAGTGAGTTTTTGTTTTCTGCATTCACAATGAAGCCAAGCTCCGTTTCAATGCGTACCTATTTTACGTTTCATTGTTATCTTGTTCTGTCACCATAGACAAACCGTGACTATTTTTAGTTAAAGTCCACTTTGACGACACGCTTTTGTGATACAAACGTCACATTTTTTCAATGAGAAGTCAAACAATTTGAAAAATACCTACGTTCTTAATTGGTTAGTTATTTTACATTTGTTGTAGTAAGCTTATCTGTCACTTAGGGAAGGAAAAATTAATAAAAAAAATATAGAAACTGTTTAATAATTGGAAATCTAGTATAATTATTTTAAATCCATAGGTATTTTGAACTTGATTATAATCTGTAGCACTCTGTTATTGGAGATATAAATAATTTCTGTAGATGATCGCTTATGGGCAATCAATCTTCGTATGTTCTATCATTTTTCGTTGTTCTACCTATCTTAATTTCCCCTAGGTCTTTACCGGATGTCCTGACGATAGCGTAGCTCATGTTAAAAAAAAAACCGAAACTCATCATTTTGTAAACAGTAAACAGTATGTGCACTTTTTTTCTATACACATTCATTGAAATAAGAGTCATCTGCCGCGAGATAGATAGATTTTATATGAATCAAAAATAACAATAGGGAAATATTGCACAGAAAATCCACCGAGAATCCATTTCAAACCTAATTCTCAGAACGGACATTAACGTTTCACTTCCAAACTGTTTTCATTTTTGCAAAAATCATCAATTGAAATATGACTTCCCAGTGTGAAGACGTCAACTAGGTATCAGAGGACTGAAAATATGATATTTTGAGTTCGGCGTGTTTCAGTTGATTTGATGATTTCATCACAATGACGCTTTTTTGTGTATGGCCACGGTGTTTAGGGGAATGAAATTCGTTAGGATGAAAAAACTAAGAAAGTTAGTTTCTTCACAAGCCTATCCTGAATCCATTTTTTAAACACCAATATCGTTTGAATGATTCCAAATTTTTGAGAGTACAGGTCTGAATAAACAGTTTTGCTGAAAAAAAACAACTCAAACAGCTGACAACTGACTAGGACACCAATTGCAACAGCTCACAGCGATTCGACCACTTCCATTTTTGGTTGAGCTTTTGTTGCGATTCAGCAGCGAAACACAGAGGTTTTTTTTTGTGTTAAATCGTGTGATATATTGAGATTCTTTTTGTATCCAGCAATGGTTAACTTCTGACATCAAAATTATCGCAACGGAATCGACGAACCCAAATCATAGCATTATTGAATGTTACAGTATCAGGACCTCAACACTTTTTACATTTGCCCCAAATACACGTACCCTTTACTTATTTTTCAATTTATAATAAGATTTATGTTTGCAGGATGAAACTGTCTATAATCCTGTTTAAGTGCTCATTAAACAGATTGAGCCCACTTCTTACTCTCACCTCTATTAGGGGATTTCTGTTAAAGAGCTTTAAAAATTTTAAAGGATTTCGTAGTTTGGCATTTGTCAACTCTGCCACTGCTATCTGTACATAGTTGTGCTTTTAAGGTAACTGCTATTGATCGATTCTTCATGTTTTTTCCATTTCTGATGTGCATAAATGGACTTAAAAACTCAGCAGTTCCCCACTATCAGCTTAAAGTTTATAATAAATATATTCAATTATTTGCTTTATCCGAAAGATAAATTCATGACTCTGTTTTGAATATAACTTCGCGCATATGGCAATCTTTGCTTTGTTGAGCGAATTCCATACGGTCGGCGCTTCGCACAATTCTGGACTTATTTTGCCGATGATACACTGAATGTAGTCTTCAATATCGTCTGAAATGTTACGATTGTCGGTATATAACAAAAACTTGACATATTTATATTTGAAGTTATAGTTTATTTGTATTGAAGTAATATCTTTATACACTTCTTATAATGAGTTTATGAATAAGTGTTAGATTTAATTGTTCAAATTGTTGGCCCGAAAGGAAAATGGTAAATATTTCTATTTTTGGAATCGATTGAAGGATAAAGTTATTTATTTATGTTTCTACGAATTCCCAAATGTTATAAAATGCAACTTTTCTTCCTTCTAATGATCAGACCACCGTTAGTTGAATTATTTAAGAAAATAACGCGCCTACTATTGCGCAATAGAGCTGGAACATGGATTTTTTTCAAAAGTTAAATTTCCTGAAATATTTATTTATAATGGATTAAAATGTGCTACAAATTTATTCAAATTTTAATCGAAAATGTTAAAATGGCTGCCGGTATGATCTTTTTTAAGCAAATCGGTAAACTATTTCTTCTAACATCATACAGTTAATTATCCGCTAAAATGATTATTAGCAATCATCACTAAAATGCGTCACGCATAAAAGAAAAATGATCAGGAATGGTGAATCGGATAAGTTATAATAAATGTATTCAATATTTAAGTATTATTATTTCAATTGTAAAATATTGTATTTTATGCTCAAAATATATTTAATTACGAACATTCAATCGGGCAATTCTAATACAAAAAAATTACTATACCCCTATGTGATAGGGTATAATAAATACTTTCAGTTTATAGTGCTATATTTAAAAAAGATTGAAATTAATAAATGTATTTAAATCAATTTGTTAACATTTCGGCAGATTTTGACAGTCAGGCTCAGGATAAATTTGTAACAGTATAACGGTGATGATCAAAAACTCTAGTTTTCAATTGCTCGAATTTGTAATGGGTGATCCATTTCGAGGTTCCCTACTTTTTTAATGAAAAAAACACAGAAAATTCAAATTTAATGGAGAATGTTTATTATCATTTGAAAGAACATTCTTTGGCATTTATTTTTTGAAGATTATGTCTATCAAATGTTGGCCGTTGCTACGTCGCAAATGGTCCATCCGTTGAGTCCAATTTTCGATCACTCGTTCGAGCATTTCGACTGGTAACTGGCGAATGACACGCTTGATGTTTTCCTCCAAGGCCTGAATCGAAGCGGGTTTGTCGGCATAAGCTTTTGACTTTACATATCCCCACAGGAAAAAGTCTAACGGTGTGATATCACACGATCTTGGTGGCCAATCGACCGGCCCAAAACGTGAAATTATGTGCTCACCGAAATGTTCTCTCAATAAGTCCATTAATTGATTCGATGTGTGGGAAGTGGCGCCGTCTTGCTGAAGCCAAATGTCGCCGAGAACACGAGCTTCAATTTCAGGCAACAAATAGTCGGTTATCATGGCACGAATCACGCCGAATCGACTCTCTACGGTCTTCGTGTACACTCTCAGCTACGGCCGCTATATTTTCTTCACAGCGTGCTGGACGTGGTCTATTCGGTCGAATATTATCCAATAATGAATGCTGAATCTCAAAATGGGTGATGGTGTTGCGAATAGTACGCTCAGTAGGCCGATTATGTTGACCATAAGTTGAGCGAAGTGCACGAAACACATTCCTCACAGAACGTGAATTTTCATAATAAAGTTGAACAATTTGTAAACGTTGTTCACGCGTAAGTCTTTCCATTATGAAATGCCAAACAATACTAAACAAAAATAACATGACAGCATGACACGACTCACACGTGATCTGTCAAAAAAGGCTATTGAAAAAAGTATCTCTACTTGGATCACCCGTTATATATGTATGTGAAAATATGTCAATTGAATTTAACTCATGCACCAAATACACCAGTTACACCAAAATAATTAACTTCAGATCTTTAAAAGATCTTCAACTGTATGAAGAAAACTTTTAGTGTTAACTAATGCCGTTTCACTGGATGTGATCGAAACCGAGATAAATTGAATCGATTTGAAACCATTCCATTGGCTACAAAAAAGACACTTCTAAAAATTCAGAAAAATTAAATACCACTGGTATTTATTACAGAATCCAATGGAGAAGCTGTAGTTGTTTTATCTTACCTATGAGTGGCAGTTCACCAATATGCGTTCAGAAACAATTGAAAGGAATTTTCAGAACCAACTCTCGGGTATTCATAATGCAAAACGATATGACATTGAGGTTTTATTGGCCTGTTGTGACAGTTGCCTTACTTACAATGAAGGTGGCTGTTGACGCCCAGGTAAATCGTCAAGTTCGCATAAGCCTAAGTAAATCTTTAATGATATCCTTTGGTTTAATAAGCGTATCGTATTGGTGAGACTTTCTGCACCAGAAAGATAACTACTTTATCAAAATGGAGATAGCTGGTAGGTCCTCGTAATAGTAACAAATATGCAGTTTCTTTTTACTTCTGCTGATTGATGTTTGGATGTCTTCAATAGTTGTGTGGATTTATATTAAATTACATTCAAATTTCGGATTTTTGTCGATTATAGCTTTCACTAGAGTAACATTGCTACAAGCTATTTGAACCCTACAGTAAAATGTACAGTCTTGAGTCTTCTAAATCATTTGGAAAACCAATTGAATGTACGATTCCATTAACATTAATTGCTCTGAAATCTAAAAATAAAGATTGTTCGATTATAATATTAAGAAACTTAGCTTTTAATTAATAAAACAAAATTTAACTCCAACTAAGCTAACATTTGCTAGTCTCTTCGTATTTCAGCTGCAATTGCAATACTGTTAATATATAAACTAAAAAGAACAATTCATTTAAACAGTCAAACTAAGTGAAACTTAATTAAGAATAATTGTTTTATCTTAAATGCCACCAATTATAATTGCATCTATTTTAGTATACAAACAAGACGTACCTTTTTTAAGAACTCAGAACTCTGCAGTCCAAATGTTATTACCCGCACCGGTCCAGATTTCAACCACTTCGTCGTAACAGATAGCATATTCAAAGTGTTTTGTTAATCTGGTTATGATTTATTTCTTATTTTTTTTTTTTGGTTATTCTTCTGTGATCTTGGGGAAGAGTAAGCATAGCAAGCAAGCCAGTGCTGACTTGCTTCGTACAGTGCTGATAAGCGCTAGAACATTTCTACTACCCAGATGATGTCTTTTAAGCAATTTTTACAACATAACTTACAATTCTATGATATTCATATATATATATATATAAGATACATACTCTAGGAATGCATTTGCACTTATTTTTCTTTGATTGCATTTCGCTCTATCTTATTTTATTTGCCAAATAATTTACGTTTTTTCTTTTCCAATCATTTCTAATCATCTTACTCGAGGTGAGCGAGTAGGTATACACTCAATTTCGCTATTTTTGCTACTTTCACTTGTTTTCTTTTAAAAAGCTGTCACATTTTTTCAAAAAAATCTCATTATTTTGCTGCTATGCTACTTTCTTATTTTTTAAATTTTATTTTAATACATTTCTCAATAAAAAAATACGCTGAACTAATTTTTACATTATTCCAAAGAGACTAAGTGCTCTGTTTTGTAAATACATTATGAACGAGAATGAGAACTTTAAATTATTTATTGCGCTCACAGGAAGCAAACTACTATTGTCTGTTATTGTAATTTTCGACAAACTTAATTGTGGAAAAATTCTTTTCAGACTTTTCAGAGAAAATTAGGATTTGACACTTAAAAACTGCACAGATATACAAAGAAAATAAAATAAGTACGATTGAAAACTGTTTGGCCCCACATAATGCAGAAAATACGTTATGGAGACATCAAAATTCACGATGCCGGAATTGGTGTATTGAAATTAAAATGTTTGTTTCAAGTGACACCTTACAAGTGATTTTAGTTTTACTGTGTTTTACAAGTGATTTTAGTTGTTGTGATAAAAGTAAAGTTGAGGGTTAAGAAGCAGTATACATAGAAAAGCCTAATCAATGGTTTATTATTTTTGTTTTGTCTTTTGTTGAGTTTTTTTTTAGTTTAGTTTGAGATATGACACATATATAGCAAACCTTAGTGTAGACCCTTTTTATTTAAAAAACAAAATATAGTCGTACTAGGGGTAATCAATAATTTGTCACATTTAAATTGAGCCCTAAGTTTCTAAACAAAAAAAAAAAGGATTAAAATATATTTGTTTTATTAAATTTGTTAAACTTTAAAATTTGATATATACAATTATTGAAAACAAAAACGTAATTAATTCATTCATGTTTTGTTCCACTGTTTGAAAAGGATTTCTGTTTGTTTGGCTTGAAAATTATTTAAACAGTAGTGTTCAAAAAATTAATTGTACAAAATTTAAAATATTTTTATATGACAATAAATATAAAGAAAACAGTTCAATAGTATTATTTCCAATATATATTATTTGTTTTATTTTTATCAATAATTTTATTTATATGTAAACGTTTGTCATCAGTTTTAAATTAATATCATGCTGGACTAAGCACTAATTGCAACTGATGGTAATTTTTTTTAAGAAAATAAGTATGAGCACAAATGAATACTCGCAGTCTTTCTAATCCCAGACAGATAATAAAGGATATTTTGCAAAGTGGCAAAGTGTAAACAAAACTAAAGAGCATTTAATTGCATTTATTTAAAAGATAATTCTTTATCGTTCAACGTTTAAGAATGCTTTTTGCAATGTGACTGCTGATTACGAGACTGCTGATTACAAAGCGGACATTTTCGATACAATTTTTTCGACCATCCTGGGGAATAAAAAATACTTTATGATTTTAAAATAGTCTAACCAAATGTTTTTATGTATAATATATTAACTTAAGTATGTTAAGTGTTAAGAGGCGTGTAAATGAAGCGTAGGGTTTAGCTCAGTGCGAGAGTATGAGGAGATGAGGAAGAAAGAGAGATATAGGAAATATTTTGGGTGTAGTGCAGACTCGTTACTTTTCAGGGAATCACTGTTTTTCTTGTGTTCGTTAAATTAGCAAAACATTTTTCGAAAGTTGGTGCTACTTTTATGCGAATATCAGCCGAACTTTAATTTATTTCTTTGAATTAAAATGAATTTTGGCTGGGATTGAAAGCACAAGCTCCCATTCAACACGAGTACATTACCACTACACCGTGACCATCCAATGCAATTACCTTGCAAAATGTCGTTCATCTTGTTAAAGTATCCTGAGTTAATCACTTCTTTCCTTTGTGGTATTTCCCACATAAGCGTCTCTTAGCATTTCCGTAATATCATATATCTCTGCACACTTCAAAAATTCTGAGATTTTACGAGTTTACAGACCAAGATTATCAGAACCCAAAGAATTCAAAAAATAGAAATATATACCCATAAATGTAATTTTCTTTTTTAAAACTAGTCAGGTATTATCATTATGATAAAATGTATTTTTTTTATAAACAGGGAACTACACAAATATATATTAACATAATTTAAGATCAAAACTACGAAAATTGTAGTCTTAGGCGATTTGTATGTCTTCATAATGATATATTTCAATAAAAAAAATCGGCACATAAGAATAAACAAAATAAATACACAAGGCCAACACAAATTTAGTAAAACAATAAATAAAGGTAGGTTATATTTTAATATAGACACTAACCAAATACACAAAAAAATATACCCGCTTAAAAAAGCTTTACTTTTTATAATATATAGTTACCACCATACATTTTAAAGGGCACAATACGTATAACACTCCATAAAAACATTCATACACAAAACGAAATCAACACACCAATATCTACATACTCATTAGGCTTTTTACGATTTTTATATGCAGTAAATACTAAATAGTCATAATAATTAAAGAATGTCAGTAATGAAAATCTAATCCATCGGCTACCTCCACGGACTTCATTTGCTATATAACCTAATAAGAAAAATCAGATAATATTTTAACTTTTCTATCTTTTTATTTATTTCAGCGATAAACTATATTACATACATAATATGTCTTCAGTTGTCTACAGATAAAAAAAAAACATATTTCAAGCCATTCAGGTAACAACTAAACGTATACGGAAAATTGTCCATTAAAAAAAAAACATTTGTAAATGTCGCTAAGTAGTAAAACTCGTATTTTTAAAAGAACTGAAGAAATTTTTAACTAAATGGTTTGACAAATATTTTATGTTAAAAAATGTGAATGAATGAACTCAAAGTTAGAAGCTGCTTTCTAAAAATGTATTTTTATGCACGCATAAAAAAATAGGACGTTTCTTACACGGAAATCATGAGGATGATATAGTAGATATAATAAGGTTATTCATACAACGTCCTAGTTTTATTACGTGCGAAAGATTATAATTTTACCACGACGTTTCATGAACGACCCTAAAACTGCACCACTAAATAATGCGGTAACCCACTGAATTCAATCTCAATGTAGTAATTTATTTGTTGATAGAATTTTGTTCTTATTTCCCATACAAATTTTGACAGTTCATTTATCACGTTGTAATTTTATCACGTTTAAAACTTTTACGACGACTTTCCGACGTTGCATGAATACCCCTAATATGTTTTGCAGACATATCTTGCATATTTTTTAATACAATACTCAAAATGGCTGAGGCATATATGATTCATTGATGGTAGGGGACAACATCGTTTACTTGTTAAGTATACTTTATCTCGACTTTTTCGAAATTTCTATACTTAATACAAAAAGAAAAACATTTTTCTAGCACTTTTAGCACTAAAGAGTTAGGTATAACCTGGCTAATGGATTTCAATCAAAGTAGTTAGTAGTTTTTGGACAATGAATTCCTATTATTTGAAGGAATACTAGTCATTGTCTACTATTCTACAGAGATATTCCTTTGAATAATAAGGAAATTATACAATCCATTTAAAAAGTTATTCGTTTACATGTTGGACTTGTATTAAAAAACTAAAATATCACTGCAAACTCATACTATAAATACAAGCGTATAGTTTACAAAGACTCCCTTCTATAACAGTGTACAATACGTAACGCTGTTATGTTTTGCTTCCACGATGAAAAGTAACATTTCTGTTACCCCAAGATTAATATAGTTTAAGAGAAAAAATTGAACAAATCGGATCATCCAATATCTTTCACAATCGAAAATAAAAACCAAGTACAGTTGTTGTAATCTCATAAAAATCAATCAAAACAGATCTTCTTCATTGTCAATACTCCTTTCCGATTTGCACAGTATGGGAGCCACTGAAAATGAAAAACTTGCAAATGTCCACCTTTATCTACGCACCTAATTATAAGTTTGTTGAAAATATGGACTTTGAATCAGGTCTAAAACATAATTTTATTATTCAGATTTAGTCCAAAACAACCATATTTTATTAAATAGTTTTTTTTTTATTTTTTATCACTCACAAATACAGACTACCAATATTGAACCTTAGAATTCTTACAGTTTTTAATGCATCTTTTAATCATAGCTTAAGTAAATTATCAGCAGCAAAAGAAAGAAATACAAAAAAAAAAACGAGAACTGTTTCCTTTTAATATTTAAATTAAAGGAACAACAATTTTTTATTTCACATTTGTCCAATACTGTATTAGCTTATCAACATTATTTAATAAAAAATATTTACATTAGCAAGCCAAGCAATGTATTTCCAATTATAATTTGTTTGTTTTTTTTTGTTGTAAATAAAAATATATTCTACATATCACCAAATATTGCGACTAATTAAAATTAATTTTAATATATCATTTTAATTCTTATTGTTCAAATGTATATACAGAAATTTAAATTGAAATGTGCACAATTTCATTTAAATATACATTTAATAATTTTTCTGCGTATAATATAAATGACAGTAAATAAAATTATATTCTGATCAAGTACTTATTTGTTTATTAATTGTCTTTCAATACAAATTTTCAACAAAATATTCAAGAGAACTTAAGAAAATGAAAACATAAATCGTAGTTTTAATATTTATATAATTTTTTTTCACTAACGTTACTTACATTTATACATTATATAATTAAAGTTAAAGTTAAATGCGGATATATAGTTTAAGAATTTTATTTTCTAATATTAACAGCTTAATTTTAATATAACATTGTTGTTTAAATTCTAATATTTAAGAGGTAATATTTTCTAAGCATTTTTGTGTTCGCAATAGTAGATGAACTATGGCAAATGAGGTAGGTGATTGAGAAATAGTTTATTATTTTAATAATATTGAGTTGAACAAAATATATCAATATGTATGTTACTACATTTGAAATATTCTGATTCGACATTTGAAGTTCTCAAAAGCGAATCGAGTAAATGTTTAAATACTATCTCCACTATGATTTTTTCGAACTACAATGTGAAATGTAACAAATTTGTTGTCAAATCTGTAGTGCCGATAGCCTTGGTCAAATTGGCAGCATTTGACAGCAGATAGGAGTAGTTTGATCAAGTGGCGTATCGGCTAATAAATTGCAAGCCCAGATACCGAGGGTATAAGTGCCCCAGTGAAGGATATCATTTATTAAATGCCGCCGTCTTGCTGTACAATGTAATGTCATCTAATTAACTTACTAGCTTAACGGGCTAATAACCTGTTGAGGGTCACTGCCAAAGGCAAGGTAGAATTCCATCCTCTTCGATCCTGGGTGCGTTGCATTTAATCATTCTACCAAGTGCCTGGGAATACACGATCTCTTGATCTTAATCCGGAGTTTCGGTTTTCCCTGTCGTCGAACCTGAATGCATGGATTCAAATATTATCTTGGATGAAAGATAAATGTTCATTCGCTCGATATGGCCAAGCCAATGTATTCGACGTGATTCTATTCTTTGTTCTACATGTACATCTTACAGCTCATAAGGTTCTGGACATTTTTCGGTCAAAAGGGAATCGAGATAACGAGCACCAGTAAAAGTCACGGTTTGACCAGCCTTAGTTTTGCAGAAGTATGATCCAATGAAGCATACAGCCCAAAATCCGCACCAAATAGTTACACGTTGTCGATGCATTTGTTTTTCGACAATCTAATGTGGGTTCTCTAAATTTCACATTGGACATTTTTGACAATTTACAAAGCCAAAATGAAAATGAACTTAATAGTTAAGAATAATATTGCACTTGATGCTTAAAAATCCATTCGCACTGCATACTTAGATTTTTAGTGAGTATATGTATACGCTATAGATATCGGGTCCACGACGGCGAATTAATGTTTCTGGGGTCACACTTAGACTCTCACGCACTGCTTCGATATAAACATTTGAACAGCTTATTGTTGGATAGCCAGTGAGCACCAATTGATCCAATCTCCCTGTATTGTGCAATTACTCTCTTTACAGTTGACGAACATCAATATTACGACCATATTTTGCATGAAATTATGGAACTGTGTTCGTGGTGTTCTCTCGAATATTTATTCATTTTTACTAACCCCAATCTGTCAGCTGCCAGTTTGTTGTTTTTTTTCACAAATGGCGGCAAATTCAAATACATATTGCGTGAATTTTCGTACAACCTTACATGCGTTGATCTAAACTCCTTGTGAGATGTTCCCAAATAAATATAAATAAGCAGAATTTTTACAATTTCTGTATGAGAGGGTCGACAATCCTTTTGCCCTAATTGTTATCCCCAACAACATACAAATTGTGAACTGTGGACGATTGTTGTCAAAGAATAGATTTTAGGTTTTAGTTATTTTGAACATGAAATCTATTATAAAGGTTGGTTAAATTTTAAGGTCCGATGTTGATTTTGAAATTACTGTCATATCTTTTTATTATGATAATATTGGTATGGTTCAATCATGTATGGAACAAAATATCGGCCAAATGGCCGCCGCGACCTCGGCGGCACGCATCCATCCGATGGTCCAAATTTTCGATGACGCTGAGGCATAATTGAGATTCTATGCCGTTGATGTGCCGAATTATATCATCCTTTAGCTCTTGAATTGTTTCTGGCTGTAAGCACGTAAATGCAAGTATTTATGCATAATGTTCGCCAACGACGAGCGTGAGAGGTGTAATTGTTGGGCACGACGACGAGTTGAGGTGGACGGTTCTTCAGCCACACTATCGCTAACGGCAGCAATATTTTCTGCAGCACGAGCTGTACGGGCATGCACTGGTGTTTTCACATCTCCTACAGACCCGGTTTGTCCAAATTTTTGCACGATTTTTCCGATTGTACGCACATTTGGATGATTAAATTGATCGAAAAAGTTAAGTACATTTTGATTTGAACACCCATTTTCATAATAAGCTTGAATAACTTCAACGCGTTGCTCGATTGTGTATCTTTCCATGGTTCAAGTTGAATTAGTCTAAAATTGAGAAATGTCAAATGAAATGCAGAAAAAACTTGACGCTTAGGTGTGGTTCACATCCAACATCGGCCCTTAAAATTTAACCACCCGTTATAACTAATGATTAATGTGCTGTAGAAGCGTAGAATGGGACCAACTGGTAATGGAGATGGTTTAATCTCACCTAAGAACTATTTATCAAGATCTACCATCAATCTCAGTTATTTTCATAATTTTACTATAATAAACGTCATGAAGGCTAACAAGATAAACATCTAAATCATTATTTTGTTATGAACTAATTGTAGATTTATCATCTTTTCATCGTGTTTAAATATTTAATTTTGAATACAAAAAAAATGCTTTCGTACTGCTAATGCTGGTGTTAAGTTAAACTTAACATATCTTATGTGTAAGCATTGTTTGCATTGCATTGGGGCATTTTAGTCATTTGATCATATATTCATAGCATATTCATAGCATTAAAGTGCATCCCTGGATATTCACTACAATCAATATCTCAATATATCATACTTCGTTTACGAGGATCAAGCGTTATGAGAATGTCTTCAACAGAACAAACTCATAAATACAAAACTAACAACCGATATCTTTTACCATAGATTTAGAACGTAAAATCAAATAAACAAAAAAAAACAAGAGAACATAACAAAGCCATAGTTATAAATCCAAATTGTACAATTTTGTGTAATTTTTGTGTCCTTCTAGGAACTTATTTCAATTGCATTATGTTTATGGTGGCCTCATCAGTTGTGTCAACCATACTTATCCTCAATTATCATCATAGAAATCCAGATACGCATGAAATGAGTGAATGGGTAATATAAAAAAATATATCACAAAAAAAAATCACACACACATACGCACAAAAAAATACATATAAACCTAAAAGTTTGTATAAGCCAAAAATACCAAAATAGATATCTTTTACCCACATACAATTATTTCACAACTACAACATACAAAAAGAATCCAATTAGCAAAACAAAACAAATAAAACACGTAAAAGCAGTAATTCAATGGGATTAATTGCATTTAATAAAATTACTATAGTATAAATAAAGAACTATTTAATTTTTCATTATGAATTTGAATTTGAATTTGCCCTATGTCTATACCTTTAAAATGCATGCCTTGAAAGTCTTAAAGAAAAAAAATAATTTAACACGCTTGATAAGACCGTAGCATTTCTACATTAATCTAATTATATAAACAAAATCCAATCTCCTTCATAGATTCGAGTTATATTCCTCTATTGGTTGCCTTGTATATTAAGAATGCAAAGACCTGGACAAGTGGGTTACGAATGTCCACCGCCTCCATCGTCAAGTTCGTCAACTGATAAAAAGCAACAAATGCAAAATGTTGAGCTTAAGGAAAGGTAAACAGCTTACAAAAAACAGATCGTGTGTGACTTTAAGCAGCTCAAAAGTGATCTTTTGTTGTTTCGGTTAAATGCGAAACGAACATTTATCTAATATTCTGCAATTGATTTGACGTTGAACTTGGAAAAGGTTTTTTTTTTAATATTGTCAAATAATTCTAGATCATCGAAATCTTTACTGGCAAATGTTTTGGATATCGACGATGATTTCCGGTGCAATCACAGATGTTCAAGTGCTACGATACCGCACCAACAGGCTTACTACCGAGCTGTGTACAGGTATGTATTATATTTTACTTAGAATGTAATCGTATAGTTCTTGGATGGGGCAGCAGTGTATGGTTTTACTATTCTTGGCAGCATCAATCTAAATTTTATTTTTGAGAAAATCTATTATTGATTGCCTTCTAACCTTCCAACCTAAAACTCACTATAAAATCAGAATCAAAGAAATGTGAATCTTTAATGCACGGCTGTGATAGAGAGCTTTCCTTTCTCCCTCCCTCAACTTCAACCATCATAACTATTCAAATAATTCGACCTTTAGCTATCTGTGTCCAGTTTAGTTGGTTAAGTTCGGTTACTACTTGTATGCTCCACTAAAGGCGTGGTGTTTCTGTATCGCTATCATCCTTATTCAAAGATTCTTCATGCTGGAGAATTAACGGGTGATTTTTTAAGCGTAGTTTTTTTTCAAATCGAATAAGACACTCAAATTTGCATCAAATATTAAAACTTTATTGAGGGCTCAGTGGCGCGATGGTTAGTGCGATGAACTGCCGCGCAGAAGGTCTGGGTTCGATTCCCAGCCGTAGCAACACCTAAATGATTTTTCACTGGCCCTCCTCTCGTGATGATCTGACAAATCGTCCGAGTAGTATCAATTGTCAGAATAGCTTATCTCAACTTAGCCGTTCGGAGTCGGCATAAAACAGGAGGTCCCGCCATCGTGCAAGAAGTACACACGCACACATGAATGGTTGTGAGAAAGCTAGGCCCTGGGTACTAACGAGCCTGTTGCGCCAAAAATTTGTATTTGTTTTTTTATTAAAACTTTATTGTAATCGATAAATAGGCCTTTGCCATTTACGTTTTAAAGAAAACTTCTTGTAAATGTTGTCCGCGGCTTTGTTTCAAATGGTCCATTCGGAAAGCCCAATTTTGCGTCGCTTTTTCGAGCATTTCGGCTTGTATTCTACAAATTACGCGTGTAATGTTATCCTGTAAGCCTTCAATCGTGTTCGGTTTGTCGACATAGACTAACGACTTTACATAACCCCACAAGAAATAATCGAGAGGCGTTAAATCGCATTATCTTGGCGGCCAACTCACAGGGCCATTTCGAGAGATAAGCTGCTCACCAAATTTATCTTTCAACATTTCCATTGTTTCACGAGCTGTGTGACAAGTGGCACCGTCTGGATGAAACCACATGTCAACCAAGTTCAACTCAGCCAACTGGGGCAAAAAAAAGTTGCGTATCATGGCTCGATATCGTTTGCCGTTGACGGTAACGTTTCTTCCACGGTCGTTTTGAAGAAATATGGACCGATGATGCCACCAGCCCTTAAACCACACCAACCTGTCGTTTTTTTTCGGGATGCATCGGTAATTCTTGTATGGCATGAGGCTGTTCCTCACTCCAGATGCGACAGTTCTGCTTATTTACGTATCCGTTGAGCCAGTAATGAGCCTCATCGCTGAACACAATTTTTCATTCACCAAAAATTAGACATTGTGGTAGGTCATTCGGCTTCAATTCTTGCACAAGTTGAATTTCATAGGCTTTCAAACCCAAATCGACACGTAAAATTTTCTATGTGGTTGAGTAACACATGACCAATTGCTCAAAACGGCGACGAATTGACATTTCACGATCTTCATTAACAATGGACGCTACGACTGCAATATTCTCTTCGGTACGCACTGTCCGCATGCGAGTCGATGGTTTAATGTCAAACAAAGTAAATTTGGTGCGTGATTTGGTGGTAACAACACGAATTGTTGATTCACCAAGTCGATTATGACGACTATAATAATATGGTCGTAACAAACGGTGCACATTTTTCACAGAGCACGAATTTTGATAATAAATTTCAATAATTTGCAATCGTTGCTCGTTTGTAAGTCTTTCCATGATTTAATGGAAGAGTATACTGAAAACTTTTCACTTTGACAAATGACGCTTGGAAGCCACTAATAACCAGTGCTGCCAATCTGAAAAACTTTACTCACTCGTTAGTATCCACACGCACACATACAGGAGGTCCCGCCATGCATCGTGCAAGAATTACACACGCACACATGAATGGTTGTTAGAAAGCAAGGCCCTGGATACTAACGATCCTGTTGAGCAAAAAAGTTGGTTGAGGTCGGTTTCTACTTGTGGACGTCACTTAAAGCTATGTCATCCTTTACTGCGTCCGACGTGTATTGTTGTCCATGCGCTCTAGATGCCCTAATTATCTTAATCAAGTCAAATGCGCAGTTTTTTTTGACAAGGGGATATGTCGCTTAACAAGTACGGCGTACTTGTTAATCTGAATTCTCTCTTTACTTAGGTAGGGTGGTTTGTAGTTTTCACTGTCTTCGCCAATATTGAATTGAATATTGAATTCGTTCTGTCTGACAGCGGAATATTGTTCGTCATCGCCGTTTAACAGTGAGCGAAAGATATTTTTAAATATTCTGGATATCGACTGTGTGCCAGCTGAGATCTTTCGTTGTTCATCTCGACAGGATACTGCTCGCAACTTGTATTCATCGCTTTGACGCTTTACACTTTGGTAAAACTTGCGACCATCTTTCCTGGAGTGGCATCTCTCTATATTCTCGATCGCGTGCTTTTCTTGATCTATTTTCTTCATTCTGAAAAGCCGGTATTCTTACCTCCTCAATGGCTCAATGGCAGCTCTCGTCTTTAGCCTTAGCGTTGTATGCCTCGTTTTTCGATACGAGCATCTGTCTGCAATCTTCATCAAAACAAGAGCCTAGCACATCAGTTGCCGCTAAAGGCTTGTTGACATAGTTGTCATTGTTCTTCGACATTAGATGCTGGTGATATGTTGTTAATCGAGAAGTTAAGGGATACTCCTTCTGCGAAGGACTTGGCAGTCTCTTGCGATTGCAGTCTAACGACATAAAGTGTTTTCACAGTATTTCCAATTTTTTGTGGCGTGGTGGATGTCCGCATTCTTACATTGGGTGCAAAAAGTTAGCGGTCCGACACGATGTTAGCTCCTGGAATGTTCGGACATCCAAAATATTGGATGTTTATCGCAATATGATTAATTTGATTGGCGGTTCGTTGATCTGGAGACCCCCATGTCCTCTTATGGGTATCAAGGCAAGAAATCCGTGTGCTGGCTATAGTGGCATTTCGTTTCGCAACGAAGTCCGCTGCCAGACGTGGTGTGATGTATGCTGTGTTTCTGTTTTTCCGTTTTCTACTTTTGCCAGGCCCATGTGTTCACCTGAGGACAGCAGTCCGTAACAAAAAAGTATTTCCTCTTATCCTACATCTGGTCGTCTTAGGCATATTAAACAAGCAGACCTCTTAGGGTAGACACTAAAAGATCAAACATCACCTAAACTTTAACATAAATATCGACCAATAATCAAATCTGTTTTAAGTAGAACTTCCAGATATCCATTCCCATCAGTCCAAGTGGGACTCAGTTAGAAATGAAGTCTGGGTTTGGGTTCACATATTTACGAATGGGTCAAAAACTGAATCAGCTGTCGTTGGAAGTGTCTTCTACGTGATGGTTAACTGGAGTAAGGCTAGCCTAGAAACCACACCACATGTGGAAAACTAAGTCTAACACAAGTGGAAAACTAAGTAAGCCTCTTGCTACATGTAAACTTAAAATCAAAATACTTGCCAGACTAGGCCTTGACAGTCTAACAGAAATCGAAATGATATACTCAAAGCCAAAAGTAGTGAATTATCCAGGAAATGCTGGCTAATTTTAACCAGAAATGCTCACTTAGTTTGATAGTTAGGCCTAAACCCCCAAGACAAGTCCTAAATGAACGAGCAGTATACACAATAAATAAATATTCATTTTGTTTTGTTTTTTTTTTTTTTAATTTTATTGACAAACATAATTTTGTGTTATAATTTGAAACGGAAACTCCCTTGGATAATTTCTTTTATTAAATTTTCAGACAAGGTGATGATGGAAGTGTAGGTCCAGTAGGCGATAGTAGAATTCATGAAGCTATCTCGCATACATGCCTAAGTTCGTCTGCCGAATATGAGTTAGCACTCATTCTCAAAGAACTTCGATGGATAACAGATCAGGTGAGCTTTAGTACTGCAGTGCGACTGGGAATAAGTTAAATATTAAATAATATTTTGTAATATAAGCTCCAAGGATAAGTACGTGTTAAACAGCACACATTAGCCCTGTTAAAGAAAAAAAATATATTTCAAAATGTATATGATTTCTTAATTATTTTATAATATAGCTTTTAACATTTACATTTGTTTTCTATTTTAATATTTATATATGTCTCTGGTATATCTTTAGTTAAAAAAGGAAGACGAGACCAGCGATATTACACGCGATTGGAAATTTGCTGCAATGGTAGTCGACCGCCTGTGCCTTATAATTTTCACGCTGTTTACAATAATCGCAACACTAGCTGTATTATTCTCTGCCCCACATTTCATTGTAAGACAGACAATAAGAATCAAAACAATTAAAATATTATATTAATTAATTCTTATTTGCAGTTTCCTTAATTTCGAGTCAGTAAAAAGAATATTCTTCATCTTTTTCTATGTCTCCCTAACCACGTAAATAGTTTTAAATTGAAAATGTATTTCATATAAGCAAACAAAGAAAAAACAACATTAGTAGAAACGTTCAAATAACAAATTATAAATTTCCATTTTTAGATTGTGCCTAATTAAAAAAAAAAACTTAAATATATTTCTTTAATAAAAAGAAAATCAAAAGCAATTTATTTGAGGTACATACATTTTTTTTTTTCATTTTGAATAGAAAATTAAAACAAAAGCGAAAAAGAATTATGTATTAATTTTAAATATGACAAACAAAACGAGATGAAGAAAAATAAATCATGTTTGGTGCTGTGATAACGGACAATTGTTAAAAATAAAATAATAACAAAAAAAATAAATGAAAATATATAATTAAATTTAGTTAATTAAATATTCGTAATTTATGTTAATTTGTTCAAATCTAAATCATTAAATTATAATTTAAACGCTTTCATATAATTTTAAACATGCGTAAATGGAAGCAACCAGAATATTAATCGCAATTAGTAAACACTTTTAAATAAACTATTTACAAATTAAAAACAAAACAAGCATATTTATAAGCAAAACAATTTAACATTTAAACAAAAACAACAACACATTGATAAATGAGTATTTTAAACCAAAATAGAACAAAACAAAACAAAAATTTAACATAATCTAAAAGTTAACTATTTTAAATAAAATAAAAGTATAAATGATACATATTGTGAAGAGATTAAATTCTTCGGTAAACACTAAGATTTAGTGTTTCCAGGAAATGCAATAAAAACAAACAAACAAAAAAACATATATTATAATTGACTTAACAATTGGATTAATATACTTTTACATACAAAATGGGATAATCGAAAATAATGACAAATACCCTTAACTACGGAATTTGATAGTTTTTAGAATGAAATAACAACAACAACCATGTATCTATCTACAAAACAATTAAACAAACAAAAACAAACACTAATATCATTAAATAGTGCGTAGTGTAGTTAAAGAGCTGCTAAACAAAATCACACTTATATAAAGTAATAATCAAGTGTATTTTTGGTGGCTTAAATGAAATTGCTTGAGATTGCTTTTAATACATAAGTATTATTCTTTATTCTAATTTCACGATTATGATCACCTTTCTATTCTTTAATTGGCACATACATATTTTTCTTGTTTCGCTTTTATTATAATCTTTTTTAGCAAAAAATTTAGGTTTATGTATATTTATTTTCGTTTTCCGTTTTTCTTTAATAATATATTCGAATTGAAAACATACCGACATATTACGAATCGGGAGAATTCAGAGAGCCACAATGATATTCTTAATCCCTTCCTGTATAGAGCAATTAGTGTTGGTTTTTTTTTCAAGTATCGTTATTATCTTTTTTACTTAAAATTTATTTTTGTTAAAGGTCATTTTTATTTTGTCTGACTAATTATTATTCCCAACATAAATAATGGTTTGGTTATAATAAACAGATTGTTACCTCTTTTTTCTCACTATTTTAAAGCTAACCAATTTTATGTTTAGTGAAATAATCATATATCAATTCCTTGGTTCAAGCACTTAATTTTAGCCATCAAATACATATTTACTATAACGTACGAGTATATTTGTACAACCGAAATAAGCAAAGTATGTCAAAAGATTAAGTGATAAGTTAAACAAAAATATATAAAAACAAATTAACAACAATCTATCATAAGCTAACTAATTAACATAAGCACAGAATAATTAAAATATATTATATAACAAAAAAAAAATGTTATCAGCCGTTAAACATTTTATAACGAATCAAACATATGTTATGGTTGAAACATTATGTCATATTGACATAGATATTGTTAATCAGAAATTAAACAAAAAAAAAACACAAACATACTAAACCAACATGAGGCTAAAAACTCATAGATCTTAAGTCAGTTTTCGAATTTCGATTGCGTCTATACAAAGTGTTGTATTGTAGTATTGAGATAACATTTTTGGGCGTACTTTTGACGTAAAAAAAAAAACAAAACACCCAGGTTTGGTGGTATTAACATATTAAAAATATTAACATAAGATTATTGTCTTCCTTGCTTAATACAGGAAAGTTATATTCCACTTAAGACATATATTTTGATAGAGTTTATTACAGTGTATAGTTTGTTCTCTTAATTTCATTAATTATTTTGTTATTTTGAGGAGAATTTAATTAATACAAAAATGTTTGAAATTTAAACACTCAGGCGAATGATGAAAATTACGGTTTTACAGTGAGCTCTCGATAAAAAAAAACAACTACAACATACAACAAAGACCCCAATACAAATATTTAACAAATTGAAAAACCTCTCATCAATTTTTTTTTTTTGAATTTACTTCTGACCTTAATTCAGAAAATAATTCAACTTGAAATTACAAACTACAAAAAAAGAATTAAAAAAATCACCCTCTATCTTGCACCTTAGATTAATGATACAGAAACAAACTTTAACATCACAGAAACTTTAACATCACAAATTAGTTGCAATATTTTAGAACACAATTTCGCACTCTATTAAAAATAACACATATTGAGTGATTCTCTTCCCTCTTTCTAAAAAGTACTTTGGCTTCAATGTTCTTTAAAATTTAATCCATATCAAAATAAAAAAAAAAACCATAACACAATCCGAAAATACATTAAATAACAACAACATCAAAGTATAAAGAAATAACACAAGAAACTGCCAATAAGCAATCACTATGAAACAAAACTTATCAAATATAATTACAAAAAATGTATATGTGCATTCTAATGGAATGTTTTGCAAAAATATCAATCCCATTTGTTCTTCTAATTTTGATTTTACATTTCAAAATTCATAATTTAAATGATCAACAGTGGAAACCAATAACAAAAAAACACAAATATTAACTTCATATAAGGATGAAAAGGGTTTTTAAATTACATATGGTTTCAATTTAATAAAATAAGTAAACAAAAAATGTCATTAAATTATAAAAAATAAAAACCACACAAGCGCATTAGTCATTACGAGCCAACAAAAAAAAACTTTATTTATTGTTAGCCGAATATTGTTACTTTTGACATCGCTTCAGTTTTTAACATTAAGAAACACAATCGGTGAATGATTTTTCGATTATTTGACAAGTCGACCCCAGAAATGGAAACTTTTAAATGGAACAATGTAAACAGCAGAGAGTAGCAAACTAACAATCGAAGTGCGAATTTTGAGTTTTCTCTTTTTTTGGTTTTGGTTTTGTATGAATATTGTATATTTTTTAGGAAACAATATATCGCAAATAATTTTTGAATTTATGTTAAGTTTTTTCTCAGAATTTGTTATTAAGACTATGTAAATAAAATTCATCAATTTTGCATTAGTTGAATTTTTGTTGAGTTTTTTTTTACTGTCTTCGTACAAAAAGCTACGTTGCGTTGATTTTAAAACACTCACCGGAACATGAAGGCCATATTTGGGAATATTTTTAACATTTTTGGATTGAGTGATGATATGGTAAGTTACAAATTTTACTAAATATGTTGCTGCTAATACGATTTTTTACAGATATTAAACAAGAAAACGAAAAGAACTTAATTAATTATCAATCCAATTGTATGTTTCATTTATAAAATTATTTATATGAAAAGACAAACCCATTCTCATTTGTTTATCATTTCCTTAAAAGTTTTGACACCCATCTTTGAAGTTTATTTGAAGTAAATTGGATTTGCGGTTTTAGATTAATAAACATGTTTGCGATGTTTAAAAAAAATCAGGATCAGTCAGATTCAGTAACGAGTTAAAGTAAAAACCCATAGAAAAGGAAAAAAGTAAATTAAAGGTCCGATACGACTCGAACAGGAATTGTGTTTGATATAAAATTTTAACAAATCCACTTTCGCTAAATACATACTTTGTTTGACCAGTAATATAATTCTAATGTAAGAACGTTGGAAAAAAAGACAACGCGATAGATGGCTTCTACAAGCTCCTTGACTAAACATATGAGCGACTACCGAAGTATGATGTTAAAATCCTGCTGTGAGATTTTAACGCAAAGGTAGGAAGAGATGATATCTTCAGCAGTATTATCGGAACATACTGCCTATATCACGTCTGGCAAGAAACATAGGATAATTGACTTCGCTGCCGAACAAAATGCTATTATATCCAGCACACGGTATCCTCACCTCGATATTCATAAGGGCACATGGCGGTCCCCAGATCAACGAACGGTCAATCAAATTGATCACACTACGACAAACAAGAGGCTCGCATCCAGTATTTTGGATGTCTGAACATTCCGAGGGGCTAACATCGACTCGGACCACCATCTTGTTGCAGCCAAGGTAAGAATGCGGATATACAAAATGTCACAACAAATGATAAATAATGTGGCAAGATTTAATGTCGAAAGACTGCAATCGCAAGAAACTGCCAAGTCATTTGCAGAACGCGTTCCCCTTAACGCATTAATTAAAACCATATCATCAGCATTTAAATTCGAAAAACAATGGCAACGATTCCAACAAGCCATTAGATCAGCCGCAACTGATTTGTTAGATTTCTCGCGACCACCAGGAAGAAGCCCCTGATTTGATGAAGAATGCCGACCGAGCTATAGGTGTAGACGAAAGCTGCCATTAATCTTTATAACCAACGAAAAAAGGGAAGAACGCTGGTTTTTCAGGAAGATGAAAATAGAGCAAGAAAAGCGTCCGATCGAAGACTAAGAGAGTTCCTAAGCCAGGATAGGTGTTCGCAAGGTTTACCAAAGTGTGAAACTTCAAAGCCAGGGATACAAGGGGCGAACAGAAAACTGTCCAGATCAATAAGGAAATAACGTAGTTGAGACATAGTCGATGTTGGGGATATGGAAGAACTACTTCTGCAGACTGTTAAAGGCTGATGACAAACAACCTACCGCTGTCAGGCAGAACGAACCATTCAATATTGGCGACGACAAGGATACCGGAAAAGACGGCCTTTTATAAACCCGGTAAAGATGATTTATTAAATAACATTCATCACTCATAAGCAAAATTTGGTCTGATCAAAGCATATCTAACGAGTTTACACATAGTTTACATAGTTAACTCTATACACAAAAGAGGAGACCCTTTGAACTGCGCCAACTTCCGAGTTATTAGTCTTCTTAACATCCACCTATCTCGAAAAAAAACTGGGTATGCAGTTTTGTTGGAACTACAATGGTTATAGTATATATAAAGTTTAATCAAAATCGTTGAAGCCGTTTTCGAGAAAATTGAGGTTATGTGTAATTTTTATTTGGCAGGTACCGTTATTAACATGGCTAAAAGCAAACAAAAAAATGGCCTAGAATTATGACCAAAACAAGCTTGGATACGAAGTTTGAAGTAAATCGGTCAAGCCGTTTAGGCTGGGGAGACCATTACGGACAGACGGACCGACGGACGGAATTCCAAAAACCACTTTTTTAGGCTCCGCTATCATTGTAATGTTAGAATCAATCAAAATCACGAGGTCGAAAATTTTCACGAAAACAATATCTTTCTTTTTGTAAGAGAAAGTTAAAAAACATTTACCGTATCAAAAGCGGATGAAGAAATCCTTGATCGAAAAATCTTCGGATCCGTTTGCGTTGACGGGCTATGGAGATGAAGATTAACAAATTTATCAAATTTCAAAATCCACAAACTTGCTAGAAGGGCAAATTTAGATTACTTAACTTTACTTAACTCTAGGAAAACTTCTAATTTATAATGTCAAAAATATATCTTCACAATAACAATTAAGCACATAAGGTGCAGTTTTATCTCCTCAAAGTGCATATAATGGTTGCTTAATCTTAACTAAATATATTTAAAACTGCATACGCAGTTTTTTTTCGAGAAAATCCATATAACGGATTTTGTCATTTAGGCCATATAAAGAAAATTGTTAATTTCTCGCAAACTAGTTCGCCAAATTGAATGAAATTTAATATATATACCACAATAACAGTTTTAAGCAATTCTACATAGTTAGTTTTAGCCCAACTATCACAAAACGGAATTTTCAGTTTTGGTCACTAACGGAAAATCATTATTATTCACATTGACATCGATTCCTTCAAAATTCGGAGTAAACATACGTATAAATACATTTCGACATTGTTTATATCATTTTAGCATCAATAATCAAATGCTTATGATATGATCTAACGCCCAACTTGCTGTGAAAGAGAAAGTTGCGTACGACCCAGTCGTGCACCAACCACTCGTTTTTGCTTAAGATTTGGGTACTCGTTCGTTCATCTAGAAAACATTTATCTTCTGCAACTGAACCTATACTGGAGAAATCAAATGTTAGAGATGAATGGCTTCAATTCAAATGAAGCCACATTTTGGAAATAATATTTACCGATTCCACATCATGAGATAAACCATTTTTTTGTCTCGATGTAATGGTAGCTCAACCTCTCCGAAATGCTCGTCAGTCGCAATGCTGTGAATTGGCTATTTACGTCTCCATTTAGTATAAAATGAGACCCAATGATGAACAGAATGTTAATCCAAAGCAATTGTTCTTCTTCAAGCATTTCCGGAACAGGATATTCCATGTTTTTTTGAATATGAAAAGGCTTGCTATCGAGAACGACGCTATGTTTTTTTTTTAATAACTAACATTCTGCCCTATATTGGTATCCATTACTTACTTACTTAAGTGGCGCTACAGTCCGGGATGAACCTGGGCCTCAACCAACATGCCTCTCCAATTAGCAAGATCATTAGCTAACTGCATCCAGTTCCGCACTCCAAGTTGGTTGAGATCGGTTTCTACTTGTGCGCGCCACTTAAGGCGTTCTTACATGTCCTAGCCATCTTAAACGTCCAATGCGGAGTTTTATGACCAAGGGTATGTCGCTGTACAACTCGTATAGTTAGTGATTGAATCTTTGTGTCCATAGTCCGTCAACGCAAACGGGACCGAAGATTATTCGAAGAATTTTCCTCTCGAATCGACCAAGGATTTCTTACTCCGCTTTTAATACGGTCCATGCTTCAGCGCCGTAGAGTAGGACTGGGTCTTAAATAGGATGTCCTTAGAGTTCGAGTGAGTTTTTTCCAGGATCTGCCGAAGTGTGAAAATTTAATCGGTTGTGGACTTTCCTGGCCTAAAACCACACTGAAAAGGGGCGATCAAATCGATCGCGCGCTTTTCTTGCTCTTTTTTCTTCTTTCTGAAAAGCCGGTATTCTTCTATAGAGCTTAATGGCGGTTCTCGTCTTCACCTGCAGCTTAGCCTTGTAGGCCTCGTTCTTGACTGCGAGTATCAAATCAGGGTTTTCATTTGCTGATGGCCTCGAGAAACCTAGCACATCAGTTGCGGCTGATCTAATGGCTTGTTGGAATCGCTGCCATTGTTCTTCGACATTAGATGTTGGTGGTATGGTGTGAATGGAGAGGATAAGGGATGCGCGTTGCGCGAAGACATTAGCGGTCTCTTGCGAATGCAGTCTTTCGACATTAAATTTTTTCACAGAATTTCTGGTTTGCTGTGTCGTGGTGGATATCCGCATACTTACATTGGCTGGAACAAGGTAATGGTACGAGTCGATGTTAGCCCCTCGGAATGTTCGGACATTCAAAATACATGATGAGTGCCTCTTGTCTTTCGCAATGTGATCAATTTGGTTGACTGTTTGTTGATCTGGAGACCGCCATGTCACGTTATGGATATCGAGGTGAGAAAACCGTGTGCTGACTATAGTGGCATTTCGTTCCGTATAGCGAATCAATTAGCCTAAGTCCGTTACCAGACGTATTGTCGTATAGACTATATTTTCTGACAATATTGCTAAATATGTCTTCTCTTCCTACCTTTGCGTTAAAATCTCCCAGCTTGATATTAACATCGTACCTTCTTAGTCGCTCATAGGTTTTGTCAAGGAGCTCGTGGAAACAATCCTTAGTTCTATCATCTTTTTTCTCCGTCGGAGCATGAGCGCATATAAGGATTATGGGAATTCGGCCATGATGCGGATTGTTACAATGCGCACGCTTATCTTCTTCTTGCCTATGTCATGCTTTTATAACTATAACAAATCCGCATCCGGATAGTCGCTGTTTCTGCTCACTATAACACGGTCCATGGTAGATGTCATCCTCTTTTTTCCCGGCCCATTCCATTGTATTTCCTGGATGGCAGTAATGTCTGCTTTGTAGCAGTTTAGGGCTTCAGATAGTTGTTAACCTGCACCTCTCCTATTTAATGTTCTCACATTCCAGGTGCAGATACGAACGTCGTTGTCCTTTTTTTCTTTTAGCAGGGTCGTCAACAATAATATCAGACCTTTCCGATGCTATTGTTTGTTTGGGAACATATGGTTTTTTCCATGGGTGGTTAGTTAACCCAAAGCACAACCACCAACCTGGTGGGCCAGTTCGAAATTTATTTGATACCCCTAGGACACGGGGCCATCACAACCCAGTTGGAGACTGAATTTACTTTGTATCCGTTTTCCGAAGGTGAATCAACGCATTCATTTGGTGTCCTCTTTGTAAAATTCCGAGCTACATCGTGTTTCTCATGCATCAACCTAACCAAGCGCTCGAAATTGTTAAGTGATTATTTTTTCATTTAAATTTTGTCTAAAACACAAGTTTTCAACAAAAAATCAACGCGAACTTAAAAAAAAATATTTTATTGCTTTGTTCACTTAAATATATTTCTGCTACAAACAGATGTCGGAGAGAAATTGACGTGTGTTTTTTTGGCTTTCATTTGAAAGAAATGAGTTTGAGAAATGAGAACTAGTTAGTGGCTTTTTTGCCTACTCACTTGGAGGCAAGGGTAAAATTGTTGTTCAGAGCATTGAAAAAGACTCATACACATACAAACTCCACAATAAAATGTTTTGTTTAAATCTTGGATGGACCCTATTTTATTTTGATAAATATATTACATACTAGCATTCCATGCCAATTCAATACAACATTTCGAAAGTCGAATACATAGGACAATGAGCCATATCCCTGGACATATTTATTAGAGAATTGTTAAAATGTTTTCTTTAGCTTGGTAGGCAGTGGTCAGTTTGTCATGTATGAACATCTAGATGTTTTTCAAATACTTTTTACTTAAAAAACCGTTTCGATAACTTGTCTTCTTGTTGTTGGACGTTACTTTTTGTGGTAGACGTTGGTATGTTCACCAAACGTGTGCCCATTATTTTTGGCTTCTATGAATTTATTACTGAAACGTTTTTTTTTTCGCTCGTTCGTTAATTAATGATTTTTTTCTTTTCCTTGGTTTTGGATGAGCATCAAATGTGTTAATGCATATAAATTGAACTGCCTCAATATATAGACTGCTATCAAATAATTCATTTGATTACTGGCTTTAGGTAAAGCTTTGTATGTGAAGAAAAATAGCAAGCCAAATTGTCCAACAGGAAAGTGAAAACCTTCTACCTTTTATGACCATCTCTGGACCTATTAGAGCTCATAAAATTATACTCCCTGAGAAGTGAAGCTATGACGCAAAAAGTGCTTTGGCATTTCGTTATTCGTGTTAGTAAGTTCCTAAGCAACGAAATTTTGTTTTTATTGTAATTGAGTAATTGAGAGTAAAGAAAACTTAACTTAGAATTTTGACATTAGCTTCCTATTTCCGTCTATTATAGTTCAGCCTTAAGATTGTATGTGCTACAATTGCATGTCAAATCTGTTGATGATTTTGCTAAGTTATGAACATCTGCCATAAGCCTTCGATGGCTGGAGTTCTGACTTAAAAGATGTAGAATGTCCTTAAATAAAGTCCAGAAGATTCAATGCGCGTTTCGGGTCCGAAAGCCAAATAGTAGATATTCATAACCTGATTGAGTACCTACTTGTGGATACATATACTATAGCATTCCCAGCTGTAGGATGACTTTTAAATATAGCTCCACCGATTGAAATCTGGAGATGATTTGATGAAATGTGTTGACAAACTACAGGAAAATGTTGCTTCCACATAAAAAAAACCATCCGTATTTATAAACGCTGATTAGCTAATCATTGGCTAACTTGACAGTTCTCCCCATAAGAAGAACTCGCGCAAAAGTCAAAAGTTAGTCACTGATTAGCTAATCAGCGTTTATTAATAATTGGATATGTGTTTTATTGTTTAATCAACGTGATATCACAGCCACGTTTGCTAGTATAGAGAAGGAAGTGGCAAAAATGGGTTAAGGACTAAGGAGATCCTATATAAGACCCTGATCATCCCAGTCTATGGCGCTGAAGCATGGATCGTATCAAAAGCGGATAAAGAAGTCCTTGGTCGATTCGGGAGAAAAATTCTTCGAATAATCTTCGGTTCCTTTTGCGTTGACGGGCTATGGATACGAAGATTCAACCACAAACTATACGAGTTGTACAGAGACATACCCCTGGTCAAAAAAACTCCGCATTGGGCGTTTAAGATGGCTAGGACATTTAGAAAGAATAGACACCAATACTCCGGCTCGCAGAGTCTTCGATTCCCAGCCAGACGTCGGACGCAGTAGAGGAAGACCTCGACTTAAGTGGCGCGCACAAGTAGAAACTGACCTTAACCAACTTGGAGTGCGCAACTGGAGGCAGTTAGCTAAGGACCGGGCTAATTGGAGAGGCATGTTGGTTGAGGCCCAGGTTCATCCCGGACTGTAGCGCCACTTAAGAAAGTCAGTATCTAAGTAACGTATGTCGTAATATGTTCGCCAGAAACAAGATCTTATGTTGCTTTTCTCATACGTTTCGATCCAACGATGAGGGATGATATATATATCATCCCTCATCGAATCATTTATTGAATGATAAGTCGCTCGTTTTGATGGAACAATATTTGCACCCAACATTTCACATAAGTAATTTTCGTCACAAGAATTAATGCCAATATTTTAATAAAAGAATTTTTTGACAATTAAGAGATAAATAGGAATTGCTAAAATTTATGTTTACAAAATGGTAATCAACCAATGTAGTAAATCTGCCCGACGTTCTGTATTAATAAATCACCTTATAAGCATATGGAAATATACTGCAAAATATTAATTTCAATTTAAATTATAATACAACTTGGAAATAGTTTCACTTGTTATTGTACTTCATTTTATTAAATACATTCTACAATACATTTTATTTCAGTAAAATTAACGATAACTATGTAGTACTTCTTTTAACATATTCCTTTCAATATATATATATACATATATATATATATATATATTTATATATAAATGCATACATATATTAATATATATATATATATATATATATATTTATTAGTTTTTTTTATTCTATTACTTTTTATATCATCTTAATAATATATCTATATACTTTCTTCAACATTATGCTTCTTACATAACCACAACTTTTATATTTAAATCCTCTTTTTTGTATTTCTTTTTTTTTTGTTAAACCAACATTTAATATTTTTCAATATAATAATATAGCATAGATAGTCGTATATCTATATTTAGTTCTTTTCTCTATATTTTGTGTTTTTATTTTATAAATGTAAATTATCTAATACAATAATATTTTATTTTATTTCAATGTTTTTGCTTGATTTTGTTTACTATTTTTTTTTAAATACTTTTTAACTATCAAATAAACAATTGTAAGTATTCTACATTATATATGTTCAATAATAGCAATAATAAAAACATCACAATGGATGCTTTCACAAAATGTAATAACGATTTTGGAAAGTTCATATACATATATAAATTTACATATATATATTGTTTCTTCTTCATTTTCATTCAAGTTATTAATTTATTTGGTTTTTGTTGTTTTATGGAAATACTTCTTTTTTTTGTTAGATAAATAAAAAATAAAAAAAAATATACGGTGGTCTCATTTTAATCAAAAGATTTACAAAATCAATTTATCAATTTATAAAATATATAACTTGTATCATCCCAATAGGTATATAATACATATTTCTATTTTTTATTTCTATTTTGACATACATATGGGATGTATTATTTAGTTCACTTAATTTACATCGTTTTGTTATATTTATTTTCTTGGGTCTAAGTGTAATTTTGATTTTTTTCTTTGTTTATTATTTAACTTTATCCCCGATTTTTTTCCGTTTATATGCATAAAGTTGTTTTCTTTTATTTTTGTTTAAAAGCATTTTTTGATCTTTGAATAATTTGAATCTTTTTTGAGTTCTGAATAGATTTATTTATTTTTTTAAAGAAAATAAATTATAAAAACCAAAATTATATAGAAATAAAATGCGCCTGGTATTTCATTGCACATTTCCATTAAGGATATATTTTTTTTCTTTTTATATTTGTTTTACGACAGAACTGTTATTAATGGAAGACATTTCATCATCATAGGTTCTTATTCTGTTTATTAATTAAATGTAACACAAGATGGAATCGGGATGACGAAATTGTATTATTTTTTGGGTTATGTTTTACACAGGCACTTTCCGTTTAATATCGTGTATGTTGAAGGAATGCAGATAAGAAAACGTATAGTAAAAGGAACTATATTTAAAAAAAAAATATTTATTTTTATAAAAATATTTTATTTCGGAAATAATATCGAATAAATATAGGTAGATATTTGTGCACTGAAGGTTTTCTATACTATTTTGTTATATTAGTTTATTTTGTTCAACTAAACCTATATATAAGTAAAAACTCAGTCAATAAAAAATATATTTTTAACATGTGATATATTGCCTGTATTATTTGAAAAAAAAATGCTTACTGTAACAAACAGAACTAATTTAATTAAAAAACATGGAAGATCAAATAACGTAGTCATAATATACATAATCCCCTATAGTTATGTACTATGTAATAGACATCAATTGCTTTAGTATTTTATTACATATTTATTTTATTTATCCTTTATAGTTTTCTTATATTTTATCAGTAATATAGACAAAGAGCATTAATGTAAATTATCTTTCAGTAATATACCATTATACATATATATATATTGAATTCACTTTTAAAAAATATGTCTCGTCTACCTTTTTCTATTTTTTTTTAGTTTTTTATTATGTTAGTATTTTTGTTGTTTTGTATTAAGTAAAAATAAATTAGGCAAAATAATAAAAAATATTTATTGTCATATAACAGAACATACAAGTAAAAAAAATATATTCCAAAAATAGAAAAAACTTCCGATACAAGTAAATTTTATTGCTTGGTATACATTCTGGGGCTCAAGATACATTGTATGCCTAGCAAGGAAAATTTTGTCGATTTTTTTTATATAAATAGATTCGATGAAATAACAAAATTCGATTAAATTACAAGTGTGAACAAGATTAAGGTAGATTACAATAGAAACTTTCGTTTGTAGTGAATATATATTTTATTTAACGACACCTGAATAATTTTTATTTAGTTTTGTGTTTCAATACACTTTCCTTTTAAATAAAAAAAAAAACATTAGAAAGTACACATTTTATATAACCCTATAGAAATATGCGATGAATTACAATTTAAGCATTTAATTAGACAATTTTTTTTGTAGCTGTTGTTTTTTTTTTTTTGTTAAAAGATAAAATGAAGTCCTTTTTGTTTGGCTTAAATGTGCTCATTTACAAAAGTTGAATCATTTCGTAAAATTAAATAAATTCTATTTAACGACAGAATCAATTAATGCATTATATTGTTTTCAACTTGAGATATATTTTAGAGATTTATATATCTAATTTGATTTGATTCACAAGTATCCAAGTGTGGCATAGGTTTTTACGAATGTTGTATCGCTAGATGAAACGTCCCTGTAAATGGAATAAATATAAATTGTTCAATAATTTGTTGAGTTTCTAAAATATGGTTTGTATGCGATGCTGTAACATATGGAAAGACGAAATATTTTTAAATGGATTTTGCTTTTTTTAGGTACTCACTGAACTTAGAGCAAACTTGCCAATCTGCGAGCAGATCTTTCATGTTAAGAGCAAGTACATAAAGTATGCAATATATTAATAGAAAATTCTATACTTTATTGAGTAATATAAATGACAGGCTGAAATCCTATATACAGTATCTAACATATCATTAAGCGTTTCAAGATCCTACATATATTAAGTGTTTTAGTGCCTATATGATGCACAAATAAAAGCAACACCTTCAACGCAAACAGATCTAATACAGTATTTTGGTGCATTGAAGTGGAAATGTGTGCATTTAATAATTATGTTTTGTATGCATAAGCATAATACCCTAGCCATTGGGGCAACAATAGATGAAATACCTTATTTACTGCCACCCTAATTGGATTCAGAAAATCGCAAGTGCTTCAGCGATAATAAATCTAGTTACAACCAATTCAAGTTTTTCCAAATCTTCACGAAACACTTAAAAAATGCGTAAAATGAAGTACTGGTTAACGACAAATAATCTTAGTGTAACTCCGATACCCGCACTTTTGATGCTTTAATCTCGATTCACCCCAAGGTCTAGATAGATAAGAGCATGCCCGATGACTTGAATATCAGCTCCATATTTCTCTTTAACAAAAAAGGCGATCCCATATCTTGCTCTCGATCCCTACTACCGATGCATATCCCTGCTTATTGTTGGTATAATATCATTCTATTCAACGTGTTAAGCCTTTCTGCAACATCCTTATCGGCACGTATCTACCAGTATGGCTTCCGGCCCGGCAGATCGTCGAAACATAATTATAAGGCAATTGAAGAAGAGGTCAATGCGAATGTTAAGAAGAGAACCTGACAAAGTATATGTTATCAACAAACAAAGTTGTATGATAGTTAAAGATTTTACCTCTCGGTCAACATCAACCCCACGATGCGAGTAAGGCGAATGGAAGAGAAAACACAATCTTGAACTTTATTAGCTGTATAAGTTTTTAATGACAGCCTTCAGGTTCAAGGCGACAAGGATGACCGAACATCCGGTTTAAGGATCATAGTTTAAGGATCAAGTGATCGCGTATACCGGAGCTCTTGAACTGAAAATCTACTTTGTCTCAGGGACCCTCAATGGTTGCGGATAAGAACTTTTTCCAGGCCCAATTGAAAATATCTTATTTCAATTTGATAGGTTGGTGTTGACTATGGGGTTCAATATAAAACGCTATGTTTCAATACCGCAATACATAGAGGAAAACAAACATAACTATGTAGGTAAATGAATTAAGTATAAACCTCTTAAAACAATTCCGTCCAAATTAGAAATACAGAAAATTACTAAAATTAATTTTATGTAGTTAAAATCTTTACATACTCATCCTCCCAAGGGCACACCGTCTTATGATCTGCATCACCATCGGCTTTCGCTGTTGTTGAATTATCGCCACCAGCTGTTGCAGTCCTGTCTTCAGATTTTCGTCCTTCTGAGCTGTGCTTCTTGCGTTTTTTCTTCAACTCTTCTGGCTCCGGTTTCTTAGGTGTATGTTCAATTTCATCATCGGCTGGGTCCATATCGATCTCTGCCAACGGAGCTAGCGTGGGAGCAGGTGTTGGTGCTGGGGCAACACAACCAGGAGTTAAGACGTCATCAATATCATAGTCATACGCCTCAGCCCGGGCTTCAAATGGTAATCCCTCTTGGTATTCATCCGTTGTTGGAGAAAGTTCTTCTTGAAGTAAAACATCCTCGTCGCACATATCTTCTTCTTTTGGATCTACAGGTGATTGTAGTGCTGGATCCTGCTCCATATTTGGGTTGTTCTTTACAATACTATGTGTAGTTGACGTAGTTGTTGCTGTTACTGCACTACAAGGTAAGTCAATTGCAATATCTGCCTCAATCGGATCAAGACAAGAAGCCAAATCCAATGGGTCACTTTCTGCTTTAATCGGAAGTGAAGGCAGCTGGTTCATGTCGATTGTAATGTCGAGTTGAATTGAAGGCGTCTTTGGTAAGCCACCCACGACAGTTGAACTTGTCGGCAATGTCGTCTCTGTGGCAGGCCAATTACTTGAAACTGACTTTGCGATCTTACAATTATTCGTTGCACTTTTTATTTCTTCTAATGCCATCTTCGAGGTACTGGCAGGAATGTCAACCTCCTTTGCATCCTCATGTTCTGGCATAGGATTACTTATATCAGGAGTGGGCATTTCAAATGCATCATCATCCACATCGTCACTCTTGTCAAGCGGCTCAGGTATCTCCACAGAAGTAGAAGCGAGATTTTGTGTATAGGAAACGGTTTCCATTTGTATCAACTCAATTTGTACTTCAGTTTGTACATCGTTTGCGTCTCTAGATTCAGGATTGTCATTGGAGGTTAATTTGTTTTCTTCGCCTGATGTATCTGTTGAGATAGGTGTTTCAGTCTGTGGTGCTGATGGTTGGATAGCGGCTGGTTCCGAAGGTTTATTCACTACAATAGAATCCTCCTCGTCGTCGATTTTAGGAGAAATCTTTGCTGTCTCTTCGGATGAAGAAAGGAATGTCACATCTTCGGTGTAAATCGGAACGGTAAGTGATGTCGCCTTCATAGATCTGGCAAACTCGGATATTCTAGAAAATAAATTCAATAATTAAAATAAGTTGAAGAGAGTTATATGCATATATGTTTTACGCACCTAGGTGTCAATGTCACCGATGCTCTTCGTTGTTCAGTAAAATTAGGTATTAATCGTTTGGCGCTGTATTCGCTACTGTCTACGGTATTTTGTCTTAGACCACATGATCTTCGCATCCGATCAGATACATCAGATATATCCGATGAAGTACTTCAAAAGGGACAGTTTAAACGAAATTAAGAATATTAGTTTGTAATGTATATTTACCTTGGTAGTCGTTTTGTTGTTGGAGTTTTCTCAGGCTTTGGATCTTCCTGTTCCCATGGACAAACAGACAGATGGAAAGTTGCTGCCGGATTTTGACTGGGTTCGGCTTCATCCCATGGGCAAACGGCACTGGCTGATTCCATAGTTGTTTCTAGTTTGTCAACTGTCGGCTTTGTTGCATCTCTTAATAATTAAAAGCAAAGTTTATATATATAATATATGTACACATACTATCTGTGTATATAAAAAAGTACTAAACCTATGAAAAAAAACCTATTTGTCAGAAATCAAGCAATAACTTCGGATGGATTTTGTTGTTGACGACTATAACTTCCAGGATAGTCAAAGTAGACATTATTTCCATCAAGTATGCGATAAAAACTATGGATGAAAACTATTATTTAGTACGTAGTGACGGAATTCCACCTAATACCAAAAAAGGAAGAAAGTGCATTCCAAGACTCGTTGCTGCATATTGCTGCATACAAACAGAGATACGAACAAATCTGCTCTATACACAAGGACCTACTTAAGATTATACAATGGGAATCTAGTTTAATTCAACAGTACACTTTATAAGGAAGAACAAGTCCACAGTTCCACAAATCGAAATGAAGAATACAGTGCTCAAATCAGAAGTATACATGCATCTAATAGGCGTCACAATTGGGTCAGATGTATTATGGCAACAATATGTAACTTCTATTCCGTCCAAATTGAGTTACATTTTTAGAGCTGAGAGATATTTTACAGCAGCCCATCTATTTCTCTAAGAAGCCCAAGTTCGACAATGTCATATGTTTGGACGATTCTTTGGCACAGCGAAGACTTGTAGGAGATCTGTCTCTTTATAACAGATATTATAACGGTGTATCTTCGGAGGAGCTCAGAAAAACCATCCCAAGATCGACAAATTACGCAGTTTTAGCCCACGGACACACTGTCCATTTAACAACGACATGAACAACGCAATTCCAAATTGTTTTATTTACAGATCAAGCAAACAATGGAACGAACTTCCAAAAGAAGTATTTACACCTACACAAAATGTCTTCCAATAGGAACTTCTCAACTTTGACAGTTGATAGCGGCCATATTGTTGAAGCTACACCTGTCCAATTGGCTGTCATTTATTCAGTCTGTTTTGCCAAATCAACTACAGAGGCATAAGTCTCCTCAACATCGCCTACAAGATCCTATCTGTCGTAATATGTGAACGCCTGAAACCGTTTACCAACAACCTGATTGGCCCTTATCAGTGTGGTTTTAGGCCAGGAAAGTCCACAACCGATCAAATTTTCACACTTCGGCAGATCCTGGAAAAAACTCAAGAAGTCCAAATCGATACCCACCACCTATTCATCGATTTCAAAGCCGCATATGACAGCATTTATAGAGACGAACTGTACAGAGCCATGTCTAGTTTTGGTATACCGCCCAAACTCATCCCTTTGTGTAGGATGACGATAGAGAATTCTCGCTGCTCCATCAGGGTCGGAAACGACCTCACCGACACATTCGATACCAAAAAAGGATTTAGGCAAGGCGATGCGCTGTCATGTGACTTCTTTAATCTGATTCTTGAGAGAATTGTGCAAAACTCCAAAGCCAACACCAGAGGCACAATTTTCCAAAAGTCGGTGCAACTACTGGCATACGCTGACGATATTGACATCATTGGTAGGACTCAACGTGATGTCATAGCCACGTTTGCCAGTATAGAGAAGGAAGCGGCGAAAATGGGTTTAGCAGTAAATGAGGGTAAGACTAAGTATATGCTGTCAACACGAAAGGACACACAACATCGACGAATTGGACCAAACGTCACCATTGACAGATATAATTTTGAGGTAGTACGGGACTTTGTCTACCTCGGCTCCGCTATTAGCTCTGACAACAACATCTCGTCAGAAATTAAACGAAGAATTACTCTTGCCAACCGCTGTTTCTTCGGGCTAAGAAGGCAATTTAGTAGTAAAGCCCTCACTCGAACTACTAAGGAGACCCTATATAAGACCCTGATCATCCCAGTCCTGCTCTACGGCGCTGAAGCATGGACCGTATCAAAAGCGGATGAAGAAATCCTTGGTAGATTCGAGAGGAAAATTCTTCGAAAAATCTTCGGTCCCGTTTGCGTTGACGGGCTATGGAGACGAAGATTCAACCAAGAACTATACGAGCTGTACAGCGACATACCCCTGGTCAAAAACTCCGCATTGGACGTTTAAGATGGCTAGGACATGTAGAACGAATGGACACCAATACTCCGGCTCGCAGAGTCTTCGATTCCCAGCCAGACGTCGGACGCAGTAGAGGAAGACCTCGCCTTAAGTGGCGCGCACAAGTGGAAACCGACCTCAACCAACTTGGAGTGCGCAACTGGAGGCAGTTAGCTAAGGACCGGGCTAATTGGAGAGGCATGTTGGTTGAGGCCCAGGTTCATTCCGGACTGTAGCGCCACTTAAGTAAGTAAGTAAGTTTTGCCAAATCACCAACAACACGTGCAAATGATAAAATTGTTTTATCAAGCTGAGGCGTAATCAGTCCACACTTCTTTGAGAAATATTGAGATCAATGATTACCTTAATTCGGCTTGAATTGGGTGATATGGACAGCAACGGCATGTGGTTTAACAGGACGCTTAGTGCCACACAGCTCACACCACAATGGAAATTCTGCACGTGCGATTCGAGGGCATGATCATCTAACATGGAGGTGATGTGAACTGGCCATCGAAATCGTGCGATATGACCCAGTTAGACTATTTCTTGTGGAGTTTTCTGAAGTCGCAGGTCTATGCGAATAAGCCACAAACCTCGAAGTCAATCGGTCATCAGCCATCTGTTAAATTCAGCCTGATGTTTGCGCCAGAGTCATTGAAAAACGCACTAGCCACTGGGCTACTGCTCCTATTCTAATGTTGGGTTTGACTAAAATCTCGATTTCGTTTTGTTCATCACACCTTATACTTGCCCTACAGTAGCACGCAAATATGTTTTGATCATTAAATAATTTTGTGATATCTCAAAAAATATATAAAATAAAGTCTTTTAAGATTTCAATATGACATCTACGAGATCGTGACAAGTTAATTAAAAATGAATAAAATTTTATAAAATTATTTATTTCAGTTTTTGTTATTTTTGGTCCAGCTATTCCTTAACGGAATTTACAGTTTTGGTCCACATGGACAAGAATTTCTTTAAATTCTGGGACAGAACTTCAGTTAATCATCGTTATAACGTTTAACTTTTTAGTTTTAACAACAATAACCAACATGAATGTTAAGGGTTTTCGGTAAATATCGTCAAATTATAGTTTTTACTTTACGTTTTTAATTTTTGGTATTTTATCTAACACTTACCTAGCAGTGAAAGAGAGAGTAACATGCGGCCCAGTCGTTTTTATGAATGCGATTTTAGATTAACAATAAATGATTTAATTTTAACTAATAACAATTTAGTTTTAAGTCCAAGTTTTAAGGAGTGGAGGAGCTGGAAAACATGTTAAACTTTAAGTTAGAAACTGCACCTCTATCACGTAAGCCCGACATTGTTATTAAACAATTTGCAATCTACCCAAATAAACTGATCTCCATTTTTGTTGCGGTATAGATATAAGTACTAAAATTATACACCATTACCTTAAGTACAGAAGTGCACCTGGAAATGTCCTTGTTTCATTCATAGCCATATCATGTACACGACAGATTAATGTCAAGGTACATACTATGTGAGTGGGAGGTAATGGCAAAAGCACCCTTATTTAAATCAATAAATCAAGATGTTCTTAAAATGTATTCAAGACTCAAAAGCATGTTGTGCTGCAAAGTGTAGTTAGGGCTTTTCGTTTCATGTCAACATGTTCACGAGTATCTACTTGAGACTAGTATGGTGTACAAGCAAACAATTTTTAGGGCAACTTTTTTCAAAAGAAATCTGGTAAACAACAATTAAAAATAAACCTACCTGTAGGATATTTCGCATAAATTACTCTGACTATGCGAATGTGGCACTTTGTTGCTGGCATCCTTTATTCCAATAACCGCTAGTTCATGCACCGATCCCGAAAGACTTCGATCGCTACCACGTCGACGTGTCAAGTGTCCGGGAAGTGGTACAGGTGCACTGGCTCCTGCTGATGTTCCACTAATATGCGCTTGGCTGGAGAGAGTTGCCGCATTCACAGCCATTTTCTTTTTCGCACCAACTCCACCAAAGTTAAAAAACCGTTTCTTATGCAATGGCTGTATACCTGTAGCCAAAAGGTTCTTATAATGTTCGGAACGAATAAATCGCGGATAGCAGTCCTTTTTCAGTAACAGCATATAAATATGCTCAGCAGCCGCATCAAAACTGAAGCGAGACGGGTTCTTAAGACCCTTCTGTACGATTTCCATGGTCTTTCCGTCGATGTTTATCTCACAGGGTGCTCCTGGTTTTAAAAATTCCCTGGAAATGGAAAATCACAAAGTAAGTGATGCAAGAAGCTTGTTTCATGAACGTCTGAACGTACTCATATATTTCGATGACTTTTTTAGAAACTTGCGAATGTGCCGAACGTCTTAATCTATTCACAGCGATCCAAAAGCGGATATTTTCGTGCGAGTATTCCTTCTCAAGGAATACAGTAAATTCATTCAGACCGGTCGGATCTGAGACAAGCTCTTCAATAGATATAGCCCAGCGACGGACGCGCTTCTCCGTTGGGATGTCTACAATGGCGTTGTTAAGTTGCCAAAATGCTATATCCTCTGACACCCATGGATTAGATGGAAGGACTGGTTGTAGAAAAAATTCATAATCTGCAAATGTCTCCGAATAGCTGACCAAGCTTTCACAAGCCTGCGACATCTTCATTCGTGTTCGCGTTAAAGACTTTTGCAAATAATCAACTTCACGCTGCCAGTCCTCGGTAGTTTTTTTCTTCGCTTTGGTACCTTGCCGATCGCGGCTGGGCACCGGACATGGCTCTAAAGGTGTAAACTGGCCGGGCGGTGGACGGTGGACACGCCAATAAGCACGTTCCTGAAAAAAGAGCATATTTACATACAAACAATAAGATATCACTTAGCAAGTGGTATTTGAATTACCTGTGAGTCTCCAACTATTTTGTCACCTTTTTTACGTTCTTTGGCCAGGCGTACCTGCTCCTCAGCTTGCATCGAAATAAGATCCCATTTGCCTTTCAGATTTTTATGCAAGCTAGCCAGAGCCTCGCTTTCGTAGTCTTCCAGAGCGTGTCGTTGTTTGTTACGTAAAGATCGCTTCGCCAAGTAGATGGCATATTCTACGTTATCAGGAGCTTTATGCTGCCACGGCCAATAGTATGGAGTCTGGAACCGATAGAGCGATGAATCGTCCTTGACCACCAGAGTTTTTGTATCATTAACAGGAAAAAAATAACCATGTAGACATAGTTGATTTGAAATGTTTAGTGCTTCAGATTCTTCAATCATCAAACGATCCATCAGCCATTCAATCAAATCGTATCCTAGTGAGAAGATGAGCAAAAATAAGTGTTGGATATAGTGACCAGATTTACCAGTGAATGAATGAACTTACCCATAAATGCATAGGGAATAGATGTCAAAAACATTTTTTGTTGTCTCACTGGGACTCCGTGTTCAGGATCTTGCATTTCTCTTACTAAAGATTCCATCTTGAAAATATTAAAAGAAGAAAATCAATTTTTTTAAAAGGGTTTGTATTTTATTAATTCAAATTATTTTGTAATGATAAAGAGATATAGCCAGGGAAACGCCACACTGTCATTAATGCGGGTGGATGTGTTTCGAATAACATTGCTCGGAAAACATTTCTTTACTTCTTTTGGTGTTGGCTTTCGGATAAATAGTGACAGCGATAGATATTCTACTGGCCTACGATGTAAACAATGACGACACCACGAAAATGAAGGCGTCTGATTATATTTTAAATACATAAGCACTTTAAAAATCAGCCCCAGAAACTCTGGGGTGAAAGAAACTAGTGTGAGGAGTCAAGAATTGGAACGCTAAGGTCCGTAAAAAAAAGGTAAGCTCTCTCACGGTACTAATTAAGATATTGTCGCAGGCAACCTGTAACTAAAGGAGTCTGACTCATAGTCATGTGTGACTTTCTCCTCCGAGAAATCTAAGGAACAGCGACACCGAGAGGCATAATACCGATCTTATCATTGCATTTGGTAGGTGAATGACTTTTCGGCTAAGTTTGAACACTAGCCTGAAAACCAACCTGCAATCTTTTCATTAAAAACAGCACCAATAAATTAACTTTTTATACATTGCTTGCGTGCTTTCATACACATTCTAGAATTTTCCAGATATATGGCTATGTAATATGTTATTTTCAAAAAAAAAATAGATAATTGCTACTATCTCACATCAAAAACATGTTATTTATCACTTGTTAAGCGGGCAGTGATTTATGACTGACAAATTTACAATTGTTGTAAAAAAAAATAAGCTTGAATAAGAAATATGGAAATATGATTTTTGCTGACTTTGTTGAATCAGGTGGAAAAACAAAACTTTCCACATTTTGAAAACCAGCGAAAGAAAACCTTACAGAGAAGCTTGCGTTGCCTCACCTGCTTTGTAAGAAGAAGCTCGGAATGATCTAGATGTTATCACTAAAACCCACTTTGTTTCTGAAAGTTTATTATTCGCGGTGATCTAGGTCATTTAAGGAATGTGCTAATAAATTTTCATTTCTTCAGGTTAAGAAGTTTTTTTTTTGCATTGGCTATCGCTCGCTTTAAAGTTAGACTAAAACAGCGGAATCCTCTTCATCATTCCACGAATGTAATGTCTCGTTGTATAGTTAACATTAGACGCCATCATCATCCTCTAGTACCAATTATCTATGTTATTGTATAAATGACCGCCCTCTAGATACCCCGTACTTTGTTTTTCGTCCTTATATGGAATTCTTCTTCTTTTATATCATCTTCATCGGAGCCTTTGGTGTTCTTTTATCTCCAACTGAAACAGTGGCATCACCTCTCTCATTCCACGAACTCCGTGTACTCGCCCATGTTCACAGTGTTAAACATTTATTTTTATATGATAAATGAGGACTCAGTGTCGCCTGGGTTAAATTCCCAGTCCTAGGATCACGAAAATGTTTTTCACTGGCCCTCATCCCGCAATAATGTGCCAAATTATTCCAGTAGTAATGAAAAGCTTATCTCAACTTAGTCTTTCGGAATCGGAATTAAACTGTTGGTTTCGCCATCGGGCAAGAAGTACATGGTTGTAAGAAAAAACCCCGTTTCAAATGACCCTGTTGAGCCAAGAGTGGGTATTTTTTTAGTTAGTGCAAAATTAGGAAACATCGAACAGCTGATAGCTCCAGTCGAATAACTTATAAACCCCACTTATGGCGATTTTCATTAATGAAATTATTGACTCATTCTTTCAAAATATTATTTTGGGATAAAAAGCGATTTTAGATCAGCTGTCTGTTGAGATTTTTACTAATCTCTATTTATGAAGAGGTGCTGAAATGTTTCATTGAAAAGGGCAATTCTGGAATCTTCAAGATTTCAAGAAAAACCTTCATTAGCCCTGACCACCAAAGAATGCTACCAAATGGACCTCTTTTTCTTAAGCGACAAAATATTTTGCTACACCATATAGCAGCAGACGTTAACGCTCAATAAAGGGGCACGGTTTGAAGAATGCTGCATAACAACGCTCTATATCACTTATAAAACAATAATCACAAATATCATCTTCAGAATACTTAACTTACCTTATCAAACGCCAATGGACGAGAAAGTTTTTCGATAGTTTGCTGGCCACCAACGGTTATGCCCATAAGTGCTGAATGTTGCTGCGGCGGTTGATGTTTAGTTGTTTTTAAAAGGCTTAAGTTTGGCTGTTGGTGTACAACTAATTGCCTATCTCTATCTGACGGATTACCGCCAGGTGGCTCCATGACCACAGGATAGTACAATTGCGCCCTAATTGGCACAATTTGGGAATAAAAATTATGAAAAAGTCTTTAGCCGAATTCCATCGTATCTTTGTGTATAAAAATATTTGCTGCAATAAAGATAGAGAAGAATGAATTGCATTGTTACTAATCCTTTTATAGACTCATATAACTTTGATTCAGAAATATACTTACGGTGCCGCATTTTTAAGAAAAACTAAATCGATGTCTGTTATTTTCCTTGCACAATTTTGATTTAATATTGGCAACGTATTGTATATTAAGAAATCGCACAAATGGGGCTGCGACCTAATCAGATTACAATTAGCTGGTTCCCGATCGAGCCCCTGGCCCATTTCTGGTTTATTTCCACATGAGATCTGAAAATTAAAAATTAACAAATAAAAATATATTAAAATTTGTTTTTTGCATTCAGAATGATTAAAATAAATCTGTAAGTTAAAAAAATCATTAAAACAAAAAAACATTTAGTTCAATTATCGGTCAGGTCAAAATCCTTATATATATAGTTATAATAGATGCAATAGTCTTGGAAACGTGGTCCACTTAAATAATGAACAGACCCGGAAACCGGGACATCCACCCTGATCTGTCGTTGAGCGGTAGAAAGAAAATATAACTGCTATTCAAAATATACTACGTATAAGATCAGAAATACAAAAAAGAAAATCGTGTGATATATCTTATATTTGCCATCAAAGGTGGCAAATGTTAGGAAGGCGACTAAGGTCAAGAATCGTTATGTGTACGCACACCCCTGATGATACTAGGGAGTAGTAGGAAGTTTATGACCTCTTGCACGAAACCTATCTGGCCTACGATGTATAAAGGTACACAGGAATTTCAACATCAAAATCAAAAACAGGTAAGTTGGAACTAGCAATCGAGAATGGCTTCCGTCTTACTGATTTTATGTCAACGTAAAATACTATTATTAGTAGATTTGCTTTATTTATCGAATCCACAAAGCAACCTGACAATCTCCATGTCATTTGTAGTGTACAATGTACATGCACCAAACTATAACCTAAATTCGGGTGGACGAATGCAAGCCCGATGACTGCAATATCAAGAATATTTGTTGGACCTACAAGAAGAATAACCTCATGTTATGCCCATACCGAGACATCACTGCATTGTGAAAGTGTGGAGTATTTCTAGCACGTACATTTATAACTTCAAGCTAGATCAAATACTTATGTTCAGCTTTTCGGTACGAGATCCTAGTCTGAGAATAAACCAGAAACATGAGTTAAATCAGAGTTTATTCAACAACTTTGGTGAGTTAACTGCAGATTAAATGATCTTTTGAAACTCTAACTCAAAAACAACAAAACAAAACCTGGAAAACTATAAACTCAAGACCCATCATCATTTTCATCCACTTTAAGGCCGCGTATGATAGCATTAACAGCTTGAAGTTTTCTAAAGCAATGACCGAATATAGGATGTACCGGATTTCGGCAAGGAGATGCACGGCGATTTCTTCGATCTCGGCAAATGTAAATACAGAAGGCGTAATCTACAATAAATCTTTTTATCGTGACCTTTTAGTTCAGTTCTGAAATGGTAGCATTTAGCAACCTAGCATACGTTCTCATTTTTGTCGACGCTATTATTATCAGCCATTAGTCGGCTTTTCCGACTTGTTATTGAGAATCAGACATTTACCATATAAAAGCAAAATTAAAGTTGTTAGTTAATTGCTCGTAAGAGTATCTGTACAGAAATTCGTGTTTGTAAATAATAAAAAAAGGACATCATGACGAAATTTCCTTTCAGTGCTCTGGCGTTAACCTCTGTAACCCCAGACTGCAGAATCACACTCAATGTCAATGATTTCCCAACCGAATGGGTTGGAATGGCACACATCTGCATCGGCCAAATGAAACAACCAGGGGGGCCTACTTCTCCCGTGACACCCTCAATTGTCCAGGATTCGCCAATTTCTTCTTCAACCCCGCCAAGGAAGAACATAAACTGATTGAATACTTTTCTATGCTTTGTGAACTCAGCGATAGTGTCTTCAACTTGATCACTTTTCCTGCTTAAGCAAAGGCAACCATGAAATGGACTAGTGTTAGTTCTGTTGAACTTCTTATGGAAACCGATGCTACCAAATCAATCCGTTATCAAAAAATGAGACTACCATCTCGTGGAATACTTGCCTGGAGTTATCTAAAGGAGCAATTCAAGGCACTGTCAGCAAATTGGCCACCATTAAGAAGATGTGGAGAAGATGGATATGCAGTGGACGAATTCTTATTCGACAAGAAATTTTAAGTTAGTCAAAAGTAGAAGATGAATCTTCACCATCTCATACTCATCATCAATGAGACTCTATTTGTCTGTTGATCATACCTATTTCGTTCCATTCTGACTTTCGCGTCAGAAGTCAAATTTAGGATTATAATTGCTACTTGAAGTGCACAACTGGAGGGGGTAAGCTAAGCACCGTGCTAATTAAAGATCCGTGTTGTTTACAGATTCACCGCAGACTGAAGCGCAACTTAAATAAATAAAATAGAATCCCTCTAGATCTAATGTTTTAATCGCGTTTGCATTTATTGACTACGAAATTCAATCCTTAATTTTGAGTTTTTAACTTTATGAAAATCTTTCAATTTGAAGTTCATGCAACTAATGCAACGAAGAAAACAAAAATAGTCTAATTGAAAAAAATGTCATTGTTCACTATTTTTCTAATCTCATACCACGGCCCCATGCTACAAAATCAGTCCACATACGCCAGAGTGTATGTCAGTTGAATAAAAACATCAACGACCACAAAAAATTACACCAGTTTTATTAAGTATTCCAATGACATTCAAATATATTCCAAATCTACAAAAATATTTATTCAAAATAATCTACTAAATCGATTACTTAATCCAACGTAATTTCGTTATAACTGATTCTAAATATAATAGAACATCCATTTAAAATCCATAACTGTCTCATAAGCGTGCGACCGTATAAATGTAATTTTTAATTATTATTGCTGCTGTCATCAGTCATAAATCAATATTCACTGTTTAATCATCTTCAAAGTAAACCTTTATGGACTACTTCCATATGGACTTCTTTGAAGAATTGCCAAATCAAATAAAAGCAGCGACGCTGATGTTATACCAGCCGCATTGGATCATTATAAGAATACATCAATTGGATTTAAAATATATGACAGCCCATGGATTGAGTTTGTATGTGCGAATGTTGGTGTATTGTATGCAGAAGCATGTTTGCCATGTGATCATTTTCTCCTATGATGTTGTGGTAGACGCACACGCAGTTTAGCTTCACCGTCATAAGGCATTTTCTTGACATTTTAATAAAATGTACGTTTTTGTGTTCATAGAGCAGTACGTCTATGTAAATAATGTATCTATGTCCCTATTTTCTTAGTCTAAATATTTGAAATAGAATAGCAAAACTGTATTTTATTATTTTTGTTTATTTATTTGGGGTTTTTTTCACTATATTTAGAAAATGATATCGCTTAAGTGGCCGCCATTGTTGATTACCATAAAATCCCTTTTTGAACTTTAAATGACATAAACTGGTTTATTTAAAACACCGGGGAATATAGGGCTGCCAGAGTTTGTAGCTTGTTCACAGAAGCACGTGACAGAAAGACAAGCCAAAGAAAATGCCAGAAAAATATGGTTAACGATATCCTCTGGAAATAAAAGAATTGATCAAGAATAAAAGGAAATCGAGTAAAAATTTGTAAAATCGTATTCCGCAACAAAAAGTATATTTGAAATTCCCTAAAATGCCATTAATGATTTTAAGAATCGTGAGATAAGCTTGAAAGCCTAACAGCGAAGAAAGAGCCAAAATATACCCAAAATCTCCGCCAGTTAGAATAAATCTAAATCAAGGGGCAAGGGAAGGTAAAGAAAAAGCAGAAGATTTTTCTGGAAGAAACCGTTAAGCCTATGCGATATCCCAGAATCATATTTCTTCTACTCTTCTGTCTTAGAGATGGAAACGAATACTCGGAGCTTAAAGAAAGTTCGACCAGCGTACCGCAAGAAAGTGTTCTTCAGCCGCTACTTGTTATATACTCGTGATATACCGAAAGAAGACGGCACAACTCATACTACGTTTTCGGTGACAACGCTATCCTAGCATAAAAACCGATTGAATAAAGTGAATGAATCGACGAGGGACTGGCGGATAGCTCCAACAAAACTATGAGAAAACTAGAGACTTGCCTATTTTCCTGGGAATGACACTCGACGCAAAGTTGAAATCTAATTCGCACTTGAAAATAATTCGTACAGAACTCGAAATCAAAAACAAGGTTTGCCAAAAGAGATCACCCTGTTGGAAGATGCTCTTATTTTTACAAATGGCCGCCAATGTCAAATCTGTTGGCGACCCCGACCCCGGAGCGCCCGCTGTGCCGAGAATATCACCGCTGTTGCCGAGGATGTCGAGCTGTTGCCGGAAACATCGACCAGACGTGGTGACTCGTATTTAGCCATCAGCCGGTCGTCTCTAAGGCGATTTTTTGTCAAAGACAAAGACGACCGCCAAACGCGTGTAACCTTAGCCCAAGACATCCTCAATCTCGAGGACGAAGTGGACGATTTTTCCACCTCAGCGATTTTTCCACGCTTCCGGGGCACCGAAAATCCACGAGTAATGCACGAGGAGCCATCATACCCGCTCAAAGTTACTGCATGGTGCGCTGTTCACACTGGAGTCAACGGGCCATTTTTTCGAGAACGCCGCTGGTCAAACGACAACAGTGGACGGTGCGCGCTATAGGGCCATGTTAACCGAGTTTTTTATGCAGCAATTGGACGAATTAGGACTGGAGGACATCTGGTTCCAACAGGACGGAGCAACGGCACACACTGCGCGAGCCACAACCACAATATTTTACAAACTTTTCAAAATAAAGCGCTTAGAGAAAATGTCCAAGCACCGTGGTTTACAAGAATCGACGATATACATGCATAGGGCTCCCGCAATTCCTCCTAGAAGTTTTGCTAATCGGACATATCAATTATACAGTCCTACACATATTGGATGATAGCAATCTATTGACCCGACTACAATGAACGAAACCATTGGACTTGGTGAGATAAAGAATAACCGGGCCTAAAATGCGAAACAACCTGGATCTTTCAATGAAAAGTAACCTGCCATAAGTTTAAAATTCGTAAAAAAAACAAATATGGAGCCGTCGTGGGACGGCCTAAAGAAGCGAAGCTTTTACGTATTGGCCCGTGTGACGTTAAATTTAGCGGTACGGTGACGGTCTCGATTTCGCTTTTTCTCGGTTCACTCCCAATCTTCCAAGTGCGCCATGGAGGGGAAAGTTAATGGTACGGTGACGGTCACTATTTCACTTTTTCTCGGTTCATTCCTCATCTCCCAAGTGCGCCATGGAGGATTAAGTTAACGATACGGTGACGGTCACGCCATGGAGGGGGAAGTAAACGGTACGGTGACGACCGCCCGTAAAAAAGCGAGCTTCGCTTTAAAATTGCTCGATTAGATTTATCTTAGTTGCAGCAACTAACAATTTATATCGAATGGTGGTGCTTTTAGTCAGTAAGACTATGACACTACTATGACACTACTTTCATAGTGTATATGAAAGATTTTCACTTACGAAAAAAAAATCTATCAGGAGATCTTGGGAGAAAGTGCAAATCATCAAACGCTTATTTGCTTCAGAATTTCGATTGTGACTCGTGCAGTATGTGCCGGTGCTCTTGGAATAAGCATTATGGTCAACACCCATTTGTTGCGCTCTGTGGTGGAACATTCACGGATATGTCTGTAGAATGGCTAGATCAATTGGTCGATCTCGTTTCGACGATAGACGATAGACACAGACGTGAAACGCTTCATTTTACAAAAACGCGTATTTTCAGCCCAAATGCAAGACATATCACTATACAATTTCACATTCCGAAACTCGGGATTTGGCTGGAAAAATGTTTACAACGATATGGATGACGATAGTTAAAGAAACTCAATCAATTACGCAAGTTGGAATTTTGAGTGGGTGTGATCACTTTATTGAATTGAGAAAAAGGAAATCGTGGTGAAATGGCGCTACTCGGTGAATGTACTAATGATCTTTTCGATGATTTAATAAATATGTGCTGCACTTAATAATCTTCAAATCCTACACTATTATTGAGTGATACCTAATGAGGTATCGTATTGGTATTGAATCAAATTGTGTATTGTGTTTACAGCAACTTGCGCACCTGCTGGTAGTAATTTTTGAACTGAACCATCTCAACTCAGCCGTTCAGATTAGTTATCAAACTACTATGCCCTGAATCCTAATATATACAAAACGTAATTAATACATAATATTCTTAGAAATGACATCAAAATCTCTGGGTCTAGGAACAGACACACCATGCAAGCAAAGGGAGCATATTGGATGTGGAATCGGGACTTTTGAATGCATAGGGTACACTGTAAACTATTATATTTGCAAGAGATCCTGCTGCGCAATCACATTGATGGAGCTCAACCCCACGAAAATGCAACGGATGAGCAAGAGAAAATAGGCTGTCTATACTTCTTAACTCTATTTAGGTTTAGAATGACTTTATATAATAAGGGCGCAGATTTAACGTTTTATTTTCACTTCAACTGGATTGAGATAGTCGCGGTAATGCAATTTCTCGGAAAATCGCCATCGTATCATGCGGTGTCTGAGATTATAGTCTACACTACTTTATCTCTCAGACGATAATACACTGCCCCTATTCAAGAACCCTGGCTAGATGATGGAAAAATATTGGGATTAAGCCCGGAAAACCTAAAACTTTATAAATCAGTACCTTAACGTAAAAAATCTCTTACTTTTACTTTAACACTAAACCCCCTAACGCATGTCAAAAACAATCTTAAAGAAGTGGTAAAACAATTGTCAGAATTTGAATTTAAAAATGAAAAGTTCGAATGAAAGCCAATTAGTTTATCCAAAACATTCTTATCAAATGAAGTGTGCATCTTTTATGTAAAAGAGAATTGATAATGAGTGCATTCACATTAACCTGCTCCAAATCAATATTTCTATTCTTGTTATGGTTATCTGCTCTGTATTTGACAGCTTTATTTACTTTTGATATTTTTAAAAATTGCTTTGCAACGTAAGTTCCGTTCTGACCAAAATGTTAATTTAAGTCCAATGAGAATACTGTTTCAATTATTAAGAGGAACTTTCCAACTTTCGATGATTGCATACGAAAATATATCTATAACTTACAGAGTGCCTAAAGACTGTACGGCACAATCTGATATGTACAATAAAATTCGTGTCTTTCACTAGAACTTGGCGTTTCTGAATCGATGAGTGAACAAGAAAAATTGTAGATTTGGAAATGGAGATAAACTAGCACCCAGATAAAGTCACTGTTTGGTGCTGATTTTGGTCCATTGGATCATTGGTCCCCTTTGTCCCTCTTTCAAAACGAAATTGTTATTCCCATTTTTTTTACACTATTCTGGATTTTTGTACATCTTTCACTTTTTATTTTTATTTTATCATTATAGTTTCGAGATTAAACTTGAGTTAACTCGAGAAAGTATTTTTTCAGGTAATTAAAATCCAGAGTTACCTTTGTGTTAACTCAGCAAGTTTGGTGAGTTAACCCTGGATAATATGATCATATTTCACAATTCCATTTATGTGAACATTTTAATAAATTTTTAGAAAATAAATACGTCTACGATATATTTAGATTCAAATCTGAGCGACTCGAAATTGTTTCAAATATGGAGTTTAATTGTCTTAAGGAGAAAAAGACATGTAAGATCGCGATTTTGTTTGTGGAAAAGGAAAACTTTCTTTTTTACTGTGAGATAATAACAAATGGCATAGTAACAAATAGTTTGGATAAATAAAAACCATTACAATCATTTTGGTTACTGATGTTAAGATATAAAAGAACTTTTAACTTTTAAGAACTTTTATTATGCCCATGTGAATAATAATGATTGTCTGTTGTTGACCAAAAAGGAAAATTCTGTTAAGAAATAATTGGGCCTAAACTAATTACATATGTGGAATTGTTGTAATTGTTGTATATATGATGAGTTTCATTCATGTTGACCAAATAGTTTGCAAGAAATTATGAATTTTCCTCACATGGCCTAAATCCAAAAAATTGTTATATGGATTTTCTCGAAAAAAAGCTGGTTATGCATTTTTGTGGAAACTACTATATTCATAAGATATATTAAGTTTAGTAAAAATTAGATAAATTAGAGCAATTTTAACAGAAAATTAACATTATGTGTAATTTTTATATGTTAGGAGCCTGTAATAAGACGGCTAAGAGTAAAAAAAATAACGCCTAAGAGTATACAATTATGACTAAAGAAATTGTAGATATATTGGATGTTTGAAGAAATTCGGTCAAGCCGTTTAGGCTGAAGATACCATTACGGACAGAAGGACGGAATTCCAGAAACCACATTTTTGGGTTCCTCTATCATCGTAATCTTAGAATAGAATCAATAAAAATATCGAGGTCGAACATTTTTACCAAACAAAATTGTTCTCTTTGTAAGAGGAACTTAAAAACGTATATATAAATATTTGGCCAATTTTATTATCCTACTGCATCGCATCCGAGTAAATAAGCTCAGTACGATTTCGAAATGATTCGCTTTAACACTGAGAAACATATTCGAAATGGGCTGGGTTTAAAATTCTAGAAGGTTCAAAATTTCAAAGAAATCCTGATTAAATTTTTTAGCATAGGGTGTAGTGAAATATATTTTCCTTTTTAGTTTATCTATTATTTATATTTTTTTAGAAAATTGTGTTCTTAGTTAATCTTAGAGTTCGTATAACATCAGTTGCACACGTACGTATGAACTAGTCGTAGTTGCTTAGTACCTATTAAATATATTAAAATTCAAGAAAGAAATTAAAGTTTTTTTTCTTGGTTAAACAAAACAGAATTTTATAAAAATATTATCAAATCAAATTTTTTTATAAATTATTGATGAGCCACCAATTTTGCATCGTTTGTTTACCGTATGTGGTACCAGCATTTTTAGCATTTTTGAACCATTTTCAATAAAAATTAAAGTATATAGTTTAGTTAGCAGATATTCTAAAAAGACTAAGACGTTGGTTATTTCACAAGAAGATTGTTTTCAAAGCCTATAAAGATTAGATAAAAAAAAAAAACAGATTATTATAAAGGTACCAAGTTTCAATCTTGAGTTTTTTTACAAATTCTTTGTTTTGAGGTAGGTACCCTGAAATAAAAATGTATTTTTGTTAGTAAAAATAAATGTCTAATGCCCGGTTTCACAGTGGGAGCTTAATCCGTTGCTTAGCTAAGCAAAAAGCAGATCTTAAATTTGGTCTTAAGTTTTTTGGGTTTCACAGTCATCAAAAAAGTGTGGTTTAGCTAAGCCAAGTATAACAAGTCATTGTGAATAGTTCGTAGGTAATTTATTAGTTACGCACCTAAAACTATACACCAAACGGGAATATTCTGCGAATTTGACACAGTTACTACCCGAATGTATGGACATCACCCATTGAGTTATTCTCTACTACATCCAACAACCAATCAAAATTTCCTATGACAGAACTTAATTCAACACTTAAGCCATCAACATCGGGGGCTTAAGTTTTATCAACATTTAAGTGTGGTTACCTCTTAAGCCGGCACTGTGAAACACAAAGTTATGTTAAACCGCAAGTTAAGCTCCACGTGAGGCTTAAGCTCTCACTGTGAAACTGGGCATAAATGTTTTTTGTCGATATTCTGCATACAAAAGCAGTTGGGCGTATTTTTCAAAGATAGTTCCTTCTGTGCTTACACCTGACCTCAGCACTACCTGTTTCAGCATAAGGTTGCAGAAATTTCATTAAAGCGCATCTTCTTGTTGGAACTCAGTACATGCTTGGAATAATTTCAAGCATTCAGTATAAGGCGACATAGCTGTATCAATTTTAATGGAACCCCGAATTTCTTAATCGTTCTATAGAGGTCCAGCGACGAATACCTTAAAGTCGATAAAATGATTATGCATCTTGGTTGAAATTCGTTGGTGTTTTCCATGATTTGAAAATGTGTGCAAATTCGATCTATTGTGTATTACAGAAAGGCTTCATTAGTGTATGATCTGATATACTAAGGTTTTCCATAACATGAAATTTTTGCCCTCTATTTGAATATCATCTAACTATTTGATACATTTATATCAGCCTCAAAACATTCGTCGTAGATTAACACTATGTTTGTTGTTTTTGAAATGGAAACAGCGAAAATTGGGAGGGGGGATGTTATGATTGAATCAGGATTCTTTTGTTGTCGAGTCTAATCGTTGGTTATCTCTTTTGTTTTCAAAATTGTGAATGCGAATGCGAGGTTATCATTATGGAAGTATGCCTTCTTTTTACGCCACGGGACACCCTAGCAGTGATATGAATCGGTAAAGACAGGCACGGGGTCGTTTTGTTTGTAGCGAATATTACAGCCACCGTCTATCCAGACTTAGTTGATGGTTTGAGTCATCGATGGTAATCAATTAGAAGCGGCTACCTTCTTGTTTTTCAGTTGTTTTATAGTATGAAACTATATGTACTATCTACAAATATTTAGGGCTTCTTAAATCTATTGCGTAGGCATTCAAAACCGTATTAGGCATATGTGGTTATTCTTATTAATATTGCGTTTAAAATTTTATAATTTAAAACTTTCGATTTTCTCGTAAAAACCTCAAACGATTTTTATTATTTTTTTAAATCGCCTCTCATCACTTATATTTTAGGTCCCAATGTTACCATAAAAATGGTAATAATGGTAATACCTCAACCAATCATCGAAATTAGTTTTGCTCAAACTTTATACATTTTAAACAAATTGTTTTTTTTTTTTAATTTATCAACAAGTTTATCAGAGTTGTGTCGTACCATATATTTTTTTATTGTTTGCATGTGTTTCATTTCTCAAAAATGCTTGTATTTTTAATGTGAAATTAACAACGTGACAACGATGTAAACAGCAAGAGTGTATGGAAATATGCCCTTCAAAAAATAGTTCACGCATCATAACAATAACAAAAAAAAACATTAAGCGAAAATCCCATATTTACCTACCTACCACGAATAATCACGGTTAAAAGTTTTTGTAGGGTTTTCACTTGAGCGTGTAATTTTTTTCCAAGAAATATGTACATTTGGGTAATCGTTAATCTACACCGATTAATATTTAATCAATTTAAGATTGCATACTAGCACATTTCACAAAATTAGATTTATAAAATATAGGTACTCAAGATATGTCTTCGTGAATGACCTTTATTGCAATTTCGGGTTAGCGTGGACTAGGTACACCTCTCCCGGGATTCAAGTCTAACTAACAACAAAAAATCAATGAAAATCATTTTTCCATCCCTTTCCAGGGGCATTTTATTTTCAACACTCGAATGTATGCTTCTTCTTTGACATAAACAAAAATATAAATAATACTTGAATTAAGAGGATAAAAAACAAAACTTACCAATCATTAGCCAACCTGCCTGATCGGTGGACACTATCCGAGGCCCTTGAGTTTCACACCATACAAAATATCTTTCAAAATGGTATTCGTAGTATCAGAAATGGTGGTCCTTTACTCGTTGAATTGTGCTGTTTATTTTTTTTTAATAAATTGTAAGCAATAGCATAGGTATGCCTTTAAAGTACAAATTGTTTACTTGTTATTTTCTTCTATGTACACCGATATTAATTCATGTTTTTTCAACAATCAACACTTTATAGTACTCTGTCCAGTTGGTAGACACACTTCTCTTTTCTATCTGATTTACGGTACTGGAATATAAATTCGTCCTTTTCGCAATTGTGGACGGCAGCTTGTATTACAATTGTGGTTGCTTTTCCCTTTAAAATGAAAACGCTTTGAATTAGAAATGATAATGTAAAGCAAAATCAAATGTTAAGTTCACGGTTGTAATTAGAAATGAAATAAGGCTTTGGAGTTGTCATTAAGGGTTATGAAATACATTTATAGAGCGAGCTGCTACTTCTCGTCGTCGTTGGTCGCCGTCCTGAGCCATATCTCTCTGGCATATACGTAAGACGAGCGAATACACATGTATTTCATATTATCGCATCTAGGATATGTGTACGTGCACATTGTGCAGATTGTATAATCTCATTATATCCGAAAGGTAACCAGGTTTTTTCTATGTTTGTAACTCTGTGAAGGTTGATAGTGCTTTACAATTTTTTTTAATTGAAAAAACTGGATGGTAAACTAAAATAGAGCGAAAAAGAGAAAATCTCAACCACAAACTAACAGCTTTCCAAGTCAATAATTATGTTATTCACTATTTTTCTTTATATATACACATTTCTAAAGACATGCGCTACATATACATATGTACATTTGTACATTATGTGGGTACATTCATTTGGCTTAAGATTTTAACAGAAATCTATGTACGTATCCTTTTTTTTCCTTAAATTGTTTCTCTCATTGTCATGGAGTATGTTTTCCTTTTAAACAAATTCGCACCACACATTGACAAACTATTGTATCCATTTCGTTTATATTCATAAATCATTATATTCACCAAACAATAAAACAAAAAAAAAAACAGCGAGTCAAGTTAGAATCACGTTTGCGTTCCAATGCCATTCACAATTTAATCTTAAATAAAATGTTCGATTTGTTTCTATTTTCAATGAAACTTAAGAATACAGAAAAATAATAAAATCGAAAGAAATGCGCATTTTATTATCGAGAGATCTGAGTAATGCTCTTCATTTTCACACGAATCATTTTTATTGCGAACAATTGTTATATACGGGTATTTCACTTTAAAACATAATTATAGGTGGGTTGATTTTATTCATACTTTTCTTTTTCGCGTATCTATTTGTTTTGTTCAAACAAGTTCACAGATAAAAAGGAGAAAAAACGGAAAAAAGTTGTGTATGAAAAATTAAAAAAAATATAGAACTTTCGTTAAAGGGTATTCATCGCGTAAACAGCTGCAGTAAAAACCGAGTGACTTCTTATTGAAGAATTTTTATTCGAACTGGGTCTGGCCTGGAAAATTTGTATCTATTTAATGGAAACTTAGATTTTTGGGGACCTTTGCTGCTGGTCGTTGAGAAACGGATGCGCAGCGCACAGAGAGTGGTCGAAATTCCAGCCGACGATGTACTCTCAGTTTACAAAACTGGGCATAAAGTGCGCAGCTCCGGGAAATCCATATGATTTCGTAGCATATACAATACATATACATACACCTACAAGTTTTTGGAACACGCAAATTCAATAAGACTTTAAACATTCTCTTTAGCGATTTTGGTTTTTCTTTTTGTTGTTGTTATTTTATATGAAGTTATGGCGAAAAAGAAGAAAAAACCCCGTCCTGAGACATAAACACACTTCCAGAAAAGAGTTTTCTAGCAACTTGCGTAATATTTCGGTCGTCTGGATGAAGTCTCGAGGGTTGTATATTGCGAATGACTAAAAAGATGGTGGTTTTTCTTCTTCTTCTTTTTTTGTTGTTAAATTATTTTTAAAAATAAAGTTATTTTATACACTCCCAATATAACGGAATAAACAAATGAAAATAAATTTATCTATGAATGGATGGAGAATGATGTTTGTAATTTATAGATGAGAATATATCTTAGTAATGTGGTTATTTGGAAATAGATACACTGAGAACACGTTTTTTATTCCAATGAACAAGTTCACAAGCGTGGAATCTACAAGCAAGGTCGTTACATTTGAATATTCCGCGAATTAGAGGCATTGCGAAAATCCTTAATAAAACAGTGCCTTTCAAACTGTTCTAGTTATGTATTACTTTTTTTATTTAGATCAACGGTTTATTACAGCGTTGAAGGAGTACTTTGGAACTGCTCAAAAATGTTGCAAACTGTCGCAACTTAATCGTGGACTACGATATTGTCGCCTCATGATTTTTCGTCAATAAAGTTGAAAATTTATATAAAAAAGATATGTAAACACAATATTCAGGGCCCTCATTCCGTAAAGTGATTATCGTTTGACGATAACATTTCGACGGTAGATCTTGCATCACGTAAGATCAATATTCGTTTTTTCTGTAAGCGATATCACTTTATTTGGTTCACTCAAAACAATAATCGTCAAACCACAGACGATTATTGAGCGATTGCTCATGAGGTCTCGACTACCGTCTGAGTGATAATCGTTTTCAAAGTTACGGAATGACCCTCCAGCTTTTAAAAAATGCGTCTTATAACTGGCATAATATTTCTTTCAGCATTTAGCGTACTTCAATTTATAATTGGGTAATTCAACATAACAGTTTATCTATTAATTGAATTAACGATTGATTTTTGCCGTTACACAAAATAATTGAAGTATATTTTATGATTGACTTAACTAGTGAGCAATCTTTCGATATTGTTACCGAACTCCTTGTTGGCCAACGACTTAGTAATCCCATAAAATCCTAAAGCTTTAAATCGTATGAGCATGGTAGCCATGCGACCATTATGCAACTTCCCCCTCCAATTCTCTCTTCTTTGTCGCTGCAGTCCGGAATGTCCTTAGTAGTTCGAGTGAGGGCTTTACTACTGAATTGCCTTCTTAGCCCGAAGAAACAGCGAGATGTTGTTAAAAGTTATATCTGTAAATGGTGGCGTTCTGTCCAATACGTCGATGTTGTGTGTCCTTTCGTGTTGACAGCATATACTTAGTCTTACCCTCATTTACTGCTAAACCCATTTTTGCAGCTTCATTCTCTATACTATCAAACGTGGCTATGACATCACGTTGAGTCCTACCAATGATGTCAATATCGTCGGCGTATGATAGTAGTTGTACCGATTTTTGGAAAATTGTGCCTCTGGTGTTAGCTCGGGAGTTTTGCACAATCCTCTCAAGAATCAAATTGAAGAAGTCACATGACAGCGCATCGCCTTGCCTAAATCCTTTTTTAGTATCGAATGTGTCGGTGAGGTCGTTTCCGACCCTGATGGTGCAGCGAGAATTCTCCATCGTCATCCTACACAAACGGACGAGTTTGGGCGGTATACCAAAACAAGACATGGCTCTGTATAGTTCGTCTCTATAAATGCTGTCGTATGCGGCTTTGAAATCGATAAATTGGTGGTGTAACGCTGTAACGTTCACTATAGACTGTAGTTTTAAAATATTTAAGACATTAATTATTGTAATTTAAATAAATAATTTAAATAATAATACAAAAAAAAATAAAAATAACCCGGCATAAACAAAAATTAATTTCGTTACTTTCAAAATTAAACGTACCTATGCATCATTACCGTCATAATTAGTTTGATAAAAGTTCGCCATAAGAACATTTCCTTATTAAGCTTCAGTTTTGATATTGCTATCCTCACTTCACTTAGATTGGCTAGTTGGTAGTTTTCGCTGTTGTCGCCATACTTGACCAATAGGTCAATGTTGTCATGTGCATCCAATTTTGCCCAAAAATAGCCTTTCAACATGACAGCATTGTGAACTCCATTGACCGCAAACGGTCACGTTTTGTGAATGTAGTGGAGTCTCTTAAAGCACATGTGGGTTTGTTGCTATCCAATAGCGCAATTTTGATTATTGTTATTAATCAAAAATGGGCTTCATCTATGAAGCTGATTTTTCATAGAAATTCAGGATAAGTTTTGTCATATAAAATAATGAAGAGGCTTAAGTACGTGAGTTAAATTTATCTTGTAAGGGTGTATCCCAAGATTCCTAATTCTTGTGAATGCAGTGGAATTGGAAATTTTCGGTTATTTTGAACTGAAACGCGGTACTTCAGTACCACTGCCTTGCCTAACTAGCGCAGGAACATTCAATAGTAAATATGATGACTCAAATCAATCCACTATACGACGCACATGCTTAACGCATTGTTTTGATGGTTAAATTTATTAAAGGCAAATTAAATTTCCAGTTAGTAATTGATCAATTACTTTTGAAAAAAATCATCGATTTTGAAGCTGCATAACAGTGAACAAAATACAGATTAACATCTATTTTTGGTATTCAGGCCAAATAACCGAAAATAAAAATTAAACATTGTGACCTCAATCTAACTGAAGGCAGTTAGATAGCTATGGATTGGTTTACCCCGGATTGTAGCGCCACTTAAGAAATTCTTGCTACCAGATTTCGAACACTATATTTTAACCCTCAAAATAATTACTTAATATTGCAGAAAAATGTTCAATAACGAGATCGAGTAAATTCAGATCCAAAAGTGACGTTTCAATCAGTTTATTAAATAAAACATTCATATTAAAATGTTTTAGAAAGATGTATACTCGATTCACATCATACCACCAGCATCTAATGTCGAAGAACAATGGCAACAAGCCATTAGAAGCCATTAGATCAGCCGCAACTGATGTTCTAGGTTTCTCGCGGCCACCAGTAAGAAACCTCTGGTTTGAAGAGGAATGTATCTGTACTCTTTATTGACATTTGATATTTTAAATTATATTTAACTATCTGCATCAATTATGAATGCAAATACTGCATCAATACTGACCATATCGTTTGGTAAATACAAACATCAAGACATATATTGGGAAGGAGATAATGGATTATCTAAATGTCTGATTGTTACACAGTGTTCACAACAGTGAACAAATATATTAAATTATCAATTAATAAATATTTCAAAGAAAAGCAGACTAAATATTTACCAGCGCTCAGAATAGTTGTTTTCAGTACGTGGAAATGTCCCTCTGAAATGGAATGTTCGCATGTTACATATAACCTGATTGATAAATTGTCATAGGTAGTTGTGTCAATTATAATCAGAGAAAATATAAAATAAAATTGAAAATCAATGAGAAAGTATTATAATAGGCACTTTTGTGCTTTCCAAAATAACCCTGTAAATTTCAAACATGCCTCATCAAAATTGATTGTAAATGTTTTTTGCATTACAAATCCTTCGAAGAAATTATCTGCCTATTAACATATGAGGATACTGCATTGTTAAGGCATTGTATCTTATTTAAGTAAGTGGATATCATTATATTTAAAAACAATTAATGATAATAGATAGCTGCTCTTCTGACCAGTTTAAGTTAAATATTAGTATTCAATAGGGAAGTCACTAAAGAAAGTTACTTCTAAGTAAATTTTCGTACTCTTAGATCTGTGTGTAGTTTTTTTTTTTTTTTTTTTTAAATTCATTTTTATTTTTCATTAACTTATAACTAACTTACATGCTAGACAAAAATTAATAAAAACTAGCCTACTTATCTACTAACTTAACTAACTTACTTGTCCTCTGCGGAAACCCTAAATTAAATACTAACAACTTAAAAACTAATGCCTTTCGGCCTAAAATCTAATATTATAATTTTATTTTGTTATATATATATGTATTTATTTGTACCAAGAAACATTTGAAAAAAAAACTTGGTTTTGTATCTTTTTTTGATTTTATTTACTTACTTACTACTTAAAACTACTTATGAACTAATTAAAAATACTTAGAAACTAATTAAAACTACTTAAAAATAACTTAAAAACTAGAACAGCCACAGCAAGCATTTTTGTATTTTTTTTTTTTTTATATTTTTTTTTGTATTTTTTTTTTTTTGTTTTTTTTTTTTTGTGCCACCCCGACTGTTTTACCTAACTTAACCTTAAAACCTTCGAATTACGTAAGTCGGCCATTTTTCACTTTAAAGTCAACTATCTATATCAAGTCTTGCAGCCACCACAACAGGCTCTCCTGTTGCCACCTACTCCGACGGTCCCAATCGGACACACTCCTGCTGAACCGCAGGCGCTCTCCTCCGCCCTGAGCGACTACGTCTCGGTCGTACAGGAGCCGCCTATCCATAGTTCGTCGGAAGACGTGGTAGATTAGCGGAACCGCCGATCTGTCCTGTATCAGCCCTCGACTATCCAAAAATAGGAAAGCTTCAGGCGGAATAAAGCCGCTTAAACGCGCACTTTCAAAATATTCATCATTGGGGTAGAAGGCCCCAAAGATGAGACTATTGCTCGAGGTCATCGCTCTTGCCGCGTGAAACCGAATGAGTTTCACCAGAAAATTGTCTATCCTGTTTATGTTGGCCCCGTTGTATAGGACCTGGTTGGAATAGTATTTTGTGTAGTCAGATACTGGTGTTCTGTGAAGTCCAAGGCAGCTTCTCAAACACTGCCTCTCAAACACCCGTATCTTTTCCATTTGAGATGGGGCAACGTTGAACCACACCGGGCACCCATAGGCAATCATCGGTCTGATAAGAGACATGTAGCAAATCACCTTCACCCTGCTCTCAAGACGGCTGCTATAAAACAATCGTCTTGTCAGGGCAAATGCTCCCCTAGCTCTCGCCAGAGCAGCATCTACATGTCTTCCGAAATATAGATACTGATCCAGCCAGATGCTAAGGTACTTTACTACACTTTTGCTCGCCAGTGGATGTCCGTTTGGTCCAACGATCACCAGCTTGCGCCAGTTCTTTCTCGTATCCCTAGAGGCCCTAGACAACGGTGTCCTAAACAGGATAGTGTCCGATTTCTGAAAGTTGATTTTTAACTTCCAGTCATCACAATATCTCTGGATCTTATCGAAGTCCCGCTGCAAAAGAGTTCGGATGACCTCGACAGTAGGTGCTGATCTGTACGCGATAAGATCGTCCGCATACGCAATTGCCTGAGTAAGACTACCTATCATATCGCTGGTGTAAATGCTGAAGAGAATCGGCGAGTTCACCGCTCCCTGTTGCAGACCATTTTTAATGAAAAATTCGGTGGTAGAAGTTACATTGCCACTTTTGACAACAAACGTTCTACCAGTCAACATGTCATGAAGCATATATAGTAGTGGTTTACTTATGCCAAGTCTGGTCAGCTTTAGATAGAGGCCCTCTAGCCATACGGTGTCGAAAGCCTTCTCCAAATCAACCAGACATGCACCCGTGCACTGTTTTTTCGCTTTGTTCCATTGTATATCAGAGACGAGTTTGGAGGCGGCATGAATACAGTCATGTCCGGCCTTGAAACCAAACTGGTTCTCTGGTATAATATTGTTGTCCTCAGACCACTTGAACAGAGCCCGATTGAGAATCTTTTCGAATACCTAGCTGATACTCGGAAGGAGACTTATCGACCGGAAATTTGCCGGATTGGAGTTGTCCTTTCCCTTTTTCGGGAGAGGATGAACCACCGCCGTCTTCCAACGCACTGGATAATATGCATTATTCAGCGCGTTGTTGAACAGCGTGGCGTAAATGTCCACAGCTTCAGGGGGTAAGTGTCGCAGTACAATGTTGGATATACCATCGACTCCCGCTGACTTCTTTTTCTTTATGGAATCGAAGATGGTCTGGAGTTCCACCTTCGAAATTAACAGGGGACTAGACCCACTTCGCTCGGCGACTATGGCGTTTGCCAAGTTTTCGTCATCGAACCGCGTGAAACCGCGGTTCTCAGATCGCCATTGCGTTATGTCATTTCTGAGGTAGAAGTGATGGAGCAGGGCATTGTTTTCCAGGATGCGGTTCGGGCGAATGCTATCATTCACCTTATACACTTCCTGAAAAACAGCCCCCACTGCCTCCACTTTCTCCTGAGGATCTTCAATAACATAGAAATCGTCGTTGAAGACGGCTTCCCCTGGATCTGTGTGTAGATCAACGTTCGTATGTACCATTAATTCGTCATGGTTTTTTTGACATAACAATTAAGCGTCAAGAGAATATAAAGGTCCAATTTTCTTCTTTTTTTTTATATCAAATAAAGGTTGATCGTCCTTTTTATTAGTTTTACATACCGGAGATACTATTTCGTGAGCATGGTTTGTTTTATGAATCATATAATTATACAGGGTGACCCATGAAACAGGCTAGAAAAAAATGTTTTTTTCTTCGAGTAGGTTATAAAAATGAACACTTGGGATGCTGAGACAAGTATTTGAGTCGTGCGTTGCTATTTCAAATGGATTCAGTACTTGCAAGGAAAGTTTCAGACCACCTTTAGTGGCACTCCTTCGAGCAGATGAACCATAATGAGGCTGGTAACCCCGATTGACCATGAGATGGAATTTTACCCAGTCGACACACAATGTGGTGTGCAGTTTCGTCAAATTGCCTTTTAATTCATACATTTTTTTGAGGAAATCTCTCGCACTGCAACTGTCACTGGAGACTTACTAACTTACTTAAGTGGCGCTACAGTCCGGGATGAACCTGGGCCTCAACCAACATGCCTCTCCAGCGCCGTAGAGAAGGACTGGGATAATCAGGGTCTTATATAGGATAATCAGGGTCTTATATAGGATCTCCTTAGTAGTTCCAGTGAGGGCTTTACTACTAAATTGCCTTCTTAGCCCGGAGAAACAGCGCATGAGTAATTCTTCGTTTGATTTCTGACGAGATGTTGTTGTCAGAGTTAATAGCGGAGCCGAGGTAGACAAAGTCCCGTACTACCTCAAATTTATATCTGTCAATGGTGACGTTGGAGTTTTGCACAATCCTCTCAAGAATCAAATTGAAGAAGTCACAGTCACAGAAGTGACAGCGCAGCGCCTTGCCTAAATCCTTTTTTTGGTATCGAATGTGTAGGTGAGGTCGTTTCCTGATGGTGCAGCGAGAATTCTCCATTGTCATCCTACACAAACGGACGAGTTTGGGCGGTATACCAAAACTAGACATGGCTCTGTATAGTTCGATAAATAGGTGGTGGGTATCGATTTGGACTTCTTGGGTTTTTCCAGGATCTGCCGAAGTGTGAAAATTTTATCGATTGTGGACTTTCCTGGCCTAAAACCACACTGATAAGGGCTGATCAGGTTGTTGGTAAACGGTTTCAGGCGTTCACATATTACGGCAGATAGGATCTTGTAGGCGATGTTGAGCAGACTTATGCCTCTGTAGTTGGCGCTATTCAGAGGGTCTCCTTTTTTGTGGATCGGGCAGACGATGCTGAGGTTCCATTCTTCAGGCATACTTTCATCCGACCAGATTTGGGTTATGAGTTGGTGGATGTTACTTACCAAGTCACCTCCTCCAGCTTTATAAAGCTCAGCGGGAAGGCCGTCGTTTCCGGCGGCCTTATTAAGCTTGAGTTTAGATATTGCTATCCTCACTTCACTTAGGTCGGGTGGTTGGCAGATTTCGCTGTCGTCGCCAATATTTAATGGTCGTTCTGCCTGACAGCGGAATGTTGTTCGTCATCGCCGTTTAACAGTCTGCAGAAGTGGTTCTTTCATATCCTCAGCATCGACTGTGTTTCAACTATGATATTTCCTTGTTCATCTCGACAGGATTCTGTTCCAGCCTTGTATCCTGGCTTGGACGTTTTACACTTTGGTAAAACTTGCGAACATCGTTCCTGGAGTGGCACCTCTCAATATCCTCGATCGCGCGCTTTTCTTGCTCTTTTTTCTTCTTTCTGAAAAGCCGATGTTCTTACCTTTTTCTTTGCCTATAGAGCTCAATGGCAGCTCTCGTCATAACCTGCAGCTTAGCCTTGTAGACCTCGTTCTTGGCTGCGAGCATCTGTCGGCATTCCTCATCAAACCAGGGGTTTCTTGCTGCTGGCCGCGAGAAACCTAGCACATCAGTTGCGGCTTATCGAATGGCTTGTTGGCATCGTTGCCATTGTTCTTCGACATTAGATGCTGGTGTAAATCGAGAGGTTAAGGGATACGCGTTGCGCGAGGTCTTGGCGGTCTCTGGCGATTTCAGTCTTTCGACATTAAATTTTTTCAAAGTATTTCTGGTTTGTTGTAGCGCGTGCGTGGTGGATATCCCCATCCTTACCTTGGTTACAACAAGGTAGTGGTCCGAGTCGATGTTTGCCCCTCGGAATGTTCGGACATCCAAAATACTGGATGCGTGCCTCTTGTCTATCGCAATGTGATCAATTTGGTTGACCGTTCGTTGATCTGGAGACCCCCTTATGTATATCGAGGTGAGGAAACCGTGTGCTGGCTATAGTGGCATTTCGTTCCGTAGCGAAGTCAATTTATCCTAAGTCCGTTACCAGACGTGTTGTCGTGTAGGCTATATTTTTCGACAGTACTGCTAAAGATGTCTTCTCTTCCTACCTTTGCGTTAAAATCTCCCAGCACGATTTTAACATCGTACTTTGGTAGTCGCTCATAGGTTTTTTCGAGGAGCTCGTAGAAGCAATCCTTAGTTGCATCATCTTTTTCCTCAGTCGGAGCATGAGCACATATAAGGCTTATGTTGGCGAATTTGGCCTTGATGCGGTTTGTTACAATTCTTTCGCTAATGTCTTGGAAACATAAGACTTCTTGCCTAAGTCTGGCACTTATAACAAATAGTCGCTTTTTCTGCTCACTAACACGGTCCATAGTAGAGTTTTTCATCCTCTTTTGCCCGGCCCATCCCATCGTATTTCCTGGATAGCAGTAATGTCTGCTTTGTAGCAGTTTAGAACTTCCGCTAGTTGTTGGCCTGCAGCTCTCCTGTTTAATGTTCTCACATTCCAGGTGCAGATACGAACGTCGTTGTCCTTTTTTCGTTTAGCATGGTCGTCAACAATTATATCAGTCCTTTCCGAGGCTATTGGTTGCTTCGAAACATAGGCTTATTTTATATGGATGGGTAGTTTACCCAAAGCACAACCCCCAACCTGGAGGGCCAGGCCCTTGTTTTGACCCTAGGACAGCGGGCCGGAAAAATATGTCGAAGCAGCTCATATAGGGATTTCACTACCAGTTCGATCAAACTGGGGCTGTAGGCGCCACCGTTGACTCCATCTAGGGAATTCCTCCGCTGCCGCCCGAGAGTGAGTGCCTTAGTAAGAGGACACTCCTTCCCCCTCTCTCGTTTGCTGCCACCAACAACCCTCCACAGGGGTTTATTACCCCATCTCCAGTCGAGGTACTAGGCACCCACCAGTCACCAGTGTGGAGGTGAGAGTAGAAGTTGATAGTGAGAGGCTAGAGTGAGAACGCTTGTGTTCTCATGTAATCGCATCACTATCCTTAAACACCGGTTAAACTTGACTAGCGAGCAGAATTTAAAATTTAAACTGTCTGTCAAATATAACCCTGAGATCTTAAACTTCTTCCGTACGCTGTAGTCTAAGATCAATCATACAGTGTGTGTTTTATGTTCCAGGTGGATTTTATTTGGTTGCCATTTTAGTGTGAATGAAATTTGTCAGTTGCCATTCAACATTCGTAGATAGTGGACTATAAGAAGTTATTATGGATCATCTAATACAGCAACAATGTGTTGAAATTATTTAAACATTTTATTTAAATAATTTTAAATTTTGGCATAAAACGATAGAAATTTTACGAGAAGTTTTTCTTGGCCAAATAATATTAAAAAGGGGTGATATCGTTTGGCCCCTCACGATCCCCTGATTTGACGCCTCTCGATGTTTTCTTATAGGGATACTTGTCATGTACTTGTGACCAACATCATATTTTAATAAAAAGATCATATAATCAATCAGTAAAATATAAATTATAAAATTGTATTTCATTTAAAATTTATTGTAAATAGGTTTTTATGATCTGTGACTTGTAAATCGAATTCCGAACTAATGCTCTGAACCATTTTAATGAAAGACTATTTATTTCAAATACTAAAACTATATATTATGAAAAATATTTGCGCTTTTATTTCTTAAATCTCCCAAAAATATATTTACAAAAAAAAACCGACCCGGAATATAAATCGCACCCTGTATAATAATCATTAACTATAGGTATTAGGTACATTTATAAAGAATGCAGTAAAAATCTTACATTTCAAGATGTTAAGCTCCATAGCCATGCCGACTATTTATTCGGACTATTTATATCAGTCTGTTTTTTTTACAAATATGGTTTTATTTATTTATTTTCCTGAGAATAATTTGGTCACGTATGTTAAACTGAATACTTAGTTTCTTTTGAATATGTCTACGTTGGCTTTTATTAAAATTACTGCGTTTTATTGAATTGTTTAAGGTAACTATGTAAGATTTGAATCAGCATACATAGCCTTAACCAAGTCTTGTGAACAAAAACAGGACATTTTCGTCTGCCTGGCATCTCTTGAAGAAAAATATCAAGACTCAACAATAAAACAACTAAAATTCTAAAGAGATTCATATGCACACTTTATTCGAAGAAAAACTTATTACATTTAAAAATCAAAAAGGTTGTCTTCGTTAGTACATCGGATAGAAATTGCTTCTCGTTTTATTATGTCCACCGCGGATACCTGCAATAAAATGCGACAATCAACTCTTTAAATACAGTAAACAATATTTATGAATTTTTTTATATAAACATTCACAACGAGCGGGTGTTATTTAAAATGTGTTGACTTATTATTAAGTATGATTTTTTATGATTTCACCAATTCCTTTCCTATTTTATTTTTATATCTCCTCTTCAGAGTTTAAGTTTAAACGGTCAATGATCTTTTTTGGAAAATATATGAAGAATTGTATACTAGAAAATAAACCCGACCTTCCCTGGCTGAAAATCATTACATATCGACCATTCCCAAACCCATATTTCACCACTCGACATGATCCTTAAAAATAGCACTACCCGACCTAAGTTGATTTTTGCTGGTGAACATTTATTCTCTGTACCCAAACTCTAATCATGACTAGAGGGATTTACTTCACATTTTATATACGAGTTTTTTTTTTGGATTTGGACCTTTAATAGTCCAAAACTAAATTGCTCCATATTACTGGATTGACTCAAAATTTCTGGAAAACCATTTTAAATAAAATTAATATAACAAGATATATAATTACAAAATTAAAGTTTTTCTTTAACAAAAAAAAAACGAATCATATCTTAAAGTTTGTTGACCGATAAACATTTCATTTGGTCCATTTAGACAAGTTGGTAATTAGTCAAAAGGTACTAGGCCTTAGTTCCAGATAAAATATTTTTTTTTTCATAGATTTCCCTGCATGGTTAAACGCTTAAAATTAATTAACTTAACATTTAACCATCCCACTTTGCTTTAAATATTAGTATTTGCACTAAATTTGAAAATACATCAACTGCAATTAAAACTTACACTTTGGACATGTTTCAATTCAAGCTTGAAATTCTTAAAGAGTGCAATTCTTTGCAAACTCATAACGGAATGTAAGCGAGTTTTGGCATTAACATCAAGTAGTCTTAATAGCACATCTTTTCCATCTGTATCAACCGCATCTAGTTCGTCTGGTAAAAATTGTTTTATTGATGTGTTAGGAATGTCGTCGTCAGAACATGCTAGCGACTTTATTATTTCTTCAATATTTGGACCCTGTAAAAAAATAAATTTCATTTCCAACATTAATACCTCCGTTTCATAAAAAAATGGATTATTTTAACAATTTGACTTTTGACTTCATTGTTATCTTTTTATAAATATTTATAACAAAATATAAATAGATCACAAATGTCCGTGCACGATAGCGGAACCCACAATTTTATGATAAATCCGAAGAGATGAGTTGATATCAGCTTTTCATGATGATTGATACTTGTATATGATTTGTCAGACGTTGTCTAGGCTAGTGAAAACAATAACTATATAGTGTTGCTACCTTTTGGGAATCGAAGACATTTTGCGCGATAGTTCTAATCAAACCAATTTGCTACAGAGTTCTTTTGTATACATTTACTTAAAAATTATTATAGTTCAACTTATTTAACTGCAAAAAATCTGACTACTTGCGTGTTCTAGCCTTAACAAAACGTTATTGTGTTATTTGCGATAAATCACTACCAACCAACGAAATAATTCAAATAAATTCGCATAACCTTTGGAGTGGTTAAAGGCTAGCAAACGTAAAAATTCCGTAGTCAAAACATGAATCGAAATACAATAATTACGAATAAGAGTTACCGTAATTAAAACATAAGTCCAGTTCAGGATGAAAAGTACACAGCGCTAGTTATGTGGGCTTTCCTACAACGACCTAGTCCCTTTAAGGTCCGAGTAGTGAACATTATTAACATATGACAATGAAACATAGAGCTAAATCATCTCTTTAGGTTTATGTGAAAAGACATACAAAGCGAGATCCAAGTGCTTCTTTAATAACAGAGATAAAAAAATCTCGTCTGAAATTGGAGTGCGTTCAAAGCTTTTGCGAAGTAAAAGAGCACCCAAATAGAAATAAAAAGCACAGAATGCTTCTGTAGGAACTGCCTCAACGGCTGCAGCTACGAATCAAGCTTACCAGATCTATAAAAAGGCCATGCATCCGGTATTTTGGATTGTCAAAAATTAAGAGCAATGCACATTGACATCAACGTCTTTCAAATATGCCAAGACCCTAAACATTTCAGTCCTGCTTCGTGGCGCTGAATAAAAGGAATGAAGAAATCATTAGTCATTCAGATATGAGCCATGACTATGAAAATTCAAAAACAAATTTTACAATCTAAACAGCAAGATAGTCTTGGTCGTACGAATTTGGCATTAAATGTTTTAAATAGTTAGGGCATGTAGACCGACAGCATTATTCATAAATACATTATAAGGAGTGTATAAAGTTATGCACTCCTTAAAACGCCTCTAAACGCAAAAACCTTATTCATAAAACTAATAAAGGGTGGTTGAATTTCAAGGGCCGATGTTGATTTTGAAGAAAACACAAATTTTTAGGATATTTTTGTCATTTTTGTTTATTATGATAATATTGGTATGGTTCAATTATGTATGGAACAAAAAATATCGGCCAAATGACCGCCGCGACCTCGGCGGCATACTTCCATCCGATGGTCCAAATTTTCGATGACGCTGAGGCATAATTGAGGTTCTATGACGTTAATGTGCCGAATTATCTCATCCTTTAGCTCTTGAATTGTTGCTGGCTTATAGACTTACACATTTTCCCCAAAAGAAGTCCAACGGTGTCAAATCATATGATCTTGGCGGCCAATTGACATCGCCAAAAGATAACACGGCCAATGAATTTGTCGCGCAAAAGAGCCATTGCTTCGTTAGCTGTGTGGCAAGTGCCACCGTCCTGTTGTAACCACATATCGTCCACATCCATATCTTCAAATTCGGGGCATAAAAAGTTCGTTATCATCTCACGATAGCGAACACCATTCACAGTAACTGCCAGACCGGCCTCATTTTGGAAAAAATACGGCCCGATGATGCCGCCAGCCCATAAACCTCACCAAACAGTCACTTTTTGTGGGTGCATTGGTTTTTCGACACTCACTCTTGGATTATCATTCGCCCAAATGCGGCAATTCTGATTATTGACGAATCCACTGATGTGAAAATGTGCCTTATCACTGAAGATGATTATCTTTGAAAATTGATCATCCACAGTTACCATTTCTTGCCACCATTCTGACCATTGACGACGCTTAAAATAGTCAAGAGGCTTTAGTTCTTGAGTCAATTGCACCTTGAAAGCGTGTAAATGCAAGTCTTTATGCATAATGTTCATCAACGACGAGCGTGAGAGGTGCAATTGTTAGGCACGACGACGAGTTGAGGTGGACGGCTCTTCAACCACACTATCGCGAACAGCAGCAATATTTTCTGCAGTACGAGCTGTACGAGTATGTACTGGTGTTTTCACATCTCCTACAGACCCGGTTTGCTCAAATTTTTGCACGATTTTTCCGATTGTACGCACATTTGGACGATTAAATTGTCCGAAAAAATCACGAAGTGCACGATATGCATTTTGATTTGAACGCCCGTTTTCATAATAAGCCTGAATAACTTTAACGCGTTGCTCGATTGTGTATCTTTTCATGGTTCAAATTGAATTAGTCAGAAATTGAGAAATGTGAAATTCAATGCAGAAAAAAACTTGACGTTTAGGTGTGGTTCACATTCAACATCGGCCCTTTAAATTTAAACACCAATTACAATAGAGAATAGAGGTTTCATATCTTAAACGCGTCTGATGGTTGAATAGTGCCTGTATAAGGGTATTTAATTTTTTTTAATTTCTATTTACACAGACGGCTGAGCATTAGGATTAGGTTAGGTTAGGTTTACGGGTTGGTGGAGTAGAGGATTCTCTATTCCGCCACACTTAGGTCCATGTGGACCCATTGTGATACCCTTGGTTGGATTACGTCCTTCCTTATCGTTACTACGGGTTACTCCACTCTATCCAGCCATCCTGATGTTCGTAGGAACCTGTAAAGATAGGGCAATGGAATATCGGAAAGCTCTTGGATGTCTTGGAAATAGTAGCTTCCAAGTGTTCTGTTCCTCAGGTGACAGAGATTCGGGCAGTGAGAGAGGAAATGAGGTGTATCGCCGTGTGTTTCCTCATCGCCGCAGCCTCTACAGATATCGTCATCCTTGAGATTTAATTTCATTGTATGGGTTCTGAGAAAGTTGTGACCAGTGAGAGCCCCTACCAGTTTAGATAAGGTGCTTCTGTCGTACCGCAAAAGTTTTTTGGTCCGGTTTCCGTTGTATTCTGGCCAGAGCTTCCGAGATATTTCGCAGGTATTCAATGACTTCCACCTGGTATTGGCTTTCATTCGGGTTTTGTATTCCACTCTTTCTCTGAGGTTACAGAGTGGTGGTTCGACCGTTTGTAGTGCCTGGTCATGATCTGTAGCAGATAAAGCATTAAAGCATTAGGATTACCAAAGGTTCAATTGTAAGTTGAAAAAAATCGTCTAGGGTATTTTTGTATTTTAGCAGCTGTGTTTCACTGTTCAAATACTAATTCTTCTTTACCTACAGACTCAACATTGTAAACGATGTAAATGAGTGAACATAAGTCACCTAAATGTTATAAAAATGTAGAAAACAAAGTTGTCACCATTAGCCATAAAAATGATCCCTTTGTAAATCTGGCGATACTGAATAAAGGCTGTATAAATACTTATGCACTGTATAACTATACAACCGTTGAGATGTGTTTTAGTGAAATCTAATGAACGAGGGGGCGAATATACACCAATACTTTGACCATAAGTATTCCCTATCGAACTGGAAGTGTGCAACTAGAGGCAATTAGCAAAGGACCTATTTAATTGTAAAAGCGTAATAGTAAAGACTCATGTTCACCCCAAACTCTAGCGCCAATTAAATAAATGAATTTATCAAAATGACCAATGGAAAGTTATAGTTCCGTCGGTCAGTGCGGAAAACATAGCAAGACCACTTCCGCAGAGTGCAGACTGAAAAACGGCGATAATGACCAAACTTCCGTTGTAAGGGAAAGCAAAAACTACGGTCCACTCGACCTAAACAAAGTGACTATCCAAACTAAAGCTTAATAAAATAGCCGGAAATGACAGCCTTTCTACCGAGCTGTATTTTTAAATCAAGTGAAAGTATGCATAGTTTTTGAAAAAAAAAACTGTCTTTAAACTCAAAATTTCTGAAAAAAAGATATAAAACAAAGTTTAAATTGTATTTTTTCAAAACTCTAATATGATATACCTACATATTAGTTTTTTTTCTGAAATTCGTTGCTCTAATTGATTCTTTATCAAAAACTGAAAACTGTAAACGAAAGTCAGTCGGCTTCAATTCTTGAACGAGCTGTATCTATTCTTTACGCTTTTAAACCAAGATCACACTTCAAAATACGCCACAACGTTCAATAAAAGATGCCCAAACCTTGAAAACAGCGACGAATTGATTGGCCATGGTCTTCACGATCACTCTCTGCTGCTACGCAGCAATATTCTCATTATTGCGGGCTCTACGCACTCTGGTTGTTGGATGAATGTCCAATATTGTAAAATATGACGAGCAACTCTATAACAATTTTTAACTTAGTATTCATTTTTTAAATCCGTTTCCACATATAGTAAGGGTTGTTCTGGCGTTAGTCCATTCATAATGAAATGGCAATGCACACTGAACAGTGAACACAAACGTGTATGACGTTCGTGTTCAGCTTGCAATAATGAGAATATTGCTGTACCGTAGCATCAGGGAGGGATCGTGAAGACCATGATCAATTGATTCGTCGCTGTTTTCAATGTTTGGGCATCTTTTATGGAACGCTGTGGTGTATTTTGAAGCGTGATCTTGGTTTAAAAAAAAGCCAGTTGACAAATAATAACTTAAAAAAAAACGCTAGATATTGAAAAAAATACCTATTTTTCCAATCTCACCCAGGGAACATCGTTAGAAAGCGATTAGATGAAAATCAAATGTAAACAACATTTGAGCTTCGGAATGGTCTAGCCGAAAATACATCTTTGTCGAACTTTGTCCCTTTTGCCATTTGCGTTGTATTTGTACAATAAAGCAGACCGTAAAGAATCATGATTTTGAAAAAAATAATGCCTTTAATAAGCATCCCAATTGAGATTTTATGAAAAAAGTGAAAAAAAAAAAGTTCATTACACATATAAGTTAAAAAAAATTCCAATGACTCTTTTGACTCTTATTCAACCCCTATGCAAATCAAATCACTTAAATCTTCTCCAATTAGCCTTGATAATCGGCTGACAACGCACGGAAATGTTCATACACAGTAACTGATCGCACATCATGTCGTGAATTGAATACCAAAACTGAGTCAGCCGCAGACAAATGCTCCAATGAACTCAATTCCATCAATTCCGACGACGAAAAGAAAAAAGACCATCCGCACACACTGATTATTTAATTTCCATTAATGCAATAATAAGAAAATAAGTTGCACATACCAGTGTCATTTCTACGTCATAACGGAAACTTTTTGATCTCTCCCTACAAGGCCCATTATTCAATTTGCAATATTTAGTATACACCCGTACTATCATATAAATGTTACGAGTACGAGCACAAGTCCACGTGACCTTTGCTGTAGCAGTATGAACTCTAAATGAAAAGATCAACCACAGAACCAGTGTTTACGGTCTAGCTTTATCCAAATCCTAACAATGCCTACAAGTCGTACCGGAAAATAATCCCCAGGCCATACCTACACTACGGGTACTATTTCTACTACCGAAGACCTTTAGCCAGTGCAGAGACAAGACGTGTATGTGTGGACTATACTGTATGTACGCATTTAGATTTTCACTCTACTCTACTAATTTATCGCATTCTTTTTGTAAAGTGGTTGATGATTTACATATTCAACTTGTAGTCTGTGCAAATAGAGAAGAATCCCGACCAAGCCCCCTAATAATGGGTACCCAATCCCCACAAGCTCTCAAACTAAATGTTCGACTAAGATTCACCGAAATATACTCGTATCCGTAGTTCGTCGTCGTGTTATCACAAGCCACTGAATACATCAGCATTTCATTGTGGAGTTCCTATATTAGGTCTGGGTATGTATCTGTGTGCAGCGGTATTATTAATCAAAACTAACAAAGAGATTCAAAAAGACACAACATATAACAAATAAAGATCTCATCCATGGCGTATATATACCGACTGAAAGCGGAAAATCTCTTCAAACGGATTATAAACCGACTACCGTGCACAGCTTATCCGCGCATATTCGTCACACACCGTATCGTAGAACATTCTGGAGTTAATCCTACAGGTTTTTATTGTAATTTTTTGTTACAATATCTTATTCGGGTGAGTTCAAGCTACTTGTGTGATTTAATATTTGTCCTGGTTTTGTTTTACTGCTCTTCCTTGCATTCAAACGTCGAGTGATCCGTGAGTTTAAAAAAAGACACAGTTTTGCTAAGAGAATGGACTGTTTTAAGTGAAACGTTAATTTGTGTGTTTTCAGGTTAAAAATGTTTTTTTTTCTTTTTGTAACAGTGAAATAAACGTATGAAATTTTAAAAATAATTTTTGATTTCGTAATATTTAAAAAAAATATATATATAACTGAAATAAAAGTGCGTATACGAATCCTAATCTACATATTAGTTTCAACGCCGATTCACATTGTGATACGCAATTTTCAGGCGGCAAAAAAAGGTCGACACAACAAAACGAAAAAAAAAAACTATAAAAATCTGAAATTGTTCAAATTAAACTACAATCATTATGAAAACGCTTCAATTACATTTTTTTTAATTTAATTTTCACATTAAATCTGTTCAACATTTTTTTTAAATGATGCTTATAAAAAATATAATTTTGTCGAATATTTAATCATAATTATAATTTTCTGAAATCATGCTCTATTTAGGAAACAATTATATTCATAAAGTAGCTAGATGACAAATATTGTCTTATTGGCATCTGACCATTTTTTGAATAAGAAGGACTATCCGTACAGTTTAAATCGTAAAGGAACTCATGTATACTTGTTATATTGTATGTTTTCAAATATAGGAACTTAACTTTAAATGATGTATTTGCTAGTCATTAGTTAATGAATTTTCTAAAATTGTGTACCTACATCAATCACATTTAGCGATTTCCCAAGCGCCATGGTTTGGAAACGCCATTTTGTAGATCTCAACAATATTAACACATAAAAGGTTGACTCCTTAGTTCAAAATTAATTGAAATCCCATTGAAAAATTTTAAAAACATAGACTACCAGAATTCCATCAACTAAATACCGACAAAAATCTCGATTTAGAAAAAATGAAAACGCATTAAAATATTGACTAAGAAATGTTGACAATAAATGCCGACATTTGCATAGTGGACATATACAGCCGTATTTTTAAATAAATTTAAGAAAAGAAAACGACCGTTGAATTCAAATAATTACGAACAAGTATAAGTATGAGCATCAATGAATGAAGTGATATTATTTGTTGATTAGATACAGCTTAATTATTCACGGATGCTAAACTTAATACCCTTTACATACTATAAATACTGATGAATAAACTCGTTGTAAAATAGTAACGTTTATTACTTGTGACTCAGTATTCCAATTTCAAGTTGATGATGATGGGTATCCAAAATTTCATGTCTACTATTCTAAATAATTAATTTTACCAATCGTGTAAGGTTCTATGCATTTGCTCCTTAGGTATTTACTCCTAATGAAGTAATTCCTAACAACTAATGCAATTATGGTTAACATTAAAAACCAATTATTATAAATTCAATTAAAAAAATTTAAGCAAATTATGAATTCACTCCTAAGGTTTAGTAGTTGTAAATTTATAAAACTATACGTACCTTCTAATACTCAAATATGTAATAAAAATGCAACAAGTTCTGACTCCGGTGTCAGAGAACCTATGATTGAGGAGTTTTTTTTTTTTTTATTTGCAAGAAGACAAGTGAATACATTGGGACCAGTTCCATTGATCCGAGGCGGTCTTAATGAATGTCAAAGACATTTTTTTATATTATTGCATCATAATTGTAATCGTTTGATAACACATCGATGTAGATTTTCTTTGACTTTTCTGAACTAAACTAAACGAGATTTCTTGCGTTTATTGATTCATAAGTGGGAAATCACATGACTTAAAAGGAATGTTTTGTAATTCTCTACAAAACTGCAAATCTGCATTTCCCAATACGTGATATGTGTGTAAATAACTACATTTTCTTATTTTCATTACTGAGTAGAATGCCTAATTACTTTTACTCAATTGTTATATTAATTCCACGCTCTTTAATGTACGCTGACAGTTTTGTAGTCTTCACATTGATTTGCATTTTAATGCAATGATCTCAGGCAGTAATGGCTCGTGTAAGGCTAAGCATATATCTGCAGTGTTCTCCCGAAGAATAGTAATTGCCTGTAAAATGCAATTAAGGCCCGGTTGTCAACTCACCAAAGTTGTTTCGTTAACTCGAGGTAATCCTGAAAAATTGAGCCTCATCATATCTAGCCAAATTTTATGTTACGAAAATTGATTAGACCCATTCTTAACCTTTCTTTTATATTAGTAATTGGTGGTTTTTCAGAAGATAAAACAAAAACATGCACATCTCGACTAGAAAACAAAATCTTTATTACGAAACCCATAGGTAGACTATTCCAAACACAGTGTTATGAACATGTAAATTAGATATACGATTTTTGATACCACAGTTAATAGTTGCTTTTGCTGTGCAAATGAAGTATATGGTTTCCAGCAGTTAGAAATGATTAATTCAGCCAGATATTTTTTCAAACGAATTTTTAAATTGCCATCAAACAGACACATGCAAATTTTTATATTAAAGTTATTGAGAGGTCCGAAGCCAACATTCTAACATATCTTAGATACGGCTATACCCCTTCTAGAAATTGGTATGAACTATCCACTGCTAATAACGTAATTCTGTTCCTTAGTTTTAACAATATTGGAAGACTATTCTTTGTAACTGCATTTTTTGATCGATAAAAGCAAATATGCCTTTTCTATGCTCCCCCTTCTAAGGGACATCATAAATGAGTTTACAATTCCAAATTAGGAGCTTAAGTGCTTAGCTTAGTTCAATTAAGAAGAACTTAAAACAGAGCACCACAGAACAGCACAACTTATAGTGTTTTCTATTGGGATACAAAGAGCACTCTTTTTATGCTCCAGAGCACTTTTTTTGCTCTAGATAAATTTTTATTCTAAAGCACTTTTGAAGAATCTGGATTCCACCTACATGCACCACCACAAAAACATTTAACATCTGATTTATGTCAGTTTGGAGTTTGCATTTCGCAGTTTTATTGTGTTTTTTGTGATCAGTGAAAACTAAAAAGTAGGGGTATTCATGCAACGTTGGAAAGTCGTCGTTAACGTTGTAAACGTGATAAAATTACGACGTGATAAATGAACTGTCAAAATTTGTATGGGAAATATTTTCTAACAATATCGGAATTTTCTCACAGGAATTGGGTGCGTAAACTGAGGTGGTAAATGTTGTAAACTTTTGAAATGCTATTTTGACATTTAATCAGTCACTTTCACACATCCAATATATGCGCTAAACTGAAAAAAATTATCGAAAACGGAAAGACAACAATAAGAACAAAGTTCTATCAATAAATAAATTACTTAAATGAGATTCAATTCAGTGGGTTACCGCATTATTTAGTGGTGCAGTTTTAGGGTCGTTCATGAAAAGTCGTCGTAAAATTATAATCTTTCTCACGTAGTAAAATTACGATGTTGCATGAATACCCTTAGTGATTTTCTGCGAAAACTATAATTATAATTGTTCTAAAATTCATAAGTTTTGTTTTGACACCAACTCGCCAATGGTTGATTTTATAAAAAAGCCGCATCAGTAAACGAACATTTTAAATGGTGGTTTTAAATTATGGCTATAACTGCGGCCTAAATAACAATAAGCTGTCAAATGGCACACTAACACACACAATCCAGATCAATCTCTTTTACGTACGATTGTGACGGGTAAAATCTGAAATCTGAGAGTAAATCTGAAAATCCCATCGAAAACGCTCTTAGTTAGAACTTTCAGAACAAAAAATAACAGTTCCGTGAATGGCCGTGTCCCAGGTTTCAGTTTTAGTAAGATATCTTGATTAAGCTCTGTTCTCATAGGTCAATCGACCATTTTAGTCACCTGACATTAGAGGGGAAATGACTTACGAAAAAAGTTGAAAATTTACACATGGGCACTCAGATATAAGTGAAACAGCTGATATTGCTTCGACCTGTCATGAAAATGTTTTTGATTTCAGTAATTTACCCGATATTATATTTTTATTTATGATAAATAATTTTTCTGAATAGATAAATGTTAATAGAAATTTATAAATATGGAAAAATGATATTACAACATAAGTTTGACATTTACATTACCATTCAGTAAGAATTGCGTTTCACGTTACCTTACCTTATTTTTCAGTTGTAATCTGAAATCCGGAACACGGCCAATATAATAAGGGTATTCATGCAACGTTGTAATTTTGATACGTGCGAAAGATTATAATTCTACGACGACGTTTTATGAACAACCCTAAAACTGCACCACTAAATAATGCGGTAACCCACCGAACTCAATCTCATTTTAGTAATTTATTTATTGGTAGACTTTATTTTCCTATTGTTTGTCAGTTCAATTACCATGTCGTAATTTTCGTACATTTACAACGACTTTCCGACGTTGCTTGAATACCCCTTATATTTTCCTACATTTAAATATGTCAAATCCTGGGAATATGCATTAAAAATGTCATATGTCTTACATTTTTAAGACCAATTGTTTGCAATGATAGAGAATTATTAAACAAAGCTTCTGTTCCAATCTTTGTATCAAAAATATAACTTCGCACACATTTATGAATGAAGATGTTTGTGGGTCTGCATGGGCCGTTTTTTAATCAACTATGGGGCACAAATTCAAATGTACATCCATATTTTGCATTTAGAATTGCAATTGGTACGCATCATCATGTTTACGGAATCCTGATAGATCGTATGGCTGCAAAAAAATTCTATTAACAAGCGTAGACAATTTAACTGTTATGGTGTTGACATTGGACTAAGGTTGAATTATCTCTTCGGCTATTTAACATGAGCGCTCGCGTATCAAGAAAAAATATACCAACGAAATCGGTTACTGTATCTGTATTTTCGCAGCTATTGGTGACAAGATCTATTTGAAAGTGCTGACCTTTCAATCGGTCTACAGAAAACAACAAAATTGCCTGTACCGACCGTTTTATATAGATAATGATTACCGGTCCTAAGAATACGTACATATAACATACGTAACATATTTTCGATGGATGGTATGTATTAAGAAGTCTTAAATAAGCGTCGTAAGTTCGTCGAACCCAAATCGAATTCGAATTACATCTTAAGATCCATTGTGGTAGCTCAGGTTCACACGACCAGATCTATTAAGACCTCATTAACTTTTAGACATTAGAGACATTGTTGATAATAGTTTTTATAATATTGTTTTTTTTATTTACAAAACCATATCTTCAATCTGTTTGGAAAAATTTAGTACAATAATACGAAGTTATTATCAAATAAACAGGCGCGTCAGTATATATTGAGTACTAATGTCGTTTATTTCACAGATGAAATTCTTTTGTATGTATGTACTTAACAAGCAATCTTTTTAATTCGTACCCCAACTAGGCCCTTGAAATTTCGAGAATTTATTGCAAACTTCCGCTGCTTGCGCTCACTTGACAATTTATTCAAGTTCCAAGAATTTCTTTTAAAATGCCAAGCTTTTTATGTGTGTACTAATTTAAAGGCAAAACTATAGAATACGTGCAATTGCAATTTTTTATTATTCAACCAATTATATCAGTGATTTGAGGGAATACGAAAATTGGTCGACGAATCGTAGGCGGAAAGTAGTATCTTTTCCATTTAAAGTATAAATATGCAAATACATGTGTACATTATAAATTGTAGGATTTATTGCTTGTATTTTTCTATCTACGCATAAGTCATGTGTTGCAGGGGAATTACTTAAGAATTACCATTTTTGACTTAGCCTTAAAAAGTAATTAAGCAATGAATTAGTTTGAGCTTGATTTTGGCTTCACAATAAATAATGTTAATTGGTTTGCGAGAAATTGTCCCGCAAGTGAGCATGCAAGTTCGTGAGTTAATTCGAAAGCAGATCAACTAAGAGGAGGCATAGTCATGAAATAAATAAATAAATAAAATCAGGTGAACCAGTGGAAATGCACTGACAGACCACAGTCTAAGGGAGAAATGGGCTAGGGTGATTTATGATAAGGGACAGTTAATTCAGATTTCGCCAAAATCAATTCCAAAACTCCACTTTGGTAAAACATACATTTTTAAAACATGAAGTACATATTTCATGATTGATGGAGGAATTCCAGCATTGTGAAAACATTCCCGATTTAGCTTTACGCTGTTCTTTCAGTCGAATGTTTTGGATGCACTTAACGTGGAAATATTCAACTATTGTTTCTAAAGTTTTATATATAAAAACACGTATGAGTTAGTTACTGGCTACTAAAAAACTGCGCTAATCTGAAAATGTACCTATATCTGTCATTCCTGCATTTAGGATACACATTACCCTTCTTGATTTAGAATGATGACCCCTTATTTTTGGAAATATTCATTATGTATTGTGGCTTGTTTCATGTACTGTGTAATATCTGTTAGATAGAAACACTTACTGCCTTTATTTATAGAATCACATATAGACTTGTATCTGTAGAATCAAAATAAATAATTTCAGTGCTTTCATTAGTTTTATAACCACTAAACCAAAGAACTTAAATTCTGACGTGTATTATCTGGAACAAAAAGGGATTTAAGGTTCTCTTGGTTTTAATGGAGTAAGGCGATGGTCATCTGATCACATCGTTTTGATGATTCTTTGCGGTGTCGTGAAATAACGCCGAATTTCAAAATTCGTGCGTTATTTCGATTTTTGATAACACAATTTTTCTCCCGCATGTAGGACGCTTTTACTGATTACCAGGGATGGGATTTTGTTGACCTAAAAATTTGAAAAAAGGCAAAATAATACATCCAAAAAGGCAAAAAAAGGCATTTATTTAAACTAAAGATAAAAAAAATAAAAATTTAATGAAAAACCAACAGAAAATAAGAGATAATTATCAAATTAAATATTTATTAAAAACTTAATTGTAGTAGCATTGAACCACCATGAGTTTTTTAAAAGTTTCAGGCAATAATCGCCTGCGATTGTCTCTTAACAGCGCCTTAAAGGAGCTGAAAGATCTCTCTACATCAGCAGAAACGAGTGGAGCCCATTTGAAAAAATCGACATTGCCAACTTCAATATGTTCAGGTAGCTCACAGTCCGTGTCGCCTTTTATTATGCAATTTACTTGCTTTACGGTCTCAAGTCCTTTATTGGCAGAACAAACGGATTTGAACTTTTCTAACACATCTTTTGCGATTGCACCTTTTGCTCTTTCTAAGTCGCCTTTGATTTTGTCTAAAATCTCCAAAACTTCTCCGATCGTGTTTCCTTAATGTAATGTTAAAAAAAAACATAAATTTAAAGATAAAGTTTTTTTTGTTTTGTTTTTTTCTTTCGTCACGCGTGCATAGATATGTTTCACCAAAGAGTATAGAACTACATAGAGTGCGCATCTCATACAACAGAAAATGGTACCAGGTGGGGTGCTAATCCTTACACACACGAGCAAAGCCGACGCATAACGATTGATGAAAATTCCCATTTCGCACTTCGTCGGTCGTTATGCGACGGCTATGTTCGTGTATGTATGGGTTAAAAATGTAAACATTGGGGCGTAGTATTAGATGCACACTCTATGTTGTTCTATACTCTTTGGTTTCACACAACTCTTTTCCGATCTAGCTCGCCGACGCGTCGCCAATAGAAAGCAGATAATGAGATTATAAATTCGTATTGATTCATTGTTGTGATAAGTCAATACATACAAAAAATGTAGATTCGTATGGAAAAAAATTTAAATTGAGTAGATTTCCTTTTTTTATATTTTTGACTCTCAAAAGAGGAAAAAATTTAAAAAGAAGGGAAAAACGTAAGAAAAGGCAAAAAAGAGGCAATAACAGAAGAAAAGGCAAAAAAAGGCAATAACGGAAGAAAAGGCAAAAAAAAGGCAAAATAAAATACGTATATTTTGAATCAGGGGAACGTGAAACATGTTTGTGTAAAGTCCATATCGTCATATGAATGCGCAAAAAAAAAAGGCAAAGTGAGCAAAATCCCATCCCTGCTGATTACCTTCAAATAGATATTAAGAGTTGTTATAATCATAATTTTAAGTCGAGAGCACAAGGAGCAATTACGTACGACCCATTCGTGCAGCCATCACTTGTTTCACATTAGGTTTTTTCTACTTTATACTCGCTGAATGTGAATAGAACAGAAGGCAATTAACTGATCGTAGAAATCTTGCCTAAATAAGTGGGTTATCTTATCACGAATCTGCATTCGAATAGTCGCTGATGGTCAATATAACACTGACCGTACCTAGTGATTGGCACAGTTTCTAATCATCTGTTTAGCGATTTAATGGGACGGCATTTTATTTGGTGTAACAGTAGATAACATTGCCGTTCGCATCTTATTTCATTTAATGTCCCAAGTGTAACTGGTGAATCGATTTTTATGCAGCTTAAATCTAATTAAGTTGGATATCTATTGTTATCTATAGTCTCAAACTACGACCACATGTTTGATATCAGCAATCTTTTTTGTGCCTTTTTGGATACCACTTGCAGTTTGACTCAAGCAAAGTGGAATATCATCAAGTGTATGAATCAATTTAATTTAATAAAACTTCATGACAGCTAGTTATTCGTTAAAGTGCCATATGCATAAAGATTCCTACACGACCATAACGGCTTTTCAGCTAATTTACATTTTGACATTTTTGGAGAACATCAGATCAAATTAGATTAAATTTAAACGTTTAAAAAAAACAAAACGAATTGAATTGAATTAATAATAGTTAACTTTATGCTATCATTTCAGAATGAATTTTCAATTAGTGATCTTACTCGCAATTGCGACATTTGCATTTACACTACCCGTTCCCGATGAAGAAGTTTCAACACTTCAAAAATCAGTTGATGCCATTGAAACTACAACATGTGCTGACGAAATGACAAACCTCAAAAATAGTCTGGTAGGTATGGAAGAAGGCGCCTCTGAAATAGTTGCAAATGTAACCGCTGATATCGAGTCTGAGATGGGAATGCCCACTGAAGGGAAAATAACCACCACCACAATTGCTGATGAAAAAATTGAAGTACCAAAATCATTGCCAGTTATGGCCGGCATTGTACCTCCAGTTTCAGAAGTAAGAGCTGAACCCAAGGAAGGTGTTGAAATTGGTGAATCAAAGTCTACTGCTTCATCACCCGATGTCGATGAAGTCGAAACCAAATCCGAACCAAAGACAACTGAAGAAGTGCAATCAACTACTGAAAGTCTTACAGGGTCTGTAGAGAAAAATGAAGAAACACACAGCACTGAGGAGAAACCAAAGACCGAAACCACAGAAAACAAAGTGCCTGAAAAACCAGCCACATCCACAGAGAACAAAACCGAAGATTCAGCTGCTTCTGGCACAACCATAGAACCTAAAAAAATTGACAAAACCGATCCAAAAGTAGTCAAGTCTGGTGAATCTACAAAGGAAAAGCACGACGAAAGTTCAGAGGAAAAGAAATCCGAAGAGTCAGCGGAGTCAAAAGAAAGCGAGGAATCAAATGAAAACAAAAAGAACTAAATTAAACCATGTCCATGCCTCCGAAAAAGGCAAAAACCACTCAAAACATTTTTTTTTAGTAACACTTACACATTAATCTGTTAACCGGAACACACTATGATTTAAAATACAGCTTTTGCAATTTTTTGTACATATTTTATTATGTACATAGCTTAAAGTGCCTTTGAAATAATTCAATTACTATGAGAATTAATTTTATTATTTGTTTTATTTTTTTTTAATGATTTCTATACTTTTAAGGGATAAAATAGAAGCAACTAATATATATATATATGAAGCGTTGAAAGTATGTAAGGTGGTGTAATTGAATTGTTGGTATTTTTGTAAAAATATGAGAATTGTAATGGTTTCTGTAACTGTAATATGTATGTTCTTATAGACTGAAGGATGAAATAAAATCAAATTGAAAGAATTTTTGTTTTTATTAAGTTTTTAAGCAAGATTCCTCGATAATGTATATCCACATCATCGAGGAATTGTGTCCAAAAACTCAAGAAATGAGAACGGTATTAGGTTTTTAATCATCATGTTGGAGGCATAATTACGCAAAAATTCAGATTTCATCCGCTTTCGTCATTTAATGCTTAATCAAATCAGCGTCACCCATTAGTTGTTGCTGTACTTTTTAGAGCTACTACGCGTTATAAAAAATGTCTAAAGCCTGTTTCTGAATTCTGAAATCTTGTAAAGGTAGGTAAGCTATTTCCTCCACTAAGAAAGTTACGAACTTTTGAATAAAGAATGTCATTGGGCAACATTGTTAAAACAATTAACGATCAATCAAATGAACATTGCGATACACAAAAAAAAAACAAGTTTAATGTACAAACATTTCGAACAGGCAACATCGATCCAGGGCATTCATTGTTGCAGCATGTGCAAATGCAGATATTCAATACCCCAAACAACGTAGAAATGCTGTAAAAAGGCTGTAATTGCAACATCCATCTCTTAATTTCTCGATGGGTTTGCAACCTTATTTTGAAAACAGATGATCGCGGTCAGGAATCAGGCTGAAAAGGCAACTATGCAGCCAAAAAGCATAGCTACAGAAAAACTTGCTAATGACATTTATAGTCGCTTGCTTATAAAGTTCAAAAAACCGTGTTAAGAAAGAAAGGAAAGAACATAAGAAGCATCGCATCGAGATATGCCGCTCCTGGAATAATGTTTGTAAGTTGTACCACAATCTAAAACCAGAATCCAGAACAGGGTACTCATTCCGTAACTTTTAAAACGTGTAGCGTGTAATTTTTATATTGTTTGTGTACACTAGGGTGACCGGATCTTATAAAATAAGCTATTCCCCTTTCCAGATATTGCGATAGCCGAAATTTGAGCTCGATTAAACTACGTTTATCCGTGCCGCTCGTCGCTCAAAGTTTGAAAAAATCCAAATTTTTGACCAAAAAGCTGACAAATGGAGCCATAACTCCAGACTGTTAAATAATAAAAACAAGTTTAATATCTCAAAAGAAAGCTTATGTTGTTCTTCAAAATTTAAATTCTATACATAATTGTTGTTATTTTAAGTCTAACAGTGTTATAACAGCTTTTGGCCCCAAAACGTGACCTGGTACCACTAGGAGCATACTTCGTATATTTTGTTATTATGTGATAAATTTTGCCTTTTTAAGTAATACTGATAAGTCTAATGCCATTTTTAATTTTAAAATATAAAATTCATGTATATAATACATACAAACAGGTACAGAAAAGATATAGACGTAGTACCTACATGAGGTATAATTTTAATTTTACATAGTTATCTAATCTATTCTAGAGGTTTTGTGAAAGTAGTTTTTGAAACATCAGGATATAATGCTCGGCATTTGCTTACAACTTGCAGGAGCAGGACATATTGCTTTTTTGCTTCATCTTTTGTCAGAAGGTTTTTAACGTAGGTTATTAATCTAATACCACTCGCAGTCATATCATTAACTACTTTTAATGTTTTGACAATTTTAAATCCTTCTTTGAAGTAATTTTTTTGAGGCCAGGTGTTTGGATGTTGTCTTATGAAATCTGTTTATATATTAAATCGGTCAAAGAACGTAAACGTTTCTTTGGTAAGTAAATTTATCAATCCTCCATCAACTACTTCTTTTAATTTTGTTTTCTTAACTTTTGGATTTACAACCCTAACGTGCTCTGATTGTTCATCGGTGCTACTGAGCAATTTATTAGCCACTAACAACTTTTTATCGTCTGTAATGGTGGGATAAAAAACGATAATCCCACCAACTTTGCATTTGAATACCACAAATAGTTCGAAAATTTTGTCAATGCTATTTCTGCAATGTCGTTGTCACATTCTTTATAGTCTAACAGACTGTGCAAAATACCTAAATCTTGCTTTAGTGCATGATGAGCTTTTGGATCATTGAATTAAGCTTTACAATACATTTTTACTAGGAAAACAGAAATGACACGCACAGAACTTTCTTTTTCTTTAGACATCTTAAATTGACGAAGAAAAATTGACATTTTTAAGCAGTAAATAGCCTTTGCCATCCACCTAGCGTGATGAATGGCTCCTGGAGTTTTAAAACCCACAACATTGCCGCCTAGTGATCCAACAAATACAAGAACCAACTGCAATAGCTTCTTGCAGTCATTTTTGGGGTGGCTCTCAGTTAATTTGGTCTTGAATTCTGCAGTACCATTTGCAGTGATGCAGTTCTGGAGTTAGCTGCTTTTGTATTAGATTGTCACTGATACCTGTGTCGTATTTTCCTTTGTCTATCTTGGGCCACGCAGTGAGGAATCTCTTAAAAATGTCTGGATGTCCAGTGGATGTCGAATACGCCTCTCAACAGAGTTTTCAAGATATGGTGACGACAAGCTAGGTCTAACAATCCTCTCCCTAACATTTGCTCCAATATAACGCATGCTGCTTTGAGTCTTCCCGTGTTGGATGCTGGTATGTCGAAGCACATCGCCTTGACGGTGTTGGCTACGGCTTGCTCCTCTCCAGAGCTGTTTGCTGTTACAGGAACTCCCAGCAGCTGTTCCTTTTCGCCATATGAAATAGCAATAGCTATTCGCTCACATTGTTCATTTTTTAAAACACTCGGTAAAAATTTACCGTCGCAATGGACAACCACGGGCTCTTTTTCAGGAATGCTTACTTTATCTAATATTTGTTTAGTATATTGTTCTCTGAACATTTGACTTCTATAATGTAATAAAGTTTTAGAGACTTTGTACTCAAGAGGGTCAAGGTTTAGTGCTTCTAGAGTAGCTATTAAAATTCTCGTGGCATTTCTGCCTGGATACCATACATCGATCTAACAAAATGGACAATTTCATGTTTAAAATCTCTTTAACGCCCCTTGCAAATGAAACTGAATGAGGCTGAATTAAAATCACATTCCCTAAACGGGTCAAACGGTTCTTTCTTTGGTAAACCATTCAGGTAATCCCCATATAATAAAATCTGTGCCCAAAAGGTAAAACATCTTATGTCGATTCGTCACACTTTTCAAGAGGGAGGCAAGAGGGAGCAATAATGACTTAAGATATAATTCAAACAGTTACAACTTCTTCATTTTTTTAAATTTTCTCGTTTGGAATGGTTTGATTATTAGAGCAGGGAAAGCGCATTCCATATAACGTTAAACCGGTAAAACAACTTAAGTCGACTTAAGATGTTTTACCTTTTGAACACAGAAATATTAAATTTGAACAAAAGGCTCTTTATGTTTGAAAATTAAGTTCCGAAATACTTTTTAACAAAAAAATGTTTATTCGGAGACACAATATGTAAAATCAATAAAATTCTTAAAATACTCCCAAATTGACTCCTACTGGTACCAGGTCATGTTTTTGAGGTCAAAGGCTGTTGTAACTCGGTTTGACTTAAAATAACAACAATTATGTATAGAATATAACTTTTGAAGAACATTAGCTTTCATTTAAGTTATGAAGCGTGTTTTTTGCTATTTACCGTTCTGGAGTTATGGCTCCATGTCAGCTTTTTGGCCAACAATTTGGATTTCTTTAAACTTTGAGCGACGAGCGGCAAATTTCGAACCCAAATCGGCTATCTAAAAATCCGACATCGATTTTCCGTGGTCACCCTAGTGTACACATGAAAACAAATTATACGGTACGTAGATCATATTCGATTTAATCTAAAGCCCAATACGTAGTAGGTAAAATAACACAAATAAACTTACTTTATTAGTGTACATCTGGCAAGCTATAACACCAAGCGCCCACCAATCCACCGAATGGCCGTACGGCTCGCCACGCAATATTTCAGGAGCTGAAAATAAAAAAATATTCATTGCTTTATTCGACTTACCTGTAAGTAAATGGCGTTGTTAGTAACAGAAATTGCACCAAGAAAATATAACCAATAGGCAAAAGGAAGGGGTTTATAACTCTGTATTACTAACAAACTAAATGCAATAAAACGGATAAACCTTCAACAAACGTTGACAAATATTCCCGACCCTAAATTTGCTGATTTCAAAGTAGCAATAATATACGTACTAGGATATTGTAAAATGTAAGGTCCATGTCTCTAAACAGACCTGTTTAACTAGAATGGTGACTTAAAATTTTTTTGACTCTAAAAAACGGAATTTGAATCAAAAGTAACAAAAAATCGTAATAAAATGTTGTTATCATTCGAAAATTGCATGCATAAAACACATTGTGTTAAACACTAAATATTCAAATTTGAAAAACATTCGAATATACCCACGTCAGAATATTGGTGAACATCTATGAAAGAACGAGACAAAACTACGTCTTTAGGTAGCGCATAAAGATAAAAACATACAAAGTATGTAATACCCATGAACACAATCCACATACCTACTATTGCCCTGCCTTTCAAGACTTACAGTCCAACAATAAAATAAGCAATTAATACACAGACATTTTGTTCACATATATTTTACTTATATTTCAAAAATTCTTATATAAAATAATCACAACGAACATATTTTGTTTTCTTTTATTTACACTTAAAAATTAATTTATTTTATATTATAAAGAGTTGATTTTTTTGTAATTTTTCTTTTAACTCGATAAAGTGTGTGTTTTTATTTAATTTGTTCTGTTCAAGTTCTATGTATATACTTATGTGTTTGTGAATATTCGTCTAATCACAAACAATTTAAAACAATTATATTCCATTTCATTTCTAGGGTTTTTTTTATATATATCTACGAAGTTGTTTTTTTTTATAAAATTAGAACGTATATTTATTATTAGTGAAAAAAATATTTTTTTTAACGATAGAATAAATTTTGTGGTGAGCATTTTGGTATTGATACATATTTTATTCTTTAATTATTTTAGGCATCGGCATTTGTTCCTTTTCTTTTTAAAATCGTCATTCCCGTGAATGTAAAGTGCGGACAATTTGTTTTATACTTAGTTAAATTCTTAACTCCGAAACTTAAGAAAAAATATTTAATACGAATATGATAGCATTAAAATAAAATAGTTTTTAAATTGTAACAAAGAAAGTGGCACAGTTTAACAAAAATATGTTTTGTATAGCTTATTATTATTATATTTAAAGCTAAAGAAACATCATGATTTGTTGTTTTAGTTTTTAACTGTTTTGTGTGACTAATGTGTACATTGGATAAGAACTGCATGAGAGTGTTAATGATAATTTACTTTTAATAACATATGTTGAACGAAATTATAAAACATGTTAAGTTTATTCATAAAAAAATTAGCTTCTAACTTGCATTATACTTAATTATCCGGTTCGAATTTATGAACAAAATGTATGCTCTTTAGATCAATATGCCCTGACTACCGGGAACATGGATCTTAGTCATCAATAGGCTTGACTTGTCACAATTTTCTTTATAAGCGCTGTTACTTGGTGTATAACTTCTGTAATAGACGACTATACACTACTTGCGAAACGAATCAAATTCGCAAAGTTGTTGAAAACCCACTAATTTAACTCGCCAACACAATAATTGAAATTACGAGTTGGCATTATTTAAATCGGAGTTGACATCAATGTTAGCCATTTTCATTTTGGCTTTTGTTTTTTTCTTTTTCACTTTTGTTCTCTAAGCCAAGGGAAGAGGTGCGAAATGCTGTAAGTTTTCTTTTTAAAATTATTTCATCGACTTTTAACATTGTTTTCTAGAAATAAACATAACCTTTGTTTGAGCGAGCGCTCAACGAGAACATAATGCTGACGTCTTATTCATCTTGTGAACATTGATAAATATTGAAAACTTTGTCTATATCTAAAATGATTACTGTATTGTCGTTAACTTTTTTTTGAAGGTGTAAAAGTATTGAAATTAAGTTTTGTCGAAAATGTGCAAATTGTGGAGAGACTATTCCGTCCAAATACTGCCAATTGCAATTGCGTTTGCTTTACGAAGCAAGGACGTTCGTTAAATTTGAATTCTAATTGACAACACAAAAATCGTATTCGTCGTAAGGAATCTGACGGTATTATCAAAAGCCGAGAACCTAAACTCACAACAGAAAACAAGCATTAGCCACACTGATCTGATTAGAACTATTCATGAATACCATGTTAACCTAGTTAAGTAATTAAAAGAATAAACTTGCCCTTCCCTTGGTTCCAGAAGCTTGGCACTTAACTTCGTAAACCGATCAAGGATCTATATTTTGTTAACCTAAGTAATTGAGAAAAATAGACTTGCTAAATCTTTGGCTCTGGAAAGACGGCACTCCCGTTGTTCAATTAAAGATGCTATAGGTATTTCAGCATATTTTTCCCGAGATGGTGAAATAAATTATCGTATCGAAAATATCTCCGGATGCTGTTCAAGTTACTTAAGAATTGCATGGACGAGTTGACGCTTATCAATGCGGTGCAATCGAACCCGAATTGTTAAAATAATGGTTGGGAACACAAATTCTTGGCACATTGCGACCCATGGCCTAGCATGTATGCTGGTGTACTTTTGCTTTATTCCGGGGCTTACTGTTTTATGAGAGGCAAAGGTTTTAAAAACAAATACCTTTAGATGAACTGTTAGATCATCGCTGTAGATCGCAAGATAACAACATTTTGCTGTTCTTACAACTGGGAATCGAAACCTGACATTCCCCGTTGTAACCACCACCAAAATGTATATAACTACCTACATAGAGTGCGCATCACATACTACGTGGGGTACTGATGTTGATACCCCAGTGTTCACATTGCTACCCCAGCATCAAACAACAGCATAGAAGATGCATACGATCGACGAAAATTCCCCTTCGCACTTACCGCCCGAGTCTGTTTCACTTTTGTCAGATGAGAGAAAAGGCCGACTAATTTGCTAGAATGGTAAAATTCTACACTGAACTTCAAACAAGTGGTGCCTACAATGATACCACACATTCACGAATGGCTGGTGAACGATTTCATCCTGGACCTGGCGGTTTTACTCTATTTTTGTTAAGCAAAGTGCATTTAAACTGGCGCCTATTATTTGCAGGTTAATTTTTATTACGGATGCTCTACAAATCTTTCGTAGTACCTATTCCCAAAAAAAAGAATACAAATACATGCCTCAAAACTAAAGACCGGGGTTCGAATTACCACATCAGTTATAGAGTCATACGTGATTGATAAATGTTGATTTGGTATGATCGCATTAGATTCGAGTATCGAGTATCGAGTTTTGGTATTCTGTCATCAGTGATCGAGTATATTTTAGGGTTTGTAGTGGCGTGTGGATACATTTTTGTGAGAAGATATTTTTATTTTGTTATTTTAAGTTTCTCCATTACAAACAAGAATGCACTCATATTCACTTTAAACCTTTTAATAAACATGTAATATGTTTAGGTTGTGAAATATGTTTCAAGAAAATTAAAATTTCATTTATACAGATAAATGGTTGCTAAATGTTTTCGTTCAATGCACTCACAATGCCCATCTTCTGACTCGGAAGATGAAAAATACAACTTCATTTCAAATTTAAGATCCCAGTGTAGTTACTCGATCATTTGATAACGTATGCATTTCACGCATTCGATAACTTATGTGGTAATTCGATCACAGTTCCTTTATTATCCATACTTTCAAGGGCTAAGTATGGATGGTGATTTTGGTAATTTGGTCCCGAGAAACACCCTCAATGGATGAAATCCATTTTTTTTATATATAAAACATTTTTTAGGTGAGGCAAATCACTCAAATAGCGCCCCTGGTGTTGCTTTCAGTTATTTATTAATACCCAAGTCATACCATTGAAATCTTCTTAACAAAATAACAAATCACGAACAGTCGCAAATTTTCTGTGATTGAATGAAAAGACTTCTTAAGTATACACCTTCCATGAATGGCACATCTTCAGATAATAAACTGTCAAAGCTCGAGTACCTGAATGCTCAATTCTATGTCCCACTTTGTTTCCGCTTCTATAATCTATTGCAGTTGACACTCAGCGGCGTGTATTGGATTTCCAACCTTTACCTCAGTAGCAATTTGTTACCTAATTTTAAAAGTTTAGATCACAATACCAAATAATGTCATTTTTCTGTAGTTTGCTGTTCTATCAATACAACAGTAAGCCACCTTTTGGTATCCAAAAAAAGCTATTTTAAATTTTTAAGTTCTTTTTATAATTTAAAAATAAAACAATTTAAAAATATTCACAAAAGGAATTAATTCTCCCCTAATTAAATAGATTGAGTTTACATCACTTTTTCACTAATAGCCTCAAATTAGTTCAGTGTTTTAAACGATAGTTGAATCATGCGATCGTTGATCGTTGATCTTTGGACGTGTCTTGTGGATGTGCAAAGTACGATTAAAGTAAAATTCGAACCTTGTTTTGTTTACGATTTAAAACATCCACGTTTCCGAGAAAATAGCTTTAATTTAACTTCTCAAGAGGGTTTATTTCCATAGCCAGTATACTGGTTTCGTCCATCTTGGTACGATCTACGATCTGTTCGCTGGCTGGGAAATATTCAACTTTTTATGTTTAGTAAGATGAAATATTTTAATTTTTGGTTCCAAAAGGTACCGACCAAACAGTCAAACAATCAGGGTATCTAAAATTGTTTGCAGAAAATAACAGAAGGTTTTCATGCGTTTTATAACATGGTACGTAAATTTTGCCAGTTAATCGTGGATAACATGATTAAACGTTCGTTTATTTATACTGTGTGTACAAATATAATTTTCTTTTACGGAGCAAAAAAAAAAGCTCAAATATGATTGGCAAAAGTGGTTACTTGTTGTGCGCCCGCGAATGGATCCGTAGGATGGGCCAAGTGTTGAGGAATTTCGTTGTTGATCTATAAAACACCAAACACGAGACAAAACTTATGCAAGGCACTCAAACTACACACAACTTGTCAAAGTAAAAAAACATCGATCCAAGACATCAGTATCGTCGTGATACTTTGCATCGAAACTGTATTGCTTCCGCATCGATACAATTTTGTGTTGCCATACTTTCTAAATTATTCGATCAAAACTAAATCTGTTCAGAAAGAATTTTCATGCCAGATAAATACAAAAATATATATATTTTCATTTTGTTTAAAATAAATATACTCTTTGAAAGAGGGACTGTGAAATAGTCAGAATATATTTCTTTATTTTATAGTTGAATGTGTGGCCTGAATATAGTTTATGAACAATAACTCGTTATTCTATGTTCAATAATTTGACAAACAATAAAAGGCTAATCACTGGCAATTTCTTGAACACCAATACCGACTTTAAGAACATTATTTCCGACATTGTTTAATGAGTGATTATACATATCAATACCGCGTATACACTTAAGATATTTCAACTAAACAGAAAATACCTACTATACCTATGAACAATTTTTTAAACTCTTATTGTGTTTTGTTTACTTGCGTAAACATGTAATAAATACCACTAGTAAATAGTAATCAAATTTTTAAGAACTAATTGCAGTAAATATTGTTTTTTTTTTATTTTGCTCTGTGATATGAACAGTTTTTTAGGCATTTTTGTTTTTCAAAATAAAATCACTGATATCAACTCTTATGCCAGCAAAAGAAGAATCATAATGATAAGTAAAGTCTATCTTGAAGCTGTGTACTATTTATACGTTCCTATTGTGTAATCACAAAAACACCGACGACAGATGAAATAGAAAATTTGTTGTTAAAGAGCAGAGAAACGATTATAATAACCAACACTGTTGACAGCCGCCAAACGTGTGCATATACATGGACTTTGCTTCGAGTTTGGTCAGTCATAAAGCGAGCGTTTCTTTTAATATTTTCTTCATGGTATTGCTTACCGAGGGGGTGCTGGTGCCCGACGTATTATAGTCGAACTTAAACAGATAGGGCTGCACATCCGGATAGGATGTATCGAAAATTAGATCTAATTCAGTTTGGCTTGGCGTCTTGGGTACATAGTCGTGACGATTCATTACCTCGGTGATGTATACGACTTTGTCGGTTAGCAGATCACTGACATTTTCACGGGACGTTTGTCGATCGTCCTCATTTTCGTACTTGATTAAATCTAAACGAACTGTCCACACTTCCCATGGAATACACTCCTGCTGGAAGGGCCAGCGACTTTTCTTCTTTTGGAAAAATTCTAAACTAATTTGTCCCGAACCGCTGCTATCGTTGCTGCGAAGTTTTTCGCTGAAAACATTGATGGCACGCTTAACAGTTCGATGCAAAGTATCAGACGTACAGCAGACATATGTGAAATCAATGAAATCACAATCGACATCTGTGTAACCGACTGTGCCTATTGAATATTGTGCGTCACCGGTGTACATGTATTTGCCCAGGCATCGATGGAACAACACCGTATGAAAAATACTTGCTATGGCCTCATCAACCTGTCGACCTTCCATGGTCAGATCGAATACCTGTGATCGAGCGTTCATTTTGTTTTTGTTCTTTGTACATAAAATACACGTACGGAACTACTTTTACAAAATGTTGTCTGTTGTCTATAAGTGGTGTAAATTTAACACTATTGTCTAATTGTAAATATAAATGAATAAATAAATAAATGATCACGCGAGCAATTTAACAAATCATCGGATAAATTGAATTGAACAACAAACACTTTCGTCATACCGCGGTTGGGAATTGTTGCGAATTATTGCATTTTGTTTAAATCACCATACCCATGTATTGATAAGTTCCGCACATCGTCCTGGTTCTGTTGCCGATTTTCAACCATTTGCTGAGACCAAAGTCTGTGATTTTTATGTGGAAATTGTTTGTTAGAAGGATGTTTTCGGGTTTAGCATCACGATAGATCACTCCAGCGTTATGTAGGAAATCTGTAAATGAGTGTGATTGTTAGTGAGAATCTGTGAGAGAAGCATTGGGATGATTATTTACTGATTGCTAGGGCTATTTCGGCGATATAAAGGCGAATTAGTTCAGTGGTAAAATTGCGTATTTTCGAGAAGAGTTCTCCATTCGACACGAATTCGCAAACTGCAAACAAAGATTTAGATTTAGTAACGTGTTTTACAATTCAAATAGAGCTAAACATACGTATATATAAATGGCGACGATCTTGCCAAGAGTCAAGTTGATGAACTATAAGAGGATGATGACCGCAAAGTTTTTGTATGTCAGCTTCTTCCTTAATTTGCTTTACGCAGTTATTTTTGATTACCTATAAGACAAATTGAATTATTTTTAGCTGATGTTCAATAAGAACATACGACCTATAATGTCTGTTCTTAGATTATACTAACCTTGGATTTTTTTATTTTCTTTAAAGAAAAATACTCTTCAGTCGTCAATTTGTTTAAGGGAAGAACTTTGTACACGCTCGCAAAACCACCTTTAGCTACTAGTTGCTCTATTTGAAATTCATCAATTCGACTCGTGTCCTTAAAGTGCGTATCGAACATACAATTTGTCAACGGTCTGTGCCACTGAACTTCTGAACGTGATATTTCAGAGCTGAAATAAATTAAAATAAATTATATTTGCACAATTGAATTTTTAAGTGACTCAAAAAAAATCCTAATAATGTTTAGGGTAGGTTGCATTTACTTTTAACGATTGTTAAGTTAAGGAGAGAAGTAGACCCTAAAATATGGAAAACTGTTCAGGTTTGTATTACAGATTGTAGAAACTATAAAACGTTAAGTAACATAAATGATGTCATCGAATGACTAATGGATTACGTTAACATAAGGGATTAACGTCCAATATTTGCAAATCAAGACGTAAAATCCAAAGGCCACAAGCGGATGTACATACAGCGTTATTTTATTACACGAAAAGACGTGCAGATAAAGTAATAGCTGATGGCGAGACTAATTAAATACTTAAAGCTGTTCTGAGAACTATATACGACATTACAGCGCAGTGTCATAAATAGTCAGAAGAACCAGCAATCATATAAAAAAAGGACAAAACTGAAGAAAAACCGACCAGGTAGCAGTGATATGAGTTTACCAACCCGACGAAACAAAAACTCATTCGCCGAAATTAATTGTATGTAGAAGGAAACAGCTGTTAGAAATTTACCACTTATTCAATTTTTAACTTTCTCTTACAAAGAGAAAGATATTGTTTTCGTGAAAATTTTCGACCTCGAGATTTTGATTGATTCTAACATTACGATGATAGCGGAGCCTAAAAAAGTGGTTTTTAGAATTCCGTCCGTCGGTCCGTCTGTCCGTAATGGTCTCCCCAGCCTAAACGGCTAGACCGATTTTCTTCAAACTTCGTATCCAAGCTTATTTTAGTCATAATTCTAGGCCATTTTTTTTTGTTTGCTTTTAGCCATGTTAATAAGGGTACCTGCCATATAAAAATTACACATAACCTAAATTTTCTCGAAAACGGCTCCAACGATTTTGATTAAACTTTATATATACTATAACCATATTAGCTCCAACAAAACTGCATACCCAGTTTTTTCGAGAAAATCCATATAACGGATTTTGTCATATAGGCCATATAAGGAAAATTGATAATTTCTCGCAAACTATTATTTCAAATTGAATGAAATTTAATATATATACTACTATTACAGCTTGAAGCAATTCCACATAATTAGTTTTAGCCCAACTATCACTAAACGGAATTTTCAGTTTTGGCCAATAACGGAAAATCATTATTATTCACATTGACATCGATTCCTTCAAATTTCGGAGTAAACGTTCGTATAATCACATTTCGACATTATTCATATCATTTTAAGCATTAATAATCAAAATGCGTTCTATTTGATCTAACACCCAACTCGCTGTGAAAGAGAAAGTTTCGTACGACCCAGTCGTGCACCCACCACTCGTTTTAAGACGAATTTGCCTTTTGTCTGGTTAGATGATTTGAAACACTTCATCTGCAAATGTACATTGATTTTCAATAAAGGAAGCAAACGTCTTCGAGATGCTATATTCCTTTAACATCCAAACGAACACATCATCTGGATATTAGTCGACATTTCGGATGTTGTATAAAAGACTTCCGAAAGAGAAAAACAGAGGTCTACGTTATGTTACATAATATAAAATTGAACAACGCTTCAGCTCACAGCTTCTCTGTAATCAATAGACTCCATAGCTTAAATATCCCACAGTCCGCTAACAAATGAAGGTATAGCTTTCTCAAGTGCTTGAATCAATCAGAGGCAATGAGCTCGAAATCATTGAAAATCAGTAGAGTGCTTTGAAAATGTTGTTTGTCTCTGCGACGAAAGCATAGATCACTAGGGATTTGAGTAGCAAGCGGCTTATTAACAATCCTGTAGGTTGACACCCACATACGTTTACGTAAGGTCAATCAGAAGTACTCTACACCGTGTAATGATGAGTGATGTGCAGCGTAGCCTGCGACGAGACAATTGCAACTCCATTAATGAAAGTAAATGCGATATCAAGACCTATTGTACAAGGAGCTTACAAGTGACGAGAGCTCAAGCTTATAGCAAGGCAGATATTTTTACATCAATCAAAATACTAACACCCAACTAATCTGTAGGACTAGATGGTATTTCGCGCAAATACAAGCAGGATCAACAATATTAGCTAAAATTCTGCACAGATTATTGGGTAACGATTTGGAGGCAGATATTGTCGAATGATTAATTGTCAAGCTATTTAATTTAGTGCGGAAGCTTAAAGAGGTTTTTGCGTACTCCCAGCTTTCAAATGGAAAGGAACTTACAGACCCTACAGGTGTGGACCTTCTTATGTGGGCCATATATTCCAACAATGGGTAGAATATAGATAGCCACTTTAGTTTTTTTTTTAATTTCCGAATAGCATTCAGCAACATCAACTGAGAATCCCACATCGCTGGCAATGATTGTGGTCGCGATCAGGCGATTCGATAACGCGTAGTCGTGAAAGAAAAAAACTATCTAGTGAACAAGTCGATGAATGTCATAATCTAAACATAGCTGGCCGGATGTCCCAACAGTTTTTTTTAATGGTGCATCAGATTTACACACGCAGGATGCTAACGACATTTACAAACCCTTTCATGCCTTGATGTTACGTTATTTAATGTACTAAACCGAATATATAATTATCAAACGTTGAATGCCATTATCTGTGAGATAACATCCAAAAATGGAAGCAATTCCCTATACTCAAAGTTGTATTATTCACGAATGTTCAGAGAGATGTTAGGATAATGAGGTGTTGACGTAATAAAAAAATCAAAATCAAACTTATAATGAAACTGCTAAAAAAGTTGTCCAAGCTGCACTAATGTTTCAATTAAGGACGGTTCTGCATGATTCTTATTTATCAGACGTTTTGTATGTATGTTTATTTAGTATTATTTAACTGTTATTAGTGCACATTTTTAATTGTTTAAAATTTACTGTTTGTGTTTGCGTGTTTAGAAAAGACAAAGTAGAATAAATAAATAATTTTTACAAGGGATAACTATTTTGATCAGCTGCGAAATTCCAATGGTGAATTCCAAACTTTGATAGAAGAATGGAAACATTAAAGGTTACAAAGAGCGGAACACTAATTGACTTTACTAATTTAAAGTAGATATGATTTCATATACATACATTTTCTTTTTGCTCCTAAAAGAACTATTTGATCCAGGGCAGCAGTTGTTTAAATAACTTTTTATACTCCACGCGGAATTCTGAAAGCAAAATAAAACTCAATGTTTGGGATTAAATGTAAAAATATGAAGAAAAAACTAATGGATGCAGCTGATAACTTAATGCCTAGCTTTACTTAGGTTGCCATAAGTTGTCCCGCAGACTGAGACCAGGTTCGGTGTTGGGAAGGTAAAAATGGATTGAGGAGAAGCTAAGCAACACCTTTCCTTCCTTTTGAGCTATATACAAGAGAAAATCTGTGACAAATACTATGTTTCATATAGTTGCCTTCTTAGTCTCTTCTATACCGGGTGGGTCATCTAGTGGTTTCTTTTTCCCGCTCGAAATCTTGACAGAAAGTCAGTATCATACCTCCGCGGAACCAAATTAGTCGCTTTACGCTTGAACAGCGTTGGGAAATATTGAAAACCTATTTTCAAAGTGAGTGCTGAGAAGTTTTAGCCGAAATAGAGCACCCTCCGCGCCTGCTGTACGCAAGCTAGTGCAAAAAGTTCGTTAGGTGGGAACACTCATGGTCCCCGTCATCACAGCACAGTCCCGAATGTTGGGTCTGTAGCCGAGACTGTGAGACTCAATTCACGAACATCAACTCGCCATCGATCTCAACAGCTCAAAATTGCTCGCACTAGCCTGAGGAGAATTCTGCACAACGATCTCGGATTATTCGCTTATCAGCAGCCATTGAATGCGCACTTCTATCCACTTCGTTATCGCTTCCAGTTTTATCCTTAGAGCAACGTGGACAACGATTTTGGGCGAAAATCATCTTTTCTGACGAGGAGCATTTTCATCCATGGCGGCAAACAAAATTGCCGCATCTGGGGCTCGGAAATCGCCCACGTTATTGTTGAGAAGCCGATGCACCCACAGGGAGTGACAGTTTGGTGCTGATTGTAGAGTGGTGGCATCATTTTTCTTTGAAAATTAGGCTGAGAACAACGTATCGGTCAACGGTGGGCGTTGTAGGGCCATGTTAACCGACTTTTTACTCAAATTAATGACATGGATTTGAACGACCACTCGGTTATGTAGGATGGCGCGCCATGTCAAAACGGGAACAACGTATCGTTCAAGGGAAGGCGTTATAAAGCCATGTTAACCGACTTTTTACTGAAATTGAAGACATGAATTTGGACGACCACTGGTTCATGCAGGATGGCGCGCCAAGCCACACAGCTCATGCTACAATCGATCTTTTGCGCACCAAATCCCCAAATAGTGTTATCAGCCATCTTGGCTGATAACGGATAACGGATAACGGAGCTGCGATTGGACCGCTTTGGACTTTTTTTGTGGGGTACCGTGAAGGACTGATGTTATGCCAACAATCCGAAAACGATTCAAGCACTTAAGGCCAATATCATATAAGCTATTCGTGAGCTACAGCCCGAAACTAACAACTAGGTCTTGGAAATTAGAATTGACAGAATGCGCTACTGCGAAGCCAGTCGAGGCAGCTCCTTGACGATGTTGTGTTCCATAATTAATGGGAATGTTTGCTCTTACTAACAAAATTATAATACATGGAACAAATTTTATTTTGTTCATTTTATTGCATTTTTAAAAGACTTGTATTTAGCCTACGCGTTGCAGCTGCAGAATTTACTACCGAAATTTTGAAAGATATAATCCTCCCACCAGACATGCTGTGAGTGTTTTCCAACATGAGGTTTATCATTCGATTCGCAGGGATTCTGAATAGCTTTGTCCAAGTTTTGGCGATTTTTTTGTAAAGATCTTGCCTACACTCTTACAAAATCAAATAAAATTAAGAACTCAACCCTTTTGATTATTTAAAGCCACGAAACTTTTTTGATGATCGAAAAATCATCTTCAGCGATAAAGCTCATTTTTTCAACAAACCCATGCTTCATTGCATCCACAAAGCGATTTCATGCCGGAGGTCGGATTAAACGGTCGATGAAAATGATAGTCATGTTGTGGTCAATGGAGTTAGCTATCGTGTCATGTTGAAAAAAAAATGTTGGACCAGTGTAATTACATCGACTCGATTACATTGAACGAGGTAGAGAACAAAACCCGTTCACATTTTTGAATAAATCCATATTTCCTTTTCCAGAATTGTAAGCATGTGTGGTCTCTTATAAAAAAAAAAACAAATAACAGTTTGATGCATTTAGAATGTCGCAAAGATAGTCAGCTCAACAACTTATTCATAACAGAATATTCACTTAGTTGCTAATGTCACGTTGACATTTTTTCACAAAGCAACTCCACACTTCACTATGCAAATTCCCAATAGACTTGGTGACCGAAAGCTTAATCGCCGTTTCAAACGTTGATGAATATATTTCAATTTCAATACACCAAGCGAATTATTATCAAAAAACAGCTTAGAAAATGCGTATTAATCGTATGTTTACCACATATCGTGACATCTGTTAACCACATCCAAACAAACAACATTCAAGTATACGATGGTATCACTTCATCGAAAAACAATTGCCTTTTCATTTTTCAACAAAACACAACACGATTTCTAATGCTGTCATTCACTAAAATTATTGAGATTATAGGTCGAAATTAGACGCAATTCGGTCCAACCTTTTCGCCTGCGATTTGAAGTAGCAATCCGCTGGGGATTACCCCCACTGCGACAACAAAAGTACTTGACGAATGACAAACAACGGAGATAATAACCAAAAATCGAACTTATAATATGTTTAGATATCAACCATGTGTTTACCTGGCGAATATTGATATTGTTTCGACTCTCCGACTCACATTTCTGTAGATTTAAGTGAATTTCACGAGGTTCTTGTTCATTTTCTTTTGCGAAACTTTCCATTAAAATAATAAACACTCATGTGGATTACGATATCCCAGGCCGTAAATTTTGTGTAATAGTTAAATGGTTTTACAAGACAATTATATGCATTGTCAAAAACGCGAAACTTAATAATTTAGTTAACGAAAAAATGAATTTTCTTTTTGCTTATATTTGATAATTTTCTTCTTGTTAACACAAAATGACACACAATAATAAACACAGGCACACAGCGTCTGTAGACTGTCACTTCTGCACCTGTTTCGATTTTTCTGGGATGACCTCGAAATGGCAAATCAACCGGGATGGTGTGAAATTCTTTGTTCCGTTTTCGCGTACACTGACTGTGTGTGAATACGTGTGAGTCGTTATTTGCAGAATGACGAGAATAAAACGTAGGATTTGGAACAAAAACCAACACATAGATAGAATTAGTGGGTGCTCAAATTGGCGGGAAGAAAATTGGTTGCGTTCAAAAGCGCTGATTGCTGTCATTTAGAAAAAAAACGCTAACGGCAGATGAAGAACTCAACGCAGATTTATGTCCAAGTTATAGCTTTTATTAAGGCTCACAATTTTGATTAGGCTGCGGTTATTGACGAGTGGTTATTGAATGCGATAAAAGAACATGCTAAGTGCTATACAATTAGGGGAAATGTTCATTTATTCAGAATTGACATAAGAAAACTATGTTTAAGACGAAAATTCAAACGCGTATTTCCAAACATTTTACTTAGGCAATATACAAGTTGATATGACATTTAATTGAATAAATAATGGTCTTTCTAAATATATAAAATGCTGCGCGATTAAGTTATCATTTTAATAATAAATTGTAATTTAATTTGGTGTTATTTTGCCATACGAATAGCGCCACTTTTGCGACTAGTAGAGAAAAAATGAATATATCGATGTATACCAACTCGCCAATGATTGAATTTATAAAAACAACCGCAAGAATCAAAAGAAAATTTCCAATGATTCTTTCCAATGATAGCTATAACTGGGCCCATAGGGTCGTTCATGAAACGTCGTCGTAAAATTAAAATCTTTCGCACGTTATAAAATTACGACGTTGCATGAATACCCTTAATCTTTCGCACGTAATAAAATTACGAAGTTGCATGAATACCCTTAGTAGATATTTTTCCATACGTCGTAATTTTACTACGTGAGAAAGATTATAATTTTACGACGACTTTTCATGAACGACCCTAAAACTGCACCACTAAATAATGCGGTAACCCAATGAATTCAATCTCATTTTAGTAATTTATTTATTGATAAAACTTTGTTCCTATTGTTCTCTTTCCGTTCTCGATAACTTTTTTCAGTTTAGCGTATAGCCTTGTATAGTACTTGTGCACGGAGGTTAAGCATTTTGGCAGTCGATTATTTGGGTAGAAGCTTGTTTAAGACATTATGCAGTAAAATTCACAAGCATAACCGAAATTGTGATAGCGAAACTTCTGTAAGGTTGTTATTAATCTTCCGGAGATGTATGTACATGTACCATAAGTTAAGATGTTTCGGTAGAACTTCGCACAAGTTATTCCGAAGCATATCACGTATAGAGCTTACGAAAGAAGGCTTAAAAAAGCTAGGGTTAAAAGATCGGAAAAAAGGTGAAGAGATCGGGAACCTACCGGAGAATGAGTCAACACGATTCCACTAATTCGTTGAACTTACTCGTCTTTCATGTTCGAGAGTACAACCTGGTGGATAGCGTGTTGGACTACAGTGCGAGAGAACCCCAGTTCGAATCCCAGTAAGATGAGAGTTTTTATATAATTAATTGCATTGAATTTCATACATTCATTATAACGAATTGGATTTCTAAGAGATTGAAATTGGAATTAATAAAAGTAAGCTTAGTACGCAGCTCGCGCTAAATTTTATCTTTACTACTCTCCACTTGTTTTCTCCAATCCAAAGATAAATGCTCGCTAAATTCGAACACAGCGTATAGATGAGTCAGGGAAATGTCATGCATTCGCAAATGTCAGTAATATTAATATTTTCTTTGTTAATAAAGATGTCGTCTTCCTCGAGAAATTCGTCCAAAAAATATTCTTCTTCATTTTCTTCCATTTTGTTTTTATTTTTTATTAAAATTTCGCCGATTTAAATGCCTCGCACATTAATTTCGCGAGATAAATAAGTGGAGACCTGTCTTCCGCCGAGTATAACCCTTTTCGTATAACACTTAATATTGTTATACCCTACCTACATTTTGTGTGTCCCATCTTTATGAAGTTAAGAATTTATTTCGCGAGCTGCGTACTGCACTGATAAATTTGCTCGCTAAATTTTATCTCTGTAGAGATTTTTGTATGGGAGATAAAATTTAGCGCGAGCTGCGTACTGGGCTGTAAATAATAATAATAAGAAAATATGAAAACAATAAAAAATAATGTTATTTTCAACTTCGAGAAGATTTGCAAATATTTTCGGAATGACTTTTTGCGAAGCCTATAATTTGCTTCTGTATGGCCTTTTATGAGCAAACTAAGATTTTTCTTTAAGGCTTATTAGAAGTATGTAAAGAAGTCATATATGATGATCAGTGAAAAATAAAAAGTGATTTTTTGCGAAAACTACAAATAAAAATGAATATATGTTTGGATAATCATGTTCTTAAATTCATAAGCTTTTTACACCAACTCGCCAATGATTGAATTTATAAAAAAAACCGCAAGAAGTAAAAGAAAATTTCCAATGATTTTTTCCAATGATAGCTATAACTGGGCCCATAGGGTCGTTCATGAAACGTCGTCGTAATATTACAATCTTTCGCACGTAATAAAATTACGAAGTTGCATGAATACCCTTAGTAGTTATTTGTCCATATGTAGATGTATTTAAAAATGCCACCCTTTAGTCATCAATAGGAATCATTGCAAGTTTATTTCATTTAGGTGGAATGATAAAAATTGCTTTAGAAAAATAAATCTTGAGGATTAAAAAAAAGTGAGACAACATAAATTAAAAATTAAAAAACATTAATGGATAATCACGTTCTAAATTTCATAGGCTTTGATTCGCTTTATAAAAAGTCAGGAGAAGTAAAAAAAAATCATTCAAGCTTATGAATTTTGAAACAAGATTATCCAATTTGTTTACTTAAAGTTTTCGCAGAAAATATATTTTGTTTTTGATTTATCAAGATTTATTTTTCTGAAATAGGTAATGTTTCTCAATCCACCTAAATTAAACAGAATTTTCCAGCTAGCGAAGTTAAATTTCAATTCCATCATGTTTTGTGTTCCTATGACAGCTATAACTGGAACTAGAACCGTAGATTAGGCCCCAGTTATAGCGACACGAAAAATACAACCGAAAAAGTTGGAACAGAAAAGAATTGATTTTTTTTACCGAAAGGCAATCATAGCAAACCGAAAATATCTGTCAGAAAATTTGCTTTAAATCAATAAATCAGTAGACCGAAACAGATTTTCTGACAGAAAAAAAAATTCCGATGGATGTACGATAAATGGAACGGATAAAAAAACTGAACACATCAGTGGAACGATTTTGTTCCAATTTTGTGAATCGAATGAAAGTTGAACGGAAAATTGTTTTTCGTACGAAAAAATATATAAACTCTTTTTGTGATAAATTGAAGGTTTAATTGCGGTTTTTTTTTGTATAATTAATTATTAGAACTCCTAAGCTACATTTTAAGACCAATATTGGGTTAATCTAATAATTGTAAAGGTCCGAAAAAAGCAAAACAATTTTTTTTCTGTTGTATTTTTCGTGTCGCTATAACTGAGGCCTTAAATAGAAGAAATTGTAACTGATAATGAGATTGGAACGCTGCAAATTAATTTATCTCTGAATGCGTCTACTGCATTCACATGAGAGGATAATGAAATAAGGATAGCACTACTTTTTTATTGGATGCATCGATTTCAAGCATACAAACGCGAAAGAGCGATTACACTGACAGATAGCTTCTCACTTGTGTTTATTTTTTGGTGGTGAGTTCGTGTCCAAATATATTTGCTTTATTAAAACTAGTGAAAATTAATTGTAATCAATACTAAAAGAATTCTTTAAGTTCCAAGGAAGACGTATATATTAATACCAATATGGATATGAGCTTGGATGAAATAATAAAAAGCAAAAAAGTTGGCCCACCAGCCGGGAGAAAAGTGCCTCTGTAAGTACATCAATTGGCTGTGCATTTTCCAGCGTATGTATGACAATCGTTTCTCTTTTTTACAGTAAAAGCGCCCCGTACTCTTCCGGTAAGAATTTTACCAGAGACACTAGAGTAATGGATGCTCGAATGAAGATTATCGAAAGGAATAGGTTTAAAATTCGAGATGCACGCGATAAATTAGCTGAAATTACACGATCTGGTGGAGACGCTCGCTTGCGATTAGCTAGGAAGCAGGGACTTATTAGTGCTAGTCATCGCCAACGAAAGGCGCCCATTCTTACAAGTCGAAATAATAAATACGCCAGCGAACGGCTACCTGAGCGCTTACCTGATGTGATTGAGGTGCCCCGTGGATATGTTGATTATGATAACATGAATAGAATGGAAGAAGGTAAGTAAGTCATCGGGAAACTATGTTTTTTGTTATTATTTTTAATTCGGAATTGTTATATACAACATATGTAAAATACGATACAAGTGCTGGTAGGATATAAAAGATTTCATATTCTTCCAACATTAATATAAAGAAAAAAACCAAAACCTTAGTAAAGACGAAAACTAATGCAACTGCAAAATTTTATTTTCTTGCTATTTCTATAGAAGAATACGCGACTCAGCTGAATCGCGCAGTTAAAAATGATTTAGCTTACAAGGCATTTAGAAATGAAAGACATCCTGATGCTTTATGGGATGCAAATGGGGGTGATCCCTTTGAGCTATACAATATTCCAATGTCGAGAACACCACCTGATGTCGCAGCTGACATTGGTATTCGAAGACAAATTCGTCAAATGTCTCCAGATCTGCCACCACCAACAAGAACAATTAGACAAGCTAGTCCCCCATTTGCGCGTCGCTATATTCCGCAACAGGAATCGCACTTGTCATATGAAATGCGTTCACGATTAGAACGTGCCCCAGATCGCAATGTTTCAATGGGAATATTTTCGAATCCCTTAAAGTCACCAACAAATAGCTTTCACAATTCCGGCTACAGAATCGTAGTTAGTAACTTACACACCAGTGTAACCCAGGGTGATATTAAAGAGCTGTTTGAAGACTTAGGCGAGCTGTTCGAATCACGTTTAGTGCGTCCCGGTGTGGCGGAGGTGATTTACAAGGACTTAAAGGACGCAGAAAAAGCCGTAGAAACTTACCACAATAGACAATTGGATGGACAGCCCATGAAGTGCTTGTTAGTGAATCCACGATCGTCTAGCAAGCCCACCGCTCCTGCAATTAAATCGATGAGGTAAATTCTTATTATTATGTTTTAAATGTTAATATAATTTATGTTATGGAAACTTTTAAAGCGGTAACAGTTCAAGCAGATTGCCATCAGGAAAGACTCCACTGGAAATTGACATAGATGCTTTACACAAAGTACTCTTTCGCAGACATTAAACAAACTAATGTACCACAAGTTTAATTGATTTGAAATACTGTACTACAATACTTATAGGTCAGAGCGTTTTTTAGCCTTCAAACATTTTTACCGTAGTAGAATAATTTTAAATATCATTTATATTGGATTTTGGTTTGCTTTATTGGAAGGACCAGTTTGAAAATTAGTCGCATACATAATGTAAAGCATGTAATTAATTCTGTATTATGCAATAAAAGATGCAAGTTGTGTGAAAAATAAAACTTTGATTAGAAAATAAGTGGATGAGTTTGATTTAAAGTCGTAAGGTGGGTCTTTGGAGACGGGCATAGCTTATGCATTTATTATGTACCTTTAAAACGATGGCAAAGACGATCGTGGTAGATTCTCAGTTAAAATTAGTATCGGGCGTAATGTTTTGTATTCTTGTTTATGATTCGTTCTCCAGGTCCTTTGGAGTCGATGGCGAAGGAACCATATCAAAGTATAGCATTTTTTAAAAAAAAGTTATTATTGATATCCGCATTCTTACCTTGGCTGCAAGTGCAACAAGGTAGTGGTCCGAGTAGATGTTAGCCCCTCGGAATGTTCGGACATCCAAAATAATGGATGCGTGCCTCTTGACTTTCGCAATGTGATCAATTCGGATGACCGTTTGTTGATCTGGAGACCACCATGTCCCCTTATAATATCGAGGTGAGGAAACCATGTGCTGGCTATTTCGGTATTTCGTTCCGTAACGAAGTCAATTAGCCTAAGTCTGTTGCCAGACGTGTTGTCGTGTAGGGTGTGTTTTCCGACCAAACTACTAAAGATGTCTACCCATCCTTACTTAAAAATTAAAATTCCCAGCGATTTTAACATCGTACTTCGGTAGTCGCTCATAGGTTTTGCCATGGAGCTCCTAGAACCAATCTTCAGCTGTATCATCACTGTTTCTTACTGATTTTTACTGGAAAAAATGAGTTCAAGTTCAAATCAGCTGTCACAAAATCATGACCCCTTTTGATTGGGTTACACAATATCAATGCCAAAACCAATCGGCAAATATCGAGTTGATTATCAATCGACATTCAAAAAAGGAGGCCACCTATATCTCTCCGCAGAAACTACTACGGAGTGCGTTGTTATACATGTTACTATACCACTAAAAACTGACACAAATCACTAACAAGATTGCCCAGCAGCTCAATGGTTACCGATACATTCCTGAAAACTGCTGATGAACTAACATGATGGGGGCTCCAAAAACTCGTTTAGTCAGCACGGTCTAAATGGTCAAATTAGGCGAGATTTATAAAAAAACAAAAACTTTTGGCCCAAGACTGGATTATTAGTACACATGGCCTAGCTTTTTCCCACAACCATTCATGTATGGCGAATCCGAACGGATGAGTTGAGATCAGCTTTTCTTGGCAATTGATACTACCGGGAATCGAACTCAGACAAAAATTGGAGTCGGAAGGTGTGGAGTCATAAGGTGTATTGTATAATGGTGGTCATCATTCAGAAAGGTTTCAACTTAAAATTAAATCCATCTAATTAGTGCATAACTGCAGTTTTTCGTGTGTTCGCTCCTGTCGATCTAGCTTCGAATTATCTTATACTATACAGTTACATATCCCAATTACAAAGGATAGTAAACTGCTTTCAGAGATATTCCAGATCCAAGGATAAGTCTAACAATTCTAAATTTGAACAGCTTGTTGTTTTTTTACGATAATTTTATCAGGTAAAGCCCTCCAGCTTGTAGCCTCTTATGTTTTGTTTAGTAAAATTTTTAAAATTCTTAAAATAAATTGCATCTTTGCGTTTGCGCAGTTTAAACATCAGTCAAGTAATTTGCCCTCTCGTCACTTTTTGTGTGTCTTTGCAAATTATTTACAAATAATAAAATTCAATCGATCCACAAAAAAGGAGACCCTCTGAACTGCGCCAACTACAGAGGTATAAGTCTACTCAACATCGCCTACAAGATCCTATCTTCCGTAATATGTGAACGCCTGAAACCGTTTACCAACAACCTGATCGGCCCTAATCAGTGTGGTTTTAGGCCAGGAAAGTCCACAATCGATCAAATTTTCACACTTCGACAGATCCTGGAAAAAACCCAAGAAGTCCAAATCGATACCCACCACCTATTTATCGATTTCAAAGCCGCATACGACAGCATTTATAGAGACGAACTATACAGAGCCATGTCTAGTTTTGGTATACCGTCCAAACTCGTCCGTTTGTGTAGGATGACGATGGAGAATTTTCGCTGCGCCATCAGGGTCGGAAACGACCTCACCGACACATTCGATACCAAAAAAGGATTTAGGCAAGGCGATGCGCTGTCATGTGACTTTTTCAATTTGATCCTTGAGAGGATTGTGCAAAACTCCCGAGCCAACACCAGAGGCAAAATTCTCCAAAAATCGGTGCAACTACTAGCATAAGCCGACGATATTGACATCATTGGTAGGACTCAACGTGATGTCATAGCCACGTTTGCTAGTATAGAGAAGGAAGCGGCAAAAATGGGTTTACCAGTAAATGAGGGTAAGACTAAGTTTATGCTGTCAACACGAAAGGACACACAACGGCGAATTGGACAGAACGTCACCATTGACAGATATAACTTTGAGGTAGTACGGGACTTTGTCTACCTCGGCTCCGCTATTAACTCTGACAACATCTCGTCAGAAATCAAACGAAGAACTACTCTTGCCAATCGCTGTTTCTTCGGGCTAAGAAGGCAATTTAGTAGTAAAGCCCTCACTCGAACTACTAAGGGGATCCTATATAAGACCCTGATCATCCCAGTCCTGCTCTACGGCGCTGAAGCATGGACCGAATCAAAAGCGGATGAAGAAATCCTTGGTCGATTGGAGAGAAAAATTCTTCGGAAAATCTTCGGTCCCGTTTACGTTGATGGGCTATGGAGACGAAGATTCAACCACGAACTATACGAGCTGTACAGCGACATACCCCTAGTGAAAAAAAACTCCGCATTGGACGTTTAAGATGGCTAGGACATGTAGAAAGAATGGACACCAATACTCCGGCTCGCAGTCTTCGATTCCCAGCCAGACGTCGGACGCAGTAGAGGAAGACCTCGCCTAAAGTGGCGCGCACAAGTAGAAACCGACCTCAACCGACTTGGAGTGCGCAAATGGAGGCAGTTAGCTAAGGACCGAGCTAATTGGAGAGGCATGTTGGTTACGGCCCAGGTTCATCCCGGACTGTAGCGCCACTTAAGTAGTTATACAATTAAAAAAACTAATTTAAACAAATATTAGGTAACAAAATAAAACTTTTCCTTTTATTGATTGATTTGTTTGTTTTTTTTTTATAAATTTTGCCATTAACATTTTGTTGTTTTGTAATTACATCGAGTACATTTCAGTATGGTTCAATTCAAGAGAAAAAAAAAAGACTAATTTACTTTGAATGATTTATTTTTACATTAACATAAAATTCATTTCCTGAAATACGACAATTCAGGAAGATTAAAATCGATTCAGCATTCCAGCAGAGCGCATCATGTACTTCGGGTTCGGCAGCACGTACAGGGAATCGCAAACAGTTGGTTCATTCACTTGTGTTCCGCAAAACCGTTGTTCTCCAAGGGGCGATTCCTCCAACCACCCCTCGGTTGATCGGCGCAAGCAAACTGACACCTTTGCTCAGTGTGTGGTCATTGTGCAGATTTTTTTCATCTGAATGATCCTCTCAGGTTTGTGTAGTGTGCGGTAGCGTATTTGGTTTTCGAAGCCTGATTTCTTTTTTTTTTTGTTTCTTGCTGTTTAAGTTCACGCTGATGGAGACAAATGTCACGTATTATTGACCAACTTCTTGTGGGACACTTTGATCCATTTAGCATCCACTTGCCATTGATTTTGTCGGTTGTCCGTATTCCTTCCATTTGCTGATCTTGTTTTTGTTGTATTCCTTTTATTTTATTATTTATTTTTAGTCTAAATATTTGTATTTTATTTATTTATTTAATTTTTTTTTTTGTTTTTGTTGATTTTGTTTGTTCTTGTTGTTGTTGATTTTTTATTGCATTGTTATTTTCCCCAACACTTTATCATCATCTTTATTATGTACTCGTATACCAGTTACGACATTATGAGTGCAACTGGGTGCTGTCTCTGTTGTCGTTAGATTATTAGCAATCTTCTCTCAAATTATCAATAAGGTTGAGAAAATTGGCTTTGGTTGTTAAAGCCAAGATTGGTGCGATCACCTACAGGTGCCTGTAATAAAACGAATATAATATTAAAAAAATTGAAATACCTGAGCTAGTATAATATGACTGCCTTTAAAGCATGTCGCAGTTGCACATTGATATTTGCAGTGAAAAGTACTCTATATGTTTAAGATTGCATCGTTAGATAAAAAACTAAGCGAGGAATTTGAGATCTCGTATGCAACAACTCGACGTATTTAACGTAAGGGTATTGTTTTGAAAGAAACTCGTGCACTATTTGAAGCAGGACGACCTTTCGAATTGTCACTGTTTTAGTCTGTCGACTTGAAGAAGCTTGTTTTCGACTTAATCTTTTGTTGGATCATTACCAATATTTCATTAAAAATGAAGATGGCCACAATGTTAATGTGAATGGGGATTGTTATTGCGCCATGACAACGGACTATTTGTTAAATGTTATTGAAGCTACTGATCTCGAGACGATATTTGGTTCCAAAAGAGTTAAAGGTGCTCGTCTATATCACAATATAAAAAAATTGAAAGTGGAAGGAGGCCTTACCTTCGTCAAAAATGTCATACCATAAATCGTATGTCTATGATCATTTGAACTTAATTTCTACTCGGGTTTAACGTGTTCTTTTCCAACTCAAACATTTTTAAAAACCTTTAACCCCGTTTGTGTAATAAAATATTCAAGGACGAACATAACTCTGACATTTGAACATATCTAGAACATGAGTGGCGAATGTACATTGTTTAAAGTAGGCAACTGGTGTTATTAAGATAGGAAGCGGACTAACTTAAAATTTAAGGTCCAGACTCATGCTCATGAGAAAAGAAGAATACATCAGTCACCTCATATGTACGTGTTTCTTAATGAATGTAATAGATGTCTTTTCGCGAAGAACGACTTTCAAGTGTGTTTTCACGAATACAAAATCCAGTGTATATTGCTTCCAATGTGACCATGCAAATATAAGAACACTTACGTTAAAAGCAACATCTTGCGAGAGAATTCCATCCATTTGGGAAATTTGTCCAAAGTCCTGCGATAGATCGTGTTGCTGTGAAAGTGTAAATCCAGGTTGTGACATGTTCTGCGACATAAGCTGCTGTGTAAGCGGTATTCCACTGCCCTGACTGCTACGAGACTTTAAACCGAATTTATCGTTATTCATGCCCATGGTGTCGGTACGTGACGTCTTCGGGATAAGACGCTCACCAACCGCTTGCCGACGGCCTTGTTTTGCTGCCTGAATTGCTTGTTGATGCTGGTTATAAAAACGTGGTGGTATGTTGCTCATATTCATGAACATTCCAACGGGCACGGGCATGTTGTTCATTGCCGCTTGAGCACGTTCCGGGGAGATATAACTGATCGAGTCGTGATGAGATCGTCCAAATAAATCCATGCCCATGTTGCGTTGCTGATAGCCACCCATTGGATTCATCGAAGCAGATGGATTTATGTGATTTAAACCCTGACCGATTAAACCAAATCCACCGGAGCCGGGACCGAAATGGCTGTAGCCCCGCATTGCCGAACGATCGTATGGAGAACCTGGTACCATTGCCTCCTTGGCATCACACATCATGGTGCTCATAAAATGGGCGCCTATGTTCATGGTGTTAACAATCTTCTTAGGCTTTTGGAATTGAATAAGTGATTCCTTGAGATTATTCAACGAGCCCTCGACAAGAACTTTGCGGTCCTTGTAGAAATTAAGAAGATGATTCCAAAGCGGTTGTTTTGACAAAACTTTCGGATTGCCTACAATAATCGTTCCGTACTTGGAACGAGTGAGAGCGACATTCAATCGACGTGGGTCATTGAGAAAACCGATTCCTTGACGTTCATTGGACCGAACACATGACATGATGATGATGTCTTTCTCTCGACCTTGAAAAGCATCCACACTTGCGATTTCAATCTCTTGGTAGAGTTTTGAGTGTAGACTACCCTGGTATTGCATGTATTGGACTAGATAAGCCCTTTGCCCCTCGTAGGGTGTTATGATTCCAATTTGTTCTGGCTTCACCCCAGCTTTAAGGAATCTAGTAGTAATTTTCTCGACATTCGCAGCTTCGGTACGATTCAGGTAAGAGGTACCTGATCCAGCAATCTCTTCTTGACCTTGTGTCACAAGGAAAAACATTGGGCGATCAGCTTGGGGCCAAGGGAAATCAATTTTTAGCTTACGATCCTCGGCACAGACGCCGTTTTGCAAGCTACCTTCGTAGAAGAAGTTTGATGGGAACTGTGACAGTTCAGGGTGCATACGATACTGAACTTCCAGACGAAAAGGCCGAATTCCAAGTACGACCAAACGTTCAAACAGACTCTGTGACAGACCCGCTCGTGCAGCTTTCTTGCACATAACCACCGGTCCCAACTGACAATGGTCACCGACGAGAATCAACTGTTTGGCACCCAACACGACTGGAACCATGCACTCGGGCTCGGTGGACTGCATACTCTCATCAATAAGAATCGACGAGAACTTAATATTCTTTAATCGTGGATCACCAGCACCAACGCATGTGCAGCATATTACATCGGCCGCTTCGAGAAGTTGGAATTCCGCAGCTCGTTTCAGCATGCGATAGCGTTTTTCATCGGCTCTGCTCAGTTCTCCTGTTTCGTCCTTGAGTTGCTGCAACTGCTTCAGTTCGACGTTTGTCTCCATATTGCGAATTTGATTGTGCAGTGCCAAAAAGCTGACAGGGCTGTCGATAGCCTCGCGGGATTTGGCGCAAACGCGCACAACTTTCAGATTAGTCCGGTGAATCTTCTCGGTTAGTTGATCAACTGCAGTATTACTTGGTGCGCATACCAACACAGTGCCACCGTTTTGCTTCACCAGCTGATAGACAATAGTTGCCGATGTTACGGTCTTTCCCGTACCAGGGGGTCCCTGAATCAAACTCAATGGCCGTTGAATGGCATGTTTGACGGCATACACCTGTGAACGATTTAAATCGGGCAGATTTGGTGCGCTAAACAACTTTGGAACCGGCCCACGTAAAACATCATCCCAACCATCAGGCCGACCATGGCCTAATAGATGCGCATAAATAAAGTGCGATACCGAATTACGATCCATGGCGAAAAATTTTAGAGCGCGCAACATTCGATCAAACGAAGTGCACTTCCAAATAAAGTCCACCGCAAAGTTGGATGTGAATTTAATTGGAGCTCCTGAGCTGTTTTTCAATTCCAAACCGATGTCCTCACCGTAGTTGTCGGGCACTTTAATGACATGACCGATTTCGTTCCATGCCTCGTGCAGTTCACCAGCATAGCGCAATCTAAGTTCATCGCCATGCATCAACTTCATGTCGCTGTCGGTCTTTGCAAGAGTGAAGTAGGCAATGGTCTTCTTATTCAGACCTACGTCCCAGCGTACTTCGATGTTTTCCTGAGTTTGGGATTCTTTTAGTTTTTTATCATATTCAGCTTCTAATCGTACTAAGGGTCCAAACACTTTTTCATATTGATAACCATCTTCATATCGCAACAGAACCTGTGTTGGTTCGGTGTCAATCCCAGGTTTTTCTAGATCTTGAAAAGTAGCTTCGATGTTTTCCTTCCATAGTTCTTCGAGTTTGTTTATTTGTCCGGCTGATATTTGGCGAGCACGCAACTGCTCCTGGTCCGAAGGTATTTTAACAAGCCAAGCCAAGAAGCAACGATCGTTTATCAGAGGTTTCCATTGATCCTGATCCCAATTCATGTCTTTTAGAGAATTTTGCGCAGCACATGGTTGTCTAAAAATGAGAACGATATTAAGACAAACAATATCAAATGAATGAGTAGAAGGTGTAAATTTGTTTGTTGTTAATAAATGAGAGCAACTATCATTTTCTGTGGGCTATTTCAGTGTGCTGTGGTTTGTATGTTCTACTGAACATAGGCAGAAGACCAAGTAAACGGAAATGGTAAAAGACCAGTGTGTACAAACAACTTTTGCGAAAAGAATTCTAGCAGAATTAGAAGCGATTTTAAATCAAGTGGTGCTAGATGTATACTTGAAGGAATCCGCTACCAAAAGCGCTTTGAGTATCAGCCAGACAAGCAACTCAAATCCACGTCGCATTGGACATATGCGGATTCTGAACAAATACTTAGGATACGACGAAACCTCTGGCTACATATCTTCCCACCAATGCTTTCGTAATCCATTATCTTTCTCCTTTCCGATAGAAAATTGATATCCATCTACATTCTACACAGATGTATCGAGGATGGATGGTATATTTCTCAAAGTAATTGATAATACTTAGGCTTCCTATTCACAGCAGTGTGTTTTAGCCTGAGATGCAGGAAATGATAAATCGGCTGTATGGCTGTCAACGATAGGAGCTAGACGGCCACCATAAAAGCGATATATCCTACTGAAATATACATTGAGCTCACAATTGCCAAATGTAACGGAGACGAACAAGAAACCTACTCTAAAAATTTACCTGAAAATATACCTGGATTGCGATAAAACGAATTAAGAGACAGAGAAAATAATTTTTGAAAGATTAATTGACCTACACATCCGTACTAGTATAGAACCCACTGTGATCTCCAATTATCAACATGCAAACTGTAATGGGAAGTCGGTTAAGACTGCGCCTCATTCACTCGTACGCATCTCACTTAGAGGACGTGTATACTATGGTTGTTTTCTTTAAATAGAAGGACTATTTAACAATGTCAGAATGGACGCAAACACAAATACACTTTTAGATTTAAACGTCAACGATTTCTTGGGAGTGCTAATAAATCAACTACTCACGGGCAAAATTATTAACATAAATCTTGGCATCTCATCCGTACGCAAATCTGTATGCTGTTACACCTTACAATAAGGCGTCCTATCTCCTATTCCTTGGAACCAAGTGAGCTACTTGTTAGTCTAGAAAGAGAAGGGTGCAAGGTGATTGCCTACGAAGATGATATGTCAATAGATGTATAGCAGGCAGGGACATAAATACCCTTAAATAACTATTACAAAATGGTCTATCTGTACTCTCCAAATGTGCTGCGAGATGAAGACTCGGAGCGAAACCTCCGAAAATGGAATTGGTCCTTTTCAGCAGAAAATTCAAATTCCCGAACGTTGACCCTACAAAACTTAATGGCGTTTGTCTCAAGTTCGCAGAATCAGCAATCAGGTCTGGTCTTGGATAATCATCTGAAATTAAAAGTCACTATTCAAGAACGCGTAAAGAAAGCCACCATAGCCCCCTTTACACATGTAAAAAGGCAATCGGGAAGAAATGGGGTATGGTGTGTTAGTCTGGTGGACGGCTCTATAAACAGACCACAACCGCAAACTTATAGGGAAAGTTTAAAGATCAGCTTGCATATGCATAGAGCTCCGCTAATAAAACATATCCCCCCACCCTAATTCTGTCCTACATCTAGTGCCCCTAGATAATCTTCATTAACCAACTCAGTTTTGACCACAACTTCAATTCGAGGCGAATGGGAGTCGGATTTCATTGAAGATAACAGCTCGATTCACATCTACACGGATGGGTCTAAAATAGAATCTGGAATGTGTTTTCTCCGACATGCTTATCATTTCGCCTTCCCGATCAGTATAGCATTTTCCAGGCGGAAATCATTGCAATTAAAGAAGCCTCGTCCTGGCTGAGGTGTAATGTAATATCCAATATTAGCATCTTCAGTGAATTTTAGCATCTTGGGATCTATCTTATTTACATCGAAATCAGCCCATGAATGTCAACAACTCTTTACTATTCACTTATTTTGACAGCCGGGTCACAGAGCCATCCCGGGAACGTAAGAAGAATGAGCTTCCCAGACCGGGCACTACCCATGGTATTCTACCGCCAGCAAAAATGTTAGGTATGCCCCTCCCCGCTACATGTAAATCATTAATCAAACTGGATGCGATCAAGAAAGCAAGCCGCAGATGGATAAACGGCGTAACCTCCAGGCATCTCCGGCCATATTATAATCAGAAACCCTCTCTCTGTTTGATAATGCTGAACAGATCCTTACAGGTAACTGCCCCTTAGGCAAACATGCAAAAAGTAATGACTCCTGCAGAAGCTGCTTGGATGAGGAGAACCCAGCTCTCATGAACATATGAATCGTATAGGTGACCTGGCTAATATTAATGTCAGAAATCTTCTCCGCTTCATAGTTAGCTCGGAATGGTTCACTTAGGCAAACGAATATTTAGAAAAAGTCGACAGGTCCTCGTGGTACCACAACGGACTATTTCTGGTCTAAGTGTGCAGCCACAATAACCTAACCTATAGCTGTGGATTTTAAGATCATTAGGTCACGACATGTTACAGCAGTTATTCTAAAAAGGATTTTATTTTTTTTCATCTATTTCATAAATTTGTATTGGGTCTGCATGTTTGTGTGTTTAGATCTACTGCTGTTTGCACTCTTGTCACAATACTAATTTTGCCCAACATCCCCTTCAATACCCTGGGACTAGCTTTTTCTCGCAAACATTCATGTGCGGATGGGTACCTCCTGTTTTATGCTGGATTTGAACGGTTGAGTTGGATATGCTTTTCTTGATAATCGATACTTGCAGTATAAGGTGATATCAGGCAATAGTGGCCTTAATTTAGAGAGCCCTTCCGGTTAAGCTGAAAATACACCTATCACAGAATGCTGCCCATGGTTGGTTTACATAAAGAAGCAAATCATGCTCCATGATATGCTAAACGAAGTTGAGGTGCCAAAATAGTTGACACATTGTTCTATTATAGGATGATTACGCTCATTACCAGCATTCATTTGTTTCGAACCCCAGAAATATAGCTCCTAAGCCTTGCGGATTTATCACTTTCAAACATGCATTTTCTGTTTTATGGGTAATAACAAGGAAAGAATTTTCTTTTTATGTCCAGCAATTTGTCGAAGTAAAAAAATATAAAACTGAAAACTGATAATTGTTGCTGCCCAAAGACAGTCTCCTCTTTTATCAAAATCCCTTGAGTGTTCATAGGACACACAAAAAACTTTGCCGGAGGGCTTCGTTATCAAAATAAATTGTATCCTAAACCTGGAGGTGTCTAGATGCATAGAATTTAACTAGCAATCATTATAATAAAAAAAAAGGAGACCTTCTGAACTGCGCCAACTACAGAGGCATAAGGCTACTCAACATCGCCTCCTATCTGCCGTAATTTGTGAACGCCTGAAACCGATTACCCACAACCTGATCGGCCCTTATCTGTGTGGTTTTAGGCCAGGAAAGTCCACAATCGATCAAATTTTAACACTTCGGCAGATCCTAGAAAAAACCCAAGAAGTCCAAATCGATACCCACCACCTATTTATCGATTTCAAAGCCGCATACGACCGCATTTATAGAAACGAACTATACAGAGCCATGTCTAGTTTTGGTATACCGTCCAAACTCGTCCGTTTGTGTAGGATGACGAGGGAGAATTCTCGCTGCACCATCAGGGTCGGAAACGACCTCACCGACACATTCGATACCAAAAAAGGATTTAGGCAAGGCGATGCGCTGTCATGTGACTTTTTCAATTTGATTCTTGAGAGGATTGTGCAAAACTTCCGAGCCAACACCAGAGGCACAATTCTCCAAAAATCGGTGCAACTACTAGCATACGCCGACGATATTGACATCATTGGTAGGCCTCAACGTGATGTCATAGCCACGTTTGCTAGTATAGAGAAGGAAGCGGCAAAAATGGGTTTACCAGTAACTGAGGGTAAGACTAAGTTTATGCTGTCAACACAAAACAGTGCTGCCACTCAGAAATTCAAAAAAACATGATTTGAAAGCATGATTAGAGTTAAAAAAGCATGATTCATTTCGTAGTTGGATAATGGTAAAATTAAAAAAGGGAGAGAACTTAAAATAGACACTTTTAAAGCAAATTGTGACCTGTAACGAGTAAAACAAGTACATTGACAGGGAAGGAATGAGTGAAATGGAAGTACAGAAACAACAAGTAAGCATACAAATAAAGTGTAACTGTTCATCCTCCCTGCTTTTCAGTTGAAGCCCAATATATGTATGTTTGTTTTAATATAGTGTAGTCGAGTCGTGGTTGTGTCGGGTAGGTTGGATATGTAAGTGGTAATGTTGCTTTAAAAAGTGATTATGAAGATACAAAGCGATTATAGATCTTTCAATACAAAAAGCATGATTTTTGACTCAAAAACATTAAAACATGATTTGAGTCCAAAAAGCATGATAATCATGCTAAATCATGATTTCTGGCAGCACTGACACAAAAGGACACACAACATCGACGAATTGGACAGTACGTCACCATTGACAGAGGTAACTTTGAGGTAGTACGGGACTTTGTCTACCTCGGCTTCGCTATTAACTCTGACAACAACATCTCGTCAGAAATCAAACGAAGAATTACTCTTGCCAATCGCTGTTTATTCGGGCTAAGAAGGCAATTTAGTAGTAAAGCCCCAACTCGAACTACTAAGGAGATCCTATATAAGACCCTGATCATCCCAGTCCTGCTCTACGGCGCTGAAGCACGGACCGTGTCAAAAGCGGATGTAGAAATCCTTGGTCGATTCGAGAGAAAAATTCTTCGGAAAATCTTCGGTCCCGTTTGCGTTGATGGGCTATGGGGACGAAGATTCAACCACGAACTATACGAGCTGTACAGCGACATACCCCTAGTCAAAAAACTCCGCATTGGACGTTTAAGATGGCTAGGACATGTAGAAAGAATGAACACCAATACTCCGGCTCGCAGAGCCTTCGATTCCCAGCCAGACGTCGGACGCAGTAGTGGAAGACCTCGCCTTAAGTGGCGCGCACAAGTAGAAACCGACCTCAGCCAACTTGGAGTGCGCAACTGGAGGCAGTTAGCTAAGTACCGGGCTAATTGGAGAGGCATGTTGGTTGAGGCCCAGGTTCATCCCGGACTGTTGCGCCACTAAAGTAAGTAAGTAATCATTATAATCATTTCCTTAATACACTTTACTGGACAGGACGGATGGAAAAATGAGACTAATACTATATATACTACACGCCATCGAATTTCCTTGTCCATACGCCACATTGTCACTACATTTTAGCATCCCCATCCACCAACCACTAAAATATTTACCACCAATATATACAATATGCTCTCATAGCCTGTTTGTATCATTATAAATGATCAAATTGCAAACTGGTGTGTGGTACATATTTATATTAGCTAACAATGCGTCACCGAATATCAAATTGCGATGCATATCAACTATTTGTTGCTATCTTCGTAGAAGCTTCTTATAAAAGTAAACAAAACAAAAACTATTGACATTTACCTGCACAAAAGTACAACGACCGAATCTGCCTTGGCCGGTATAAAACCCAAAACAAAGACATTGCGCACGCCACATGAGTAACACTCCAAAACTGTTTCGCCCAGTGGACCATCACTGTGCAAGGTCACTTCTCGATGTTTAGCTCGCACCAAATGGTTAACAATGTGCGATCCCGAGGTGTTTCCTCGACCGTTACAAAACCACTTCTTACAATTGTTGCACATTACAACTGTACTCGGATCGTGAATACCGCAGTATTTGCAAGCATGTGGCGGTAGTTCTCTCACTGCAAGTGCACCATCATCGTCATCCTCTTCGAATTGCAAAGCTGCCATCCCATTGGTTATCCCAGGCAGTTTTGATTGAATTTCCAGCTTTCGACCAAACGCATGACTCTGTCAAAAGAGAAATACCACAAAATTCCATAAAATTGAGCTAATATAGACACATGGCGACACCGACGTACCTGACTGGGTGCTGCAATCGGATCCAATTGCGAAGACTGCGTCTGTGACTGCGATGGTATAGTAAAATCCCGAAAATCAAAATCCGATGCCTGTGTATCGGCGCCTATCAGGTCATTCTCCTCGGTGTCGAGGAACGTCAAAGTCTGAGAACTGGGTCCATACGTGTCCACACTCATTTTGTATGCGATCGTTTACAACTTTTCGATTTACCACGTTTTGTGCCCGACGGGTGTACTGCAAAAAAAAAATTCCGATTCGTGGGCGGTGCGCAATTTCTAGCAAAACACTGAATTTCAATGTCACACAAAGTGAAAATGTCTCGAACAGTTAAGTATTTGCTTGTTAGCCTCCTCCGAATTTGTTTTCGGTCTATTTTCAAGTATTTTTTATGATGAAATAAATGCGCGAAATCTTTCGACTCACCAATAGCATTTTCAGCTGTTCTAGAAGAACATCAGAAATGAGCAAGAGTTCGAAGATTTTGAAGTCTGTCAGATTGTGTGCATGTGTTTGGATTTTGTCTACGTCGTCCGGTCGTCGTTCGACGGCTTCGCAAAAGAACAACAAAGTGAAACAAGTAAAATGAAACAATAATACATGGCGTTTCATTTTTGAATGTACCACGGTTGCGTTCCGAGTTGAGACAGTAAAATGAACTTTATGTGATGTGACACTCTTGCAAACACCAGATTTTGACATATTGAGTGTTCGCGTTCAAGAAATGAAAAGGCACTAGTTCACCCGGCGATTACTCCGGCGATAATTATACTGAATAGACAAATCAAACCAAAGAGGGTATGATAATTCCACTGAAAAAGGATATTGGTAATTATAATAAAAATTGATACCTATTGGTTGAAATTTGAAATAAAATCAAAACAAAGCCACCGTCGAAAAAGGCTACGTCAAATAGAATAAATTTGACGATAGACATAATATAATCGCAAAATGCACAAGTGTAAAAGAGAAAGCAATACCCAAAGTCAAATTTACATTCATGGAATTGTCGACCTAACTTGCAAGCAAAATGTTTCGAACAATCAGCCTGCAAGGAAAAGCTCTCGTGTACAGATACACTATCGAATATAAATACCATGAAAGTTAGATTTATTATATGGAAATCTAAACCCCGGGTCAGCTAGGGCTGTCTGCGAATTGCGCGAACATTTCTTGCTAGATCCATCAGAGATTTTCCTCTGCTGCCACAACTGATATTTTTTATTCACCCGGGGTTAAGATTTGCATGTTCTCTTTTATTATTTTAATTTGCAATTTATATTGTAAAAGTTTTACTTTAATTTTTTTGAATATAACAATATGTACTTTAAATATTTTTAAAGATGGTTAAGATTTTTACGAATTGTAAATTTGCAACTGATAATTATTTGCTGAACGAGTTTTTGTTTTCTTTTTTTTCGGAGGCACTCACTCATGGTGTTTTTGTTCGTGAAACTCAATTTTCTGGTGACTCAAAGATATTTGCCCTATTTTGGTTGTTGGTCGGAAAGGAGCGGGTGAAAATTATGGAAAACTGGAGATAAAGAACTATAACTCACGCATACTTGCTTCACCAGCGATTTACATTAACGAGAATGAAAATGATTATTTCTGTCATGGTTGATGGTTTAGTTCTGCCAGTTTCTGTGCAACTTCCAATTGGCGGTGGGCTTCTGACTGCTGACATGAAATTACCTGCTATGTAATTCACATACCATTCACCGGCGGGAACTCGCTGAAAATTGTCAGATATACAAGATATAGGAAGGTATTGTTTTTGTAAAAATTGTCGACCTCGAGATTTTTATTAATTCTTAAGGGTCGATGAGAATGCGTATCTGTAGCTGAGTGAAAAGTTAAAAACAAGGCAACCCGTAAGCGCTTACACAATAAGGGTATTCATGCAACTTCGTAATTTTATTACGTGCGAAAGATTATAATTTTACGACGACGTTTCATGAACGACCCTAAAACTGCACCACTAAATAATGCGGTAACCCACTGAATTTAATCTCATTTTATAGCGTTTTCGATTGGGATACAAAAAGCACTCTTTTTATACTCTAGAGCATTTTTTTTACTCTAGATCTATTTTTTCGATTTCGATTGGGATACAAAAAGCACTCTGTTTTTACTCTAGAGTACTTTTGAAGAATCTGGATTCCAAGTCAGATTTACACCAACATGCACCAACACAAAAACATTTAACATCTGACTATATGTCAATTTGAAGTTTGCATTTCGCAGTTTAATGATTAAAAAGTGATTTTCGGGTAAAACTATAATTAGAAATTAAAATATTTTTGGATAATCATGTTCTAAAATTCATAAGCTTTGTTTCGACACCAACACGCCAATGGTTGAGTTTATAAAAAAGCCGCAATGAGTAAAAGAAAATTTCAAATGATGGTTTACATTGATACCTAATAGCTATAATTGCGACCTAAAGATAAACAATTAGCTGTCAAATGGCACACTAACACACACAGAAAACCAGAGTAACCTCTTTAATGTTCGATCGGGACGGGTAAAATCTGAAATCTGAGAGTAAATCTAAAAATCCCAATTGAAAACGCTATTAGTAATTTATTTATTGATAGAATTTTGTTCCTATTGTTCTCTTTCCGTTCTCGATAATTTTTTTCAGTTTAGCGCATGTGTTTGATGTGTGAAAGCGACTGACTAAATGTCAAAATAGCATTTCATAAGTTTACAACGTTTACCACCTCAGTTTAAGCACCCAATTCCTGTGAGAAAATTCCGATATTGTTAGAAAAGATTCCCCATACAAATTTTGACAGTTCATTTATCACGTCGTAATTTTATCACGTTTACAACGTTTACGAAGACTTTCCGACGTTGCATGAATACCCCTAATGTGTATCTTCGTGAATCTGTAGCTTGAAGTTGAATAGAGGGCAACTTCATGAAGAAATGTATCTCTCTTTTGACATCGATGCAAGATACCATCTACAGATATGGATTCTGAGCAGGCCTTTACGATGATAGGGGAACCCAAAAACTGGTTTTTGGAATTCCGTCTGTCCGTAAGGCTTCTTTCACACTATCTGGGATTTAGCCGTACGGTGTTGCCGTGAGTTGCAGTGGCAGTGGACGGCTGCTACCATGTCCTTTAGCAGCCGTCCACTGCCACTGCAACTCACGGCAACAAGATACCAACTACACGGCAAGGTGTAGCAGCTACCATGTCCTTTAGCAACCGTCCACTGCCACTGCAACTCACGCCAACACCGTACGACTTTTTGCCGTACGGCTAAATCCGGATAGTGTGAATGTAGCCTAACGATTTTGATTGGACTTATCACATTCCATTAGTAGGTATATTATTAGTCAACAAAACCTAGTAGGTACCTAGTTTTTGTTTTCAAGAAAATTCATATAGCGGATTTTTATTTAAGGCAATAAATGCCTCAAATTCTCGCAAATTTTTTTTCCGTGGTCTGGTGGAAATCTTCATAGACACGATGAGCACGTGCCCAAAGGTATGAGATTTTTACTCACTAAAACCAACACCTTTTTTGTATTGCAACTAAGTATGCTACTTATCTAGCAATTTTTTTTTATCAAATGTTTGGCAGCAGATTTCCTGCTTTTTCCGCAATTTATAGCGCGGTTTGTTATTATCAGGCTTTGTTCTTTGAAGTCGCCGCAATTAATTTGTTTCGTCAAGAATTTGGAGGACCGTTGTGTAACGTGTCCTAATAAACGTTTTTTGATGTTTTCGTGCAAAATTTTTAGTTTCATCTTAAACCGCGGGAATACCAAGATCTCTGTGTAGATCCTCGTTCCTTATGTACCACGGCACATTGACGAATGATCTTAACATTTTGTTTTCAAAAGTTTGTAAAAGCCTTAAATTCGTTTCCCTGGTAGCCCCATAGTTGTATACCATATATATATATATATATATATATATATATATATACCATATGTCCAAACTGGTTTTCTTGTATAACAACAGCTTCTTATCAAAGTTAAGCTTCGAATATTTTCCGACCAACCAGTACGGTTCTCTGTATTTATTTTAAAGTTCTTCGCATTTCCTTTTTTATATGAGAATTCCATTTTAATTTTGCATCGAGTGTCATTCCGAGATATTTTGCTTCATTTGCGTCCCGTTTGCAAATGAAGCAAAATATCGAACCGTTTTTAGAAATACAGAAATACAGTAGATGAATCAATTTGCTCTCGTTAATGGCGTTTTCCATTGGTAAATAATCAACCATATTTTTGATCTAGATCTGTCAGAAGACCGATTTTGACAGTTGTTGTGTTCCATTGGGCAAAAAAAAATGTTTTTTTTTTATCTTAGATCAATATTGCAAATCTGGAATTATCGGCAGATTTACCCCTCCTTGCACACACACTAATACAAATGATAGCTGTCAGTTTGAGCAAAGTGATTTTCGTTTTGTGTTCCTATTATTTCGATTGTGAAAAACTATTATTAATCATTAAAAATGTAAAATATAAATTAAATGAAGAACAATCAACCTGTGTGACATAAAACTTGACAGCTACACCGACACTGACTTACACTGACTAGAAATTATAACAATACAAAGCCAAAGAAAAATGAATCTGAAAACATGTTCCATTGGAACTCAAAGAGATATAATTATAGATCAAAATCCAGATATAGCAATGGAAAACGCCATAAGTGCAAACCTCGTTAAGAACGTTTTGTAATTTCATATTTGTTTCCTTTATTGTTGTGCCAACTGCTAGAAGTATCATCAGCAATCGTTGCAACTATTGTATCGTCTGTTTGTGGGATATCTCGTGTAAATAGGAGGTACAATAGTGGTCCAAGGACGCTTCCTTGGGGTACTCCTGCCATTACTTCTTTGAACTCTGAATATTCGTTTCCAAGTTTCACACGGAAGAGTCTATGCTCAAGATACGACACCAGGATTTTATATAATTTCTCAGGCAGAACTTGTCTTATAGCGTTTTCGATTGGGATTTTTAGATTTACTCTCAGATTTCAGATTTTACCCGTCCCAATCGAACATTAAAGAGGTTACTCTGGTTTTGTGTATGTGTAAGTGTGTCATTTGACAGCTTATTGTTTATCTTTAGGCCGCAATTATAGCTGTTAGCTATCAATGAAAACCATCATTTGAAATTTTCCTTTACTCATTGCGGCTTTTTTATAAACTCAACCATTGGCGAGTTAGTGTCAAAACAAAGCTTATGAATTTAAGAACATGATTATCCAAAAATATTTTAATTTCTAATTATAGTTTTCCCAGAAAATCACTTTTGAATCATCAAACTGCGAAATGCAAACTTCAAATTGACATATAAAGTCAGATGTTAAATGTTTTTGCGTTGGTGCATGTTGGTGTAAATCTGACTAAATGTAGATCTGGATTCCAACAGATTCTTCAAAAGTACTCTAGAGTAAAAAAAGAGTGCTTTTTGTATCCCATCGAAAACGAAAATATAGATCTAGAGAAGAAAAGTGCTGTAGAGCATAAAATGAGTGCTTTTTGTATCCCAATCGAAAACGCTATAAATTTGTATTGAAGGCCTCTATGCCAAAACTTGTCAAAAACTTGCGACACGTCAAGAAATACGGCTGAGCAAATTTCTTTTCTTCGAAAGCCTTCTGAATTACATCAGTAATTCGATGTACTTGGTCCACAGTCGAATGTTTACTTCTAAACCCAAATTAATGGTCAGGTAAAAGGCGTTTCTGATAAATAATGGGGTGTAAGCACCCGAGTAGGTAATTTCCTTTCAAAAACTTTTGAAATTATTGGAAGAAGCGAAAAAGGTCTGTAAGATTTTATTTCATTCGGTGATTTTCCTGGTTTTAGAACCATGATCACTTCTGCGACTTTCCACTGTCTTGGTATGTAGGTATTCTAATCAAATTGCTGCATTTACATTGTAGATGAGTTTAGTTAATGCTTACCGAGGCAATATTTTAAGAATTTCTCTGGTAATCAGGTCATAACCTAGAGCTGGACCATCAATAAAAGTTTCCTCAAGATGTGCGTTAAAAACTTCCGTAAAATGATTATCATTTGACGATAACATTTCGACGGCACATCTTGCATCACACGTAAGATCAATAGTCATTTTTTCTGTCGGCCATATCACTTTATCACAGACGATTATTGAGCGATTATTGCTCATAAGATCTCGACTACCGTCTGAGTAATAATCGTTTTGAAAGTTACAAAATGACACCCTGCTTTTTCCTTATTGCTATTTCTTGCAACAATAAAAAAAAGAAGAAGTTATAGTCCGTACCAAATCAGTTGGCCAATCTACTGCGCAGGTCTCTTAAAATTTATTTTACAATATCTTAAATTGCTCTTAAATCCTCTCTCTGCGCATTTGACCGTTGACAAACTAGTGCAAATCAAACCAGTTGGGCATTCTACTGCGCAGGTCTCTTAAAATTTATTGGAAAATATCTTAAATTTCCCTTAATTCCTCTCTCTGCGCAATCGACCGTTGGCCAACTGATTTGGTACGCACTATATCCCATTTTTTTGCCGAGAAAATTCATATAACGGATGTTTATTTGTTTAAGGCAATATAATGCCTCAATTTCTCGCGAATGTCAAAAAAAGAAGTTATCAATCCTGATACAATTACCTTCACCACTATTAGTTACCGTGGGTCGGTCTTTTTTTGTTGCAAAACGTTTTCCTAAGTAACGATTGCATGAATGTTGAATCACATAATCCCGAAGAACGTTTACCGTTTCCATACAAAGTGATGGCAACAGTCAGAGATGAATAAAAGTACTTCATATTCATTTATTGCTCTAAGCGACGCCAAGTGCCAACACGGATGATTTACTCATCAATCATATAGAATTGTGTGCTAATTGATGAGAATCACGAGGAGCGAAGTTTCGTACTATTTCTTGCGTTTTGTTTAGTTTACCATTATATTAAGTTATTTTAAGAATCCAAATTCTAAATGCCAATTACTTACATATGTAATAGAAAATATGAATAGTTGTCCATAAATCTGCATAAGTAAAGGAAGTTCGCCAGTCAGGCGCCCGCGTCAATAGTTTTTTCGTTGAAAGTACTTTGGGTGGGCCGCTAACTCGGGATCAAAGGATTTTAACTCTCTATTACATTGTTTCTTTTCAGAAATCAACATATTTATTTTAAGGGATAAATTTAAAATGAAAATGGTCTTTCAAAACACATGTTTCATAATATGCGAAACACTACTTTCTGAGAAAGTATTGTCGATCTCGCTAAATAGAGCTTACGTGGGGAAATGTTTTGCAACCAAACGTAACGCTCCAGTTATCATAACTCTACGCTTCCAAAATTAAATTAAAATACGATCCTTCACAATATCTTAGGTTTGACTTTATTGACCACAAAACTTATGAAATAATAGTAGGTATCAGTAATAATTATGCTTTTGTTTAGTATTGTTTTAGTATAATAACTATTCAAACGTCTACTTTCTCTTTCTATTCATTGAAATTTATAGAAGTATTTTTAATTTGTTTCACGTTTTCATTAAATAGCAGTCATGAAAATTTTCGAATCATTATTTTTAATGTTTGAAACGTATGGATTTAAAAAAAGCTGTTTTTATATTTGTTTCAAATAAATGTTTTCTAATGGATTTGTATATAACGCTTGCAATCCTTATTGAATACTGTATGTATACATACATATATAATTTCTCTATTGTAATTCGATTAGCGATTAATTTCTTTAACTTAAAATTATGAAAAAATAAAATGCTGTAAAGCACTTTGCACAAATAAATTAATGTTATTTTTATTTTATTTAGTTTTGAACCATTTTATATATATTTTTTTGTTATTTTATTTAATCTGTAATCTATCTTGTAATGCTCGATATTACGAAAAATAATTGATAAATACTAAAATATGAAATCTCATAATGATTCTTAGCGTTAATTGTACAAATGTACGATTTTGTTTTTATTTTAAATATTTTACTAGTTTGTTAAGATGTATTTGTTTGTTTTGTTTTGATAAAAAATAGAAAATAAATACACACGTTTATTTTGTTTGTTTAAACATCTACTTCTGGTACTATTTTGTATATGTATATTTTTTAATTCTTACCTACTAGAGTATGTATATTACAACTATGCGTTTGTCTTTTGTGTTTAAATTTATTATTTTTTTCTTTATCCACATTGTAAAGATTTAATTAGAAAGAATATTAGGTAAAACTAAAACTAACCATGGCTCAAGATGTAAAATTATAAAAGGACAAAAATATTCTATATTTCATTGCACGTTCCGAAATTGCGTCTTGTATAACATATATAAAAATAAAACAACTAACAAAAATTTTATTTCAAATAAACATTAAGATTGGCACAAAGGAAATTTGCTATTTATATTTTGCTATTTCCAGAGCCTGTACCTAGTCCGTAAAATTAAAAATACCAGAATTATATAATAAAATAGTAAACAAAAAACATTTAAATGTTTAATAAAAAAAATAAATTGTAAAATGTTCTACGATATTATTTGATAAATTCAACAAACTTTATTGTTTGTATAGTTCAAATGCGCCGTTTTGCATTACATCCAATGTTTTAAAGCTGGATAGCTCTATCTCTAAAAGTTTGGAAAAGAAAAGGAAAACGATTGAAGATTTTAAATCCATTTGTACGTTGAAACTTGGGAATCAGTACTCCCAATATCAATCAGATTTATTTTAGTGAAAATACCTTATTCTTCGATTCCCAGCCAGACGTCGGACGCAGTAGAGGGAGACCTCGCCTTAAGTGGCGCCCACAAGTAGAAACCGACCTCAACCAACTTGGAGTGCGCAACTGGAGGCAGTTAACTAAGGACCGGGCTAATTGGAGAGGCATGTTGGTTGAGGCCCAAGTTCATCCTGGACTGTAGCGCCACTTAAGTAAGTAATTCCTTATTTACACAGAAAAAAACTGCTTCAAGTAATATTAACTTTTAGCAAGAGAATTCTTGTATTTGAAGAGAATTGTTTTATTCGGCAAACGTTTCAAATCTGTTTAAAGTTTAATTCGCACACGAGCACCATGGGAAAGGAGGATGAACACTTCCATTTTGTATTCGCCGAAGTCATTGATTATAATTGCGGGCCAAGATAATAAAAATTAATAATAAAGCGTACATTGTGTACTTTAATGGAATATACCAGACCCGGAACATAAACATCCAAGCTCTTTATAACTATGTAGAGTGCACAAGAAGTTTGCAGCAAAAATAAAACTTAAAACGCTGCCGCCTTCGCGAGGCAATTGTCGAAAACTGAAGATGCACTAAAAGTCGTTTGGGTGCATATTAACTTGCGGCAATTAGATGAAAATGCAGTTTTTGGCATCACATATTGATACACCAATAGGCGTTTCGATGAAACTCCCACTGAGGAGTTAATGTAGGATCAAAATGAAAGTACAAATAAAATCGCAGGCAGGATTGTATACGAAGTCGCGGCTAAATGACCAAAAAGAGAAAAGAAAGCAAAAGTAGACTCGCCCACTACTGAGGTGAGCGCATTGGTCCCTGAGGTTGCCGTGGGTTTTATACTGAAAGAGGCTGCCGATTCCACCTCAGAAACAGGGTTGGCACGTCACTAGGGGGGCTTTGCACTGTTTTATGCGGCAATACATAGTTTGGTATCTGTTTAAAGTTTAATTCACACACGAATACTGAGGAAAGAAGGGTAAACACTTCCATTTCGTATTCGCCAATGTCTTCGGTTATACACCATGACCCGCCAAATTAATAATACGTACACCGTGTACTTGTATGGACTAGTCGTCCAGACCAGGAACGTACAAATCCAACTTTTTTTTAACTATGTAGAGTGCCCCCACTTTGGCGGGGCAAATGTACAATATAGCAAGTGATTTTAGATAGATAAAGAGGGAGATGTCGCAAAGGCAGACGCGCCCACGACGTCAGAAGTTTCAGATTCAATATTGAATAAGGTTGGGAAACCAAGATCACCACACAAGAAACTATCAAAAGTGCGATTAAAGAAGACTCCAAACGAATCAAAACAACCACAAAACCATTAGATCACAAAAATAACAAAGACGAATACTGTGTGATAGTCAAAGAATTTCAAAATTGGAACATGTTTCGAAAGTGATTGAAAATAGTGTATTATTATTAAAAAAAAATATCCCCTCCTATCTAGAATGTATTTGCATTCAGAAAAATAATTAATTTCAGAAACTAATTTAAACTTGAAAATACCGAATTATGGTTTTCGGGTTGAAATACATCGATTTCAATTTATAACTTTGTTCTGCCCATGGAAAAGAGCTCAACGGAAATCCTCGTATTTGATGTTGATAATCATCAGGACGTTTTTCTCACGGATTTTATTTTTCTCGAGAATTAAATCCTCTTGTTCTGTATTAATATTGAAAAATTTTTCAACTCGAATCCGCGAGGAGGAATATCTCAAATTTCGAAATCAGATATTTAAGAAAATAAGTGTCATTTTGCGAATTCTGTAAAACATAATAAAAAGGAGCTTTCATTAATGAACTATAACACATATAATATCGATGATTGTTCTTCGTTGGAAAAATTCACATTAAAAAGAACCAGGGTCGCATGCAGAATGATGGCGGAGAACTTAGCAGTTATTGAATACCAAAGTCGAAAAGTAAAAATATATTCTAACCCATTGGAATCCAATCAAAATATATAAGCAAATACTTATGCGTTCGTAGTTTCATTTCAGATGCAAATTCTTTCCTATTTGCATAAAATTCAAAAATAATTTTTGGAGTGGAAAGGAAAGTTGTTTTATTTTTCAATAAAATGTTAAGGTCAACAATTACTGTTAGGCAGCAATGAAGCTTTCTGACGTTATTGACAGTTCATCAGTTCAAATGTTTATTAACAAAAATAAAACTCGAATTTCGATAAAATTTCTGCTTTGATTTTGAAGAAACGATTTTGGAAAATGCTATCGCTTTCCGCTATTTTTGACGTTTGTGATATACCTATTTTTCTCCTACCGATTTTTTCCCCTTTTTCGAGAATAAGAATTCTCGCCGAGTTTTTATTCATGATAAGGTCGAGCATCTATCTTCTCCCGTGTCAGGCGATATCATTAATTAGAACAGATAATGCGTATTCAGCATGGAAGGTACTATCTTTTAATATACGTCCAGGTGCACAGACAATGTACAAATGCTGCGGATGCGTTGCTGGTCGACTGGCATTGTTGAAGTTGAGGCTGATGCATATATTTGCATTAATGAAAAATCATGATGCAGTGATGCTTTATTGAATTTACAGTAATCTTTAACGAATTTTGCTTTTTTTATTTTAATAAATTAATTTGTAGTCACTAACAGAACTGATAAGTTTAGGCAGGATCTTTCAAATTTTAGTATTTTTAGATCAAATGTCGGAGATAATTCATGTTTGCAATTAGAACTGCACTTTGCACTATACCCTCGAACTAAATTTTATATGAAAACAAAATTTCAAGACATTCCAAATTTTTAATAAATTATTGTTTTGAGAGATTGCCAAATATGAATTTTGTAGATTGTGTTTATTAGAGAAAATTGTATGCACTAGTCAGTGGTAAGTGTAGTGTTACCACTTACCACTGACTAGTGCTTACAATTATCTGTAAACACAATCTACAAAATTCATATTTGGCAATCTCTCAAAACAATAATTTATTAAAAATAAAAATTGTGATCAAACACAGAGATAAATAATCAGCTCCTCTTCACATATAAGCTACATATATGAAAACCATTTCTTAAAAACATAAGCAAAACAACAACAAAAAAACATATTCGTATTAAAAACCAAAACATCAATAAAAAGAAACGAAAATAAAAAATAAACAAAAATGGTATTTATGTTTTAATTGCTTCATGTATTTCTTTTACCAACTAAAACTAGAATTAACTGCAAACAAAAACAGGTTTTGTTTTGTTCATGTATAAAGAAAACAAAATTAAAATCAAATAGAATTATTTAACTAAGTAAAATGATTTTCTTTGCTTATTAATAGTTAAATTATTTTCTAAAAAAAAAAATTATTTAGCAAAAAATTAAATTTGCATTTGCTCTACTTTTTTTCCTAATAATCTTTAAAAGCTATAAAACTACAAAAAATTATAATATTCATTATTTCATAACAACTTAACAAGACAAATATTTATATATTTATATGTAAAAAGAGCTTAAGTCAGAATGTGGTGGTGGTGATTGTATTGGTGGTCGTTTACGGCGCTATTGCTGCTGCGAGTGAAAGTCGTTGGTAACAAGCCGGAAAAAACATACAAAGTGTTATTATTATTAATAAAAACAAATATTTTTGTCAAAAAAATATGTATATGCACTGTGAGTGTGTGTATAGCAAATTCAATTCACTCGCTCATTAAAATTCATGTTGTTTTTTTTTATCAAACAATAATGTTTCTTTCATTTTTAATAGAAATAATTAAGTTATAAATTATAAAACAATAATGCTAAAGAAATAAAATAAAATAAAAAACAATTTAGTTTTATATTGTTTTTGTTTTTTTTTTAATAAAAAGAAAAAAATTAAAACAACTTATTTGAACACAGAGAAGAGAAAAAATTATAATAAAAGTGCACTTAAACGAATAAACTCCGTAATTTCACCTTCAAGGTCCAAAGGATGTAACAACTAATTTAACTGGTTAGAGTAGGTAATAATTTTATAATAAAAAAATTTAATTACGTAATAAATGCTAGGACAAAAAAGTTCACAACTAGGCTCTGGAAATACGAATTATTATATATGCTATCGTTTGCTACAAATAAAAAAAATAGGAAAATCAAACCATTGCTTTAATTAACAGATATTTGTGTGTATGTATGTAAATGGAAATCAACAATTAGTTTTTTTTTTTAAATATATATACGCTTTTACGTCAAATGTTTTTTTTTTTGTTTCATTATCGGATAGTCCGTATCCATTCCCTCTTTTGTTTCCGTTTTTTCCCCCCGATTTGTACAAAAATGAAATAATTTTACTTAGACTACTTGTATGCGCTGCTTGTTTAAATTCAAGCGGCTGTATCCACCTCCTCGACGATGTGATTCGGTGATACTTCACTGGGTGACGCGAGCGGGGCAATTGTGCTGGCCGTTGCCGATGCTGTGTTTGTTGATGCAGCACCACTTGCTGTGGCCGTAGGGCTGGTTGTTACCACACGGGCTCCGTATGGTGCGCCCTTGAGCTTGCGAGCTTCTCGTTTCTGCTTACGCTGCTGCATGACTAGTCGCAATTGGTCCAACTTGAATTTAGTCTTGTTATTTACCATATCGGTGGAGCACTTCATGCACATTTGACCTCGCTGTCGGCCACCTGGGAATAGATAGCGACATTTGCATAGATTGCGTTCCTCGGTGTCTGTGCAGTCTATAGATGGACTACTGGTGGATGCTGAAAGATCAGTACATTCGCACATCGACGACATTTTTTCAACATCAGCACAGGAGCTTTGTGCTGTCAGAGGCTTTGTGGAGTAGTGACCGGAGCATTCGCCATATGCACAGGCACTGTTGCCCGAGCATTTCACACAGGTTGTGTCTGAGGATGATGAAGAAGTTTGTGGTTTGCTGGACGACGACTGAAAGTAAAATAAAATACGTATGCATAAGAAAAAGGAAATTATTTTAAATATTATAAGAAATAGCTAAAGGACCTAAATGAATGACTTTAGTGCATGATTTGACATTTGGAGAAAACGGAAATGCAGTAAAAATACTACAATAGCATCAACAGTTTTTAAATGATACGATATACTACATAGATCATCTGGTAGTTTAAATACTATAATACGGAGAACTACAATTGTGGCATAAAAATCAGCCATTCGCTATTATTTGTCCAGAATTCAAGCTGTTCTTGACAGATCGTCTTACGAAAGCGGCCAACTTGTGGAAAATGATACGATTAATTGTTGTATTTTGTGTTTTATATACCGACAAGGATACAAGGACGGTTAGGATTCAGGGTTTTTTTTCCCAAAGGCTAAATATCTTGCAACGTATTCGAAGAAGACTTAACCATAATTTATACGGACAACCGAGGGTTATCCAATCACTGAAATCAGTCTCATCAAACTCTAAAGTAACTGTACATTCTTACAGAGATTACAGACCGGTTGAACTTATGTTCAACCGGTCTGTAATCTTTAAGGCTGACAATCTCTCCAGACATGTTAGAACTATACTACACGTGTTACCTGAACGGAATACACTTGGTTATCATATTGACACTTGTAAACATATTATAGCGCAGCTATTAGGCATTAAACCATGAATGAAACAGAAGTTAAACGTTATCTGTATTTCGCTGAATAGACTGCTCATTGGCAGACTACAAATTAGTACATGGATTCAATTCAAAAGTGCTCGATGGCGTAATGACTTTCATACAAATCGAAAGATATTTTTTTTAAAAAAGGATTCCCCTATTTTTTAACTGTATTTCCCTTAATCTGTGACATTTCTAAAAATCAGGGAAATTCCCAGATTACTAATTAATTACAAACAAGAACTTAAAATGTAACTAAGGGCTATTAGTTTTTTCTTGACATTTGTCATGATGTAATGTCATTTACTGACATCCATTCACAATTCTGTTGGCTAAAACTTTAACAATCTGATCGTGCCTATAGGTCTGTTCCCGTAAAAAATGTATTTACTGATTCTTACTGATTTTAGCTTAAAACCGTTCGGGTACGCAAGTTTTGCATGCAAATAATTTTCCGCAGTAAAATTCCGTAAGAATCAGTAAATATTATTTTGTACGGGAACAGACCTTATCTCTGTTTTTTTTTATGTTTTACAAACTCTTTTTTAAATCATACAGGATATAATCACAGTGGTCAACCTACCTGTTTGCTTCTGGAGGACGATGTAGATGGTGCCTCAAAGCTTATTCTAGCACCTCTGCTGTATTGCGGTGTGGCGCTTAGCAAATCGTTTAGAATATGAATTACTGTCGATATGTCACGCTTTGGTCGCCCGTATCTGTCCTGCAGAGCGGGGTTCAAAGTGCCCGAGAATGTTCCCGAGTATATTCCCTTGCCGTGATTTTTCATCGATTCAATAACAGCTCCCGAACTGCTTTTTCTCGCAACTTCCTCACTGCTCAGGTCGATTTTATTTGTGAAAACCTCCTTAGATAGCTTGCGCAATGTTTGTGTCAAATTTCTGGACGCTTCTGCCAGAGTGCGTGTATCAGTCACTGTAATGCCAGAATCATCTAGCTCGATTGGCGAAGAAGATGCTGTGGAATCGTTTGTGCTGCTGGTACTGGCGGTGCTGTTCTCTGGTGAGGCTGCCGTTGTTGATGTTGTGGACAAAGACAGTGCGCTGTCATTAGCATCGGCGATTGCGCTGACTTTCTTATCATCAGTGGTCGGACTTTTGCGCACTACTCCATTACTATGGTGATGGTAATAATGATGATGGTGGTGGTGATGATGATGGTGGTGTCGGTGCTTTGATCGAACAATTGGATTATTTGCAGTTTTGTGTAACAAAGCCGTGGAGAATGATGAGGCTGGCGATAATGACGAGGCTGATGAAGACGATAAGGATTGACTGTTGCCACTGGAATTCAACTTGTAGTTGGGTGTACTGGTGACCAGTGAACGCTCAGTTGCGAATTCGCCAGTCGATGCTTCGCTGCTTCTTGACTGACAGGGATTTACTTCGCAACTCTTGCTGCTGCTGTTCAACCGGGTGCAGAGACATGACGTTAGCTTTGCCGATATTGGATCCGAGCAGGTACCATTGCTACCAGCAACCGATTGGCTTGTCGATCCAGATGCTACCTCCGATGTGTACTTGGGATGACTGCTGATAGGAATGTTCTTTATTGACGTCGTTTTAATGGGGCTGGAGACCAGATTTGACAGAGATTTGATTGGTGACTGTTCCATCAGGGCATATGTTGTCGATGCCGCAGCAGGTGGACAACAATTAACTGTTTTCGAGTCTGTAACGCTGGTGCTGCCGCCACCACTTACCACCTCCATGGCTGTGGCGGATGTATTTGCAGATGCTGAAGTAACAGCTTGAGGTATCGTTGCTGGCTGTTGCTGCGCCATGGATATACTCTTAACAATGTTTTGTAGGCTTTCGAAATCCCGTTTAGTTAGAAACGAACTTAAATCCCTCCCGCTAGGGGTACGAATTTGGGAATGCTGCTGAAGGCTCGAAGATGCCATACGCGATGTTGTAGCTGTTGTTACTGCTGTGTTGGAGTCTCCAACGCCGGCGTTGGTTGCTGTGGCTGCATCAACATCTAATTTCCTCGACGCTGTCGAATGATGATGATGGTGGTGGGTATGACTGCTAACATTGTTACTGTTGCTGCTGCTGCTGCTGTTACTACTACTACTATTACTGCTGTTGGGATTTAGGGCTGTACTTTGTGTGTGGTTATTTGAAGACCGACTGCTTCGTTGACTTGAACGTGAACGACTTGTGCTGCTAGACGAGGGGCTTGCGGGATTTACCGTACTCAGCTGTAGTTGTATCAGCATCATGTGATCTCCTAAGCGCATACTCAAATTGAGGGGTGTTTTGCCACTTAGAAAATCATTAACTTGTGAATCATTTAATGATTCAAGGGCTTGCATAACTGTGTTTTCTGGACGTTGAGCCTGCAAAGAAAAAAAAAAATAAATATATTAAAATGTTTGTTTATTAATGGTCTGATATTTATACTGTGCGCAGGTTTTCATGAAACAGACATTTTCTTATTGTACGTATAATAGTGTATAGCCTAATTTCTAGTCATAGTTGATTCATTCATCATACAACACCCACCAAATTTTAAAAATAACCCTCAAATGCTAGCGGAGAGCAAAGAGTTTCTCCACCTAAATATACAACATGCAACAAAGAACTTCCCACATTTATTTAGCAAGAAGAGAAGAATGAGATGCGCTAGTAAAGCCTTTACTTTATTATACACACAGTTCGACTAGGCAGCACAGACAAAATGATTAGCATCCAACACTCATCAAAAAAAAAAGTCCGACATGACTCGGACAAACTTCCCCAGGAATGTAGAAGAGTATTGTGGTTTGATATGGAGTTTGAATAAAACCACTTTCGCTAAATAGTCTATTAGCTGTTTTAACATTATTATAATTTTAAAACACTGGCCCGTATTAATAAACGCTGATTAGCTAATCAATAAGACTTTTTTTAAATCTGAGTATCCAGTTATATTCAGAATATACATACTACACTACATACCAATTTTCATTTATATCAAAGCTTTTTTTAAGTATCGTTATGCATTTTTGGCAAAATACTGCTTATGCCGCCTGTTACAAGTTCCATTTATTTTCTTGTAATTCAAACAATAATTGTTACTCAATGTATTTATGTAAAACCAGTAATGTGTAAATAAAACCTCTATGTAATGTCAAAAGTCAAATACATATAAATAATTGTAAAATGTAAATGCATTTGATCACCGTCAGCATTTTGAATAACAATAACACAAACTTATTCGAAATACGTGTTAAAGCTTAGTTATTCATTTGTATCAACAGCTTTAGAGCCGTCATGGATATATGTATCCGTGTTTAAAGATAGCGCTAGAATTCCAATTCAGTCAGCCCGAATAGTTTGGGGTTGCATCAATAAAAGACCCAGACTCCGGACGGCAGACTTATAAAAAAAGGACTTCTCCTCAAAACATAATTTTTTTTAAAAATCTCAATACAAAACTTCCCTATACTACATATACAGGGCAAGTAAAAAAAAGCGATTCCAAAATGTGTATTTAGCTCGTTGAATTGAGTTAACAACAAAATCAAATAAATAAACGAAACAAAAATTAGAATGCGTTAGGAAAGTGAAAGTTTGACTAGTGACTACGCATGTGTGGCGTCAGCAAGTAGTAACAGAGAGACCAACCGCGTTCAATTTGAACGCCTATTTCGAATTTTCGGTATCAGATGTGCATAGCAACAGGTATGGCTTCTCCGCCAGATTTGCCCACAGCAAAACAAAACGATTTTGCTCTTGCTATACGCAATTTCTCGAGTAGTATGTTAGACAATACAACAACAAAATACTGATGAGGTTGTATTTTTCGGTCAAAATTGCTGCTACAGTGATCCGTTTATTAGTATGGCGCTATTGCGTCGTTCAATTAGGAACAGAGTGCCATAAATAAAAACTCGCGTGTACATGCGCTGTGGTGCTTCAAGCTACACCCAAGCGACTTGTGTGCATTTTCTCCCATTTTATTCGTGATAAGGGCACCTATTTACTGATAAACTTTACCCACAATAACGTGTTTTTCCTACTATCAGTGATACAGTTTCACTTTCGACTTTCATACAATGTTTTGTTTTTATTTTGTGTGTGGTGTATACGTACAGGTTCTGGCGGAAATATTGAGTTTAATCATGACTTATAATCCTAAATGACCGAGATATTCGATTCGAAATAATATTATAAGGTTTCATCATGTGGATATTATTAGCTAAAGGGTATTTTTTTAGAGGTATAGAAATTTGAAATGGAATAAAACAAAGATGATTTTTTAAAATTGACATGAAATTTACTTTATTCGAAAGATAATCTTATGGCATTATAATTAAAATATGATTTCTGGCATATGACCGCCACGTCATAGTATAATCTAGACTCTAGAGGTTCAATTTTCGATGACTTTTCCAATATTTATGACCGTATATCGGCAATAACGAGGCGAATGTTGTAGACCAATCGTTTCGGGCTTATCGGCGTATACTATACTACTACTTCACATATCCCCACAGAAAATAGTCATGATGAACGAAAAAGTCAGTAATCATGGCTCTATATCGGTCACCAGTAACTGTAACGTTCTGGCCAACATCCTTTTTAAAGAAGTACGGACCAATTATTCCACCAACCCATAAAGCGCAACAAACAGTCAGTTTTTGTGGATGTAACGGTGTCTCAACATACACTTCAGGATTATCATCACGCCAAATACGGCAGTTTTGTTTATTGACGTTGATCCATTCAACCAAAAGTGACCTTCAACGCTAATGATTGGGATCAACGGCAATCTTGGTTTGGACCCATTCACCGAATCTATACGCCTTGCTAGGTGATCCTGTGACTTCAATTCTTGCACGAGTTGGATTTTTTAAGCACGCAAACCAAGATCTTTCCGCAAAATCTTCCGTAAAGTGGATGGACACATATCCAATTTCTGTGCATGATGCCGGATAGACTGGTTCGGGTTTTCCTTTAAGCTACGCTCTACAGCAGCAATGACTTCTTCTGTTCCATACTTTATCGAATTAATTGCTCTGATGGACGATTTTGTTGACCGTAAAATGGACATAGTGCGCAATACGTATTTCGAACAGAACCATGATTTTCAAAATAAATTTGCACAATTTTGAAGCGTTTTTCAGACGTCAGTCTATTCATGTTGAAATGCCAAACCAAACTAAAAATAATAGCGTTTTCGATTGGGATTTTCAGATTTGCTCTCAGAGGTTAATCTGTTTTTGTGTGCCATTTGACAGCTTATTGTTTATCTTTAGGCCGCAGTTATAGCTATTAGCTATTATTGTAAACCATCATTTGAAATTTTCTTTTACTCATTGCGGCTTGTTTATAAATTCAACCATTGGTGTCAAAACAAATCTTATGCATTTAAGAACATGATTATCCAAAAAATATTTTAGTTTCTTATTATAGTTTTCGGAGAAATAACAAAAAACACAAATCAATCTGCGAAATGCAAACTTCAAACTGACATAAGTCAGACGTTAAATGTTTTTGTGTTAGTGCATGTAGTTGTAAATCTCACTTGGAATGCTTTTTGTATCCCAATCGAACACGAAAAAATTGATCTAGAGCAAAAAAAGTGCTCACTTGACAGCTGACAAAATGGCCGCCAGTTAAAATAGTGTTGCCAACATAAAGTGTTATACCTCTAAAAAAAAAAAACCCTTTATATTCAAGTTGTTTGGTACATGAATATGCCAGCTATAAGCAAATTTGGTAGCATATTGGTAAGGACTATATTGGAGAGGTTAGCTCGATGGCTTTTAAAAGGGTTACTTAAATTCTTGGTAGATGCGTGAATTGTGCAAAGCTATGATAATTAAAAATGTCTTAATTAAACTGAACTTGACTTCCTATTTTGTTTTGAAAAAAAAAATACATCTTTACAGACATGAATCTAGGTTATGGTAGCCCACAATATCTACGGACCGATTATTATTTGTTAAAATGATTAACACAATTATTACGCGATTGTGGAGAGTATAGAAATGCATGTTTTATTTGTGTGTAGTTTTCTGCTGTTTACTTTACTAAATCTCAGTCACCATTGCATAAGAATATAATAGAGTATGGAGACATAATAGATGGTTTGTTCATCACTAAACCCAACCTATTTGCTCAAGCTTTCTTAATTGGATATAAAGGTTATCCAACCTTCCTTTTGACGAGAACAATCAGTTTTATGTCGTTTGTGCCTTGAACGCTCAGGTAACGATAAAAGATAGTAACGTCAACATGAATACCGATATGTTTAAGTCACTATTAGTCTGAATACTCCTTACCAAAATGTCGTTAGTTTTTTTTTAAATTGATATTTAGTTACCTACGGAGAAAAATGGAAGAATACAAATCCTGTAACTATTTGCACATACAATTATATGAGAGTTTATTTTCAGTCATACATGGTAAATGTTCCAAATAAGGTCTAAACCATATCACCGACGCACGTGAACATAGTAACGCATATAACATCTTACCACCCATCTCCAAATTGTACATGCGAGTCAAACGTTTTTTTAAAACTTGGTCTTGACATAGCGAAGACCAAAACATAAACCACACGCGTTCATTTAGGCTCTGGAATCTAGTAGTCAGGAGTGTCCGGAGAAGATGTTATTTATTAGGGTACCAGGACGCAACAATATCGCCTTTGCCACAATATGTTATGTAAGTACTCTAACAATATGGAACTAAGTCTGTGTACCATTAAAATCATGGATAAATTTTATCCACTCGCTAATTTTTGACATTTCTGCAGAAGTAAAAAAAAATTGGCTTTGTTAAGGTGTCAATTGGATTAAATGGGATATTTTTTTTAATAATTTCCCAAACGAATTGAAACAAAATTCCTTTCTTTATATATTTCTGTATTTCAGAGAGATCATCAAAAACTCTGATTTATTTATTATTATTAGTAACAAAAATATTGTTGTACAATTTTTGATCATGATTAAGGATATCCACCCTACTTTGTTTAAGTTAAACATATTTCGCATATAAAATATAGCTAAACAAATGTAATCATAAAATTTTTGTAATCATCCATTTTCAAAAACCCAGTTTTTGTTTATATTAAAACATTTACTACATTTTCTTATAAAAAATAGATGTTCCTTGCTTTTTATTTAATAATCTGAATGATGTGCTATTTCCGACCACATGTGAACACTGGTAATGACGAATAATCCACGAGTGTGCTTTCAATCTTTCTTACTCCTTAATAGGTATACCAAATGTCAAAAATCATCCACTGGATAAATTTTAGCAAGCTGTTGACCAGGTCAAAAGTCTCCACTGGCTACAATTTTAACGCAATTGGCACACGACCTTAGTATAAAACGTCAAACTTGCAGGAAATGCCAAGCTACGAAGGACATAACACGCATATCGTGTAACTGCATGAGATTACATAGTAATAACTGCAATGATGAGCGCCATGAATTACCTGACACACCGAGACCATAGATAATCCGCTTTTTCTGCAGATCATTCGAATTCGGTCTCGATTCAGGTTAGGTTATTTTTGTGTCATGTTTTGTCACAACCCATTTCATCTACATGCGTAGCTGCTGACAAGCATATTAAAGCGACATGTCGAAAACAACACTTCCCAATAATTAATCGCATTTGGTATAAATATGAATTATCTTACAGCTTCTATGACCTTTTATTGTCGATTTGCACCTACCTTGATTACTAAGGCCTACTTACCAGCTAATTTATTCAACTAACCAACTGTCTAAAACCGAATAGAAAATGCCTGTATTGTTGTATTAATATGTCGGTACACTAAGAGATATGTCTTTTATGTCACTTACTTAATGTCAAACTAAAACGAATACACTGCCAATTATTTTAATGCAACATTAATTCTCTTTGTCAACTATTCTTTAAATTAACCATAAACACAGTCCAGCTGAATCATAGGCCAATTGACAAATTGAAATCAGTTTCCGGTCGGTTGTGTATGTGCATTCCTGACTCATTTCTTGTAGCACATTATCAAACAAATTTATTACAACTTTCACAAGTGTCCACCCAAATTTAAGGTGACTCTTCCATTCTGAACGCCATGTACTTAATGTCAGGCTACATCATGTTTTCTGTTAAAATACGCCCGTCTTAAATTGGTGACATTCCTGCATCCACTCGTGGTCGACATCAGAAATCATCTTTATCGTCTCGATTCGTGAGACGGATAAAAGCAATCAAACAAAAGAAATTCGTTGATATTTTTAGAAACAAGAAAAAAGACCACTATGAGGTAAGGGGTTGACGCAAACAAATAAATTCGCCAGATAGATGACCATAGCAAACAGAAGCGAACACAATAAAAACAGAGAACAGTGTTGCAGTGTTGTTGTAGCTTTTGCTGATAAATACTCGCTTGCGAAGGAATTTTCGTTGGAGGCGGGTGAATCAGTTAATTTAAAAATATTATTTATTGAATGTGTGCACTTTTAGTCGCTGTTACTTGTGAGTGAGTGTGCTTATTCATTCTGGCTATCTTAATCTTTTTAAGATCAAGTCAAATGGTTAAATAATTGAAAACAAACAGGTTGAACAGGTGATTGAATAAGGGAAACACATTGTAGCTTGCAAGTAAAGGCTGTTGCTCAGCACAAAAAAAAAAATCCCATTCGTTATCGAGTAATTTCTGGTATGTCGATAAGTATTTACTTTGAGTGTTACAACTGGAGAATACCAATTGAGTCATATCTATTCTATTTGAATCATAAGCTTTCAACGTGAATTTTCAGAATTTTGTTGTCATCGACTCAGAAATAGAAAATTGTATACTTTAATAGTATTAGTATTGACAGGCGAGTTGAACTAGCAACGTTTGTAGCATTATGTTAGCTTTGTGTTTTATGTGTAACTAGTAAGTCGTGGCATGTTCCAGCATTTATTACAAAATATTACACACCGCAAAAACAACAAAGTCAAACTCCTACTCCCCACCCCTCTTTTCCATTTTTCTCATTTTAATTTTCAAAGATCCGAATGAAAAATAAGAAGACAAGTTATCTTTAAAAGATATATTCTGAAAACCCTACATTAGGTCCCTGTTATTGTGAAACAAGCGTGTTTTTTTGATCTGATGGAAACTAAGATTAAGTTTTTGAAAGATTTGATGCTGTCAAAACTTTTAACAAGTTTTATTTCCCGAAGTCAAGAACGTTCTTAAGGCGGCCTATTTCATGACCCACTTACATTCAAGCTAAGAATACAAACGGAATACTGTTTTTTTATGTAGAAAATTGAGTATGGCAGATAAAATCTAACACTAACCGCTTGGAATATAGTATAGGTAGGAGTTAAATTAATGTATGTAGGTAAGTAAAACCTTCCTTAAAATATCAAGAAGTATTAATTCAATAATACTTAATTTACCGCAAACCAATCATCTTAAGGAGGTGGTAGACACAAATAAAGAAGCCCAAAATCAACTGCTCCAATTTCGCCGCAGACAATAACAGAAATGGATGCCAGCAATATTAACGACCCAGCAACAACAATTTCATTTCCAGATACATAGTCTATTACTCATATACAGCATGTACACCGTGAACCATGTGCAAAAAAAATTGGATTATCTCGCACGTATCTAAACCAGTGCCTCTGTCGACGCGTTCGTTCTTCTTCATGTCTTTCTGGTTGCGGTGACATACATTTTAAACGCACCGAAAAGTCTGATGAATGTTGCACCTTTGCTCAACCATTTTTATTCTTCCATATTATATCAATATATGTTTACATACTGATCTACGCAAAACGCATCGCTGACGCCAACGAAGATTATGCTTTATGCTCTTGCTTTGTTATTACACTGAAATTGGCTTGTTTTTGCGTGAAAATATCTTGTGCGCGGGCGCACGGGGCAAGGCACATGTGCGGCACACAGATGATTAGAGGATAAAAAAAAATTAACGCTAATGATGCTTACAGTACACTGCTGAAGTAAGCAATTGAAAACGGTACTTATATGAGCGTCACGTTCACGTATCGCACAAAAGAGAACATGAATCGGGTCCAAGAGAGGCTCACAAAAAGCAACACTATGTCGTCATAGTTTCTTCCACTGTTTTCTACGCAACAATCTTATACAATGTGCCGTGATAATGATTCACCGATTTTCAAGAGAGGTGGCATATTCGCAACGATAATGTCAAGTTGAAGAAATATAAATTAATTGCATCGATAGGTATTTCCGATTACGCATAGAAAAAAAAAAGGTTTTTTGACATTTAACAAACAAAGCCGGTTTTATTAAACAAATAATTAAAAGATTTACTTACCAGCAGTCCGGTTTCAACATTAGGTATGAGAATGATCTTGGAGCCATCCATTAAACCGTTTTCTTTAAGGGTACCATCTTGTAGTTCTCTGGAAAGATATAAAAACAAGAATAAGCGTTAATAGTGTTTTTTTTTTTTAACTGGAATAAGAAAACTCATATGACCTAGCTACAGTAATTTTTATTATGGCAAAAGAAGTTATTTCTTGTGATCATAGATTTGTTAGCAAACCTTTTATGTTTTGTTTTAGGTTTTGAAAAGTCTCTGTGTTCTAAATCACATTTAAATATTGACGAGGTAAGAATAAAATTGCACTTTTGTATTAAAATCTGACTTGGAAATGTTTACAGCGGCCATCCTAACACTGTCCGCTAAGGTTACTTGATAATGATCACCTTCGCAATAATGAATAAAGTACGAAGGTTATCATTCATCTTGTCGAGTTTCAAGCCCCTTCGGTAACTCGAAATGATCCTCTCCATGGTGTTCTTGAATAGCATTTTGGAGTGGAGTTAAACTTATATAATTTAATTTTTCTAGCTCGTAATTCGATTTCATGATGTAGCAAAAGAATAATTCTTAGAGCGATGCAACCACATCGTCATTGTGGACGCAAATCATCCATGAGTTGACATAACTAGAAATCAGCATTGGACATAAAGAAAAATCGACAAAAAATACCAAGAACATCCACGTGGCAAGTACTAAGGCATGTTTGCAAAGAAGTAACATTAAATATTTTGTTTCTTATATAGAATATATATTCTGATTTTGACAAATTGTAACGACACAAGAATAGATTTTGATAATCGAATCATTCAATAGCAATACTTTCTCACATAAATTTATAAGTGCTTAAGAGATTCCATCAATATATCCGTAACCAGAAGTAAGCTTGTGAGTAATTGGCTAGCTGAGAAGTGTAAATGGTCATCTTTCTTTGAAGAAGCAAATAAATATATGGACCGATAAAAAAATACGTGTATAAAGAAACTTCGAACAATTTGTACGTCTGAAGCTGACACTTCTAACTATACAGGTCCAGATAATATGACTACTTTGATACCCTTTCTTTATGAAACGTATTTTATTTGTAATCTATCTTCATAAACTAAAAATAAAAAGGTGCTCATATCACATTTAATATAAACAAATAGCCATAGAGATCAACACTCGAAGTCAGAAGTATCAAGTGTGATTGAGTATGTAAATTGAATATGAAGAGTAGGCGCTAGATAAAGCTTTTATTTTATGTTAAGTATTAATTAAACAAGATGGAAGAGATATTTTATTTGACAAGTTGGATTGGTATTAATAATTGAAAACTAATACCATTAAAATCATTAAAAGCACCTAATAAGATGATCAGGATACATTTTTTCCGTCACTACTCTCTTGTTTTTTTTTTAACCGAAAATAAATAAATAAATGCTAACTAATTATTGCTTTTTGTAGTTTTAACGTTGGCAAAAAGAGAGAAGTCGACTTCGTTGTACTCAAAGGTTGTCCAGCACCGACAGGTAAGCTTATTCCAAATTCAATTATTTTCGAAATGCTTAACATTTTGTGTTCTGTTTTAGAGCGTATAGTGAAATTTATAAAACAGAAGATGTCAAACGCTCCTTTCAAAGACCTCATCATAAGCATGGACAGCAACTACGATGACAAAATGATGCATGTGTTACAACACAATTTGGAAGAAACACTACTCGAATCACAACATAATGAGATGCTACAAAAGGCTGACAATCAATTAAGAAATCTAATGATTCTATCGGGCAACAATAACAGATCGATTCACTGCCGTTGGGGAATGATTATGCCTTGTATCAAGCAAATTTCGATATAAAAAACTGCATTTTAGATAAAGTACCGCAGACAATTCCCAAAAGGGACGAATATGGATGGCAGTGGTCGGTACATTGAGAATAGCCGCGAAAATTTCAAGAGGTACGTCCAAATACGATGCAATGTATTAAAACCCTATTCATTTCTTGTTTTGTATAATTTATAGGCTCGAGATAAGCAAAGCTCCAGTTATCCGGACAGATTCCGGCCCAATTAGTAGTTACTACAACATGAACTACGAAGACATTGGTGACTACAACATGTTTCAAGAAGGACTTTGGTTTACCATCAAATTTGAATGCAGTGGAGGGAAGTTCGCAAAATGCTGGTGACACTATCACAGGTCAACAGCAGCACCAGCACGCACGGTCGATCATCAAAACGATTCACAAAATTGTTTAAACCTTCCTACACTTTGTGAGACCCATCTGTATGAAGTTCAAGAATTTAGCTCGCGAAAATGATTCTGTTTTACTAAATTTGAAAAATACAGTATATAAGTGAGTTGATTCGCGGTTATACTCTATAGCCTTAACTATAAGAGATTACAAAACACCACTCGTACTATAATCCCCCAAACGTTTAATAGTTTTGTTGTTATTGTATTGGACAACGTAGGAAAAATTTAAATTAAACAGTATTATTGCATATCTTTTAGTGTACGATCGAAATAACACGCACGATTTTAAAGAGTTAATGCCACTCCCTTTAAGCATGTTGATAATCTCTGAAAATTACATTTTGTCCAGAAATAGCAATCCTGAAAATTGTCTTTAGAGCAAAAACGTATAATAAATCCGTTGTATCCTCATTAGTCCTAGTTTATCAGCATCATGGATGATGACAACTGCCATTGCATCAAAATCCCACATTTTTAACATCCATTTTCAAAATTCGAAACTTATCAGTCTCCGGGTCCCGAAAATTCAAATATACAATGCCAAACGTCGTGAATGTTAATGTTTGTTGTTGTTGTACCTACAACGCGGCGGCTATTGCTTGTGCTTCGTCATCGGCAGACATTGGAAACCAGTTTAATCATTCGTCTCTCATTGTGTGGCGTCGTCGTTTGTGGAATTGTTGTTGTTGCTGGAGTTTATTAAATTTTTTTTTTATTTGTTTCTTTTTTATGACGAAATCTCTTTTGTTTTTTTTTATGAAAGTTTGTGCCGCACAACGAACACACTATCCAACATTTTTGTAACTGTAGCCATGAAACAATTTTCACTGTCTCCACCTTCCAATTCCAACAAGCATTATTGTTACTCTCTGGTCTACTGGTATTGGAATGATGTGATTTCTGTTTGGATACTCTTGGGCCATGTTGCCAAATTGTATTTCCTGACCGCTCGCTGCTTCACTGCAGTGCGGGCCTTCGAGAGCACAACTAAGTAGAGCTTAAAATGTTGTTTTAACCTTCATTTTTGCATCTTCAAAGCCGTCGTTTGTATCTGCGGTGTTAATGTGATATCATCGCATGATTAAGGAAAGTTTCCCTTTCTCATCTCTGGGAGGCATATTGGCTTGGCACTGCAAAGCCAACTATGTATGGGTGATTTATTTTTGGATTTTGGGACTCTTTTGTTGGTAAGAAAGACAGGATTCCAAGTTCTTTGAGAGTTCAATATTTGTATTGAGCGTACGTTCACTTTATGTATGCAGTAGAGTGCTGTTACAAAAAAAAAAATGCAGTCTTTCTCCCAAGTTGAATTATATGAACGAATTAAGTGAGTGGTTCTTGTCAAAGTGACGGTAGGCTGGTTTAACATTCGTCGTATAGGTATGGATTTAGATTTGACAGTAATGGTGAGTGAAATTTATTGATAAGTGAAAGCGATATCAGACACGTTAATTTATTTATTATCTAGAAGATAACTTTCGTAAATATCTTCCGTTGAGAGGACACTTGAAATTAATTGATTTCTGTTTAACAGTTAGACCAAAAAGAAATAGTATTTAAACACTAACATACTATTTGACTCTGTAAAGGAATCTAAGGTAAGGCCTTGGGAAACAACTTAATCGCTAATAATGAAGTTCGATAGTGAACTTTCCACAGTACATGCTACAGGCGAGTTACCACTGGATTAAGGAGTACATATAAAATTGCAGATGGTATAGTTTAACAATTCTGTATATACGACGTGTATAAGGGAACAAGCCCTCACGCACAATCCAAAAGATACTGAAATACATACTCCAAGAAGTTCAAACCAATACCCACCACCTCTGCCTATGCAGGTTAGCGATGCAGAACTATCGCAGTTCTTAAGCTTTATTTGATTTCATCAAAATTCTACTGGCAGCCCAAAAAAGGGTGAAGTTAAAATACAACTGTTTTTAACATAACATCATTTATATTTAAAAAAATAAGTATTACAAAATGTTATTAATGTTTTTGTGCAAAATATAAAATTAATGAATCTAAAAATGGCCCAGTTTGACAAGAGATTACTCTTTGACGTTTATGAACTATGATTAAATGAAACTTGTAATTACGAACTACGGCCTTCATGCATAAATTCTGCGTAGGGAGGGTGTTCGAAAACAAATAAGAAATTTATCTTGTATGAAAAAGTGTGTTCCTTCCAACAACCTTCAAAGAAATGACGTCTGCAAAGCGGTTTCGACGTAACCTACTAGTTTTTGAAAACTCCAAATGTAGGTTTCAGGTATTTTTGCGAAACTCAGTTTTCGAGTCGGTGTGTAAGCAGGACCCAGGGCCTAGCTTTTTTCTCACAACTATGCATGCGTGCGTTATTCATTCTAGCACGTTGTCGGGACCTATAGTTTTATCCCTAAACTTAGTTCCGCTTTACGGTGCTGATAGGTCACAATTATTAAACAACAAATTCTTTGTTGCTGCTCACGCAGGCCAGCTGATTGAGCAGGTTATTCTGTTCATGGCAGTCTTTGCACTGCGGTAAATTCAAATGTTTTGTTTTGTTTTATTCTTATAAAATGCGTATTTATCAAGCTAAAACCCAAATTGGTTATCATTATGTATGTCCACACGAGTCTTATGAGTCTTTCACACAAAAAATAGTTACATACGCTTTTCAACCCAAAAGGCTGCAATGTCTGCATGAGTGTACACAAATGGTGGGACCTACAATTTTATGCCAAATTCAAAAGGTTTAAGTTTTGATAAACATTTTGATGGCAAATGATACTATTCGGATGATGTCAAATTACAGCTAGAGTAGGGCTAGTTTGTAAGAGTTCCAACCAAGGCAACTGCGCCAGTTCATATAGTTTCGAGAAAATTTTTAAATTCAATATGTATGTCGTTCACATGCAAAAAAAAATATTTGCTACTAGTGCACTTGGTTTATAGGTATAAAATGTAAGCAGTTTTTTGTATTGCCTACGCTAAATTTCAATTTCGTTTCAATTTAAAGTGCAATCTAAGAACTTCCACAACTCCAACTGTTGCTCGAAATAAATATTCTATTGTTGCACACTTTGCACACCTGTATTCTGGGCTTGCCATAAAGCGAAAGGTGAACTTCTTATTGGAAACCAAAAATGAAAATAAAAATAAAAAATGGTATCTATATATATATTTACGGAGTGCACATCCACGAGAAGACATTATAAGGTATAGTCCGTCCCATAAAAGAAGAAAGATCCCATTTAAGGGAAATTTTCTCTTTTAAGGTATTTTTGATCGCATGAAATTGTTAATGCTTTTCTGTACTTTATCTTTTTTGCAGCGATATTGGAAAACGTAATTGTTTTATTATTGATACGTGTTTTAACTGTCATTGAGTTTCACCAATAAATTATTGTAGTAACTCATGAAAAAAGTTTCATGCACGAAGTAGAACATTACATTCAAGAAAATAAAGAAATTATGAAAAATATCTAAATTGACATAAAATAATGTAAAGCAAAGAAAATGAATACGTATCAAAAAAAAGATATTGTTTGAAAAAATAAATAGTTGAGATTTTATTTGGAGTTATAAATAGTGTTTTTTTTTCATAAAAAGTTATTTGTTTTATAAATAGTGGATAATATTAATCGGAATCCGTTGTGTCGGTTTCAAAATCATCTCCATCAGATGAATCATCTGCTGGGTGTATAACAATTCTTTCAGTTATTCTATCCCATGCAATTTCTGCGCGATGATATTCATCTTCTGTGCGTATTGCTTTTTCACAAACAGAGTTCCAATTTTCCGGAGTTATTTTGTTGAATTCTTCTTCTGCTCTGGCTTTTATTAATACATATTTGAGAAGTGCAACACCCAGCAAATTTCCCTTTTCTTTGGGGTGGGTAAAGTGTATCTATTGCATGCGCCAACGACGGTTCTGTGTGGACAATCAGTCATTCCTCGATCGTCGATCGAGAGAGATGTTTTCGCAAGCAGGGGTATGCTTGTTTTATGAAATGCGCACACATTTTTTTTAGCTGTAGTTTTTGTTGGAAAAGTAGTTTTGCTTTCTCTAAGAGAATAAAATCCCTGATGTGAAGAGACCTGCGCAAGATATTTTCAGGTACTTTGGGACGGGCTATACATGTTTTCTGTTAACCTGGCGTTTATACCTGACTGAGGTCGCTTTACACGTTTCGTTTGGTATTTTTCTCGTCACTGATGTGTGCTGTTGAATTTATGGAACACGGAAAGGTTCTCTCATTCAAAAGGCATGTATAGGCAAACCAACATGTGTTAGATTTTATACATTTATTACCAACGTAGATACGCATCTCGGTATGACACTGCCAGGGATGGGTCACCCTTTTTTCGTCCTCACATGAATGTACTGCATACATTTATTGATCGAGATAGAAATATCCTAGAGCTCAATTTTACTTCTAAAAAAAAAGCCATCAAAGTTGATTCAGGTACTCGCGAGGGCGTGTAAAAGTCCCGAGATATGTGAAGTTACATATTTACAACAGTCTGTATGTAAGGTTGGATGTACATACAATATATATACGCAAGACTTCAAATACAGAATCCACCCTGCAGTGGTCGGGTGGTTTGCCAGCAGATACACATAAAATTGGTTGCTGGTTTTCTAAATTTTAAGTATTGATTAATTTTCGAAATCAAGAATAACGTGTACAAGAATAAGAAAATGGTGCCATTTTACAAACAGCATCTAGACATTTATTGATTTCTCCTGAGATTTTGTTGGACTTTGTTTTGGGTAGAGAAATCAATAAGGAACAGCAGCTAAAAATAGATTGCAACATGAGTTTAGAAAAAAAATCAACATCCTTGAATGAAATCGATACATTGGCTGGTTACAAGCTTCTTGAATCAAATACAATACGTTGTTATGCAGAAACTGTGGCATCGATTCCATATTTTACCAACCAACGTTTGTTATGTTTACAAATTTGGATCCGTTGGCATGTTGATCATTTGTTGCTAGGCCATAACCATTTGGCAAAACATATACTCTAAAGTTGTTTGTCGCAAGGAAAAGTTGGTCACTTTATTAGAACGGATATTTACATTAAACTTGTAACCTTTGGAATGATTTGTATACACGTGTGTGCTATGGTTATCCTTCTATACTTAAAGCACGCAATATAAAAACATAAATAGGAGAGAATTTAAAACGTTATATTTTATTAAATCCTTTCTTTTCAATTGGATAAAGAAACTTTTTATGTTTTGTGATTAAGCAAACCATGAAAATATGAATTTATTAGAGTGCAATGTGCTTGGAATATCCATGTTCCACATGCAATAAGAAATGCAAATCAATCAGGCTCTTACTAGGTATGTAAAAATCCACATGTAAATTGATTTTTATATTATAGTATATGAACGTTATGACAATACAACAATATTTCGGTAGTTTTGAAGATTTTCATTTACTATAATAAGATGACCGGCAAACAAGAGTTGCTAGAACAAGTGCACATATTGTAACATTTTCCCAAGCTACCCATTGGATCTGTCCACTAATGTTTTTAAACGTTATTTGTAACTTCTATTGAAAGCATTTACACATTTTTGATGCAATAGGCTGAAACGTCCTAGAGTTTTTGGTAGAATCTACAATTGTATGTGGAATTGGAACCTTCTGGCCATTCCAGAATTGTGTGAGCACTATTTGTCCCTTTTATCGCTTACTCGATAGAGCCTAGAGCCTAGTTATTACAATAATTCAGTTGGAAGTGAGTATTTCATGCATGATGACGCGAGTTGATATCAAGGTTTCTAGTCAAATGATACTGATTTGTCAGATCATGGCGAACAATATTACAATAATATTGACGATCTGTCGCTTGGTACTGTTGGAAAAGGAATTAAGACATTTTGCTTCTCAGTTGGTCACGCTATTTACAACACCACGCTATGGGTAATATTAAATGGAATGCGTAGTAACCCACAAATATATCAATATAGCTGTTACTCTACACTAGGGGCGCTATGGTCCCTAGGAACATGCTTAACTGCCAATAAGGTTCTGTTCGAGAAAAACAAAATCGTTAAAAAAAAGGTCAAAGAATATTTATTTCGCCGCATCGAAATCGGTGTCCAACATTTAATGGAATAAATAAAAAAAAAAGACAATACACAGCCTCCTGTCTGTTTGACTTAAAGAAGGCAACATTGTAGATTGGGTATGCTTACTCCTTGATTCTGTATAATGTGTTAGTTAGTTCAAAATTTATTTAGCATTAACTTTGCTATTTTAAATCTTTACAATGTTTTACAAAATTTAAAAATTGTTTTTAACAAAATAAATAATAGAGTGTTTAAATCTTACTATATTAGTTTCTAATTTCACATTATTAGGAAGATTATTATATATTTGTATACCTTTGTAAAATAACATATTTTGAGTGCGATTATTTCTAAAAAACGGTAAATTTAAATTATTATTATTTCTTAAGTTATAAGGACGTATTTCACTTCTTATTGTCAGTCTTCTTTGTAAATATCTTGGCATTAGGTTATGTTTTACTTTAAAAATAAACATTAAGGTATTCATAATAATTTTTTGTTTAACAGAAAGCCACTTCAATGTGTTTAACATATTATTAATGGGTGTATAACGATTACAACATAATATAGTTCTCATTCCCTTATTTTGTAAAATCTGAAGTTTACTTATCATTAACTCAGATCCCAATAATAGTATTGTGGGGCAATACTCAAAATGGGGCTGTATAATGGCGTTATATATTTTAATAGCCATGGAAATACTAAGTTTTTGTCAAACTGGCAGTGTCGTTTGTTTTTTTAGACATCTACGCAGATAATCTATTGGTGTACAGATAGACTCAATAAATTCTTGCATGGTTAAAAAATAAAAATCGAAACAACTCGATTTACATTCCCATTGCTTAGGACTTCCAGAGATACTAAACAAATTGAAAAACATGTTGCAGCATAAACAAGAGTTGAGTAAAGTACAAATAAGTTTATAACTAAGTTATTTAAACCAATAGTAGGTGTTGGTAGTCTAGAAAATAGTGATCTAACCTCTTAGATGGGTTGATCAGGCAAAATCTAGAAATTTGCAACAATTATTCGTCGTAAACTTCTTACAAAAAGAAATCGTTTGAATTTTTCAACGCGTAGCTGTCAAAAGTTGTTAACTTGGCGCATTACGCCGCTGCACTACCATGTACGATAGATTATTTCGAAATCGGTAGGTACGGATACCTCGGTAGAAAATTATCCGAACCTTGATACCTCGGTAGCGCTGAGTATGTTATGATATCTAATAGCGTTATCAATTGGGATACAAAAAACTCTAGAGCACTTTTGATGATTCTCGGTTCCAAGTGAGATTTACACCTACAACACAGCAACATCACAAAAACATTTCGCAGTTTGATTGTGTTTTTTTGTGATCAGTGAAAACTAAATAAATAATTTTCTGCAAAAACTATAATTACAAATTAAAATATTTTTGGATAATCATGTTCTTAAGTTCTTAAGCTTTGTCGCAAATCTGAAAATCCCAATCGAAAACGCTTGAACGTAAACTAGTATATTGTTAACCATTATATAAATTAAATGCGTTGTTGCATTGGCCTAATATCAGGTAATTTGGACTACAGAGAAATAAAACGTACCTACGTTATCCAGGAGTATAAAACTGCCATGGGAAAGCGGTGTAAACCTAGAGATCGAAATGTATTTAATACAAACCCTACTGAGCGCGAAGTCAAATTCCTAAAGCAGCAATACTTAAGTTTTTTTTTGCAGTCTTTGTGGCAAGAATAATAACTTCGCACACACAAATGTAGGGAGAAGCCAGGTTTGAAGTCCTGTACGGGCTTTAAATGGTAGACATTTATTTATAACCTTATATTCTATAGACTTAAGATAACTTTTGTTATATAAGGCATACATGTATTAAAAATTGCAACCTAAAGCAATATAAGCTTTTTTATTTAAACATGTATTTCACTTTTTCAACCCCTTCTTGTACCTTTATTAAAACCCATTCATGTATTAGGTTGGCAACAAACATGTTGGAATACGAGACATTACATGCTACATTGGTATTTACAAACACCACCTTTAATAATTTGGTTGCTATGTATGGGTATACATATCATTAGGCCATATATTTTTGATCACGCTGATATTGCCGCCCATATCATAACGGTAAGATCCTGTAGTTATCTTATGTCAAGTTTAATTTCTTCCTGCCACCCATTTCCCTTAGCCGAAGGATGTAGGTGACAGATTTATGTTACGTTTGCAACATACGTACTACATTGGGAGTATTTTTTTATTGTTAGGGTTCTATTTATGACGTCCACACTTCAAATAGATATTAACCCTATATAGAATTTGTATATAGGTACATAATGTAGGCATATTGATTACATTGCAGTGTGTGAGTTTAAAACAAACAAAAGTTATCTCGAGGGTTTGTTTAGTTTGTAAACAAAATCAGGACTTCTTTGACTCATTTCTGTTATTCCGATCCTTTGTTTGGAAACTTGAACAGTCATTCAGGTACCTACCTACCTACCAATGTTTAGAAAGTCTCGAGAAAGTGAATGCTTTGCTATAAAATAGCTGTTAACCAACACATTTATTATGCATATTATTTAACTATGTATGTAGGTAGGTACCTCCTAGATGTATCACTGTATCAGTTTAGGTACCCAAGATCGTTAATCAACTTTTAGTTTACTTATGTCTTTACAGGTAATTTGAGGAAGTTTAATTTTTAAAGAAGAGAATTACGATTATTTACATAGGTAAGTATTTAGAATAAGTGAAAGTTGGAATAAATATAAAAAAAAGTAAGGTTTGTATTAGAGTAGGTAGATAAGGGCAGTATATTAGGTATATACCGAAGTAACCCATCTTATCGAATTCATTGCAAACCCACCATTTCTAAAAACAAGAACTCGCTGTTATTGTTTAAAAAAAATAAAAAAGGGAATACACTTCGTAGATGGGTCTAACTTTTATTACTTTTAGGGTTAGCTCATAGATTGAAAAACTGGAATTAAGTAGCACCCTGATAACATGGTAAGTACACAAGAAATATTTATGTATTGAGTATCACCCTAGCAGTAAAAACCAACTGCAAATCACCCTCTCTAACCGTATGGAGACAGGAGAGCACAAAAAGTGTATCGAACTGAATTCATCAAGAAGTTCCACTTTCCACCTATACACACGCACGCATATTACCACATGAGATAAATATACATAGAGCACACTCAACACACACCCATTTTTTGCCTTGCTGACCATAAAATTCCACCACCAAAATAAGATGAGAAAGACACACTCATCCAAAGTCCAAACTAGAACGTCAACCACCACGACGACGACTACCATGATGATGACGCCCTCCTCGCTCTCATATCGATGGTCTTCGACTTGGGCATTGCTGTCTAGTATAGTAACCAGTCACTCGACCAAGCCAAACAATCAAAACCACCACCACACAATCAGCAGCAGAAGCAGCAATTACCTTCATTTTGAACGCACTTTTATAGTACATTATTCCATGGAAATTGACATGTAGAAGCAAATGGAAAGAGTGAAGGTATTCTCATCGCAGGTCCAACTTACACAAAAAAAAAACACCACCACGCAACCCATCTCATAATCATCGTCATCATGTCAACCGGCGTCGTGTGGAACACAACACACGGCCGTGTGGTGTGCTGGGTTGCCTGCTAGCTTGGGAAAAAGCGAATTCAATCGTTATACGAATAAAACACACAAAAATGCGTGGAGTTCCAAACCAAGTGTGTATGTACGACACCAAAACGCGTATGTGTATCTATGCAGCGCGTCGGGCAGGGGAGCACGCTGTCAAAGCCAGAGATACGCATAACCCCCACGCTGTGCATTTTCAAATCAATATTTTCCAAAAAAAAAAAAATACAAAACAAAAACCCTCTCCCAGATTCATTGTTGCAGATACAACACCACCTCAATGCGGTCTCTAGAAGACGCTCTCAGAGATGAAAGCTGTACAACTTTTTTCATCATCAGAAGCACACAAAATGGAGTACATACACTCGCGATTGGAATTCTTCCTATGGATTTGGATACAAAAAAAGTTAGTAAATGCAAAAACACGAACAAAAAAAAATATAAAGCCACATCTATGTGTACAGACAGCTACATGCTGATGTGCGGGGGGCACGACCAGCCCGTGTTTTGTTGCGTTCTTGTCCACCACTATTCTCTCCTACCATTTTTGTACACATAAATCAGCTGTGAATGGGCGAGAAAATAAAATGGCCGCCCTGTGTGTTGCTTCATCCTCTGTTTTAGCTCTCTTCTCATGCAATTCGGGGGGTTGCCCTTACTCCATATATCGAGTTCTTGTCACAAGCAAATAATTTGCATATTGACGTTGACGTAGAAGAGAGGGATGCCTTTAAACCCCCCTCTACGGCGTGAAACAAAGAGAATGAGACAATCACATTAGCAGCAATATGATGGCCACTTGAAGTCGAAAAAAAAATGTGACTGCTTATACTCTAATCGCGTTTTGGAACCACGAAAACAAAAACCAGAAATCAAATGTGAACGAGTGGAGAATTATATTCCACTGATACCAACAGCCTTTCCAACACGGGCGCGGGTGTATTCAGAGAGCAAATTATCTTATCACCCACCAGCCACCACCATTTTGTTCGCTGGCAGCGCACAAAACTAATTAACCAGCTTGAGATATTTCAATCAAATTAACTTACTTTTCTCTATGCAGCAAGCAAATACGGTCCTTTGCTACCTTCAGCTTTTTTGCGATGATCTTCTTGAGGTTCTCCACTGAGTTTGAAACTTCAACTACAACGGTAAAACTCCCACCCGTTGTCGTCGTTATGTTTAACGTAATGGGCGGCGGAGGAGGCGGAGGCGGTAATGTCGTTCCCGAATTTGCTGACGACGACTGTGCTTGTAATGGAGCCCCCGTAGCTGATGAAGATGATGACGATGACGACGATGATGCTGCTGTCGAGGAGGACGATGATGATAACGCCGTGGAGAGCGATGGTGTTGAAGTTGATGGGCCACACCCAAGGGTCATATCTCGCGAATCACTGTTACCTGATGATTTATCCATTTTTTTGTTCGATTTTATCGGCGAATTTTATTCCAAAAAAATAATAAACACTCCGATCAACGCGACACGACACAGTATTGTAAATGTTTCTAGCCTTCGACAAACGATAGTGAAAGAGAAGAACGGCAATTAAGGTTACCACCGTAGTAGCAGTGCAAATATCAGACAAAAAATAACAAGTCACCACCCAAAACGTTCCGTTCGATCTTCAGTCGCGCTGCCCGACGAGCTCTCTCTTCGACAATTCAATAAAACCGCACACACACGCACTCAAAAACTCTGGGCACTGAATAAAAAAAGCAACTTCACGAAATTTTTTTTTGTTTGCTTGAATCACGTAATTTCACGAGAAAAACTATTGAAGAATATGTTTATTTCGTGGCGATCAGAAAAATTTGTCGACGCTCCGTACGGCAGAGGCAATTGGTTTATCGATTTTTCCGATTACTTGGTTCCAATACGAATTAATTTACTTGATTCAGTTTTTTTTATTTGGACTACGCCATTATGTAAGATTGAGGAGCGACATTTTTTCAGTTGTATATTTGTTCTCTTTTTGGGTAATTAGTTGGCTTTGCTCAATTAAATTGTAAAAAAAAAAAACCACCAAAAAGGTGTGTAGAACAGAGCGTATGTAAAAATGAAAAAACGGAAACAAAATTGAATTTCACTTGAACAATTCGGGGAACCTACTGCGTTGAGGAAATCGAAGAAAACGATGATGAAGGCAGAGTGTGCTGGATGGCAGCGCTGCTTGGTGATTCGTGTTTCGATATTCGATGTTGAGAAATCGTGAAGCAAAACAGGTTGGTGTGTTTCCTCTGCAGTCGTTAAATGGCGGCTTGATTTCGAAATATCTAATGCTCTCTCCTTTTTGTGATAATTTCGAAAGAGATGAAGATATTATCGACAAAGCTATATCTCTCTTATCAGCGAAACAAAATGAAATGAAATAGAAATGTACTAGATTATCAAAATTCTCGAATTGAGCAAATAGATTTTTTTTTGCTAAATAAATTGGAGTAGAATCTGCTACGAGGTAGAGGATTGCTTATAAACGATTCAATTTCATTTTAAAAATGTATTATCAATAGAATTTGCTATTTATTTTCTTTCAGTTCTCGATAATTTCTTTTCAGTTTAGCGCAAATTTTTGATCTGTAGAAGTGACTGATTAAATGTTAAAAAAAGCGTTTCAACATTTTACAAAGTTTACCACCTCAGTTTACACACCCAATTCATGTGCGAAATGTCCAATATTGTTGTAAAAGATGTCCCATGTGAGTATAAACTGAGATGGAAAACGTCATATATTTTGTAAACGCTATTGTAACAAAAACCTTCAAGAGAGGCAAACCGATTTTTCGACAGAACAAGTTCTCTTCGGCTGATAATGTTGTCCGACTAAAATAAATAATCTCAGCTACGACTGTGGAAGAAATTCTCTTATGTACGTGAAAACGCTTATTATTAATCGCCACCCAAAAATATCGTGATGTTAAAAAAATAAAAAAATTCTTGTCTCGAAATTTCGTAGAATCGTTTTCAAAGTTATAAATTATCGAAGCACACAACAAGTCCATTTTTTTGGTCTAGCCATTCCATTTGGTTAACAAACCGCGGAATAGAGCTATCTAAGCACAAACTTTTGGGAGCGCTCATTGCGATCACTTTTTAAAAAACTTTTCGCATTCAAACATATGAAAATGCTACAATCATTTGATACTCTATATCCCATCCTATTTAAATAACACCCAATAAGGGCGGGGCTAAAAACTTAATGGGGATGATATATAGATAATTAAATTTTCACCACAATAATTGTAAACCTTTTATGGTTCGACAAAAGACGACGTTTTTCAATGGAGTATATGCTGTGGGCACACAAATCTTTTTTTTTTAGGAAACAAAGTAGGCATGATAAACAACTTTATATTGGCGAAATATAGATATTGAGAATGTCTAAATATCTTCTTCTTAACGGTTTGATAACGTTTATCGGAGAAGTAAGCGGGTTGTGCTCCGGTGCTTCGGGTTCTACTTCGTCAAACAGATAGTATGCCAAATTTCATCATTCTAGCTCAAAATTAAGGTCCAAAAATCGGTGACACACAGACGAACACTAGGACGGAACAACGGACAGATAGATAAACATTGCTCAATCGACTCAGGTAGATTTTCTGAGTCACCGACAAATAAATGGAGAAGATCTATTGAAGCCCTGCATGCCAGGGTATCGATTCTCTACCACCTTGACCGCGACTTCGAATTCGGAGATTGCGTTCAGAAGTTGTCAGCAGTTTTGACATCATTCAACAAAAATGGTTTTCATTCAGTTTGTGGTTTTCATTTTTTATAGTTTTAAATGATAGTTTTAGAGAAAAAAGATAGTAAATATTGAAGCCGAACTTACTGTATACTGTATCAAAGTTGTCATTGATGAATCTGAAACTCAACCTGCAGTGACAAGAACAGACAAAAACCAACCATTCGATACCGAAAAAAAACCTTTTAATAGTTCTATTCATGCAACTTCGGAAAGTCGTCGCAAACGTTGTATACATTCTAAACTTACGACGTGGTTTAAATGAACTTTCAACATTTGTATGAGAAACCTTAACAACAACATCGGAAATTTCGCAAACGAATTGATTGTCTAAATTGAGATGGTAAACTTTGTAAAATTTTGAAAGGGTATTTTGACAGTCACTTCCAAAATCAAACATAAAATAATTATCGAGAACGTAAAGAGGACAAAAAGAACGATTTCTATCAATAAAAAATTACTATCATGAGAATGAAATCAGTGGTTTACCACATTATTTGCAGTTTTAGAGGGGTTCATGAAACTTCGTCGTTAACTTACATATAAACATACGACATTGCATTAATACCGTAAATATGGATGAATGTAATAGTTGCCTGTGCACTATTCATGTGAGCAAATTATTACAACCATTTTAATGCAGCTGAAGCGAATTTTTCATTTATACGTTTGTAAAGAAACCTTAAAAATCAAAAAACTTTCGATATATATTAAATTCAGTGCGATTTAATTAAGACTTTTAATATGAAAACTTGATTTTATATTGTTACTATTTTTCCATACGAATAGTGCCATTTATGTAGAGGGAAGAGGTATGTGAGCTCTATACAAAAAAAATCTGCCGCCAAGAGTGGCGGCTCATAGACCTCTGAACGAGTCCATCCATTTTATCGAGTCTCGTAAAGGGAAATTTCTTATTGGACATTTACAAGTTCCCTACTAAATGACAATCAAAACAAATTCGCAAATAAACAATTGTCTTGCATTTCGCTTCAACAACCGCAAATCAGCATACATCAACATCTTCCATTTCAATTTATCATTCGTTTTTCCTATTGTCTTTTCACTCTCTTCTTTAAAAAAATTTCATTTCAACCTATCAAAACTATAAAACAAAGTGCGACAAAGTACACAAGGCAATTTCTCGCTAATAAATAAATAAACAAAATTAAATTTTTAAAGTTTTTAGATTTAAGAAATTCGCATATATATCGATATTCAAAAAAACTCATTCTCAATTTATCTGTGCGAACTTGAACTCTGGGTACAGACCTCGAACACCTATTTAGGTCAGCGGCATTTTACCAAAGTCAAGTCTAACAACATTTAAACAAAATTCGCAAATCACTTTGATTAAAAAGAAAGGCAACAAAACCATTAGTGAGTTCGAAAAAGCAAACAATTGTGTTGTTCTCTGCCAGTGCCAACAATCAATCGTTGCACAACTGAGACTTCAATCCGTCTTTTGTGTAGACCAGCATAGTGGTAGTCGTAATCTGGCCGCCCAAGGTAAAAGTCAAATTGGAGTGAAAATAAATTTCGCTACGGGAGCGATTCGCGAATCGGCAAAACCCCATTTCTCCTACCGAGCTTCGCAGCTCGTTTTCTATTACGTGGACATCTTTGGCGTTGTTAGGTTTCCTCTCGGGCAATCTCTTGAACTTTGAATCAAAAACGCTTGAATACGGTCGGGTGATGACGTAGTCAATCCAACTTGAGAAGAAGTCTGCGGTTGGTGAATATTTACAAATTGTCAAGTGCTGGTTGAGTGATATAAGAAAACGGGAGCGTAGATGAGTCAGAAGTATTGATTTCTCTTTGTGCGTTCGATAAAAAAAATTTCGTATAGATTATCCCCATCGGTATCGGTTTTGCAAGAATATCAAAAAAAAATGAGCACTTCCGAGGTCGCTGCCCGAAACTGCAGTAAAGCATATGTGGGTAATTGCTCCGTCCGAAAATCGGATTCACAAGATGGCACATGGTCATCGACCGGCTACAATTACATCAACCCATTTGTGCACAAAATACAAATTGATGACACCTTTGATCTGACCAAAGTGAGTAGCTTTAGCTTATAATATCTAAAAATACGCAGATTGTTTTATATGTACGTACTTATGTTGTTCGATTTCCGGTGTTAATGCGGCGGGTGTGGAATGTGAAAGCGCTTTGCCGACTCGGGGGCACGTTTTTTTTTATCTGATTAATGCTGCCACGTTATAGATATTTATATGTACGTTGTGGATTTCCCAAATGGAAGTTTCGCAAAAGAATGCTGTTGTAAAAATTGTTCTATGCAAGAAGGTATCGTTCTTTTCTATAACCGGTTCGCCAATATTTGCTATGCGTCTGCAAGGCTATTGCTCTCTAATCTTCTGTCTTTGAGTGCTACACCGAGAGAAATAGATTGTTAAAATGTTTAAATGTTTATGGTGCAGCCCATTATTTTGATTAAATTTTAAAAGAAACTAAATTTAGTAAGTTGCGATATAATTGAATCGGTGAGTGGAAGAACAGGGGGGTTATTCCGTATCTTTGAAAACGATTATCACTCAGACGGTAGACTAGAGCTCATGAGCAATCGCTCAATAATCGTCTGTGATTTAACTGCCTCCAGTTGCGCACTCCAAGTTGGTTGAGGTCGGTTTCTTCTTGTACGCGCCACATAAGGCGAGTTCTTCCTCTAGTGCGTCCGACGTCTGGTTAGAATCGAAGACTTTGCGAGCCGGAGTATTGATGTCCATTGGTTATACATGTGCTAGCCATCTTAAACGTCCAATGCGGAGTTTTTTGACCAGGGGTATGACGCTGTACAGCTCATTTAGTTCGTGGTTGAATCTTCGTCTCCATAGCCCGTCAACGCAAACGGGACCGAAGATTTTCCGAAGAATTTTTCTCTCGAATCGACCAAGGACTTCTTCATCCGCTTTTGATACGGTCCATGCTTCAGCGCCGTAGAGCAGGACTGGGATGATCAGGGTCTTATATAGGATCTCCTTAGTAGTTCGAGTGAGGGCTTTACTACTAAACTGCCTTCTTAGCCCGAAGAAACAGCGATTGGCAAGAGTAATTCTTCGTTTGATTTCTGACGAGATGTTGTTGTCAGAGTTAATAGCGGAGCCAATGTAGACAAAGTCCCTTACTACCTCAAAGTTATATCTGTCAATGGTGACGTTCTGTCCAATTCGTCAATGTTTTGTGTCCTTTCGTGTTGACAGCATATACTTAGTCTTACCCTCACTAGCAAACGTGGCTATTACATCACGTTGAGTCCTACCAATGATTTCAATATCGTCGGCATGTGCTAGTAGTTGCACCGATTTTTGGAAAATTGTGCCTCTGGTGTTGGCTCGGGAGTTTTGCACAATCCTCTCAAGAATCAAATTCAAAAAGTCACATGACAGCGCATCGCCTTGCCTAAATCCTTTTTTGGTATCAAATGTGTCTATGAGGTCGTTTCCAACCCTGATATAGCAGCGATAATTGTCCATCGTCATGTTACACAAACGGACGAGTTTGGGCGGTATACCAAAACTAGACATGGCTCTGTATAGTTCGTCTCTATAAATGCTGTCGTATGCGGCTTTGAAATCGATAAATAGGTGGTGGGTATCGATTTGGACTTCTTGGGTTTTTTCCAGGATCTGCCGAAGTGTGGAAATTTGATCGATTGTGGACTTTCCTGGCCTAAAACCATACTGATAATGGCCGATCAGGTTGTTGGTAAACGGTTTTAGGCGTTCACATATTACGGCAGATAGGATCTTGTAGGCGATGTTGAGAAGACTTATGCCTCTGTAGTTGGCGCAGTTAAGAGGGTCTCCTTTTTGTGGTTCGGGCAAACGATGCTGAGGTTCCATTCTTCAGGCATACTTTCTCCGACCAGATTTGGCTTATGAGTTGGTGGATGTTACTTACCAAGTCATCTCCGCCGGCCTTATAGAGCTCAGCGGGAAGGCCGTCATTTCCGGCAGCCTTATTAAGCTTGAGTTTAGATATTGCTATCCTCACTTCACTCAGGTCGGGTGGTTGGCAGTCTTCGCTGTCGTTGCCAATATTGAATGGTTCGTTCTGCCTGACAGCGGAATGTTGTTCGTCATCGCCGTTTAACAGTCTGCAGAAGTGGTTCTTCCATATCCTCAGCATCGACTGTGTCTCAACTACAATATTTCCTTGTTCATCTCGACAGGATTCTGTTCGAGCCTTGTATCCTTGGCTTTGACGTTTTACACTTTGGTAAAACTTGCGAACATCGTTCCTGGAGTGGCACCTCTCTATATCCTCGATCGCGCGCTTTTCTTGCTCTTTTTTCTTCTTGCTGAAAAGCCGATGTTCTTTGCCTATAGAGCTCAATGGCAGCTCTCGTCTTCACCTGCAGCTTAGCCTTGTAGGCCTCGTTCTTGGCTGCGAGCATCTGTCGGCATTCCTCATCAAACCAGGGGTTTCTCGCTGGTGGGCGCGAGAAACCTAGCACATCAGTTGCGGCTGATCTAATGGCCTGTTGGCATCGTTGCCATTGCTCTTCGACATTCGATGCTGGTGGTATGGTGTTAATCGAGAGGTTAAGGGATACGCGTTGTGCGAAGGTCTTGGCGGTCTCTTGCGATTGCAGTCTTCCGACATTAAATTTTTTCACAGTATTTCTGGATTGTTGTGGCGTGGTGGATATCCGCATTCTTACCTTGGCTGCTACAAGGTAGTGATCCGAGTCGATGTTAGCTCCTCGGAATGTTCGGACATCCAAAATACTGGATGCGTGCCTCTTATCTATCGCAATGTGATCATTTGGTTGACCGTTCGTTGATCTGGAGACCGCCATGTCCCCTTATGGATATCGAGGTGAGGAAACCGTGTGCTGGCTATAGTGGCATTTCGTTCCGTAGCGAAATCAATTAGCCTAAGTCCGTTACCAGACGTGTTGTCGTGTAGGCTATGTTTTCCGACAATACTTCTAAAGATGTCTTCTCTTCCTACCTTTGCGTTAAAATCTCCCACCACGATTTTAACATCGTACTTCGGTAGTCGCTCATAGGTTTTGTCGAGGAGCTCGTAGAAGCAATCCTTAGCTATATCATCTTTTTCTTCCGTCGGAGCGTGAGCGCATATAAGGCTTATGTTGGCGAATTTGGCCTTGATGCGGATTGTTACTATGCGTTCGCTAATGTCTTGGAAACATAAGACTTCTTGCCAAAGTCTGGCACTTATAACAAATCCGCATCCGAATAGTCGCTGTTTCTGCTCACTATAACACGGTCCGTAGTATATGTCACAGTTTTTCATCCTCTTTTTGCCCGGCCCATCCCATCGTAATTCCTGGATGGCAGTAATGTCTGCTTTGTAGCAGTTTAGGGCTTCCGCTAGTTGTTCGCCTGCACCTCTCCTGTTTAATGTTCTCACATTCCAGGTGCAGATACGAACGTCGTTGTCCTTTTTTCGTTTAGCAGGGTCGTCAACAATAAAATCAGTCCTTTCCGAGGCTATTGGTTGCTTCGTAACCATGTTTTTTTCTGTGGGTGGGTAGTTAACCCAAAGCACAACCCCCAACCGGGAGAGCCAGTTCCAATTTATTAGATACCCCTAGGACACGGGGCCATCAGTATCCACTACGGGATTGAGCGCTGCCGTTCAAGGGGCCTGACTTACCCTTGAAATTCCTAGATACCCTGTTGTCCGAATATGTCGAAGCAGCTTATCTAGGTTCGCCTGGGAGGCAGACGGGGATTCATTCCGCGCCATTCTGACCAGGATGATTATAGTGTTGCTGTTTTACGTCTTGTTATCAACACTCGCACTTGTCAAATCCGGTTGGATGAGACCAGTACCCGATGGTTACCAAAAATACATTTAATTTATCACAGATTATTGCACTATTAGTTTCTTTATCGCCGTTTTCAAACTCCACTTCCGTTAAATCGTCGTTATTTGTCCATAATACATATATTTTAACTGCTTTCACATAGTCTTTTGGTCATTTTCCTCCATAATTTTGTTTGAGATGAACTCTGATTTTGTTTTGTTTATTGCACGTTTGTATGCATTTCTATAATGTTTATATGTTTCCCGATCACTTAAGTTGTTTGTTATTATTGCTTTTTTATAGAGATCTATTTTATGTGTCTTGATTTGTGTGAATCTAATATTTAGCCATTCTGCATTTTTGTAGAGTACTAATTTTGTCACTATCTTCGAGTTAATTAATGTTTCTAGTTGTTCACTTAGCATATTGACGTCATAGGGTATTTCGGGATTGAAATTGCAAAATATTGGGTTTCTTATTAACATAGATATAAATTGTTCTTTATTATATTTACAATACTTTATTAATGTTTTATTATTGTTTATTTAGACAAGTGCTTTGGGATATGCGTTCGGTTGATCATTAAACTTGATGATCGGTCTTCCTTGGTTTCGAACTTGAAGTTTGAGCCTCGAAGATTCAGTCAGCTAGAATATTAGTGTTCAATTACTTAGTAATCTCATGCATTCCATTTTTTATATTTTTAAGATAAACATTTTGGTGTAACTCATAATGCTCCCGAGGTTTAATCTTTTCTCATATTCGCATTTGTCAAAAGCAAGCAAGCCAAGCCAAAGTACCATTGGTTGCTAATAAGGATCTGGATTACCGTGTTATGTATAGAAGAAATCCTTGCTTCGCCTGGACTTCGTTAGGTTAGGTAAATGGGTTAATGAGTCATTTAGACCAATCGGGTCCCATTCTGAACCTCATTGGAGGTCTACGTGTAACTTCTTCCTTTGTTTCGTTAATGCCCATCTACTTTCTAGCCATCCGAATGGTGTTGAAAATCTTAAAAGATACATTAGAGTAATAATGTGGGTGCACTGTCCTAGTCGTTAGTGCTTTGGACAACTAAGTGCGGGTTCTCTAGTTCAAATGCCGAATGTTACAAAAGTTTGACAAACATCTAAAAGTACAAAACTGATATGAAAAGCTTATCAAATTTGCCGTTCGGAATCTGTTCGAGTAACGACTCAACAGGTCAGGTCGAGAAGCCGGGTTTGAGGCGCTAGAGTTTGGGGTTGCTAGAGTTGGAAATCGAACGCAGTCCTACATAACAAACGGGAACGAAGATTTACTGAAGAACACCCAATGATTTCTTCATCCGCTTTTAATATTAGTAATTTGTAAAAGCCGCACTGGGATTATCAGGGTTTTATATTGGATCTCAAGTAATCCGAAGAAACAGTGTTAATCAATAGTAATTCTTCGTTTGTTTTTCTGATTTCGTAAGAGTTTATTTTTCTTTATTGACTAATCAGTTCCTTTTTGTGACAAAGATGAAAATCTCAAGGGACAATACGGTAATATTTGATTACCATTGTATTGTGGGACTCGAACACTACTAAAACACCTCTCATATCAATCTAAGACAAGTACTTTACTAAACTAGGCATATACAAGGTGGCGCAAAAATAACCTTCCGATGTTTTTTGGCTGTAATTTAAAAAAAAATGAAAAACTTTGATTCTTCTTGTGGATTATTTTTCTGGAGCAGTGTAGCGTAACATTGTTTATTAACGTGTATTTCGCATGTGTTTACTACACAAATGTCAAAACAGAACTGACATTAGGGGCCAATCGCAAAATTTATAGCATTTTCTGATAGGAGTACATATTACTTTTGCGCCACCTTGTACTATAGGCGTAGTCGCCCAATGTAGAACCCTGCTTTTAGTGGCAGTTTTTAAATTGCGTTTGTTATTCAGTGCACCAGATTTTCAGTATTTTTGTCCAACATATAATTTGAGGTCACATAATTTGCGTTCGACTGGATAGTTTGCCTTTTCGATGATGTTGGCAGATCATTCGTTGTACTTCAAGAATCTACAGTCACAATTCGAGTTTATTTCGACAGCAGAGGTAATTTAAATTGCAGCCTGACAGCCAATGACAATGAGAATAGTGATACTATCTTCTATGCTTTCTTCATCATTGAGGTCGTATCAGTTGCCCCTGCTATCAACACTATCTCCATCTAGAGGACTATACTGTGGTCAGGGTAAATCTACTCCTAAGTCTACATATATTGTGAAACCATTTGTATACACTGATATGCCGAAAATCTATCCTCTCGAATTCTCCTATGCTTGGAAAGATGAAGAATCATATCCTTTGAAAGTCAGAATGAGACAGTATGAAGTTGGAGGACAGCTGAGCCCAATTGTCTGTTAATAAATTAAGGGTGTCCTATTGAATCCATTTTCCAATAGTTTAAGTGACTAAATATAAATATTACATAGGTTTCTTTTTACGACCATTCCCTTTGGCGTACTATTCAAACTGAATACGCGATATCGTATATGTTGGTCACTAATTAGTTGGAAGTAAGAACTGATTTCATGCAGGAAACTCTCGTTCCTAGGTAATTTTATCCAGTCTACGAGAACGAGTTCTTTAATCGTATAGCCGAAACCTAATGGTCTTTGTGTCACAAAGTTCTTGTCTGTAGAGTTGCTGTAACAGTTCAGTATACTGAATGGCTAATATCTACATAACCAAATAATAAGTACTTTTGGACTCTACCTGCTAATTATTGTTACTCGCTAATGTGTTATTTACTTTCAATTAAACAACAAATATAATTACGAGTGGGTTGCGAAGGCCACTTTAAACGACATTGTTTTTTTTACGTTGTTCTTTATACTTTATCCCATAGGGGTATATTATTTTTGACAATAAGTTTGTAACATAGAGAAATAATTTCGAATATATACCTTAAAGTAATGCTTGTTTTTTTAGGGGTATAGAACTTCAAATTGAAATAAAACACAAGAAAATCGTTTTAATGTCCATCAATGTGGCTTTATTGGAAGGATAATTTTATGCCATTAATGTTAAAATATGATTTCGGGCATGTGGCCACCGAATAAAGCCAAGTCTAGAGGTCCAATTTTCAACCGTATGTCGGCAATAACGCCACGAATGTTGGCTTCCAGTCCCCTAACGTTTCCGGTTTGTTGGCGTAGACGAGCGACTTCACATATCCCCAAAGAAAATAATACAATGGTGTCAAATCACACGATCTTGGAGGCCAATTGACAGGTCCATTCCCCGAAATTATGCGCTGATCGAATGTTTTCTTCAATAAATCGATTGTGACGTGCGCTTGTGGCATGTAGCGCCGTCTTGTTGGAAACACATCTCAACCACGTTCATCCCATCCAATTCGGGAACAAAATAGTCGGTAATCATGGCTCTATACCGGTCTCCATTAACGGTAACTGACTCTCTAGCATCATTTCGGAAGAAGTATGGCCCAATGACTCCACCAGCTCATAGAGCGCACCAAACAGTCAGTTTTTGTGGATGTAATGGCGTCTCAAGGGTCTCATGTGGATTCTCTTCAATCCAAATGCGGCAATTTTGCTTGTTGACGTAGCCATTCAACCAAAAATGAGCCTCATCACTGAACAAAATTTTGCGATGAAAATCATCATCGAGATCAATCTCATTTTCGGCCCATACACCAGAATCACCACGCATTTCATGGTCTTGCGGCTTTAATTCTTGCACAAGCTGGATCTTGTAAGTTCGTAGGCAAGATCTTTGCGCAAAATCTTCCATGAAGTTAATGGACATAGCTCCAATTGCAGTGCACAGTGGCGAATCGATTCATTCGGATCCTCTTCAACACCTTGCTCTACAGCGGTAATTGTTTCTACGGTGCGCACTGTTCGACGTCCCTGCGGATGCGAAAACGATCCATGGTTAACCGAATTAATTGCTCTGATGGACGATTATGTTGACCATAAAATGGACGTAGCTTGCGGTAAACTTCGCGAACTGAACCATTATTTTCGAAATAAATTTGCACTATTTGCAAGCGTTGTTCATTTGTCAACCTGTTCATGATGAAATGGCAAACTAAACTGAACATAAATAACATTAGAGTTACCAGATATGACCACAAAATGTCTGTTTTATCTCTATTAGAAAAACCAACCTCTAAAAAAACACCCTTTATATGGATCGACTCAGAATCACTTGCTGAGTCGATCTGTGGGCCCAAGTTTTGAACTAAAGTAATGAAATTTGGTATATCTACTGCTAATCTCTGTCCGACAAAGCAGAACAAGTGTACGCAAATTTAAAATCCGCCTACTTCTACGCCCCCTTTCAGTTAAACGTTGTTTTTGGCCAAACCTAGACAATCTTAATTTTTTAAGTTTTTTGCCACGCCCAATTTTCGGGGACATTTATTATTAGGATAGGATGAGATATAGCGGATTGTAGCCTTTTCATGTGTTTGTATGTACATATACTGTTACTAGTAAGCTTGACTAACTAAAGTCAAGACCTGTGCCTAACAATTGAGAGATTGTTTATTGAAAGTGTTTAGAAAAGTAAGTACCCTACTTGATGTTATACTGCATGGGGATATCATTGCATTTTTCCATCTCTTACTGCCCCAAATTTTTGGGCAATTGTGATATTCAAGCACTACCATCGGCTTGAAAGACGTTGTAATATAACAAGCTGAAGGAACGATTCGAAGATCATTTCGATTGAAGTTTGCTGGTATGATCTCAAGTGCTTTCAGCTTGTATGGTTGTCGCATGACCCCTGTACTATGGATGTGCCTCCTGAAATTGTATTGAACCAAAGCCGAAATGTGTTAGGATTAAGTTCTACTACAACCTGTAATAAAAGTGGAGACAGTAAAACTTTCTCTGGGAATGTCCTGCCCTTTTCATGTTCAGTCCGATGAAACCTAGCCACAGAAGTGCTTGCTTGTTTTCATGAATTATTCTTCAAAAAGAAAGTAAATGAAGTGCCTTTCGGAGTCTGAAATAAAATTTATCGTCGTTCTTAAAGAAACGCACACAGGCTACGTAGATCCAGCACATAGTTCATTTTATACGTACAATGGAATACCAATGCTTGTTTTGTTATAGAGCAACCAAACAATGGCCTTCAGAAGATTTATTTGCACCAGTTTACCATCAACAACAATTCAAGAGCAGAGTCAATAAACATATCCGAGCATCATCTTAGAGTTATAGTTTTGCCTTACCTGAGAAAGTTTATGAAAAAACTACAGCCTTTAGCCAAATATTTTTTCAGGATTAGCTACGTCTACGTCCTACGTCATGAGCCGAAAATAAATGGATCCATGAATATACACTAGTTGCTATATGGCGGAATAGTTTGTTCGATTTCCAGACTTTGGCATACAAAAATATGTTCCACTGTCCGTCCTCTCATGATGGTCTAACACATTATCTCAACTCAGCCCTTCGGGTGCGCATAAAAGGTGGTGTTGACGAGCCAATCTCCAACTATATTTGTTTTTTTTTTCTTGATTTATCTGCAAGAGTTTGTTTTGGGTAGAAAAATCACAACCGTCCCACTTTAATGCACCCATACCTCAAAATATATCGCATTACTGCGAATATCACTTCACTTTATAACTGAGGATACAACTGGAGGTAGCTAGTTAAATACCGTGTTAATTGTAAAGACATGTTGGCTCAGCCCTAGATTCACCCCGAAATTTAGCCCAAGTAAGGAATTAAGTGTTCGATTTGAGTGATCCATACGTTTTTAGAGTTGTCTACCTTTCGAAATGGAATATGAACGTTGATTAACGGTAAAAGTAACTGAGTTAGAGATGATTTGAATTTGTCTTCAATTTGAACAAAATATTTATAGGCTATGTTGAGGCCGCCTAGTAAACAAATATTCAATAGGCCAACACATCATCCATCCATCGCAAAATAAATAAAAGACTCGAATTATAATAAAATAATATACAACCGTTTATTTTTAGCAGTGCATAATCATAATCAATGATATCCTCAATTACTTTTTTAACAAATTGCCTTCCGCGAATGGTGATTCATAATTTGTTGTCAAATAGTATACTCCTCGCAAGTGTTTTTCAGTAGAGTTACCCCCTAATAAGGCAGTTTCCATAGTTGGATGATAACATCGTCCTTTTTGCAGTATATCTATCACATACCTGGCATCGCAACCTTTCGCCCAGAAGCCGATTTTACTATTTATCGATTCAGCGAAAACTTTAAATGCTCGAAAGTGATTACACTCTTCCAATATGCAGCCAGGTTGATTGTTACCATAGTTTACATAGAAATCGACATGCCCTATTGCTTGTTCATAACCATATCCTCCAGCGTTGGTGTGAATTACTTCCACATAGTCTGCATCGTTGCTAGTCAACCGTTCTTTGGTGTTTTCATAGCTGAACATCGGTAATGCTGGATCAAGTCCATAAATAACTGGGATTCTACCGGCCTTTACATGTTTCCCAGCTATGCCAGCTATATGAGCTCCCATACTAAAGCCAATCAGGTGTATATTCTTGAACTTTGTTTTGGTCTCCTGATGAAGAAAATCGACAAACTTTCCCAATAGAATGCCAACCGATTTTACTCGTCTGCTAGCTGTAGTATAATCTGCAATAGCGCCTTTTCCCCAATCAACAAGAATGATATTGTAATTACCATTTCGGAAGTATGCCGGTGTCAGGCTGAAAAACACGCCCGCATATTCGCTACCCAACCATCCGTGAATAATAAATCTGAAGAGAGACGAAATTAACATTTTAAACATACAGATGCAACAATCATCTAATCGCTATGAAATGAGCTCATTAAACCGTCGGGCCCATCATGAAGGCTTTCACTTCACAATCAATTGGACTCACCTCGTCGGATGGGTGGCATTGAAGCGTGACGCTCTCAAAGAATTATTATCATTCAATCGCAGTTGTTCTCGTTGATCTGGAGCACTCCTGGTGTGCAAATAAAATGCGACATCTCTTGTTGCGTTGAATGATTTTCTCACGTACCATCGCAAGTCGCTGATTAACGATTCTTCTTCATCTTCAAAGGGATTAAAAATCCCGCGCACATATTTAGAGGTAATGGCCACCAAGTTGATAGCTGCGGGTCTAGAGTCAGATTGTTTCCGAGCTATTGCTGAATTGGAAATTCTGAACAGTGGTTTCCATGTTGATGAAACCTGTAACACTAATTGTATGAACGAGTATGAGACAATCGAAATAGTTAGATATCACAATTTCACAGTTTACCCGATAAAATAATTAAAAATTTTAACTTTAACATCACCATCACCGCAGCAGGCACGTGTGATCACTCTGGAGAACGTTATGTAATTGCTAAGGCAGCCTGTGGCAGAAATCGTAACATTGTTAAGTTCTGGTGGATGGAACTCGTTAATTTCTTAATTTTATTCTCTGATATATGCGTCAGCGAGATAATGAATAAAATAAACCAAAGAAATCGCAGGTGAAAGAAAAGAACAAGAAAAAGCTAATCTCATTAAAGTATGCCAGAATACTCAAGAGGTCAGTAACTCGAATCAAAATGCTCGAATATTTCAGATTTATACTTTTGTTTTGAACTTGATCACTCAGTGAGTGGTATATCGATCAACACTTGTGTGAACTTGTTTTACAAATTTTATTGGAACAAGTTTGTAGTAGAAAAAATACATGGTGGTAGAATGCTTTTTGTGTTCTAAAGCTAACAAGAATAAAAGGCCAAGCGCCGTTGCATCCGTGATCCGCTTGATCCTTAAACTGGGGGTGCGACAAAGAATTTTTCGCTCGAAGGTGCTTAATTTTTTATCTTTTTTCAGATTGTAGTACAGGATATGTACCGTAAAGTAATACCGATAGGATACAGTCCGGTTTAGCAAGAATTTGGAATTTCGATTACGGATTTTTGATCCTAATTGTTTTACCAAGCCAAAGTAGCATCGATTTTCCGTCGTTTCTCCAGGAGGGTTCATTCTTCGTCTAGTAGGTAGATGAACTCTTCAACTACCTCAAAGTGGTGACATTTTGTCCAAGGTTGGTCACATATATTTAGCTTGATAGCATTTATTTTGTTTCTTCGTCACTAAGGGGCGACCGCGTTTCAGCTGCTGTTAAGTTGCCGTGGATATGCCACGGTAAGGAGATTCCATGTGTAATGGGATCTCCTTTATTGTATATATGGGATATTCTAATTATCGGGTACACTATCGCCCATTAAGACGGACTTCATGTTCTTAAGTTTTTTAATGGTTGCGATGATGTCCTTTTTATTAGGAGCGACCGTTCCATCTTCGTTGACTGGATGTCGATCGGTTTATTGCCCTTTCATTCATTCGACAGTCTGTCCATTAACCAAAGGCTCTTAAATTTCCCTCAGCTGGGAGGCTGTGATGTTTTGTTCCGTATACGTACAATTTTCTTGTGTTTTTTCTTGAAATCGCTTCGTCTGGGTTTTAGCGTTGTATTGACTCTTATGTGAACTTTTTTTTTGGCATTTGGAAACATCATCATAGAACGGCACATGGCATTCTGGACAGGCTTTATAGGCTACATGTCGCGTCTTCAGACTCATCCGTAGGGCATGTGCATATATAAGGCTGATATTTCAAAACCTTGCTCTGATCCAGATCACAGCTAGGCAATAAATACAATCACTATTGACCTGGGTCAGCTCCCCACAACGAATCCCCATCCCAATATGCACAGCCTTTCGTGGCAACTGTAATAAATATCGCTTTTTTTTGTTGCTGTATTCCTGATCGTATAGAACTTTGAAATGGAATTAATTTTTTTTTTGACATGAGATTTGCTTTATTCGAAAGATACTCTTCTGGCATTATAATTTAAATATGATTTCTGGCATATGACCGCCACGGCTGGCTCGGACGTATGGACCAATTATTCCACCAACCCACAAAGCACACCAAACAGTCAGTTTTTGTGGATGTAAAGGTGTCTCAACATACACTTGAGGATTATCATCACTCCAAATACGGCAGTTTTATTGACGTATGCATTCAACCAACAGTGAGCTTTATCGCTAAACTAGATTCCCTAATGAAAATTGGGATCAACGGCAATCTTGGTTTGGACCCATTCACCGAATCTATACGCTTTGCTAGGTAATCCTGTGGCTTCAACCAAGATCTTTCCGCAAAATCTTCCGTAAAGTGGATGGACACATATCCAATTCCTGTGCACGATGGCGGATATACTGATTCGGGTCTACCAAGTTTTTTATAAATATTTCTTGGTAAACAAAACGATAAATTTATAATAAATAATTTAATTAGATTTTAGGCCGAAAGGAAAAGTAAGTTAGTTAAGTTAGTAGATAAGTAGGCTAGTTTTTATTAATTTTTGTCTAGCATGTAAGTTAGTTATAAGTTGAAGAAAAATATAAAATGAATTAAAAAAAAAACTGATTCGGGTCTTCCTATACGCTACGCTCTTCAGCAACAATGACTTCTTCTGTACGTATTGTACGACGCGACGTCTCTGTGGATGTGTATTTTTATTTTGAGTAAACGTGTTGCGAAAACGTTCCATAGTTAATCGAATTAATTGCTCTGATGGACGATTATGTTGACCGCAAAATGGTGCGCGATACGTATTTCGAACAGAACCATGATTTTCAAAATAAATTTGCACAATTTGGAAGATGGCAGTCTATTCATATTGAAATGCCAAACCAAACTAAAAATAAATCACTTGACAGCTGACAAAATGGCCGCCAGTTAAAATAGTGTTGCCAACATAAAGTTCTTTACCTCTAAAAAAAAACCCCTTACATACTTGTAAGTCGATGTTCTTAATCGTTTTGGGTCTGGTTAATATTTATGGGGATTCGTTATCCGAAGCAGTTGTCCCTCTATTGATACACTCTAACTAATATTTGTTTACTAGGTAAAGAAGTTACCCCCACAACCCAAAACCTGCAGATCTATTTCTATTTTATTCGATAACCCTAGGACACGAGGCTGTTAATGTCCCCTACGGGATTAAGCACAACCGACAGCCTTTCGGCTTATCCGCCATCATCTCAGTTGAAAAGGCCTTACTTACCCCTATGATTCCTATATGACCTGTTGCCCGAATTGTAGCAGCTCATGTAAGTTTATCACTTTGCCACCGATGACTTCGAAATTACCCCGCTTAGAAAATTAATAACATACGTTCCACGTTCAGTCTTCAACTTTGTTGAAATTGACATTAGTGTCATTTTCTACGGACGACATTCAGCGAAAGGATGCTGCACCGACAGTCAGGGAGCGGCTTAAAAGCCAATTTTTTATGTATTTTTATTAAATTCCACTAAAATCATTACATTTATAATATAATTAATTTTAAGTCCCAATGTAAATCATAGACAATCAATATTGTTAAATTAAAATATAATCAATAAGAATAACTGCAAATTTAATTTTTGCATTTAAATTTAAATTTAAATTTTAGTTAAAACATTTTGCTTATGAATGAAAAATTATAGCGCATTGTGGATCATGTATAGACAAGATTAAATATTTATCAGCTGTACTTGTTTATTTTCAATATTTATGTTTCATATTTACCCACAGTAAATCTGGAGAGATTTATTTTGTTTCTCTGCCAAACAAAAATGTTGTGTAAAAAAAATGTGGATCTCCAAAATTAAAAATAAACTTTTCACAAGTGGATGAGTGATATATACAAAACAAAAATGAAGATGATCTGTTTCCAAATATGTACATATATACAAAACATATTATATAAGAAATAAAAAAAACAAAGATCCATGCACGAGTTATCTTATGAATACCTTAAAGGAAATATGTTTGTGCAAACATTGCAAAAGAAATAAATTAAAAAATGAAGGACAACATTTAAAATACAAAAATATTTGAAGATATGTGTTCGTTTCTTTAAATATCCAGTGGATAGGAAGCACGCATAAGACAGTGTTGCCATTTTACTGCATTTATTAAAATATATATTTTGGAATTCAGCGTAAAATGTTAAATATTCAATTCGGTTTACTTTGATTTTGTTCTACAATGGTGATTAAAGAGAAAACAAAGGTTTATGTAAAACTATTAGACAAAACATGTAATCTTGATTGAATAAACTTTGTGGTTGTTGTGCTTTCTTTTTCCCATTGATAAACTATGCTTGTTTCGGTTCATTTGATTAGACAATTTTTTCAAAAAGATCAAAACCACAGCATATTAAATTTCTTTTTATTTTTTTAATCAATTTGGCGTAATTGTAATAATCATACTGCTTTCACCAATAAATTGAATTTCAAAAATAATTTTTTTTATACTTCACAAAAACTTTTAACGTAATATAAAGATATCAAGGCTATAAAAGCTTTAATCTGCGCAATCAGCCTTTGGGTGACTTGGTACAGCTAGACTTCCTTACAAATTTCCCCAAATTTTACTGACGATATTTCAATTTAAAAGACATCTTATTTGTATGTGCTAAATATCATTGAAATATGAGGCATTAACTCAAGTTCAACCGTAGCTTCTCCATTAATTTGTGCTTGATAAGCTATCTTTTTGCAACAAATAATTGTACATCCTGTATTACGCAAATTCAAACATACACATACATTCATATTCAAAGTTACAACTATACTCGTATATTCCTATGTTCTTGATCAATGATCGAGTCAATGATCACATGCGATGTCATGTAAGCCCTTATACAAGGTGGCGCAAAAATAACCTTCCGATGTTTTTTGGCTGTAATTTAAAACAAAATGAAAAACTTTGATTCTTCTTGTGGATTATTTTTATTTGGTCTTTTAATTTTGTTTACATCAAGTCGAGAATATGATGTCATGTAAATGGCCGCCGCCACATTTGATTGTCATTTGAGCCCTTTTTATGGCATTTTCCATCACTTTGGCCAAAACTTCCGGCGATAGGTCCTCACATTCTTGACGGATATTGTCTTTAAGAGCTGCAAGAGTCTGAGGCTTGTTGACATAAACCCGCGACTTCAAAAAGCCCCACAAAAAGAAGTCTGGAGCGGTCAAATCAGGCGATCTTGCTGGCCGGTGCAAATCGCCAAAACGAGAGATTATAGGCGCCCGGAAAATGCATCCTTCAGCATATCGGTTGTGGCACGTGCAGTGTGTGCCGTTGCACCGTCCTGTTGAAACCACATGTTTTCCAATCCCAATTCATCAAGTTGCGGCAAAAAGAACTCGTTGTTCATTGTTCTGTAGCGCTCACCATTCACAGTAACCGTTTGGCCCGCGTAACCGAAGATTTTCAGTGCCCCAGAAGCGTAAATTTTGCTTATATACGTACCCGCTAAGATGGAAATGAGCCTCAACACTCATGATTATTTTTGATGAAAAATCATCTTCCTCTTGGTGGTGATTAAGGATGGCTTGAGCGTATGTTAGACGCGATTGGCGGTCAGCAGCTAACAGCTGATGCACCGTCTGGACTTTGTACGGAAACATCTTCAAATCTTGTACCAAAATTCGCTGTAAAGACCGTCTGGTCGATGTCGACGGCGCTTCCATGACATCTTCGGCTACAGCAGCAATATTCTCTGCAGAACGGCTACTCCGGGGTCTGCCACGCCTGGCAGCATCTCGTGTTGTGCCAGTCTCTTCGAGGCGAGCGACTAAACGTCGCAGTGTTTCACCAGTAGGCGTTGGACGGCTAGGAAATCTGCGACGAAATTCACGTTGTGCCAAAGTCACCGACCGATTATTACTCAAATAAATAGTCACCAATATTCCGCGTTCTGGAGCAGTGTAGCGTAACATTGTTTATTAACGTGTATTTCGCATGTGTTTACTACACAAATGTCAAAACAGAACTGACATAAGGGGCCAATCGCAAAATTTATAGCATTTTCTGATAGGAGGATTACTTTTGCGCCACCTTGTAAATGAAGCAGTACTTGTTGCTATTTCAACCCTCGGTATTCTGCAATAAATGTCTATGAATTTTAGAACATGATTAAAAATTAATTTTTAATAAGGGTATTCATGCAACGTCGTAATTTTATTACGTGTGAAAGATTATAATTTTACGACGACGTTTCATGAACGACCCTAAAACTGCACCACAAAATAATGCGGTGACCCACTGAATTCAATTTCATTTTAGTAATTTATTTATTGATAGAATTTTGTTCTTATTGTTCTCTTTCCGTTCTCGATTTGTTCATTTTAGCGCATACGTTTGATGTGTGAAAGTGACTGATTTAATGTCAAAATAGCATTTCTAAAGTTTACAACGTTTACCACCTCAGTTTACGCACTCAATTCCTGTGAGAAAATTCCGATATTTTTAGAAAAGATTTCCCATACAAATTTTGACAGTTCATTTATCACATCGTAATTTTATCACGTTTACAACGTTTACGACGACTTTCCGACGTTGCATGAATACCCCTAATAATAGTTTTCGCAGAAAATCACTTTTTAATTCTAAATGATCAAGATTTATTTTTGTGAAGTAATGGTTGTCTTTTCACCGAAATGAAACGGAATTTTTCAAAGTGGGTTTGGATAACAACTTTGTATGGATGAAATATAGAACATTTATATTTGTAGTCTAAATATTCAGATAATGTCATTTTTAAAAATATATTATGGGGTAACTAAAAAACCCACCAACCTAGCTCAACATTTTGGGGCAGATCCTTATGACATATGCTAGGGATAGAGTATCAAAATTGTTCAGATAATTGGGTTGAAACAGTCTATAGACGGAATGTATGTTACATTATTATCGAAGTATTTTCAATAAAACTTTTTTAGAGTGGATGCAGGGGCCTAGTGGTTAGAACGGTTAACTACTAAGTGCGGGTCTCTGGTTCAAATCCCGAAAGTGACAACACCTAGGTTTTTTCACTGCCCCATCTATTGCGAAAGTCTGACAAATATCCAAGAGTAACATTGTTATGAAAAGTAGGCTTTTCCACCAGAGCTCAGGGGAAGAGGAACGAAGTAGTAAGATATTTTCACACGGTCGTCTGCACCGACGGATCTAAGATGAACTGTGGTGTGGGGTCCCGATTCAACTCGGAATCACTAAAAATATCAGTATCATACCGCTTACCGGATTTTGTCAGCTTGTTCCAGGCGGAACTACTGGCTATTTGAGAGGCTTGCACGCTTCTGGGGCGTGACACTACGAAAAAGCAAAATATTGCGCTATCCTCATTGATAGTCAAGCGGCCATTAAGGCCATTAACTCGGCTACCATATCCTCCAAGCTGGTATAGGAATGGCGGAACGAACTTGCCCACCTGGGCGAACGCTTCAGGGTCACACTTTTCTGGGTCCCAGGGCAAAATGACATTGAAGGAAACGAGCGTGCAGACGAGCTGGCCAGGAAAGGCTCAGCTCTACACGGCTCACTTGCGGCAAGGGTCCATATCCCACTAGGTGTCGTTAAGAGACAAATCCACACATACTTCCTAAAGAAGGCCGACTCCAAATCTAGAATGTAAACAAATTGTCTCGTATCGAGGAAGATATGGCCTTCCTATGACAAGAACAGAACAATCAACCTACTGAATAGAACCCGCCAAGACATCGCAAGAATAACGGCGATAGTCACGGGACACTGGTCAATTGGAGAAAATGCGACCAAACTAGGGATCCCATACAACCCCCAATGACGCAGTTGCGGGAACACAATTGAGAGAGAAACTCTCTCCAATTTTATCTCCAAAAGTCCGGCACTAGTCAGATTGCTTGCGTTAGCGTTAGACCAACCATTCTTCCACAACCTTAGCGACATCTCGGGTAAAAGGATACAAGATTTTATCCGTTTTCTAAACCTCACATTCTCAACTACCATCATCATAAAGGTCACACGAGTCGTGTTAACAAAAAGGCACATAAGTGCTACTTGGGTTAATGCTGAACCGCCACTACTACCTATTTACCTACCACGAGAAGCTTCTTAAATTTGCCGTTCGGTTTTTTACCAGAAACATTTTTTTTTAGAAAATCCCCCCAAAAATGGGCGTGGATAAAAGTTATATGTATATGAAATATATACAATCACACCTTGCTCTGATACTTTTTCTTTTATGGACAAAGAGCGTATTTACAAAGTTTAACTATCCTTATGTGCTAGGATTAAAAGTCTTTAAATCACTGATAGTCAGACGACTATTCTGGGTTGATCCATTACGTGATTATTTCCCTATGTTATAAATTATGTATCAAAACTAATATACCCTTATGAGATAGGGTACAAACAGGACCCACACTGTGGATTTTAAGCTCTCACTGTCTCAATGGTCACGGGTGATCTTCGTCTTAGCAAACTTGTGGTTTTTCTTAACATAGTAATAATTAATTTGAATTGAAGCGTTTTCGAAAGGCGTGCGATGTTGCGATTATAGTAAATCCGGTTGATAATTAGGCTTAAGCACGCTTTTTTTTTTTTTTTTTTTTTAATTCATTTTTATTTTTCTTTATCTTATAACTAACTTACATGCTAGACAAAAATTAATAAAAACTAGCCTACTTATCTACTAACTTAACTAACTTACTTATCCTCTGCGGATATCCTAAATTAAACAATAACAACTTAAAAACTAATGCCTTTCGGCCTAAAATCTAATTTAATAATTTTACAATAAATTTATCTATTTGTTTACCAAGAAACATTTAAAAAAAAACTTGGTTTCATATATTTTTTTTATTTTTATTAAACTTACTTACTAATTAAAACTACTTATGAACTAACTAAAACTACTTAGAACTAATTAAAACTACTTAAAAATAACTTAAAACTAGAACAGCCACAGCAAGCATTTTGTATTTTTTTTTGAATTTTTTTGTATTTTTTTTGTATTTTTTTGTATTTTTTTTGTATTTTTTTGTATTTTTTTGTATTTTTTTTGTATTTTTTTGTATTTTTTTTTTTTTTTTGTGACTTAAGCACGCTCCCCACTGTTCCGATGGCGATTGATCGGGATAGGGAACAAAACCTTAGAACCACGCCTATCGGTTCTTACGCATTTCAACGATGCTGTTCAATGATACCTTAATCATGTCTTAAGGTCGATTTCTTTAGTCAACATTTTAATCATAAATGTCTTTGTTATAAAAATGAACTCAAAGCAACACGTTTTAAAAAGGCTATTATAGCTAAACGTTTTCTTCAATATCTATAATAAGCCACTAGTTCAAGGTATAAACAAATACGTGATTGTAGTATCGATTAGGTTTTTTTGCACCATATTACAAAATTACATAAAACTTCAATCGGATAAAGTACCACCGCGGAAGTACTTAATTATTTAGCCGTTAAATTTTAAACGCAGGCTGATTAATAAATAAGAATTATCATAAAATAGTGTCAAGGCATACATTTGGGCATTTGACTTTTGGTTGTGATTTGCCCTCGAAGATTTTTTTACTACCCCAACTCATGCCAAAAACATCCAAGATTATAAAACTGTTATGAGAAACTTTTAAAATTTGCCGTTCGGAGTTAAACAGAAGGTGTCATTCTTTGTGTCAAAATTACAAATAAATGTAGAAGCTAGGTTAGATGCCCTTTTGCCCTGTGAGGGCCTTTAATACCAGACATATTATTTAAGGGAAGGGTATTGTTTTTTTCGAGCTCGAGATTTTGATTCATTCTTTGAAATTCGTTTTTTCGCTTTTCTAGGCCTTTGTCATTTTATTATACTTGTCATGTATCTAAGTATTTGTCATAACGTTGATGTCAATGTGTCCTTGTGTCATACACTCTACAAAATATGCTCCCTAAAAAAAAAATCTTCTGTCGATGTTACTGTGTTACCGCGTTTCTAAAAATAATTGCTAATAAAAAAAGTTGTGACTGACACACTTTGAAATTCAATGATGGAGTGTTTTTTGTTGTTTGGAAACCCCGTCTTTTTTAATTCAAACGCATAATACACTCAATGAGTATTCCAATCATCATTTACGTTATCAATGCAGTACAAAGTCTAGCCAAGATCGTAAGACATTTAAATGTTTTTTTTTTTTATGAAGTAGTGACGTGAACATACGAATAAACAATTAAAGATTGCAATTTTGTAGAAATGAACCTATCACTAGACATTTGCAAACAGAAATAAAAGCGAGTTCAGAATAAAGATAAGAACTCAATAACCTTAGCTGTTGTGAACAAAATCGTATAAGCTTCGACCGAGTTCATATTTAGCCTTATATCAGGAAGACTCAAAGGCAAATCTTAGGTGGTTGTGTGTGATTGGTGGTTGCGCGAAAAAAAATGTTATCATATCTTTAGAATGCTTAAACTTAAAAAGAGATAACATTTTATTATTATTTATTACCTATGCAACTAATATTAAGGCAGCATGTATGTATCTTTATGCTTATCCATATATTGAAGGTGTATCCATCTGCTCAGTGCTTCCTTTTTGATTACCACTAGAGTAATCAATACTATTTTTTTTAATTCGTGCTGTATCCAACTTTTTCTTATCATGAAATCGAAAAATAAACCATGATTTACCAGACGTCGTCTAAATGAAAATATTGTTTGCTTCGTAAAAAAGTGGTTGCGGAAATACGTTTGGTTTAATTAAATACGTTTGGTTTAATTCCTCTCTAAATAGTCGTGAATTATGAAACAACTTAGGCCGCAGTTACGACCAACGCTTGTAAGCGTTGGCGCAAGTTCTCAAAAACAATAGCATAAATTGTTGCTCCTGTCGAATACGTCGAAATCGCGAAAAATCTCAGATTGACATTTAATCGTTATCTGAATATAAAAAGGGTGTTTTTTTATTTTATTAGAGGTATAGAACCTTAGTTGGTAACACAATTTTAACTGGCGGCCATTTTGTCAGCTATCAAGTGATTTATTTTTAGTTTTGTGTATGTTGGGACACCGTTACATCCACAAAAACTGACTGTTTGGTGTGCTTTATGGGTTGGTGGAATAATTGGTCCGTATCCCTTTAAAATCGATGCTGGCCAGAACGTTACAGTCAATGGTGACCGCTATAGAGCCATGATTACTGACTTTTTCGCTCATCAATTGATGTGCAGGAGCTGTGGTTTCAACAACACTACGGAACATGTCACACATCTCGTGCCACAATTGGTTTGTTGAAGGAGCGCATAATTTTGCGTTTTGGTCCTTTGAATTGGCCTCCAAGATCGTGCGATTTAACGACGCTTGACTATTTACTGTGGGGATATGTGAAGTCGGTGTCTACGCCGATAAGCCCGAAACGATTGACCACTTGGAGGACAACATTCGCCGCGTTATTGCCGATATACGGTCAAAAATGTTGGAACAAGTCATCGACAATTGGATCTAAGAATATAATGCCAGAATTTATCTTTTGAATAAAGTAAATTTCATGTCAATTTACAAAAATCATCTTTGTTTTATTCCTTTTCAAATATCTATACATACTTCTAAAAAAACTTAACGTGGCTTTCAATAGCACTATGCTTTATATCTATGATGCTATTGTTGATTCCGTCGAAAATCTTAAACACAGACTTCACCGACATAGTCGACCTATCAACCACAAAAAATGGGTCTAAATAATAAAGAAGGGGATAGTACTGTACCTACCAACCCCAATGGTTCTGATATATTTCAATGATATTTAATCAAAATAAATGCAAATTCAAGTCCATATGATTATAAAAAAGTTTTTATTAAAGATAAATAATTATTTCAACAAGTACTATTCAATTAAAAATATTTCTCTCTGCTCCTACATAAAGCAAATGACTAGACGCATTTTTTGAATGGTCTGTATAAAAACGACTAATAGTTTAAATTCTAGTATTTGCCACTAATGCACTTTCAATAAATTTTTAGAGTTTATTACTAGTCCACAAAATTCAATTTCGATCCTTTGAAAGGAAATTTTAAAATTGTTGACACTATAAAACTTTTAAATTAAATTCGGTTTTTTTCGAATCTTCGTCCAAATCAAAAGTATCATGTTAATACGCTGTCATTTATTTAAAATATTCCTCCGTTCTCAAAAATTTGGTCGCTTTCATTGAGTTTCTCTTGATCCGAAAACTTTATTTAAAAAAATGGAAAATGTCTACCGATCCAAAGTTTTGTCATTCAAAATACTTCGAAATACTTCGCAGGCAAAAACCGGAAGATCGTTTCATCTCTCTTATACATCAAACGTCAAAATTTAGCCATGGGTAAACAATTGATGAGCTGCATCAATATACATTTAAAGTCAATATTCACTACACTAATATCAATCAACTGGATCAAATTTTAAAGCGAATCACACAAGGTAATCAAATAACAACTTTGCATTGATAAATTGAATCAGAAAGACTTGATTAGATTACAAATAATCAAATGTTCTACATCATTTTAAAAAGAAAAAAAGTGCTATCTGCATATTGGAAACCCCTAAACGCTGTCGTAGTTAGGAAATTAATATCTACTAACATTTAGTGTCATTCGTAAATACAAATATTTCAGTATACATTTCGACAGGCAAACCACTTGGAAGACAACTGCCGAAACGGCTCGAAATGTAGATTCCGGAGGAGGAATTATGTGTTGCTAACTGCAAGATCTTGAGAGTATTGTGCAAAACTCCCAAGCCAACACCGGAGGTATAATGTTCCATAAATCGGCGCATTTACTAGCATACGCCGACGATATTGACATAATTGGTAGAACTCAATTCATAGCCACGTTTGCTATAAGCTGCAAAAATGGGTTTTCCCGTAAACGAGGGTAGGATTATCAAAGTATACGTATATAACTTTGAGATAGAATGGGACTTTGTCTACCTCGGCTCTGCTATTAATTCTGACAAAAACATCTCGTCAGAAATTAAACGAAGAATTACTCTTTCCAACCTCTGTTTCTTTGGGCTAAGAAGGCAATTCAATAGTAAAGCCCTCATTCGAACTACTAAGGAGGAGATCCTATATAAGACCCTGATCATCCCAGTCCTGCTCCACGGAGCTGAAGCATGGACCCCATCGAAAGTGGAAGCAGAAATCCTTGGTCGATTTGAGAGAAAAATTGTTCTAAAAATCTTCGGTCCCGTTTGCGTTGACGGGCTATGGAGACGAAGATTCAACTGCCTCTTGATTATTTATTGTGGAGTGATGTAAAGTCGTTAGTCTAAGTGCACAAGCCGAACACGATTGAAACCTTATAGGATAACATAACGCGTGTAATTCGTTTAATACATTCCGAAATGCTCGAAAAAGTGACGCAAAATTGGACCTACCGAATGGACCATTTGAATATTGGATGCAAATTTGAGTGTTTTATTAGATTAAAAAAAAAACTACGCTCAAAAAATCACCCGTTAAAATTCTTTGAATAAGAACAATAAAAAGTATAAACAGATATTTTGAAGTAAACAAAACTCAAGTGTTTTATAATGTTAATAATTTTTTTTTTGAAAAGACATTAAAAAAATGTCGCTTAGTTTCATCTTCTAAGGGATTCTTTTGGAATTCGGACGCAAGCAAACTATGCACGTGATGCACTTCTACACTTCGTAAAATCTTCGGTCCCGTTTGCGTTGACTGGCTATGGAGAAGAAGATTCAACCACGAACTTTACGAGCTGTACAGCGACATACCCCTAATCAAAAAACTTCGCATTGGACGTTTCAGATGGCTAGGACATGAAGAACGAATGGACAGCAATACTCCTGCTCGCAGAGTTTTCGATTCGCAGCCAGACGTTGGACGCAGTAGAAACCGTCGTCGGACGTCAGACTCGCGCACAAGTAGAAACCGACCTCAACCAACTTGGACTGCACAACTGGAGGCAGTTAGCTAAGGACCGGGCTAATTGGAGAGGTATGTTGGTTGAAGCCAGGTTCATCCCGGACTGTAGCGCCAAGATTCAAAAGGTAACACTAAGGCTTAATTTTAAGTTATAAAATTGAGGTGAATTGAGTAGCCACAATTGTAATAAATGAGGAATAAGCTAACTTTTTGTAACTAGCCAGTAAGTTGATGCCTCCGATATGTAAAGCGATTGATGAAGTCTCCTCTTTAAATATGAAATTTTCTGGGTTTTTCCTAAAAAAGTATTTTTTAATTCCAATTGACATAAAGCGTTAAAATAAAATTTTGAATAAATAAAATCAATTGAAAATAAAAGAAATAAGGTCATTACAATATCAAACATTTTTTTTTATTTTCAGATCTACATGTTGTCTGTTTTGCTACTTCCATTCCGTGTAGTCGGCTGTGTGGTTTCAGTACTTACAGCATACGTTTTCGCATGTATAGCATTGCATGGTATGACTCTCGAGGATCTCAAACAAAAGCCATTGAGTGGCTGGAGGAGGTAAGTCAATTTTAGTTAATTATTTGTTTGGATATATAAATATGTGTACATATATAATAATATAAATTGTGTCAAATGCATAAATATTTAACAAACTTAAAATAAATTTTAACATTTCCCCCGGCCGGCAAATGTGAAAGCTTCTCATGACAGTTTTATCCCCTTAAATTGTGTTTAATGGTAGCGTTCCGATCCGAAACTCGGAATTAGTAAAATATCTTAAAAGAATCTGTGTTCTAATTGGTCAATAGAGTACTTCACGAAGCTTTCTCTCCCACAAATTAGCTATCTCCTAGTTTAAGTCCCAATTCAACATGTAGGACAACAATTACTAAATGTATTAAAGAAGTACCTATTTGAAATTTCTAATTTAATTTAATAATTAAGTAAAAAAAAATATTTTGAAAGAAGGAAGTATCAACGTTCATATTCCATGTTTGCTAGCTGTAACTTTGTTTTTTTCATTTATTAACCTTATTTCTCTCCGTACTTATATACTCGCAAACGCGGCAATAACATATCGTTTGGCCTGAGCAATGATTTGTAGATGATTTTTCAAGAATAAAGAGAGAAATCGCATGACAATACAGCAGCTTGTCTAAATATTTTTTAGTATCGAATATTTAGGCCGTTCCTTATTTTCATCTTGCACAGATAGAATCCTTTAGGTGATGTTGTTAAGACGTATGTCTCTGTAAAACGCGCAGTTTAGAAGGTCCCTTTTTTATGAATCGCAAAAAGTTGCTTAGGTTCCATTCTTTAGGCATTCTCAGCAATTCAGGATCGACTTTTGAATTGTTGGTATTAATTGAGAGATTAATGGACACGCGTTCTGCAAACATCTGAGCGGTCTTTTGTGATTACAGTCTTTCGTCGTTCTATTTCGCCGATGTTGTGCCGTATTGGATATCCTCGTTCTACAACAATTAAACATAAATTTGGTCGTTGTTCGTACCCATTTAAATATCACACAAATTAAAAATCAATTTTGGTTATTGACGTTAAAAATATATAAAAAAAAATGTCGAAGTGTGATTATAAGAACATTTATTCCGAAATTTGAAGGTATAAGAACAATTTGGCCAGAAATATTTACTTGGAATTGTTGCAATCGGTAATATCTAGTAACATAGATATAAAATTTCATTCAATTTGACAAAATAGTTTCCAAAAAATTGAAAATTTCCTTTGTATGGCCTAAATCCAAAATTCCGTTATATGGATTTTCTCGGGATTGTAATATGTTGGTACTAATATACTACGTATAAAGTTTAGTCCAAATCGTTAGAGCAGTTTTTGAGAAAATTGGCGTTATGTGTAGTTTTTATATGAGACCGTTATAAAAATGGCTAAAAGTAAACAAAAATGGCATACAATTATGACAAAAAAAAAGTGGGTACGAAGTTTAAAGAAAATCGGTCAAGTCTTTTAGGCTGGAGAGAGCACTACGGACAGACGGACGGATAATCAAAAAACACTTTTTTGGGTTCCGCTATCATTGTTATGTTAGAATCAATCAAAATCCCGAGGTCGAAAATGTTCACGAAAACATTCACCACAACCGAGGTATCCGATCGTAAAAATTTCCGAAACGAAAGTCAGTTCCAATCGGAACTCAATTTGCCTTCGAGGTATCCGTTGTGGAATAAAAAAAAGACATTCAATCACGTTGGATTGATTCCACACCAATTCTTCGTCGGAAAACTTCGGGGAGCTGTCAAAAATTGTTGACTTAATGCATATCACCGATGCGCGATCATGTGCGTTACATTTTGTCGAAAGATGTGTTCGAAACGCATACCTCGGTAGAAAATTCTCCGATTTCGAACATATTGGATAAAATGTTCTTCGATGTACAGGTACGCATTCTGATCAGATAATAGTTGTTGAGACTCTGCTAAAAATCGTTGCAGACGAAAAATCGGAAGATAGGGATAGCTGATTTTATCGTAGCAGACTTTTCAAATAATACAATAATAAACAAAACAATGTCATTATTTTTTTAAATGTTTATTTGAGCCTTAAATATTGCTTCCATTACTTATCCATAGATAGTTATCGAAAATGCTAAAAGTGGCTGCCGGTGCCATATCCGGTAAACATAAGCTTACTGTTCTGACATGAGCCACTGCACAAACAAAAATTCTGCTCGTATGCCTTGCTTGCTGCACTGCAAACGTATAGTCGATATGGATGGAGCCTTACAATATTTAAGAGTATAGAGTTCCATGACTTGTCGAAGTATATTTTGCATCTGTTTATGTCACAAACAAAACTGAGAGTGACGGCCAAAAATATGTATAGGGTGATGTGTACATTTTGAATTTTGGGCAGCCCTGTATTATAAAACTATAAATTGTTTTTTCATTATTTTACTCAGTTCATGAACAAATAATAAGATGTCAATATAGCTAGGTACTTTGCCCATTTCAAAAACAACATCTTCTTAGTGATACAATGAATCACACCACATGTCTCGCGATTTCCGTTTTTTTTTTTTTTTTTTTGTGATGACGTTACTGTACTGCAAATTCCTCTACCATATCTACAACACAAGATACTAATAATAGGTTCAAATAAACACACTTGGTCTGCCAACTCGGCATTAATTTCTTTGTTAGTGGATTAATGATAGCAAATCAATTCAGTAAAATTAACACCCGGCAAAAAAGAAATATTTTCAACTTGCAATGTATTTATGGGGGCCTTAATCTAGGAAATGGACAGGTTCATTGCTATAACTTTTAGCATAGCAACATATTTATTTTCAAGTTTTATTTTTGTTCTGTTGCTTATAAGAATGTTTTTTTTTGCTTTGTTTAAAGTGTTTCTATTTTATTTGATTCAATTATAAATATTTTGTATACTCACAATATTTAAATCGCTGACATTTTAATGATAAATGTTTCACTGTATGTAGACACTGAAATAAATATTCATATGGATGATTTTAAAATACAAAATAGTCAAAGTTTAGGGTAATTGTGAACACGAATAGTTTTGAAATAAAACCAAAGCATAATATAGTAAACTATATAATTTACATATTCTAATTATTTCCTACTTCCCCATTACAAAGGACAAGTAGTCTATGTTTAGTTTTAACTTTATCAAGTCGATGACCGTATTATGTCAGCTGAAATAACAAATTCTTGCGTTACTATTCGTTTTTAGATTTTAGTTACAATTTGCGCGATACTTCTTCAACGTATCCGACTCAACAGTCATCAATTATGTTCTTGACATTTTGACCTGCATGCATATATTTTGACTGTGTAGTTTGCTCGAGCTTTCAAATATGTACTTTGAAAACCATTTGCGTCATTTTAATTTTATTTTGTAGATAAGGGTCTGTGATGTTTTGTGATTGTGATTTCCAATAAAAATTGACAAAATCATTTTGTTTTGCAAAACAAATTGTGCAACTAGCGTAATCATATAGTAAATCATTGCAAATGTCTAAACAAAACATAAACGTAGACGATAAGTACAGGGTGGCGCACCAATTGTGCTACAATAAGAAATTCAAATAACTTTTTTTTTAATCGATGTATTTCATTTTTTTTTTTTATTGGTTAGAAAATTAAATTTTATTTTAAATAGTTAGTTGTTTTTAAAGATTATAGATCGCAAATGACTTCCACGCTCTCCCACGCATATGCGGCACCTGATCAAAAAAATATTCATTGCGGCCTGAAGAGTTGAAGTTGGGATCGCCTCAATTATTGTCGTTATGGACTGCTTTAATTCAGTTAAATTCCTGGGCTTCGTTTTATACACCTCTTGCTTGACATAACCCTATAAAAAGAAGTCTGGTGCAGTCAGGTCAGGTGACCTTGGGGGCCAGCGAAGAGTGGAGTTCCTAGAAATTAATTTGTTTGCGAATTTTTTTGTTTAGCTCCGCCATAACTGGTCTGGCTATATGTGCAGTTGCTCCATCTTGCTGAAACCAAACGCTGTTGAATGGTATACGTCTTCGGCGCAGTTCTGGGTAAAAAAAACTCCTTCAACATCTATAACGGTCCCCATTGACAGTAACGGTTACACCGTTTTCTTCAAAGAAGTACGGCCCGACAATACACCTTGATGAAACTGCGCACCACACAGTGACTCGTTCTGGGTGCAGTTCCGTCTCATGGAGCATTTCTGGATTAGACTCTTTCCATATACGGCAATTTTGCTTGTTTACATTGCCGTTAAGACCAAAATGGGCCTCATCAGACATGAACAAACAATTGATCAATGTGTTGTCTTCTTCGGCCATTGATATCATTTTTTGGCAAAATTCCAGGCGAACAGGCAAATCCTGAGGGTTTAACTTGCTAGTAATTTGGACTTTGTACGGAAACAAGTTTAAATCGTCATGAAGTATCCGTTGTAATGACCGTCTACTAACTCCAATTTGCCCCGATAAGTTTCGGGTCGAAACGCTCGGATTGGCCTGTATTGCAGATGCTACTGCTGCGATTGTATCCTGAACCCGAACATTGGCATCTCGATGGTACGGCCTTCGTGCGATGCTTCCAGATTCGGCAAACATGTTTACAAACCTCATAATGGTCCATCTACTCGGGGGATTACCGCCAAACTCCCGCCTAAATTCCCTTTGGACGGAAATGACGGACTGCAAAGCATGGTACCGTTGCACTATCCAAATTCTTTTCTCCGTATCCCAAGCATCCATTTTTATAAATCTAAATAGTAGCCTACAAAATAAAAAAAAAATAAGCCGATTACTCACACAGAAAAAAAGTTATTACGTTTTATTTTTGTAACACGATTCGTGCGCCACCCTGTAGGTACGGCATCGTTAACACCATACAAATGCGCCATATTTTCTGTCAATAGTTAACCAATGTCAGCTTTGTTTAAAGAGTCTGAGCTGCAAATACCATTACTGGAAGGGATAGAACAATTAAATTTTTCTTGTTTCATGAGAAACGAGTGGTGGGTGCACGCTGGGTCGTACGCAACTTTCTCTTTCACAGCGAGTTGGGTGTTAGATCAAATAGAACGCATTTTGATTATTAATGCTTAAAATGATATGAATAATGTCGAAATGTGATTATACGAACGTTTACTACGAAATTTGAAGGAATCGGTGTCTATGGGAATAATAATGATTTTTCGTTATTGGCCAAAACTGAAATTTCCGTTTAGTGATAGTTGGGCTAAAACTAATTATGTGGAATTGCTTCAAGCAGTAATAGTAGTATATATATTAAATTTCATTCAATTTGACATAATAGTTTGCGAGAAATTATCAATTTTCCTTATATGGCCTAAATGACAAAATCCGTTATATCGATTTTCTCGAAAAAACTGGGTATGCAGTTTTGTTGGAGCTAATATGGTTATAGTATATATAAAGTTTAATCAAAATCGTTAGAGCCGTTTTCGAGAAAATTGAGGTTATGTGTAATTTGTATATGGCAGGTACCGTTATTAACATGGCTTAAATCAAACAAAAAAAATGGCCTAGAATTATGACTAAAATAAGCTTGGATACGAAGTTTGAAGAAAATCGGTCTAGCCGTTTAGGCTGGGGTGACCATTACGGACAGACGGACCGACGGACCGACGGACCGACGGACGGAATTCCAAAAACCACTTTTGTAGGCTCCGCTATCATCGTAATGTTAGAATCAATCAAAATCTCGAGGTCGAAAATTTTCACGAAACCAATATCTTTCTCTTTATAAGAGAAAGTTAAAAATGCTGTACGAAAGTGTTTTCCTTTGTGATCTATAAGCAGCATTAGCTGGACAATCTGGAACATGTTTTTCAGCACCTTCTTCCTGGGACCTTCAGAGTTTGCAACTTTTACCAATCAGAATTAGGTCTCTAAAGGCCCAAACCCACCGAGCGACCGAAACCGAAACTGAAACTTGGTATTTTTTTTCATTTTTCTGTCTTGACATTTTATTCCCACCGAAAATAGAACAGAAACAGAAAAAAAAATCACTTGTACATCAAAAACGTGAGCAAACAGAACTTACAACAAAAGAAACGAGTTGTGGATGCACGACTGGATCGTACGCAACTTTCTCTATCACAGCGAGTTGGGACTTCCATCAAATCATAAGCATTTTGAAAATTGATGCTAAAAGTGATATAAATAATGTCGAAATGTGACTATACGAACGTTAACTCCGATATTTGAAGGAATCGGTGTCTATGTGTCTACGTTATTGGCCAAAACTGAAAATTCCGTTTAGTGATAGTTGGGCTAAAACTAATTATGTGGAATTGTTGCAAACAGTAATAGTAGTATATAAATTAAATTTCATTCAATTTGACATATTAGTTCGCGAGAAATTAACAATTTTCTTTATATGGCCTATATGACAAAATCCGTTATATGGATTTTCTCGAAAAAAACTGGGTATGCAGTTTTGTTGGAACTAATATGCTTAAAATCTATATAAAGTTTAATCAAAATCGTTAGGCCATTTTCGAGAAATTTGATGTTATGTGCAATTTTTATATCGCAGGTACCGTTAATAACATGGCTAAAAAAAAAATGGCCTAGAATTATGACCAAAACAAACTTGGATACGAAATATGAAGAAAATCGGTCAAGCCGTTTTGGCAGGGGAGACCATTACGGACAGATGGACCGACGGACGGAATTCCAAAAACCACTTTTTTGGGTTCCGCTATCATCGTTATGTTAGAATCAATCAAAATCTCGAGGTCGAAAACTTTCACGAAAACAATATCTTTCTATTTGTAAGAGAAAGTTAAAAAAGTGGCAAGTTTCGGTACGTAGAAATGCAAAACTGCAAAATGAAAACATATGAGAAGGCTACAATCCGCTGTGCGGATCGTTGAATACACTATCCGTGGGCGTGTGTTAAAATGGTCTATAGACAAAATGTTCATAATAAAATTACCAAAAAGTGGTCGTGGCAAAAAAAACATTATATAGACGAAATAAAGATATTTAGATTGTTTAAATATCTTGCTCACAAACTTTTCCAAAATTCCTTACGGAAAAAACTACGTTTAAAAAAAAAATGGGGCGTGGTAGTGGGCGGATTTCAAAAATGTTAACGCTTGTTCCTGGGGCACGGACAAGGAGCCTATATACCAGATTTCAATATCCCAGCTCAAAATTTAAACCGCAAATATCGGTGACGAACCGGCGGACGGCCGGACGGACAGACAGACATGGCTTAATCGACTCAGCTAGCAATTCTGAGTCGATCCATATACTTGCGTTATATGTAGCTTAATTATTTCTCTATGTTACAAACTATGTATCAAAACTAATATACCCCCCTATGGGATAGGGTATAAAAAGTAAATTTTTTTCTAGATTGTATAGCTACTAGAAGCCATAAGGAATGGGGTTCTGAACAGACATTTTTCGGTATTTTTACATTGATCTTCTTGACCTACGCCAAGTTCTTTGCAGAACCTCTCGATTAACGCCCACCAGGAAGAAACCCCTGGTTTGATGAAGACTGCCGACAGACCATCATCGCAGCCAAGAACGAGGCCTACAAGGCAAAGCCGCTTTTTCAAAATGAAGAAAAAAGAACACGAAAAGCGCGTGATCTAAGTTTTACCAAAGTTTAAAACGTCAAAACCAGAGATACAAAGAGCGTTCAGAATCCACAGTCAATGTTGATAATATCCTAGAACTTCTGCAGACTGTTAATCGGCGATGACTAGCAATCTACAGTACGCCACCAGATCTTCTGCGTACGATATACAGTGTCTATATATATTTTGAACAATATGGGGAGTATAACGTTCCCTGATTTAAATCGTTGTAAAGATCAAATACTCAACTCGATGTTACTTTGCTACATTTACCAACGTACCTCTTTCCCATAAGCATTTCCTAAATCATAACCCGCATTGGTTTACGCATAACCAGTCTGCATAGCTTGTATAAAAGTCATCCAGGTAGGCATTTCTTTTATTTATTTATTCCATTGGATGTCGGACACCAGTTTTTCGAATACGTTGCTTACATTCAGCACAGGGCTTTCTGACTGACGATAAGCAGGGTTTGTTCTGTCCTTCTCCTGTTTGGGGATTGGATGTGCAAGCGATCTTTTCTAATGCTCCCAAAAATTCGCATTATTAATTTCAACTTCTTCTACTGTCAGATGTCTTTATACGACGTTTGGTATACCATCCTACCCTACATAGTTATACCCTACCCCATAGAGGTATATTAGTTTTGATTTTGATTTTATTTTGATACAAATATTTCAAGCAATTCAACTTTTTGCACGAACAATATCATCCTATCGACGACTATGCTATTTGAGTGATTTGATTCATTGAATACGGTAAAACTGTAATTCTCAGATCTCCAAGCTTGGAGTTCAACAAGGCCCTGACTACTAACGAGCCTGTTGCGCCAGTAATTTATTTTTAATTTGCAAACTTTCTAAATACACATTTTGTACTAATTGTAATTTACATATTCTTTCCATTGTAGACATCTTCAAAAAGCGGTTGCAATGTCAATGCGAATGCTGTACACATCAAGTTCAATCCATTATATAAATGTTACTGGCGAACAAGCATCAGCAAAGGAAGCGCCAATTCTTGTAGTAGCACCACATTCATCATTTGTTGATTCGATTCTTGTTGTTGCAACCGGTCCACCTTCTATAGTAGCTAAACAGGAGACTTCGGAAATTCCATTCCTAGGCAGTAAGTATTGGTTTTTAAAGCTATAAAGCTATGAAGGAATCATTGTAAGTAACTATTAATTTTGTTTGTTTTAAGAAATCATCAATTGCTGTCAGCCAATATACGTTTTGCGAGAGGATCCCAATTCGAGGCAAAATACAATCCAAGAAATTAAATCGCGAGCACAATCTAAGGACAATTGGCCACAGGTAAGATATAAAAAGCTTATTTGTTATGTTTGAAGTTGTTGGTCAAGCCATTGGATATGACAAATCATAGGTAGAGCTGGGAAAGGGATTAGATAAGTGGGCAGCATTCGTTATTGCTATACACAGGACACTGAAAATTTATTTATTATATCACATACTATGTATTTGAACAATTAAAAATTCTACACCTTCATAGAACTCCATTATTTTACATACAATTGAGGGTTTGCAATAAATTACAACTTTAAAATAGTTATAACGGGTGATCCAATAGGAGGTACTTTATTCAATAGCGTTGTTTTTGCTGTAATTATTTGTCATTAGAGAGTATTCGTGAAGACCCTAATCAATCAATTCGTCGACGTTCTCACTGTTTGGGCATCTCTTTGTGGCGTATTTTAAAATCGTATAAAATAAAGCTCATTCAAGAATTGAAGCCGACAATGCTCAATTTTTGTTTAACGCCTACGGAAATAAGCTAAATTTCCTGAGGCGACGACAACGAAAACCACCAACCACCCGACCTAAGTGAAGTGAAGATAGCAATTTTTAAACTCAAGCTACACAAGGCTGCGGAAATGACGGCCTTCCCGCCGAGCTTTATAAATCCGGCGGAGACTACTTGGTAAGTAACATTCACCAACTCATACGCAAAATTTGGCCGAATGCAAGTGTGCCTTAATAATGAAAACTCAGCATCGTTTGCCCGATCAACAAAAAAGGAGACTGCGCCAACTACAGAGGCATAAGTCTCCTCAACATCGCCTACAAAATCCTATCTGCCGTAATATGTGACTGTCTGAAACCGTTTACCAACAAACTGATCGGCCATTATCAGTATGGTTGTAGACCAGGAAAGTCTACAACTGATCAAATCTTCACACTTCGGCAGATCCTGAAAAAATAAAAAACCAAGAAGTGCAAATCGATACCACCACCTATTCATCGGTTTCAATTCGCATACGACAGCATTTATAGACGAACTATGCAGAGCCATGTCTAGTTTTGGTATACCGCCCAAACTCGTCCGTCTGTGCCGAATGGCGATGGAGAATTTTCGCTGCTCCATCAGGGTTGGAAAAGACCTCACCGACACATTCGATAGCAAAAAAGGATTTAGGCAAGGCGATGCACTGTCATGTGACTTCTTTAATTTGATTCTTGAAAGGATTGTTCAAAAATCCCGAGCAAACACCAGAGGTACAATCTTACAAAAATCGGTTCAACTACTAGCATACACTGACGATATTGGCATCATTGGTAGGACTCAACGTAATGCCATAGTCACGTTTGCTAGTATAGCGAAGGAAGCGGCAAAAAAGGGTGTAGCAGTAAAGGAGGGTATGACTAAATATATAATGTCAACACGAAAGGACACACAACATCGACGAATTGGACAGAACGTCACCAGATATAACTTTAAGGTAGTATGGGACTTTGTCTACCTCAACTCCACTATTAACTCTGACAACAACATCTCTTCAGAAATTAAACCAAGAATTACTATTGCCAACCGCTGTTTCTTCGAGCTAATATGGCAATTTAGTAGTAAAGCCGAGAGTAAAAAAACTCACTCGAACTACAAAGGAGATCCTATATAAGACCCTGATCATCCCAGTCCTGCTCTACGGCGCTGAAGCATGGACCGTATCAAAAGCGGATGAAGAAATCCTTGGTCGATGTGAGAGGAAATTTCTTCGGTCCCGTTTGCGTTGACGGGAGATGTAGGACATGTAGAACGAATGGACACCAATACTTCGGCTCGCAGAGTCTTCGATTCCCAGTCAGACGTCGGACACAGTAGAGGAAGACCCACAGAATGGACCATGTAAGAGTCAGTTGTGGGCAAAATTTGAAAGAAATTTTCTTTAAACATTAAATGGGATGAACCAAACTAACACCTCAAATAAAGATTTTCCTCAATACATTGATTTTTGTTTTGTGTTTACATATTTACAAAAAAGTCATGAAGCTCACCATTTACTATCGTTTCTGTACTTGTTGTAGCTAGGTATGGATTAAGTTGTAGCACATAGTTACATCCTTCGCAATGCAGGATGTATTTGACGCAATTTCTAAAAATAAAATTAAATTTACGATTTACGATTTTATTTTAGGTGATGATATTTGCAGAAGGAACCTGTACAAACCGTTCAGCATTAATTAAATTTAAACCAGGAGCATTCTATCCCGGAGTACCAGTGCAACCAGTTTTGGTCAAATATCCAAGCAAATATGATACGTGCACTTGGACGTGGGATGGTCCAGGAGTGTAAGTTACATTTATTTAATCTGCAGAAATTCCTTTGTCAATGACATGTCTTTAGGATTCGACTATTATGGCTAACGATGACAAAGCTGCATAGCAAATGTGAAATCGAATTCCTTCCCGTATACCATCCAAGTGAAGAAGAGAAGGCTGATGCTAAACTATTCGCTGATAATGTACAAGCTGTTATGGCAAAGTAGGTCCTCTTCAAACATCTACAATTTTATGTAAATAACATTTTGCTTTATAACAGAGCATTGGGCATTCCTACTTCAGACTATTCCTTTGAAGATTGCATAATGATGAACCGTGCCAAAGAAATGAAAATTCCATTCCCTGGGGATATTGTTGAAATTGAAAAGGCCCTACATCATTTGGGGTATGACTTGCCATAATGTCCATTGGCCATATCTAGTAACCCAAACAACCTTTTTGTTTAGCCTACTACAATCAAACAAAGACCAAGAACTAGCCTCAAAATACTGCAGCCTACCCGGCGGTGATGATGTTGATTTGGTGACATTAGCTGATCTATTGGATATCGATTTAAATAACAAAATGCTTCGCCAGTTATTTGATATATTAGATCACGTAAGTCAGCACACGATTAAAAAAATGCTCTGCTGCAAATATTAACACTTTTTTTACACTTTTAGCGTAACTGTGGTACAATAAGCTTAAAAAGTTATCTATTGTGCTCATTCTACTGTAAGATTGAAAGCGAGGGTGTGATCGAATTCCTAAGATGCATTACAAACGTGAGTATGAATAATAATGTGCGTAAGCTAATAACACGTTTGTATTTTTAGCTCTACACCCCATTGAGTCGGAGTATATCAAGACATTGCTTTTACGAAATTTGCAGGCACAGTGGTAAATTAACTCAAGAAAAGAGCGATGCACTGTTTCTAAGCATTGATCACACGAACAAAGGCACCATCTCATTTGGTAAGATTATATTTGCATCAAGTTTGTTTTAAAAATTAAATTTGAGAAGTTCTTTACCTGTTTTTCTTTGATGGCACTTTGCTAGTCGAGTTAACGCACTTGGTATTTATCCGATTATGGTTGGAGACTATCATAAAAAGCTGCTTGAAGTGAAGTAAATTTAGTATTCATTCATTGCCCAAATCTAGTGAAGGTTCTCGCATTTGTCTTAAGAATCTGAATACTTCATCGATCCGCATTTGTCATAAATCAGCCATCTGTATCCCAGTAATTGTTCTACAAAAGAAAACTATTAAAAAGTACTAGGAAAATACTATGGTATCGTTTATTGATATAAAATTCGAAAGCGATTATTAAGGCACTGACGATCTGAGAGACAATCACTCATATTGGGAATTTGCTGATAAACTCCCTGGTCTAGCACACAGCAGGACATTGCTTCTTCCAGGCTGTTTAGCAGCGGAACTTCGCATGGTTGTATTCTCTCAGCCTCTTCTTTGGTATCTAGTAGTAAATAGTACCACTAGCTAATACTGGAGGCATTTGTATACTTTGTTACTGCCTATTCGGATGACGTTGCGGTTGTAGAGAAGCATCTCAATACCTTTAGTTAACTCCTCCCTTGTTAAATCTTCTTCTATGGAATAGAAATTATCTTTAGATATTTTAAACTCAAGTTGTTTTGGACCGTTTTAAGTCTGCTAAATAAATGCTGGTGTTCTACATGGCTTTATGTTGTCTCTGACTCCCTTTATCATTTTTATATATGACCTCTAGCCTGCAACTTCTAATCCAATTCATTTCTTCGCTGACGTCAGTACTCTCAGTTCCTCATATTCTTCATCCCCTCATCATCGGGCGTTGATTTTAAACGACAAAATATGTTATTAAATTTAGAACTTGACAGCATTATCAAGTGGGGTAAATCCAACAGAATGGAATTGAATGCCTTCCAAAACAAAATGTTGTCTTCTCTCATTAAAACAAAACCAAACCCGTAAGAAAAAACTGATTGGAGACATTGGAATAGCGAACATGGCTCGAACATATATTGTTGGCTTGCTTAACGTGAACACCTTTACAACTCTTATTTCACGCATGGCCTATAGCCCAGAATTGAACACATTACTTACTTCTTAGCCCGAAGAAACAGCGGTTGGCAAGAGTAATTCTTCGTTTGGTTTCTGACGAGATGTTGTTGTCAGAGTTAATAGCGGAGCCGAGGTAGACAAAGTCCCGTACTACCTCAAGTTATATCTGTCAATGGTGACGTTCTGTCCAATTCGTCGATGTTGTGTGTCCTTTCGTGTTGACAGCATATACTTAGTCTTACCCTCAGTTACTGGTAAACCCATTTTTGCCGCTTCCTTCTCTATACTAGCAAACGTGGCTATGACATCACGTTGAGTCCTACCAATGATGTCAATATCGTCGGCGTATGCTAGTAGTTGCACCGATTTTTGGAAAATTGTGCCTCTGGTGTTGGCTTTGGAGTTTTGCACAATCCTCTCAAGAATCAGATTAAAGAAGTCACATGACAGCGCATCGCCTTGCCTAAATCCTTTTTTGGTATCGAATGTGTCGGTGAGGTCGTTTCCGACCCTGATAGAGCAGCGAGAATTCTCTATCGTCATCCTACACAAACGGACGAGTTTGGGCGGTATACCAAAACTAGACATGGCTCTGTACAGTTCGTCTCTATAAATGCTGTCATATGCGGCTTTGAAATCGATGAATAGGTGGTGGGTATCGATTTGGACTTCTTGAGTTTTTTCCAGGATCTGCCGAAGTGTGAAAATTTGATCGGTTGTGGACTTTCCTGGCCTAAAACCACACTGATAAGGGCCAATCAGGTTGTGGGTAAACGGTTTCAGGCGTTCACATATTACGGCAGATAGGATCTTGTAGGCGATGTTGAGGAGACTTATGCCTCTGTAGTTGGCGCAGTTCAGAGGGTCTCCTTTTTGTGGATCGGGCAAACGATGCTGAGGTTCCATTCTTCAGGCATATTTTCATCCGACCAGATTTGGCTTATGAGTTGGTGGATGTTACTTACCAAGTCATCTCCGCCGGCCTTATAAAGCTCAGCGGGAAGGCCGTCATTTCCGGCAGCCTTATTAAGCTCGAGTTTAGATATTGCTATTCTCACTTCACTCAGGTCGGGTGGTTGGCAGTTTTCGCTGTCGTTGCCAATATTGAATGGTTCGTTCTGCCTGACAGCGGAATGTTGTTCGTCATCGCCGTTTAACAGTCTGCAGAAGTGGTTCTTCCATATCCTCAGCAACGACTGTGTCTCAACTACAATATTTCCTTGTTCATCTCGACAGGATTCTGTTCGAGCCTTGTATCCTTGGCTTTGACGTTTTACACTTTGGTAAAACTTGCGAACATCGTTCCTGGAGTGGCACCTCTCTATATCCTCGATCGCGCGCTTTTCTTGCTCTTTTTTCTTCTTGCTGAAAAGCCAATGTTCTTCCCTTCTTCTTTGCCTATAGAGCCCAATGGCAGTTCTCGTCTTCACCTGCAGCTTAGCCTTGTAGGCCTCGTTCTTGGCTGCGAGCATCTGTCGGCATTCCTCATCAAACCAGGGGTTTCTTGCTGGTGGGCGCGAGAAACCTAGCACATCAGTTGCGGCTGATCTAATGGCCTGTTGGCATCATTGCCATTGCTCTTCGACATTCGATGCTGGTGGTATGGTGTTAATCGAGAGGTTAAGGGTTAAGGGATACGCGTTGTGCGAAGGTCTTGGCGGTCTCTTGCGATTGCAGTCTTCCGACATTCAATTTTTCACAGTATTTCTGGATTGTTGTGGCGTGGTGGATATCCGCATTCTTACCTTGGTTGGATACTGGATGCGTGCCTCTTATCTATCGCAATGTGATCAATTTGGTTGACCGTTCGTTGATCTGGAGACCGCCATGTCCCCTTATGTATATCGAGGTGAGGAAACCGTGTGCTGGCTATAGTGGCATTTCCTTCCGTAGCGAAATCAATTAGCCTAAGTCCGTTACCAGACGTGTTGTCGTGTAGGCTATGTTTTCCGACAATACTTCTAAAGATGTCTTCTCTTCCTACCTTTGCGTTAAAATCTCCCAGCACGATTTTAACATCGTACTTCGGTAGTCGCTCATAGGTTTTGTCAAGGAGCTCGTAGAAGCAATCCTTAGCTATATCATCTTTTTCTTCCGTCGAAGCGTGAGCGCATATAAGGCTTATGTTGGCGAATTTGGCCTTGATGCGGATTGTTACTATGCGTTCGCTAATGTCTTGGAAACATAAGACTTCTTGCCTAAGTCTGGCACTTATAACAAATCCGCATCCGAATAGTCGCTGTTTCTGCTCACTATAACACGGTCCGTAGTAGATGTCACAGTTTTTCATCCTCTTTTTGCCTGGCCCATCCCATCGTATTTCCTGGATGGCAGTAATGTCTGCTTTGTAGCAGTTTAGGGCTTCCGCTAGTTGTTCGCCTGCACCTCTTCTGTTTAATGTTCTCACATTCCAGGTGCAGATACGAACGTCGTTGTCCTTTTTTCGTTTAGCAGGGTCGTCAACAATAAAATCAGTCCTTTCCGAGGCTATTGGTTGCTTCGTAACCATATTTTTTTCTGTGGGTGGGTAGTTAACCCAAAGCACAACCCCCAACCTGGAGGGCCAGTTCCAATTTATTAGATACCCCTAGGACACGGGGCCATCAGTATCCACTACGGGATTGAGCGCTGCCGTTGGCCTTTCGGTTCATCCGCCACCATCTCTGTTCAAGGGGCCTGACTAACCCTTGAAATTCCTAGACAACCTGTTGTCCGAATATGTCAGAGCAGCTCATCTAGGTGAATTGAACACATTATCACAATATAATTAGAAATCACGGCAAGGCTCGAAATCCATCCTTGTTAGGACCAAGGTCTACCATAGACCTCTTGTATTCCAAACTCTATCACTCCATATAGACCCTATAAAACCAAACTTTCACACGATTTTGGGTAACCACGGCCCCATCGAGATAATCCCACTAAGGGGTCTACCTTTTAATCAGGATAATCAGGATAAAATCAGGATAAACCAGGCTATAGCCTATCAACAAGCTCCACCATGGTTATCCTTATAAGTTCCTTACAACTGAGTCCAGAATCTCTAAGTTACTCTACAAAAACACCGATCGATATAAGTAACCAGCAGACGTACCAAGCAACTTTTCCCAATTTTACAAATTTCTTCTTCCATAATTATTTGTTAATTTCCTCTTTAACGCTTTATCGAACATTCAATCATGTCTTTTTTGGTATGATGTGTCTTCTCCAAGTAGAATTAGCGAACTTTGAAGTTAATATCTCGCTAGTCATGGTCTTTCGTTTAAATAGAGTCATAGAGCCATACCCTGCCACAAATAATTTATTCTAACTGAGTTTAATCGTGGTTATTAAATATATGGAATCGGTCCTTCATGAAACTAATTTTGATTGGTTCCTCAATCCACCACTCGAGGACGCGCCTATTTTCTTCACATGTGGTTTCCAGCGCAATTTTGCATCTTCTGTTTTGGCTTTGTTTTTGTATGGTATATCATTTTCATCGGTATCCGCCTTGCTGTTGGCGTAATCTACAACCCTTTCGTCTGCAAATGTGGTCATAGACATTTCTTTATTTTCTTGCAGATCGCAAGCAAATAATTTGTATAATACAGGGTCGTATACTGCCTTGTGGTACAACAGCTTTGATGTCTCTCACGTGGAGTACTCACCCCTTGTTTAATTCTAAAGAATCGTTGTGCATACTCCACAATTTCTGAGTATTGGCTATGTAGATACTTTTGCAATACTTTATCGAAAGCTTGTGCTATATATAGGAATTAAGCACAAAATATATTCTTTTCTTTTTGACGCAAATCTTTTTCCAGTTCTACTCTTTTTTGCAATGATTTCTTTGGATATGAGTTTTGTTGGATTTTTAATTTAGTCGCAGTTGTTGCAGTACATGCAACAATTGTCTGTGAAAGCTGTATTCCTCCAGATTCTATCTGAAGTAGTCCGGTCTACGACAGCTATTACACGGCGCATGTTTAGAGAGATGCAAATGAATGCAAATAAATATAAAAGAGAGGGATAATGAATTAAAAAATACATGTGCCCGATGATGTAGTCAAAATCTTCTTTGCATCTTTTTGATATTTCCTTGTCTCCTTCTTTTTTGTTTTTCTGTTTTGCTTTATTATTTCTTTGCTGTTGTTATGAGCACAACACTTGAATACGCCGGATAAATTTAAATGGACAAAAGAATTAACCAGCGAATTAATCTTTAATTATGAAATGCACCAGATCATATATGATTCTCGAAAAGACTGGGTAAGCAATTTTGTTGGAACTATTATGTTAACGGCATGTGTTAAGTTTAATAAAAATCGTAAGAGCTGTTTTCGAGAAAATTGACGTTATGTGAAATTTTTTGAATGGCAGGTACCGTTAATAAAATGGCTAAAAGTAAAAAAAAATTACCTAGAATTATGACCAAAACAAACTTGGATACGAAGTTTGAAGAAAATCGGTCGAGCCATTAACTCTAGAGAGACCAATACGGACAGGCGGACCGACATGGACGGAATTCCAAAATTCACTTTTTTGGGTTCCTCTATAATCGTAGTGTAAGAATCAATCAAAATCTCGAGGTCGAACATTTTTACGAAAACAATATCTTCTTCTTTGTTAGAGAAAGTAAAAAATTGATGCATTTGAAATTGTTTTGGATTCATTAAAAGATTTAGAACCAAATATAACTATTGATGCAATCAAAAGAAAATTGCACAAACTGGGGACTCAGTTTTCAAAAAGAGTTCCGTGAAAAGGAAAAATCCAAAAAAAAATAAGTGGAGCTGGTGACGATGAAGTTTACGCGCCTAAGCTTCGGTACTATGACCAATTAGTTTAAAAAAAAACATAATAACGTCCCTAAAAAGTGGGCGTGGGTTAAAATGTTATAAAGGAGAAATGTTTATAGCATTATTCTCGAAATATGTTCATCCAACTTTTTTTGAGTTTTCCTAAAATTATATTTAATTTTTTTTTCATAAAAAACGCCCCAAAAAGTGGGCATGTCAAAAAAACTTTATATGGACGAAATATAGATACATATAGCGATTGTCTAACTATCGTATTAGGACACATTTTCAAAATTCTTAACCCCATCTTAACAACGATTTACTGAAAAGGGGCGTGGCCTTTTTTGTTAAGTAACATTGATGGAAAATCACCACCACACGTATCAATGAACATTGACAATATTTTTGCGAAAATTCTGTTTATTCTGAATGGACAATCATTATACACTATCCCATAGGGGTATATTAGTTTTTATACATAGTTTGTAACATAGAGAAATAATTTAGATAGCTATAGATTAAAGTATATCGATCGATCAGAATCGCTAACTGAGTCGATTAATCCATGTCTGTCTGCCAGTCCGTCTGTATGCCGCCCGTTTGTAAGTCACCATGTTTTTAGGCCTTACATTTTGAGTTCGGAGAATGAAATTTGGTACAAAGGATCCTTGTGCTACAGAACAAGTGTAAACATTTTTAGAATTCGCCCACTGCCAAGCCCACTTTTCAGACATCTTGCCTCTACATTACTATTTCGCAAATGAAAACATTGACGAAAACCAAAACAGTTTTGGTTTTCAACAATTTAGCAAGGTTACTTGACAAGAACATTGAAGAGCACACAAACGGGCGCTTAATAATGCGCGCATCAGAGAATGAAAGTTCAAAAGAAAATGAACAAAAGATGCACATCAAACTCATGAGTCGTGTAATAGTCGTCTTATATTGTAATCTAGTCATGACCTATTTCTTTCATATTGATTTTCTCGCCAAGTGTTAAAGTCAAGATTAGAGATATTTTTTATTACAAAAAAGTGTACAAGATCGGGGGTTTTATTCCTATCCGTTGGCCAAAAGGTGGGTTCAGTTGAGTGGTATTTGGTGTCTATCCAGGCATCTATATTAAAAATCAAGTAATTCATGAATAGAGGAGAAAAGAGAACACAAAACCTGCCAGTTCATGACCACGTGAAGACGTATTTTGGGCGCAGCGTGTGGGATATACAATTTAACACCGATACGCAACGAGTAGATGAGAATAAACCTAAAGATCGAAGTGAGATAAAAAAGGACCAAATATGGTCTAAGTGTGTTGCAAATCGCTCACAGCCACTATAAACTCAGCAATGTTTCTTGTTAATAAACAAAATGTTCTGCCTATGCAATAACAATTTAATTAAACTCACTCTGTCTGAACGCCTTTCATATAATAATAAGAAAAGCGTCAATCATACAAATTCCCTAATTTGATTCATATATTGCATTTATCTTTCAGATGACTTTGAAAACTACACCAAGGACAAACCTCAGTACGCATTTCTGTTCAAAAAACAGGAACATATACGGAGATCATGGAAATAAAATAACAACATACTAACTCACAATTTAATATAAGAAAATCATAAAATTGGATTTATAAAATATTTTTGAGCAAAATTAGTCAACTTAATTAGTCGGTAAAAAAAATTGTTTCTCTTCATTGCCAAAAAAAATTACAAAAAATATTAGAAAACGCAAGGAGTGGTGTAAGGCTGTTTATTTAAATGAAATTAGACTTGGATGGTATTACTTAAATTATTAGCATTAATATTTATCTTCATACATAACTAAGTTAAATGATGAAATTCAGTTTTCGCTTTAAATTCTTGACTAAGTATAAGAAATTTGTTTTCAAAGACCTAAGATTTCATGAAATGAATATTTGTAGCAAGGCTACTTGCAAAGTTGGTTATAGATCAGCGAACGTAACATTAAGACGAGAATCACTATAGACAAAGAGGCAAATGCGTCACACATCCTTAAATAAAACACACACAAATGTATTCGTATAGTAAGTAAACTGCACTGATCGATTTTTTTATGTTAAAGCTTCGATAAAAACAGAAGGAAAGCCGACAAACAAAGAATTCTCCTCTAACGACTTAAACAAAGTAAATGATATTATTAAGTGACCATATTGAATTGTTAGTAATTTATAACTAGTACTTAATTTTTTTTTGAATTTTAATTTCTCGCTTATACGGACAAATTCATTCTACAAGTCAATCACAAAAGATAAATTTGTTTTTTTTTTTGGTTTTGCACACACAATTACTATTGATGTTTAGTCGTAAATAAATTGTAATCACATTCATTGCATAGATATTAATATTTCTATATGAAGTTGCAGGTATAAGCAGATATTATGTCCGCGTGCTTTTAGATTAAATATTTGTCCATTTAGATCTGATGTGTAGCGTTAATCAACATTGACTTTGACTTTGAATTATTTGCAAGGTTTAGTGTAATCCATTAAAATAATGCAAATACATATTTTGACGTAAGATGCATGTGGTTTTCATTTGAATAAAACGTATTTTTTCTGATTATAGTACGCAGGAGTAATGTGCTCTGATTTTGCCCGTATTACAGAATCAAATGCAGAGTTGGTTCAAAGCAAATTTTCAAACAAGGCACTGAAAAACAAGAATCATATTTGGTTGAGCGGACTAGCAATATTGGCAGGGTAAAACAAAGACGTCAATGATCTCAATACTGCTATTCTTATAGATTTATCTGAAGAAGAATAAGTCTATGGATACTATTATGAATCATGATGATGGGGAGAATGATCAAACTCGCCTACAGCGAGCGCCTGAGTATGAAACTCTCCTCTGTGCACTCACCTACCACAGACGCCAACAATCAGTGGTGCCAGTATCGCGACATCATCAAGGAGGTAGCCGAAACTACTGTAGGGTACCAGCCACCCCCGAGAAAGAGCCCGTGGTATGATGATGAATGCTTGTACAGGAAAAATGTGACAGAAGAAAGCGTTGCAGCGCAAAACAAGGGCAGCGAGAGAAGAGTATAGAGCCAGGAGAAGGGAGGAAAAGAAAACGCAGCATCCCAGCTCAAAGAGGTCGAAGAGTCGCGCGATCGTAACAACATCCGCAGGTTCTATAAAAAGCCCAATCAACTGGCTGCTGGTTACAAAACCAGAACGCAGGCTCTTCGAGACAGCGAAGGAAACCTAGTCACCGAAGGGCAGGGAATAGAAGACATGTTAAAACAGCATTTCCAGCAGCTGTTTAATGGGCATCATGTAGAGAGATTGACAGGGCAAGAAGAGAACCCACGTTCAGTCAATGAAAACCTAGTTCCACCACCTAGTATAGAAGAAGTTGGCCTAGCTATAAAAAAAACTAAACAACAACAAGGCCGCAGGCTCTGATGGCTTACCAGCGGAGTTTTTTTTTCATACGGTGGTGATGTTTTGGTAGGCAGCATGCACCGAATCATCAAGCAAGTATGGGTGGAAGAAAATATGCCCGATGACTGGACTATCAGCTCCATATGCCCCATCTACAAACAAGTCGATCCTATGTGTTGCAAAGTTCTCTTGGCATATCCCTGCTTAACGTCGCATACAAGATCTTATCCAACGTACTGTGTGAACGTCTAAAACCGTTCTGCTACACAATAATTGGCACGTACTTGTGTGGCTTTCGGCCCGGCCGGCAGATCGAATATAGACCAAATTTTCACACTGAGGCAAATCCTAGAAATACCAACGAATTTTGAGTCGATACTCAGGAGCTTTGTATGGCGATGTCCGAATTCGGAATCCCGGCAAAACTGATTCAACTGTGTCGCGTGGTACTGGAAAACACGCGCTGCAACTTCGGATGAAGCAGCTCATCCGAACTGTTCCAAACATGCACCGGATTTCGGCAAGAGACATCTTGTGAGTTCTTTAATCTCGTACTGGAGCAGATATTGGCCAGGGCAGGTATCAACACAGAAGGTACTATTTTCAACTGGTACGTCCAGCTGCTGGGCTATGTGTTTGATATTGACATCACTTGATTGAAGAACAGGCGAAATACGCTGGCCTTGAAGTAAATGAGGACAATAGCAAGTACATGCTATGAACAAATAAACAAGCATCTGTCCACCGCCTTGGACAAAACGTCACTATTTATAGCAGCAATTTCAAGGTAGTTAAGGAGTTCACCCTAGTGGAGATCCGTCGAAGAATTACCCTAGGAAAACGTTGCTACTTCGGTTTGGCGAAACAACTGGGTTCAAAACCAGAGATAAGGGAAGTTAAAGTTACAGATAAAGGGAAGTTTACTTCCCTTATCTCTGTTCAAAACTCCTAACTCGAAGGACGAAATGTGTGCTCTACAAAACCCTTATCCTGCCAGTTTTGCTTTATGACGCCGAGTGCTGGACGATAAGCAAGAAGGGAGAGCTGATACTGGGCTCCTTCGAAAAAAAAAACAAATGTTCGGTCCTGTGTGCAAGGCGGCGAATGGAGGAGAAGATACAACCGCGAACTCTATGAGCTCTACCAAGATGTGGTGGCTCGGCCACATCGAGCGAATGGACAATAATGCTCCAGCTAAGAGGATCTTCGAATCCCAGCCCACAGGTTCGAGAAGGTAAGGAAAACCGAACCTCCGTTTCAAAGACCAAGCCATAGCGGATGCCAGAGCGCTGGGTCTAGACAACTGGAAGCAGCGATCTCGGGATCGTAGAGGATGGAAGGCTGAAGTGTCTCAGACAGAGACTCTTCATGGGTCGGGAGCCCGATAAGTAAAAATTAGCTAATCAAAAGCTAACTTGACAGTTTTCCCCATACAAAATACTCGCACAAATGTCAGAAGTTAGTCACTGATTAGTGTTGCCAGATGGTATTTGATAAAAGTAGTACATGGGGTTCCAAATCCCGGACTTATCCGGACAAATGACGAACAGAAAAAGAGTACAAAATTAGGACAAACAAAAAAATAGTTTTTTTTTAAATGTTTTAATATGGTTCTAAGTTATCGACTCTTCTTTAACATAAAATAAATAGTTTCACATTTCGACTCCTTGTTGAAGGTGCACTTCCTTCTCGGAATGTTGTGCAACTGCAATTACATTATTCATTTTAAAACACAACTCTATATGGAATAAATATATTTAATGTATGTATGCATAACCTGATTATACAATTCACTCCGTTCAGTCGTAGTATACATTTTTAATCCAAATATGTTTACTTTCACATTAAAAACATTTGCTTTGAGAGAGCCAAATCCACCACAATGGCCGTGTTCCGGATTTCTGACTACAACTGAATAAGGTAAAGTAACGCGGAACGCAAAATCTTACCGAATGGTAAGGTAAATATCAAACTATGCCAAACCCTTTATTTTGCAATTTAATTTTATCATATTTTTAGATTTTTATTAACTTCCATCTATTCAGAATAATTATGCTTTATCAGAAAAGTAAAACTGAACTTGAATAATCTATAATATCGAGTAATTTTATTGATATAAAAAAACATCTTAAGGACATGCCGAAGAAAAATCAATTGTTTCACTCATATCTGAGTGCCCATGCGTAAATTTTCAACTTGTTTCGTCAGCCATTTCCCTTCATTTCCCCTAATGTCACGTAACTAAAATGGTCGATTGACCAATGTGAACAGGGCTTCATCATGATGTCTTACTAAAACTGAAACCCGGAACACGGCCAATGATTGTTCTGAGTATTCATTTCTGAATTATTAATTTTGTTGATTTTAGTGATCTCCTAATTATTTTTTATAAAATATTAATTAATACAAACTGCCAAGTAGATAAGTGAAAATACCATCCCGGACATATTATTAAAACTATACCGGACGTTCCCCGCAGAGGCAAAAAAGAGTACATGTCCGGGAAAACCCGGACGGATGGCATGGCTATCACTGATTAGCTAATCAGCGTTAATTAACATAGTGACATAGACCCAGGACTTGTAAAGCGTAAGTATACCAACACTCAGGGCTCGCAGAATCATCGATTCGCAGCCAGACGTCGGATGCAGTAGAGAAAGACCTTGCCTTAAGTGGCGCTCACAAGAAGAAACCGCCCTCAACCAAATTGAAGTGCACAACTGGAGGCAGTTAGCTCAGGACCGGTATAATTGGAGAGGCATGTTAGTGGGTCTAGACCCAGTAAATAAGTTTGATATTGATGGTGCTCAGAAAAAATGGTAATAATATCGCGCAACAGTAACAGTTACCAGTTTAATTTTCACAAAAGTCTGTTTCAATGATGCTACCATACAAAAATCTGCAACAAACAGTAACACGTTGTGAATGGGAATTTTAGATGATTAACGAACCATTCAAGGTGGAAATGAGCTTCATCTCTTATGATGATTTTACTTGGAAAATCAGAATCCACTCATTTAGGTTCAATAATCCATTCAACCAACTCTCATCTCTGCGCATTGTCATCAGTTCATGTGATAATTGACGCGGATCTTTAGTAAGTTAGCTCTATAGAGAGCTTCTTGAAATTTAGAATTCCTGTCTACGAATTGTTCTTCTTCGACTTTCACAATTACTCTCACGCCCTGTTTCGATATTAACATTTGAACAGCCAATTAATCCGGTCTTGCTATGCTCCAGCATAAATAACCCAAAATGCCAACAATTTACTGCGCAAATAGAGGCAAATTCCTAATCATGCATACAATTTGGAAGTTCCTGTACAAAATCCGCTAATAATTACAAAAATAAATTAATCGAATTTGGTTAGAAGCTATTTAGTATGTTTTCCGAATTCGGGCCGGATTTTTGCTTCTGTTGCTTAAGATCAAAAATTCATCTACTCGCTAAGTAACCACGATAAGGAAATAGATTTGTATCAATAGCCCATACCACCAAAAAGTGTACGCCCTCACTTGTTTATCAGAAGATACCAAATGCACCATGATACGCCCCTAATTTTGTATTTACGTGAAACTTCTCTACTCATCTCAGTTGAAATTTGTATTTCAAAGATTTCGGTTCACAGCAATGTATCTTACATAGTCATGTCGTTGAATATAAATTTAAAAATTGACGGGCGTAACCTTACGCGGTTCCTTTGCGTTGTGTCCGTGCTATCCGTCGTGCTTGCGAGTCTAGAAAAATCGTACGTAGCTGTGTTTCAATATTCCAAAAAAAAATTTAAAAAAATCCGATCTTTACAAAAATAATAAATTTCCTTTTCATTCTTCAGTCCGAAGATCATAACCCAAGAAGGCAACGTGATTCTAGAAGCTGGGATTAATAAAAATATAACGATTCGGTTGAATGGGCACTCTCGGCTCATTGTTAATGATTTGGATTTGTTGCAACTGCTACTAGGCGAACGAAAATTCATTGCCAATAGCACAAGTCCGCTTCCTATCGATGGTATACGACTTCGAGCTCTTCAAAACGATGTTATGACCTTAAAAACTAGAATATATGGAAGGGCAGGATTAAATGCTAGGATTCGTCGTTTGATGAACCGGTAATAACGATAATTCTTTTTAATCTGAGTATAGGTAACGGTTCGTCTTTAATATTAATAGAAACCAAACTTCAAATCCCACAAATATACTTCGGCGGACTCAACGACGCATTACTACATTAGAAGGTAGGGTTCAAAGCCTAGTCAGAACACTAAGACTCGACAATTGTAAGAGCAATCCGTGTGAAAATGGTGGCAGCTGTATAGATTTATACGATGGATTTATGTGCAAGTGTACAAAGGGATTTGAGGTAAGTAAATGAAATAAAAATTCGTTTTATTTAGAAATAAAGCTCGGTGGTGCATAAGACTTTCTAAAAGTGTAAATTCCGTAATAGTGTCTTCTTCTCCTCATTTTATATGTCTTAAAACAATAAGTGTCTAAATTACAAAGCACTGCCTGGAATATGCCTTGATATTCATTTCACAGAACTGTTATTTTGAGTCATAAATTATTGTCATTGTTGAGTCATAAATTAAGCTACAAAAGCTACAGTCCGGAATGAACCAGGACCTCAACCAACACGCCTTTCCAATTAGTCTGGGTAGGAAGCAAAGTCTCTCTCTTGGTGTATATGAGCTCTACCCCAAACCACCTTAAACCTCCAAAGTAAAGGTTTTCGACCAGATCTATGGCACTGTACAGGTCGTATGTTTATTTATCACCCCCAAATCCCGTCAACACAAACAGGATCGAAGATTTTCTGAATTTCGGTTAAAACGACAAAGAAATTCTACCTTCGCTTTTGATCTATACCATAGAGCAATGCTGGAATGATCAGGGTCAAATATAGGATCTCCCTTGTAGTTCGATTAAGGGCTTTACTACTTAACAGTTATCTTAGCCTGAAGAAACAGCTTTTAGCAAGAGTAATTCTTTATTATATTTCTGACGGGATGTTATTGTCAGAGTAAATAGCGGAGCCAAGGAAGGCTCAAAGTTATATCTGTCAATGGTGACGTTCTGTCCAATTCATCGATGCTCTACATCCTTTCGTGTTAAGAGCATTTTCTCAATACATACTAGCAAATGTGGCATCAGATAGGATATTGTAGGCGTTGCTTTCAAGACATTTGTCTCTGTAGTTTGGTCCCTATTTTTGTGAATAGGGCAATCGATTGTGTAGTACTATTCCACAGGCATACTTTCAACGGAAAAAATATTGTTGTATGCTCCTTACCAAGTCATATCCCAAGTCATATAGCTCGGTAGCTTAAGTTTAAATATCGCTACCCACACTTCATTAAGAGGGTTTCTGGTCGGACCCGTCGCAAATATTGAATTGTTCGTTTTGCCTGGCACCACAAGATTGTTCGTCATTTTCTTTTTACTGCCTGCAAGTGTGGTTCATCGATATTATCAGCGACTGCGATTAAACTTTTTCTTGTTCATCTCTAAATGATTATTTTAGATTTGATTATTCCTGGAGTGGAAAGCCTCTATATACTTTGATCGCACTCTTTTCCTGCTCTTTTTTCATTTTTTTGTAAAGCCGGGGTTCTTTTTCCATTTATCTCTCTTTCTCTCACTCTCTCTCTTGTCTCACCTAGGGCTTTGACTTGTAGGGCTAGGTGCAGTGCAATAAACCTTGCCGAGTTAATCTCCCCTACAAAAAAAGCCTTAACACCTGCGTCTATATGCATCCATCCCAAATCCCATGAACCCAAGCAGAACCCAATGCATGCATCCAAGTACGAGTTTGGGTGTATGTAAAGTTTGAATATGTTTTTGCTTGTGGGCCTTATTCCACTTGCATACATCCAATGTCGCATTGTTAGATTTGGGCTGCGTACGAGGAACTCCCATGCTTAAGTTCTTTTTTTAAATTTGGGTTGCGTGCGAGGGGAATAAGGCTCACAAGCAAAAGGCACTTACCGCCGCTGGGCCTAATTTTTGGCAGCGATCATTTGTGTGCATTTTTCCTCAAACACAAGATTCTTGCTGGTGGGCGGGATAAACCTTACACATCCGTTGTGGTTAATCTTATGGCTTCTTGATATCCTTGTCATTAGTGGTGATATTATTGTCTTCGAAGCATAAAACTTATTGCCTTAGTCAAATTTATATTCGAATAGAAGCTTTTTCTGCTCACTATAACACTGACCGTAGTATATGTCACAGCTCATTTTGCCCTACCCATTGCATCATATTTCCTTGATGGGAGTTCGGCTGCACCTCTTCTGTTTAGTTTTCTCACATTCCTGGGATAGATACGAACGTCGTTGTCCTTTTTTTAATTTATCATGGTCGTCAACAATCAATTCAGTCCTTTCCGAGGCTCTTGGTTGCTTTGTAATGATGTCTTATTAAAGCTTTACAGAATCGGACGCTATACTTGCATTTCAAAAAAATACGGTTACAAAATGACCCACTCATCTGGACACAGGGTGGCCCTAAATTAATGTATGTCAAAGTTTTGTTCCTTAAAAAAGTAAAACCATAAGTCGTGCAATTATGAAAACAAATTGAAAAAATTTGAATCTTTGGAGCTAAAAACTAATTTAATACCATTTACAAATAATTTCTATCAAGGGTCTCACGTGCTCTACTGACGTTAACGAGTGTGCTCTTTTTGCTGGAACAGATTTAGGCTGTCAAAATGGAGCTCAATGCATTAACCAATTCGGAAGCTACAGGTAAGATTTTTATGGCTACAGATCTAAGAACACATGTGAAAACAACCATTCTACAGCTGTATCTGCAACCCGGGGTGGCAAGGAATTCATTGCAATCAACGAAAGACTGATTGTTTACATTCATCAAATTTGGAGTTATGTGGTCACGGAACATGTGTAAACGCAAATGACAATTTTGGCTACCGCTGCATTTGTGAACAGGGGTGGAAAAGTAATGGCTTAACACCATCGTGTAGTGTTGATATCGATGAGTGCAAAGAGTACACCAGTTCGTGTGCAACTAAATGCATAAACTTGCCCGGTGGATTTATGTGTGCTCCATGCGAGGCTGGTTACACTGGAAATGGATTGGCGTGTCGAGACATCGATGAATGTTCCACTAACAATGGCGGTTGTAGTGTTCTTCCGTTTGTGCCCTGCATTAATACATATGTACGTATAGTCAACGAATGTGTCATGCAGAGTTTCTCTAGCGAAGTCTCAATTTATAGGGGTCTTTCCATTGTTCGGAATGTCCCATCGGATGGATCGGCGATGGACGAGTATGCACTAGAAATGCTGCCCAATCTTGTTCGAGGAATAATATATGTCATCCACATGCATTGTGCCAGGAATTATCGGGTACCATAGTCTGTTCATGTCCACATGGTCAGATAGGCAATGGTGTTGGTCCAAATGGCTGCTCCTCAACGGGAAGGAATATTTGTTCATCTAATCCGTGTTTGGTGAGTTTGACAAGACGGAGTTTAATATGTGTGGAATATATATTTGGTAATTAATGTTAATGTCTTTTGACAACCAATTGTTAATCTTCGTGAGCAACAATGCTAAAATGGAAAAAATAGACTTATTTTCATATTTCGTCCCTTTTATAATATGATAGAAGGGAATTTGTCTATATATTATATTGTAAAGCTAAATCTTGTCCGTAACAAAAAAAAAATAATTTTTTTTTCCGAAGAATGGTGGAACCTGTATGGATACAGGAAACGGAACACGAACTTGTCTTTGCCCAATAGGCTTTAGGCTTCCAAATTGTGTACGGAATTTCAATCCGTGTGCATCGAGTCCCTGTCGTAATGGCGGCACATGCAGGCCTCAAGGAAACTCGTTCACTTGTTCCTGCATTTCAGGATATGCTGGCAGACTATGTGATTCTCCAAGGTCGCGATGCGGACAATTCATAAACAGAGAACAGGGGAATCTCAAGTATCCAATAACCGATTTGTACAATCACAACGCACAGTGTTCTTGGGTAATACGTACGGATGATGCCAAGGTACTGAATATAACCTTTAGCCAGTTTGATATCGAAGATGCGATAGAGTGCCGCTTTGATTGGCTGCAAATGCATGACGGGCCGACGGCAGCATCCCAACTGATTGGACGTTTTTGTGGTGCAACAGCTCCACTTGGAGGAAATATTATCACAACAACCAACAAAGTGTATCTTTGGTTTAAGTCGGACAACTCGACATCAAAGGCGGGTTTCAATATGAGTTGGACATCGATTGACCCGGTCTGCGGTGGTATTGTGGAATTTGATTCCCATGCAACAATTGCATCGCCTGGATCACCGGGAAATTATCCACGAAACCGAGATTGCAGATGGCATTTGAAGGCGCCAAATACCAAGCGCATCAAGTTGGTATTTTTCAATTTGCAAATTGAAAAACACTCGAGTTGTAACCACGATTACCTAGAGGTAAAATTGATTCCGAATTTTATTTTGCGTTGAGATAAAGTTTCTTTTTTTAGATTACAGATTTAGTTTCCGATTCAAGGTTGGAAATTTTCTGCAATTCTTCTAATCCAGCTCCGTTCACTGTTCCCTCAAATGAGATCATGTTGCATTTCCATTCGGACAACGAAGGTGCAGACTTAGGCTTCCAGATACATGCTTCGACTGTTGAACGAGTTCCAGGATGTGGTGGAACATATACTGAGCGAAATGGAGAGATTACTTCTCCGACTGGTTTTGAAGGTTCCATGTCATGTGAGTATACCGTACGCTATCCAAAAGGAATCAGACTCCAACTACATGTGTCTGAGTTTAAAATGGGAGATGAAGACTGTATTGAGGTGAGATTTACCTAGCAATCGATAAGCGATTTTTATAGTAACTTTGTTCGGATTGCAGATCTATAACGTCAATTCGGGTGTTAAAGACATCACCGGTAGTAGATGGTGTGGAAAAATGAATGTGCCTGATTTTAGGTCGACCAGCAATGAAGCCCAAATAAATTACTACTCAAAAGGCGGTACTTTTAAAATGTCCTACCGAACAAGTAAGTATGAGTGCATTGTTTTATATATGTGTGGTAGCAGTTCTAGGTATGCCCAGAACTAATAAACAGTTCAACTGCTTTGTGATAATATAGCTTTCATGAGTTGACCAAAGGTGAGTGAATTGTTTGTCCCATGAGCTGGACAATACAGTACATACCTACACATTTTCCTTCACCTACTTCGAACGAGGTACCCATCCGTGGAAATATTTATAAGTAAAATTTTTATATTTTTCTGTTCAGATAGCTTTTACTGATTGATTCACAATTGAATCAACCAACCAGCGAAAAGTAGTTCTAATACTTTTCCTATTTTTTTTATCAGGAAGGCAATTATCTTATGATACTGTATCCTTACTGAGACCACTTTATGATAGGAATTTGAAAGGGGTCGCCCGGACTCCCACATAATATTTTTTGGTAACAGAAGGTTCTGGTGTTTTCCACTTTATCTAATCTAAGAGTAGGGGTAGTTTTTCAGAGCGAGATCGTCCTGGCTTCAGGATTAAACTTGAGTTTATCCCACAACTTTGGTGAGTTAACTCTAGATTAAATGAACTGCATTTGAAGACTTACGCATTTGGATACCCAGTTTTTTTTGAGAAATCCCGAATAATAGATTTTTGCATTTAAGCCAATTAAGAAAAATTGTTAAGTTTTAGCAAACTAATTGCTTAAATTAAATTAAATTTAATATCTGTGTTACTATATAACATAATTAGTAGTTGGTCCAAATAGTTCTTAACGGAATTTTAAGTTTTGGCCAGTAAAGGATATCTGAAAGTGTTAAGGCTTTACAAACAAATAAATCTACGAATTATTTTAAAAATAGTATTAATCTTCTTAAAATCGAATAAGCCTCATTCAACTTAAACTTAAATATAGCGTTATTGAAGTTTGTTTTAGGAAATGCGCCATCTTGTATAAAGTGTCCGTTTGATATCTTATGTTAGGTTATATTGGTTTAATGAGTTTTTTTTCACTTTGGCCAGCGTGGGCCTTTAACGATAGTCGTTATATGTTTAATAGTAGCTCAAAAGACGTAAGGTTGTAGGAGGATTAATGTAGTCATACTTAAGTGGGATTGCAGTATGGTCCTTCGTGTATCCAAAAGGAATAGTCACTCAAAACGGTTCCTCTATAGAAGCAAACGATCTGGACTATATGAATATTTGCCAGATCCTGTCGATCGTCATAGTAGTTTCCAGTACCCTCGTCCACTAATCGGATTATCCTCTGAAAAATTCCCAAGCGGATCGCCAAGTCTGTGGCGTTTAGTTTGCTTATAATAATAACCTTATGACCAAACAAATTCAAATCTATGTGAAGAACTTTTTGCAGGAACTGCTTGCTTACCCATTTAAGTAGATAAATTCTATATTAAAACATATCAGATTTCAGAGGAAAGGTCTTCTGTCCCTAGACCCTAGTGTTTTCTTTATTTTTAGTTATTCATTTATTCTAAAGGATTACCTTTATCTGATAAAAATAATTGCAACTGTATTTAAATGAGTTAAACTTAACTTAAAACGTTATTTCTGAAAAAAAAAACTTATCTCCTTACAGTTTGTGAATACCTATTCGAGGAGAGTTCTGGTGTGATTACATCACCAAATTATCCCGCTCCTTACCCAGCCGATGAGACATGCAGTTATGAAATCATAGGTGAACCAACTCAAGTTGTTTCTCTTGAGTTCGTAGACATGCAATTGGAAACCTATGAGGGAATAAACGGTTGTTGGTTTGATTTTATAACGGTAAATGCGTAAAACCAATTCCATTTCTATTGCAAGTATGAAAATTTTCTTTAAAGATAACCGATGGAAATAATAAAACCGCTGCTGGTCCTTTCTGCGGTGAGAAATTACCGCCAAAAATCATCTCAGATTCAAGTTTTTTAAAACTTACATTCCAAACCGATCGTGGCAATTCTGGTAGAGGCTTCAAAGCCAACTACACCCTCATTAATACTGGCAACAATTGTGGTGGTGTCATGAGAAAAACAACAGGAGAGATTCGGCTACCAATGGATGAGTCATCTATAGAATACCAACACGATTTGAAGTGCGTTTGGACAATCATCGCCCCAGTCGGATATGGAATTCAATTGTTCTGGACCTCGTTCCGATTGGAAGAGACGACTGATTGTCTCTATGATTTTATTGAAATTTTTGATACGGATAAAATTTCATCAGATGATACAAGTGCACGGAGGTAAGACCAACAAAAACATATTGACGAGCATTTCAAATGATTGTACCGGTTTTAGGTATTGTGGATTTACAGCGCCCCCAGCTATTCTGAGTGCTACTAATCTGATGACGATAAGGTTTACATCTGATTCGAGTGATGCAGAATCTGGATTCGTAGCAAAATATAGCTTTGTGGATGTGTCAACGTGTAAGTATATCGTTAGGCATCGTCACATTATTAAATGGAAGAAATCTTAAGAGTTATTATTTGAGAAGAATGATGTATGCCGCATAGCGGAGTACCTGCAGGTGAGGCGGGAAACAGACCGCATTGGATTAGTCCAGAACCTAAAGAAAAGATGAAACATATTCAGCAACATTAAACAAAAATGTTAATGTATCAATTTGAAAAGGAGAACTGCTAGTTTCATCATGCATATATGTATTCAAAAGTTCATGGAGTACCTTAAATCATGCCTGGATGTTCCCATATTTGATAACTACCGTTTTTATACGTCAATGGGTCAGACACCACCAGTATATAGACCTGAGCAAATATTTTCTTTTTGTCAATCCTGCCTTTTTTTTAAACGTTTTTAAAAATATTTCCATACAGTGTGTGGTGGTGATATATTCTCATCAACTGGTAAAATTAGATCTCCAAACTGGCCAAATGAATACTCACCTGACTTGAACTGTTCGTGGACTATCACAGTACAGAACGGCCATCAGCTTGAATTAATTGTAACATCGATGGATTTAGAAGAATCTGAAAACTGCACTAACGATTGGCTAGAGATAAGGTAAGATATTTTTAATAAAAAAAATTAGCTATTTAAAAGATATCTAACATTTAAAACTATAAATTCTGGTAAAACATAAAAATATTCCCACAGTTGTCGAATGTCTATAAAATAAACAAGTTGTCGATAACAATATTCGGATTTTGTCCTTACATCAGCAAATGTAAATATTCCAAAAGTTACTAAAAAAAAAACATTACTGGGAAAATACCAACACGTATCTTGATATTTAGGTCAAAACATATGTACAGCAGTATTTGGCAGATATCTATACCTATACCTAACTCAAGTTAAACATATTAACAAATGAATAAGAAAATTTATACAATATGAAACGAAGTATAGAAAAACAAGATAAAAACCTCGATAAAACTCCCAACCTCTTCTGCAGGATATTCTCGATCATAAAAAAATAAAAACAAAAAATCGAAAAATGGTTTCAGTACCCATTTAACAGATAATGACAAAGCAAGGATGGTTTGTTTTAAAATTGTCAAACATCAAAAAATATATCAAAATGTTGGAAAAGCCCGAAGAAACAGCGGGCCAATAATGATGATACAACTTAAACTACGCTCGTGTTGTGCAACTGTGGTTATACTTACTTACTTAAGTGGCGCTACAGTCCGGGATGAACCTGGGCCTCAACCAACATGCCTCTCCTAGCCCGGTCCTTAGTTAACTGCCTCCAGTTGCGCACTCCAAGTTGGTTGAGGTCGGTTTCTACTTGTGCGCGCCACTTAAGGCGAGGTCTTCCTCTACTACGTCCGACGTCTGGCTGGGAATCGAAGACTCTGCGAGCCGGAGTATTGGTGACCATTCGTTCTACATGTCCTAGCCATCTTAAACGTCCAATGCGGAGTTTTTTGACTAGGGGTATGTCGCTGTACAGCTCGTATAGTTCGTGGTTTAAGCTTTGTCTCCATAGCCCGTCAACGCAATCGGGACCGAAGATTTTCCGAAGAATTTTTCTCTCGAATCGACCAAGGATTTCTTCATTCGCTTTTGATACGGTCCATTCTTCAGCGCCGTAGAGCAGGACTGGGATGATCAGGGTCTTATATAGGATCTCCTTAGTAGTTCGAGTGAGGACTTTACTACTAAATTGCCTTCTTAGCCCGAAGAAACAGCGATTGGCATGAGTAATTCTTCGTTTGATTTCTGACGAGATGTTGTTGTCAGAGTTAATAGCGGAGCCGAGGTAGACAAAGTCCAGTACTACCTCTAAGTTATATTTGTCAATGGTGACGTTCTGCCCAATTCGTCGATGTTGTGTGTCCTTTCGTGTTGACAGCATATCCCTCATTTACTGCTAAACCCATTTTGGCCGCTTCCTTCTCAATACTAGCAAACATGGCTATGACATCACGTTGAGTCCTACCAATGATGTCACCGATTGTAGTTGCACCGATTTTTTGAAAATTGTGCCTCTCGTGTTGGCTCGGGAGTGTTCCACAATCCTCTCAAGAATCAAATTGAAAAATTCACATGACAGCGCATCGCCTTGCCTAAATCCTTTTTTGGTATCGAATGTGTCGGTGAGGTCGTTTCCGACCCTGATGGTGCAGCGATAATTTTCCATCGTCATCCTACACAAACGAATGAGTTTGGACGGTATACCAAAACTAGACATGGCTCTGTCGATGTTGCACCGATTTTTTGAAAATTGTGCCTCTGGTGTTGGCTCGGGAGTGTTCCACAATCCTCTCAAGAATCAAATTGAAAAATTCACATGACAGCGCATCGCCTTGCCTAAATCCTTTTTTGGTATCGAATGTGTCGGTGAGGTCGTTTCCGACCCTGATGGTGCAGCGATAATTTTCCATCGTCATCCTACACAAACGGATGAGTTTGGACGGTATACCAAAACTAGACATGGCTCTGTATAGTTCGTCTCTATAAATGCTGTCGTATGCGGCTTTGAAATCAATAAATAAGTGGTGGGTATCGATTTGACTGTGATTATAGGAACACTAAATACAGAATTTGAAGAAAATTAGTGAAGGCGTTCCTGCGACAGTAATTAATGATTTTTCGTTATTGGCCAAAACTAAAATTCCGTTAATATACTTTTAGGCTTAATTCTAAGGCATTCGGCCTTTGGATAATATTTTTTTCACTGTTAAGAATGATGGCGGATGGATTCGTATTACACCCCTCGGCGTACTCGCTTAACATCATTGTAGTCACCTTGTATTTCTTATTAAATATCTTAAATTACATTTCTTCTAGGAATGGTGGCTTTAAATCATCACCTTTACTTGGAAAATACTGCGGACAAACAATTCCAAATCGCATCCCATCGTTTACCAATCAAATGCACATACACTTCAGTACCAACTCGCAAGTCTCTAAATCAGGATTCCAGATTGAATGGCAAAAAGTATCGTCAGGATGCGGTGGAGTTCTATCCAGTGACCATGGTTCAGTATCTTCGCCATATTATCCGCAATACTACAGCAATGATGCACAATGTGAGTGGAGAATAAGTGTCAACAAAGGATCAACAATATCAATCAAGTTTGACGATATTTCCTTGGAATCACTACTCACATGTACATTTGATTTCGTAGAAGTATATGATGGATCCTTAGCAACTGCAGCCAGACGAATTGGACGATATTGTGAAAACCCAGACAACAAGCCTCTCACTGTTGTAACCACCGGTAGTGATGCGGTCATACGTTTTCAAAGTGATGGTTCCAATACTGAGCGTGGATTCTATCTAAGCTACACTTCAAATTGTAACCAAAATCTCACAGCAATACATGGAGCTATTGAGAGTCCCAACTTTGGGGACAACAATCCAAGTGAGATAAACTGCACGTGGCAAATTCAGGCTCCGAAGGGCAATCGAATTTTGTTGCACTTTGCTATTGTGGGACAAAAAGAGTTAAATACCGAAGGCAATTATGTGTACTTTAAAGACAACGGTACCGTTATACGAATCGCGGAACCAACACAATACGAATCCCATTCCGATAGTGTCCAGGTCTTGCTTAATAGCAGTTTAACGTATTTCCGAATGGAATATGCGGTAAGAGGGTGCGTTGGAAGCTTTCATCGTGCGAGCGGAGAGTTTACATCGCCAGAGTATCCAAATGCTTATCCCAATAATATGGGATGTCTCTGGCAGATAGAGACCGACTTTAATAAAGCAATAGTGTTGGATTTTTTTAATGTAGACATTAAGCAGTCAACCAATTGTACTGAAGATGGCATTAAGGTATTTTGAAATCGCCTTCAAAATATTGCTTGACTTTTAATTAACTTCTGTTGTTAATATCTTCAGGTTTGGAACACAATGCAAAGGAGCCACTTAATCGGGACATTCTGTGGCAAACAGGACAATATCACTGTTACTAGCTCTAGTCATACAATGGTGGTGGAATTTTATAGCTCCTCTCACGCTAATGGCAGGGGATTTACTGCGAAGTACAATACTATTGAAGCGAGTAAGTAAAATTAATTTAAATGAATTTGTGTATCCCTATTCTATGCTTGCGTTACATATCAATATGTTATTCATTTATAAGGATTCTTTTTCGTTGATTCATATTGTGTAGCGTGGTTTTTAAACATCCCACTTTTTGAGGAGGTTCATATAAAAAATGTAATGGGTTGGTTTATAAGATTTCTAGTAAAGTGCATACTAACACAAAATCTTCTCAAAATGTTTGCCAATGGAACGGTTGAGTTGTGTCAATTCCCTGAGGTTCTGAATTCCGTTTGTTTCTTTTTTACTAAAAGGATTTTTTTCCGTGGGCTGGTGGAAATCTTCATAGACACGATGAGCATGTGCCCAAAGTAGGGTGAGCTTTTTACTCACTAAAGCCACCACCCTTTTGTATATGGATTGCAACTAAGTATATCTTTTTTTATCACGAGTAATGAAATGTTTGGCAGGTATCTTTCCTTTGAGAGTTCCTACTTTTCCGCCATAAATAGCGCGGTTTGTTATAATCGGGCCAAAGGGCTTAGGTCTTTGAAGACGCCGCAATAAATTTGTTTCGTCAAGAATTTGGAGGACCATTGTGTTAATGTGCCCTAATAAACGTTTTTTATGTTTTCGTGCAAAATTGTTCGTTTCATCTTTAATCGCGGGAATACCCAGATCCCTGCGTAGATCCTCGTTCCTTATGTACCACGGCGCATTGACGAATAATCTTAACATTTTGTTTTCAAAAGTTTGTAAAATGTTTCACTGGTACAGACCCATAGTTGTATACCATATGCCCAAACCAGTGTTAGCACTTGCTTGTATAATAGCAGCTTGTTATCACGGTTATGCTTCGAGTACAGTACAGTTCTCTGTATTTATTTTTAAGTTCTTTGCATTCCTTTGTTACATGCGACTTCCATTTTAATTTTGCATCGAGTGTCATTCCGAGATATTTCGCTTCATTTGCAATTGGGACTCGAACCGTATTTTGAAATACAGGCAAATTGTTTGTCCGTTCATACGAAAAATCTACATGAATCGATTTGCTCTAGTTAAGTGCAATACGCCAGGATTAACCTCGTTGAGCGTTTTGTAATTTCATATTTGTTTCCTCTATTGTTGTCCCAACTGCTAGTATAGCAGTAACGTCAGCAAACGTTGCAACTATTGTATCGTTTGTTTGTGGGATATCTATGTTAATAGGAGGTACAAGAGTGGTACAAGGACGCTTCTTTGGGGTACTCCTGTCATTATTACTTTGAACTCTGAATATTCGTTTCCATGTTTCACACGGAAGAGTCTATGCTCAAGATACGACACGAAGATTTTATATAATTTTTCAGGCAGAACTTGTCTTAATTTGTATTGAACGCCTCTATGCCAAATCTTGTCAAAAGCTTGCGACACATCAAAAAATACGGCTGAGAAAATTTTCTTTTCTTCGAAAGCCTTCTCAATTACATCAGTAATTCGATGTACTTGGTCCACAGTCGAATGTTTACTTCTAAACCCAAATTGATGGTCAGGTAAAAGGCGTTTCTGATCAACAATGGGGTATAAGCGCCGAGTAATATCCTTTCAAAAACTTTTGAAATTATTGGAAGAAGTGAAAAAGGTCTGCATAATTTTATTTCCTGGACCTCTAATCTAATAGCCGCAATTACAATATACAGAAGTTTAGTTAATGCTTTCCGAGGCAATATTTTAAGAATTTCTCCGGTAATCAGATCATAACCTGGAGCCTTTTTAGCCTTTAGTTTATGTATTTCCCGTTAAAGCTCGGCAATACTTGCATATCTTATTATATTATTAATATTATTATAGGTTGTAGTCTCGAATAAATTAATGTTTTCATTTTGGGCTGGACCATCAAGTGGTTTAAATGTTTCCTCAAGATGTGGGGCAAAAACATCTGCTTTTTCCTTAACGCTTTTTGCCCAAACGTTTTGAGTTCCCCATATTGGTGGCACAGCGTTTTTTGGCCATTTTGAGCTTGCCTTTGCTCTCAATTTCGTCATTTATCAACGTCATTTGTCATTTGTCAATGCATATACTTCAGCCCTGCTTCAATGGTTAAGCACTTTAGTTTTCCAACAACGTTTATCCGCACGTGGCCTGTATTGGGTTATATTATCCACGCTTTGATACACAGTTTGCCATCCTGTTTGTTAGCATTAATATCAACCATTTCGAGACTTAGATCAGCATTTGAACTATTCCACATTCAACAATTAGATTAACTACACTTTACAGGGCACTGCCCTCTAGGCCTACATGCAAAAAGACTAGGCATCTTTAGCAATGCAAACTCCATCAAGGAGAATACTTCTTTACCAATCTAGGTGAGCTAGCTAGTATTAATATCAGAAGCCTCCTCTGCTTCATAGTTACCTCGGAATGGTTTAATTAGGCAAACGAATATCAGGAAAAGTCGCGCATCTCGTGGATCCACTATAACCTTACCTAGCCTAACCTAACCAAACCCACTACACCTTCCTAAAGGTACTATCTACTCAACTTTTAGTTAGGTTATGGTGAAACGCAAATGGCTTCGATAATAGATTATAAATTTAAAAATTCCATCTGCTTGAATTTCAGAATGTGGTGGGAAATTTAAATTCAACCGAGGACAAATCCACTCACCGAACTACCCAAACAATTACGATTCAGACTTGCACTGTGAATGGGAAATAGAAGTATCAGAACACAGCACGATGAATATAACTATCGAAGAACTCGATCTTGAGGCTAGCTATCGCTGCTTCATGGATTCTTTGAAAATATATGATGGTACCGACACAGAAAAGGAATGGAACAAATTCTGTGGTGACCAGATTCCAACAGTGAACGTGTACCGAACATCTTCAAACGTAGCAAAGTTGGTCTTTGACACCGACAGTGATACGGTGTCCAAGGGTTTTAAGGTCTCCTTTCGGGAAGTAAGTTAGCTGGTAGATTTTATAACGATACAAAACAATAACTGATATCTTTCCTCTGATAGAATTGTGGTAAACGCATCATTCTTTCGTCGGATAATAGTACCGGCCGTATACGATTTACAGGATCTGATCAGCCAGAATGTATGTGGGTTATTGCAGCCGACGATCCGTCAAAGCATGTCACACTAACAATTACGCAAATCCAGACTACATTGTTCCTAACTAACGATGATTGTGAAGCCATGTTGGTAAGATTCTATGCCGAACAATCGTTCTGGTCACTTGCATACTTTTATTTTCAGATTTACGAGGGCGATTTAGCAGATACAACTGCAATTCGACCAAAGAAGCGAATTTGCTCACAACATCCACCTGCATCCACTTCTCTTAGTCATGCTTTTACCATTAAGCTAGATCCATTTCTCATCAATGAATTTGAAGCCATGTATTCCTTGATGGACAATAACTGCGGTGGACGGTATAGTGCATTGCGTGGCACATTCGCTTCGCCATCGTATCCACTATCTTACCCGGTCAATATTGAGTGCATTTGGGAAATAGTTGCAACCGATGGAAATTCATTGGCTCTGACCATTCAAAACATGGATATCGATAAGACTGAAGGTTGTAACGCTGATTATTTAGAAGTACGAGAAGGTGGTAGCTCAGGCCGACTTGTTGGAGTTTTTTGTGGTGATGATGTACCCGAAGTCTTGGTGGTTAAAAAATCTATGTGGATTAAATTCAACAGTGACAATGATTTTGTTCGCAGGGGATTTATAGCGGAATATGGTTATGGTAATGGCGAGAGGCTGCGTAACATTGAATCGAATTCTTAAACGGTAACATATCTTTGCAGCTATCAATACGGAACTCAATGGAACAAGTGGTGTCATAGAATCACCAAAGTATCCAAGCATGTTTTCGTCGCAGATAGAGCACAGTTGGAGAATAAAAGTGGCCCGAGGGAATTTAATAATGCTGACCTTCGAGTTCTTTTTATCACTTTACGAACAAAACATGAAGGTACGTTTTTTATGCAAATAATGTTTCTACATACTTTTGGTGTTTAATAATCCAGAAAAATACTTTATATATTTTTAAAGTAAATAAGAACGTATTATAGCTATCACCTTTTTTCATTTTATCCTAATGGACTTCTGCATTGAACCGCTTATAAATATATAACCCGAATTTTGCTGTAGGTATGTGTGCAAACAGTAACCATAATCATTCAAAGATAGGATTCCAGTTTTATTTTAGATAAAAGTCGACATTTTTACCGACAACTTTTCAATTGACATTTTAATGGTATGGATTTTAAACTGTCAACTTTTTTTTTGTCGATCAAACTTCAGTCGACATTTTAACAGTCGATGAAGTTTATATTTGTCCAGTCGACATTTTTTTTGTTGACCATTCGTACGGTTTCCGATTGTTATCCTTGGTACGTTTTTTTCAGAATTACTGATGTGAACAATTAAAAAAAAAACAGGAAATATCTGCCTTTAATGGCCCATACGTCTAATAGAGATACACTTTCCAAGTTCGTGAAACAATTTTTATTTATCAAACCTAACATTAAGATGATGGAGAAGACCGAAAAAGCTAACCCCACAATTCTGTTCGTCTGTCGGTTCGTCAGTCTGAGATTGAAGCTGGAGGCTAAACGGCTGAACATATATAATTCAAATTTGGTATACAAAGTTCTTGAGTTAATTCCTAGAGAGATTTTTGGCAATATAAGTCCAAAACTAACGGTACCTCCCAAACATAATTATTAACGTTAATATTTAGACAAAAAAAAAACAAAACTGGAAACATAAGTTTCTTGTGAACTAACTGGTCAAACTGAATTAAATTTAAAACATTTATTGACATTTATTAAATTACCTTATAATCTGTTTAAGCCTTAAAGCCTCTTAACTGATTTTTAGTTTTGGCCAACAATGAAAATTCAGAATTTTCTGCCTCATGTACGCTTTCTCAGATTTCCTTCCAATGCAGTATTAAGAGTTATTATGATAATAATTTTAAATTCGAGGGCGTAAGGATCAATTGCAAGTACCACTCGTTTATTTTCGTATTAACCGTCTCCCAACTCAACCATTAATGATTATCCCAATACCTTTGCCGACGGTCTTTTAGAAAATATCAACGACGAAGGCCTTCCTTCTTTCCCCTCACCATTATTAATTTAGCTTCGAGGCCAGCAAATATTCGCTGCGGTGGAAAGGATTTCTATGCCTATTATCTGTTGTGTCCATTACTAACGACGGTCAGTTATTCATCCAAAGGTGAGAGAGAATACAGCCAGAATTATTTATCTGTCTACTAAGAATTCTGTGACCCGTGAAGTGTATTCCGAAAGCAGCTCTAATCTTTCGCCAGAGGCAGGACTATGTAAGGTGATTTTAAAGACCCTTAGCGGTCTATTTTAAAGTAATTCACTGCCTTCCCAATTTCTTCTGTACTGTAATCGCAGGAATTTCTTCAATGTTCCTTCTTTCCACTCACCATATTATAAATTAAGCTTCGTCTGGAGTGATCTCTTCAAATTCTCTGTAGGGATTCCCATATATCATGATCCTTGTACTATTCATCTTGAACGTTGGTAGTAATGTTGTCCAGATTACAATTTGCTGGTATCCTTCTTTTTTTTGTATTGTTTACATTTTTATCTGGTGGAGTATGTGGTGTTATATTTCACAACTGCATCTATAGTTATACTTTCAATTATGAATGCATTTTTGTCTTTTAACTTTATTCAGTTCTACAATGGCTACAACGATGAAGCTGAGCCGATAGAGTACACGGGATCTAATATTATCCGATCGGACACAAATGTCCTTTTTATAAAGTCCTCCATGGGTGTATTCAAATTCCGATGGTATATGGTTAGCAAACAATTCATGGCGAACAACATGACATCCGATGAGAAATCTCCGGACTGCCTTAATGAATTGCTTTCAATTGGCAACAGTACATTAACATTTAAATCGCCAGGATACCCGGAGGGATATGACTCTAACTTAAATTGCAGTTGGATAATCTCACCTATAGATCCGGCGATGCATGCTGTTGTATCGTTCCAACGTATCGATTTGGAAGATGACAAAACCTGTGCCTCTGATCGGGTTATTATTTACTCCAGTACTGATCTGACCAATTGGAAACAACTGGACAAAAAGTGTCAAGTAAAAAGTGATACGGATCTGCGGATAAGCGGTGATAGGTTCCTGAAGGTTGAATTTTTGTCAGATTTTGGTGTTAACAAGACGGGTTTCGCTGCAACTGCAAGCACGATGTGCGGCTCAACATTGACCGATCCATCAGGTGTTATCAAAGCCAGCGAATATAATAAAGTTGGTTATGGATTAATAATGGTCTGTGTGTGGAAGATTCAAGTCAAGTCTGGACGTCGAGTAAAGATCTCTTTCATCGAGTCACAGTTGAAATCGGCAACTGATACAGATGAAAGCTGCATCACCTATGTTCTGCTGAAGAATGGTATTTCTGAGGACTCCCCGAATCTGGGTAATGGCAAGTACTGTAACAACAATTTGACAAATATACCGATCACTTCCTCGAACGAAGCCTATGTTAAAATTGCCTTTCAGCGATATCAATCTTCCGGTAGGATCAGCTTTAAGTACGAAGAGGTTATGAATGATTGCATACATTTCATCAATTTGGTCGAAGGACAGTCTTCGATTATAATAAATTCTGAGAACTATCCGAACATACCCAACCCGCATACGAGATGTGTATGGAATATCAAAGCCCCGGTTAATCGATTGATTTCTGTCGATTTTGTGGAGCCAATGGACTTGAAGCAAAGCGTTATGTGTGATTCGGAATACGTGGAGTTGCATGATGGCGGCACCGAACTGTCACCTGTCATTGGTCGGTTTTGTGGCAGGTCTGTTCCAAATACTCAGTACTCCAGTGGAAATTTGTTGAGATTTGCATACTTTACCGACATCAGTGAACCACACATTGGCTTTAGAGCGAACGTGTCGATAGGTATGTGTGGCGGCACCTACCGGCTAGCCAATGGAACTATTTCTTCTCCCACACACCTGATCAAACCAATCAAAAGTAATTTCTCATGCGATTACATCATTTCACTGCCCGTAACCAATGTTGTCAATCTGACCGTGTTCCAAGCTAATCTGCCGTGGTCTACCGATAATTGTTCAGAGGTTAATCATTTGAGGATCACGCCAATCTATGAGGATGAGAATGCCACTGTGGAGCCAATTATTATTTGCGGGGACAATAATCGCGCAACGTACTTCCTAGAGACCAACAAAGTTCATATAAGCTACAGAATATTAACGGCCGACATTTCATCCGACATATTTGAATTAAAATATTTCTCCGTTGGATACGAATGTGGTCGAACTATTGAAGCCGAATCGGGTATTTTGAAGTCTCCTGCTTTTATATATCCCATCCGTTATCCAACACGATGTTTTTGGAAGATAAGGGTACCGAAAGGCCGAAGGATTAAACTCGAATTCATGGAGTTTAACATCGCCGAAACCTTAACGAACCCCATTAATGGAAACCGTTTTCGAATACCTAGCAGGCTGTTGTTGGCGAACGATTTTACCATCAAATCGGTAATTGCTCGAATTTCGAATAATCCACCAGCAGTTATTTACTCCAGTGATAATTTAATGAGTTTGCTAAGTTTCGAGGGGCCCTCTATTGGCAAAGCAGGCTTTAAGCTGCGGTTCTCCTCCGACGAAAAGAGCACATACTGCAATGAGAACTTCGACAAAGTACAAGGAGATGTACATTTCCGATCGATGGCAAATACATCCATCTTTTGCCGTTACAATATAAACGTGCGCCAGAACGAAACCATAGCTTTGACAGTTAATAACATCAATACGACCGAAAAAATGTTCGAAGATTTCTATTACTGCGACCATAATGGCCCTCTCTTGATTCGGGACTTATCCCAAAATTTACGGACTCACTGGTTTTGCACGAATCGAAATGAGACGACTGTACGCTTGCCATATCCGGTGACTTTGGAAATAATGAGCAACAGTATAAATAGACTGACATCTGTGGATCTTAAATTCGCCCGACACAATTGTGGCGGCGTGTTCGTCATAGGAAATCAGTTCCATATAAGAGAGCCCTCTACGTTGACACCGAACTATGGCCCAATGGATTGTGCTTGGAAAGTGCTGCCAAACCCCGGAGACTTGGAGCATTTCGAAATTACGTTGAGCGTGGACTTTAAGCTCAAGTGCGATGAGCAGTACTTGACTCTGTACGCTGGTATGACGGTGGATTCTCCACGATTGGGTAGATTCTGTAACCAGGAAACCATTGGTAATCTGATTGCTTCAAATGCACTTCTTATCGAGTACCACACTTCAGACTACGAGCTTGTGTCTTCATTTAATCTAACGGCTACTGTTGGCACAGGTTGTGGGGGTGAACTGACATATCCTTTCCGAATAATCGACTTCCGTAAGCAATATCAAAATAACGTCGAATGCATCTGGACGATTCGAGCGAGCAAGGAGTATCACCTTGGATTGAAGTTTAGCGGACGCTTCTTCATCGAATCCAGTGCAAACTGCAGCAAGGACTACATACTGATTGAGGAAGAAGTGGGCTTTGACGAGTGGCATGAAATTAAGAGGATATGTGGTCGTGAGCCACCTGCACTGCTCAACACTACCACGAATGTAATGCGCTTTATTTTCCGCTCGGATGACAGTGGCACTGGCGATGGTTTTACAGCAAACTTCGAGCGAAACTGTGGCGGTGTATACCACGCCAGCGGGGATATACAAATATTGTCCAGTCCAAACTATCCTTCACCATATGATAATAATCTTACCTGCAATTACACCATAATCCCATCAATTCCAAACAGGAGCGTCCTACTGCAGATTATGGACTTTTTGTTGGAAGACTCGCCGACGGCGAATTGTGAATTTGACAACTTGACAGTTTACCAGGAATATAAGGATCCCGTCGTACTTTGTGGCAGCAACCGGCAAATGGAAGAGTTCCGCTCCATCCAACCAATAACGTTGGTTTTCAGGAGTGACTATACATATTCCAAGAAAGGCTTCCGTATTCAATTCAGTGATGAAATGTGTGGCGGAAAAATAACTTCATCTACCGCGATCGCAACGCCAAAACAAATATCTGACAAAATGTATCCCTCGAATACAGTGTGCGCTTGGAATATAACTGCCCCGGAGGGCTCGAAAATTATCATCAAGTTCGAAAAATTCGACTTTGAAGGTTCCATGTCATGCAGCTACGACTATGTTCAAATATTTACTGGAAAGGTCGCTACCGATGTTCAACAATTGGCAAAGCTTTGTGGTAATTTAACGGGCAGGATTCCACCTTTCACGATTAAGTCAAACTTTGGAATTATCAAAAGTGTATCAGACTACAACGATCCCTCGGTAGGTTTCTCAGCGCTTGTGCATATCACGAAGGACTGCGACAAAGATATCGAGCTGAAGGATGTAAATGACAGATACTTACTCCGTGATTTCGCCGAGGGCTATGACAACGATTTAAATTGTGGTTTCCTATTCAAGGCCACGCCAGGACATCAGGTGATATTTGAGTTTACCAGTTTCCATGTTGAGCAGTCGAGTGATTGTACCAGCGATTATGTTCAAATTCTTGACGGTGGAGGACCGTTTGCAGATGAAATTGGAAAATACTGTGGACATGTTGTACCGAATGCGGTTATGTCATCGAGGGCGACTTTGTTTGTCCGCTTTGTATCGGACAGCAGTGAGACAAGTACAGGATTTGAGGCAACGGTTAAAATGAAACCAATGATCTGTGGTGCACGAGAGCTGCAGGTCAAAGCGAATGAGGTAAGGTTTTCTCTTGAACATGTGTTCAACATAAATAAATTTTAATTTTTAACTTTTACCAGAGTACTATAATTACATCCGGAGAGGGAGCGACTTATCAGGCAAACTTAAATTGCTTCTGGCATTTGCGGAGCGACTACAATATACACCTGAATTTTGAGAAACTGGATATCGATGGCCCGAATGAAAATGGAACCTGCAACACGGATTACCTGAAAATCTTCAACAAAATGGTTGGTTATATATTTCTAAGTCCCTTGATGACAAATTTATTCAATCCCTTGTTGGGTTTATTTTGCAGCCCTATTCGGTAGTTGAAAATACTCTTGGTTCAGATATCGTATTTAATGGTGATGCTCACCATCCATTCCAAAGTATTTATGATACGTCAGAGTCGGAGCACGTTTTTTGCGGACAAGGCGCCCCTGAGGGTTATTACACGAACAACCAGGATGTTTACATAAAATTCTTTACGGACAGTACCATTGAGAAGTCTGGATTTAAAATCATCGCAACCGCTGCTACTGGTAAGATAATTAAACCAGTTATTGTTGATTCTTTTCGATTCTTTTGCTTTTTTGGCTTCGACGACGAAACTGGTTTATAATAGATGCCTCTATAAAGTAAATATTTCCTTAACTCAGTTTTTAGTTGCCTGTCTCCAGTAGCGCACTTCAAGTTGGTTGAGTTCGGTTTCTACTTCTCCTTGTCTCCCTCTAGGTAGGTAGGTAGCAGTGGCGGTTCGGCATGAACCCAAGTAAGCACTTATGTGCCATATGATGTGATACACGTAGTCTCTAGTTCCAGCCTGTGAGGTTTAGAAAACGGATAACCTCTACTGCGTCCACCATCTGAATCTGAATCATGGATTCTTCAGGCTTTATTCATTCATTCGTTTTACATATCCTAAAGTTCGTGACTGAATCCCCGTCTCGATAGTCGATCAATGCGAACCTCAAGCAGTCTTGGACCAAGTTGTAATACCAGATGGATCCATCATCTTCTCTTAATCCGCTGGACTGAGTGACCACCACAAGCTTCTTATCTAGCAGAGTAAGTTACGATACTCTATGTCACTTTTTCCCTCCTTCTCCTCCTCACCCAAGCAACGTTAGTAGTATTCTTTGCTGCCAAGGAATCGTTTTTTCGCATGTGGGTCTTTGGGACAGTCTGTCCTGTCATATTACCTTACGATAGAATGTCGAAGGTGCCCATTCTTGCAAGGTTTTTAATGTAAAAGAGGGATTTAAGTGTCGCAGAAGATACAGATATTCTTCGTCGATATCACGTAACACTTCAACCAGGATAATATTGATTAGGAAGACAATCTGATATGCTCAAATTTGGAATCTCGGAGAAGACAACTCGGCCCATCCAAAGTCAGTCTTGAACCCATCAGTGTAGTTGTGAACCTTTCCAACTGCATCTAATTCAGATTCGAGTATATCAGGAATTGTAGTCTGTAAATTACACCCGAAATTGAGTTAGTCAGTGGCGTGGTCAGTGTTTTCTGTGAAACTTAGGTGATGTAGAATCTTTGTGTCACCCTGAGAGGCATTTAATTGAGGGGAGGCTGCTAGTATTTAGCTACACAAGCTGCAGTCTATTTACCAAAGGTAAGTAGCGATTAGGATAGCATCTATGGCAGCCTATTCATACAAAAGCTGATCTTTGAACGTTCCCCAAATGGTTGCGGTGTAAGGCTATTCTAGAGCCGTCCACCATACGATAACACCATTATGGGTCCAGTATGGGTCTAATAATAGCCACGTGAAGCCAGAAAGTGGTTTGTGGGTGTACGCCCCATTTCAATCCGATTGTCTATTTACATGCGAAAAGGGCCTTACTTTCCTTTTTGCGTTCCTGAATATTGTCCTTGTAGTTAAATTTCTTTTTTAAGGCTAGAACCAGGTCATGATACGGACCCCATTTTTTCTCGGAAGGTTAATGTGTGTGACTTTGTAAAGGGTGATCCATTTCTAGGTTCCCTACTTTTTTAAAGAAAAAAACACAGAAAATTCAAATTTAATGGAGAATGTTTATTTTCATTTGAAAGAACATTCTTTGGCATTTATTTTTTGAAGATTATTTCTATCAAATGTTGGCCGTTGCTACGTCGCAGATGGTCCATCCGTTGAGTCCAATATTCGATCACTCGTTCGAGCATTTCGACTGGTAACTGGCGAATGACACGCGTGATGTTTTCCTCCAAGGCCTGAATCGAAGCGGGTTTTTCGGCATAAGCTTTTGACTTTACATATCCCCACAGGAAAAAGTCTAACGGTGTGATATCACACGATCTTGGTGGCCAATCGACCGGCCCAAAACGTGAAATTATGTGCTCACCGAAATGTTCTCTCAATAAGTCCATTGATTGATGCGATGTGTGGGAAGTGGCGCCTTCTTGCTGAAACCAAATGTCGCCGAGATTACGAGCTTCAATTTCAGGCATCAAATAGTCGGTTATCATGGCACGATAACGGTCGCCATTGACGGTTACGTTCGCACCGGCATAATTTCATAATTCTCAGCTACGGCCGCTATATTTTCTTCACAGCGTGCTGGACGTGGTCTATTCGGTCGAATATTATCCAATAATGAATGCTGGGTCTCAAAATGGGTGATGGTGTTGCGAATAGTACGCTCAGTAGGCCGATTATGTTGACCATAAGTTGAGCGAAGTGCACGAAACACATTCCTCACAGAAAGTGAATTTTCATAATAAAGTTGAACAATTTGTAAACGTTGTTCACGCGTAAGTCTTTCCATTATGAAATGCCAAACAATACTAAACAAAAATAACATGACAGCATGACACGACTCACACGTGATCTGTCAAAAAAGGCTATTGAAAAAAGTATCTCTACTTGGATCACCCGTTATTACCCGCTGAAAACAACAACAGTTCGGTTTCTTGAGGGTTCCTACCTAACTATATGTTTGGAGAACGCTGAAAGACAATTTTGCATTAGCGTTTAAAGGATATTTAAGGTTTTTGCAGAGTTTATGTTACCATAAAAAGATGCTCACTTTTCCTTTATCAGAAATATATAATATGTTTTAATAGACGACTTGATTGGTACGAAGTCTTTTTAGACCATTTAGCTTTATTGAAAAGTTCCCTATATTTAATTAATTAAGAGCACAAAACTGATTAACAAAATTTGTTAGTTCAAAAGTTGTACATTTAGTTGACCTATCCTGTAATTGTTTACATGAAATGACTAAACATTATTCCGAAATCAATTTAAATTAGAATCGGTTCTGTCAAAAGTAAAACGATTAAGAGTGACTTCTTTATTTATTCAACGATCTAGTAATGTTCATTTTTAGTGGCTAATCGTCGACTAACTGAAGAAATGAGTTTGTGCATGTGCATATGAATAAAAATATTGTTTTTTTGTAGGATGTTTGAAAAACTTCACCAGCACACAAGGACGTATTCTAATGGGAACCGATGCCAACTGTAACATTTACATAAACGCTCCGAAAAATTATTCCATCAGCATCTACTTTAACTACTTGTACTTTTTCTATGGCGACACTGATGATTGCAACTCTAATTACATAGAGGTAGAAACGAAAAATATGCGGTAAAACTTCTAATCCTTAGCGTTTTTTGTATTATTTTAGATTTTCAATGAAAATACAACATCCGCGCAAAGCATTAAAAAATTCTGCGGTACTGTAGATCCTGCGAACAGTATATTTACGGACTCGAATAAATTACGATTGTACTTCTCTCACAGCGGTATATTCAACAATTATGATATCACCTTTTTAGCAAGCGACAAAGGCGCTGGTTGTGGAGGAGATTTCTATAATTCAGCTGGAATATTTACGAGTCCATTCTATCCCGAGAATGTGAGAAATAACTCTGATTGTAGATGGAACATAAGGGTGCCGAATAATTTGGTTGTATATTTGGAATTCAGAGGTTGGTGATTGTCATGAATAGAACTAATATTTAATTTATTTAAAATGAATCAAATTATTTTCAGTTTTTAATTTGGGATCGAAAGTGACATGCCACTCCAACTATTTACAAATATTGGAGAAGGAACCCGGAAGTTCACAAGAAGAACTTATGAGACAATTTTGTGGAGAAGTGCGTTTTTTATACTTATCGACTTTTTTTGTTATCAATTATCATATTTTTCTTCATTACAGGATTTGCCTACGGTTTATACAGGTCGACGAAATTTGTTGTCGATACGGTTTAAAAAGACAGTAAACTTTGATGGAATTGGATGGGTCATACGGTTTTCTGGTGTACACCCACAATTTTCAGTTGCTTGAAAAGTGGACTATTTTTAAAATAAGTAAAATAAATTTCTCAAATTTAAAGAGGTACGGGAAGCAATGGAATGTTTTCGTAGAAATAAAAAAAATCAGTTTTGTCTAAAATCCACTTTGTCGATCTTTTTTAAAAGGTAGACCCTAAATTTTAAGATTTTATACATCTTTTATGACTAAAAATTGCAACGATTAATTATAATTAAAAACGATACTTGGATTAAAGAAGAATATTCTCGGAAGCAAAAATTAAGCTCAGAAGACAACCACTCGGGCGGAGATCATAGCTGCCGCAAAAATTGCACGCCATAGATTAGCAGGATTAAACAAAGGTAAACGATTCACAAAATGGAATACCGTCTGAATTGGGTCAATTACTGATAAATATATATTTCACGTATCCAACATAATTTTCTTTGTGCATGATCCCCTTACCAATAATTTCATCGGCTGGTTTTATGCCATGCGATTTTAAGAACTAAAGTGGCTAATGGAAGCGGCGCAGGTTCACCCGAACTTTGGAGGCTCTTAAATAACCAATTAAATATGAACAAACATTATTTATTAACTTTATCAAAGAGAAAGATATTGTTTTCATGAAAATTTTCTACCTCGAGATTTTGATTGATTCTAACATTCCGATGATAGCGGAATCCAACAAAATTCCGTCCGTGCGTAGGTCCGTCTCTCCTTAATGGTTGACCGATTTTCATCAAACTTCGTACTACGTTTCTTTTGTTCATGATTCTAGGATTAAGCTAATAAAGTGTAATTGCAAAATGGCGGAAAGAGTCGTCACTAATCTGTTTAAGCTATCGACTGAGTATGGCGTATACGTAATATATTTTTGGTGCCAAAAGTTTATTCAATTGTGACGATAAATAAGTAAAGCTAAATCCCCACAAATGATTCAAATTATATGTACGATATATATAGGTATGTGCACTGGGTATAAAAAAAAATCTTCCTATATCTAACTACAAGAGCACTATGACGAGTTCGATAACTAATTACCAAGTTAAAGTATCCGTCGGAGCGGAAAATTCTCCGAATTTGTACGATTCGTAGGATTTTTGCTTACAGGTATTCTTCCGAATAGTTGTTCGGAATATTTCTCTGACATTTTGTAACGCATCCCGGCGAATTGCTTCAAGTGCGTTCAGGAGTATTTTTCGTGGAAGTTTTGACAGCTAAGTTCCATTCTTTTTCCGATTTCCTCCGACACGCGGAAGTGAAGCCGTCATGTCTGTGTAGTATTTTTTTTTCGATGAGGGACATATATCGAATAAAATTTGAACCTCCGACGAAGTATGCGTTGCGGAAAATTGTCCGCTCCGAAGGATACCTCGATTGTATTGTTTCTTATTGAATACCTCAACTAGGCACCTTCAGCTATAACATAACTATTCATTAACTATGTGAGTTTAGTTATCATTAATCTTGCACAGGATGTATAAGGACACCCCTCGCATTAAAAACAATCAAAATAAAATGTCCGACACGACTCAGACATACTTAATTTTATAAACGTCCAGTCATATTAAGACTGTCTATATTTCACTACGTACCAATTTTAATTTAAATCAAAGAGGTCGTTTTTGAGAAATCAGTCATTTTCGAAAGTACCGTTGTGTACATTTTTTTAAATCCCATCTTATAATAAATATTTTTAACAGCTTAGTTATTCATTTTTAAATCGTTATAGCCGTTATAAAGATAATCGCGTTTTAAAAAATTGGTTATATGGGAGGAACCGTTAATTTTTTAACTATATCCCCGAATTCAAAAACCCCTCTGTAGGACCACCAACAACACAAATAGCTGAAATTTTAGTCAAATCGACCAAATAGTTTGAGCTCCAGTGTCAAAAACAGAATATGGACTCCAGACGTCTTTTTTTGGGCTCGGGGTACCTCAAAACATAAGAATTTGTAAAATCTTAACTTAGAATTTTTGAGCCACAACAACACTATACTGGAGAAGTAAAACATATATGTATTGCATTTGTCTTATATTTTTATACCCTATCCCATAGGGTTATATTAGTTTTGATACATAATTTGTAACATAGAGATATATGGATCGACTCAGAATCGCTAGCTGAATCGATTGAGCCATGTCTGTCTGTCCGTCCGTCCGTCTGTCTGTATTTCACCGATTTTAAAGCCTTACAATTTGAGCTCGGAAAATGAAATTTGGTATATAGGATCCGTGTCCGAGGCTACAGAGCAAGTGTACAAAATTTTAAAACCCACCAGCTACCAAGCCCACTTTTTAGAAAAACGTTCTTTTTGGTCAAACGGTTAAGAATTTTGAAAAAGTGACTGAATAACATATTCAGAACATCACAATATCTATATTTCGTCCATATAAAGTTGTTTGCCAAGCCCACTTTTTGTGGGCGGTTTATGTAAAAATCGATTTTCTGTAAAATTTTAAGGAAATTTGAAAAAAAACAATGGGATGTAAAAACATTGATAATGTTAATGTTCGTCTATAGGACATTTCAACACACGCCCACTTTTTTGGGGCGTTTTTTTGCTAAAAGCCATATGTATGTCGTACCCAATAGCATGTAAGCAGGTGGCAAGTGTTGTTTTTTGTCGAACCATTAAATATATGTATTGTGACAATGCCAGGACACTTTCTCGGGATGTTTAATTTGAGAATGGAATGGGATGGATATTCAACCATCCGCATAGCGGATTGTAGACTTCTCATATGTTTATTTATTATTTTAGTCTCCTGAATCTGTTCTATGTCGCAGCCAACATTTTCAAAAGAACTTAATAATAAATAATAAAATTTTCAAAAGAACAAAATAATTTAAGCCTATTAATATGCAACGTATTCTTTCCTTATTTTCATTAAATTGTGTAATCGCTATGTTTCAACATTCAAATTAACATCAGCGTTAGAAATTGTTCTGGTGCTTTCAATGTTTTTAATGTCTATTTATACAAAATACAGGGCATATAAATATTAAGTTGCTGACATCGACGTTGCTGTGATAAATTTGCATTGCAATTATTACAAATAAAAACAGTATTGCATACATTTGGACATAAACAAAACTCATTCAAAAGTAAAATTAATTATAATTTTAGGTGTTTTTAAATATATTTAAATGAAATGTTAGATATTCGTCTTGGCACTAGCACTTCTTGAAATTTCTTCAGTGAGATGCACACTTTTTTTTTTCAAATTTCTAACAACTTTAGACGTGTTCTGATGGTATTAAAATAAAAACGTTAATGTTGCTTTTAGTTTAGATAAAATGTCTATTCGCGTACTGATGTCCAAGCATACATTTTTATATACATAAATTTCGCAAAACCGTTCTCAGTTAACGAATAAATGTTTTTTTTTCATTTTGTTTGCTTTTTTTCATACCAAGCTTCATCTTAATATCTCACTAAATCTGAGTTCCGGAACGCTGCCAATGAAAACTGTCAACCGTTAACTGTTTACTTTCACAGTCCTTCAAACTTTGATGTTATTGATATGTGAAAATTCTCCTTCTTTATTGGAGATTTGACAATTTTAATTTTTTTCACACAAATGTACTCCAACGGAGTTAAAATCACAGTGATTTGTTTGCCCTTCTCATTGTGCACTAGGTCTGTTTAATGACTCTAAGCCGAACAGAAAATTACAGCTTTTGTGTCCCATGAAAAAAATATACTGTGCGAAAGTTTTCTGATTTCTGTTTCGTGAGCCCCGTGTTGCCAGAACTACGGATTTTCCCCTAGTCTAGGAAAAAAACAGCGCAATTTCGGATAGGAAATTTTTAGAGTAGAAACAGAAATTAATTTTATATTTTCCGTTCAAGTGGGAGCCTGAGTGGGAGAATCTTTTCCTTCACATATTTTTTATAAGGAAGAAATACATTGTAAATGCCAATGTCTAGTTGTCAGTTTTTGTGTTTTGAATGTTAAGAATTTAATAGCTTTGGGATTTGTCATATGTACACATAAAAATATAAGTCACTTCCAGGTGAAATATTAACATTATAAGGCTCTTTAAATGCTAGGGTATATTAAAAAACGGTATGTAAGTCACAAATTATGCCTTTTACGAAATAGGTAACATTTCATCATTTAAAATTTTACATACTTCAACATAGAAACATTTTACCTTTTCCCGGACTGTACTATTTTGTTCTGGCAGTTATTAGTTATTACTAAGTTGTGCCGTTCTGTCATGTCCTATTCTATGTTCATCTTTTTAAACAAAGCTATTGATACAAAGTTTTTATTAAGGTTATCTACATCAACATCAAGCAACTTTACGTAGAAATGGCGAAACATTATTTAAATTAGAATTTTTTTAAAAAGATAATTGATTATTGGAAAAACAAATGTGTTTTTTAAAACTATTACAATATATTTTGAAATAACTAGACACATCAATTCATAAAAGTAAAAAAGTGTACTGAATAGACACCCTCTTGTCTTGTATGTATACCCAATTGGATGATTTTAAAAGGCTGGATGGATATACTTCAAATCTTTGTACTCTTATAACGGGTGATTTTTTAAGAGGTTTAGAACTTTTTTAAAAAAAAAACACAAAAAATTCGAAAAAATGAATAAAATATTTATTTGAATCGATAGTTTGAACCTTGCAATTTAATATTTAAAGATAATTTCATGCAAATGTTGACCGCGGCTGCGTCTCAGGTAGCCCATCCGCTGAGTCCAATTTTGGCATACTCTTTCACACATATCGGCCGGTATCTCACGAATGAATGCATGGATGTTGGCTTCCAGTGCGTCAAATTCGAAAAAATGAATAAAATATTTATTTGAATCGATAGTTTGAACCTTGCAATTTAATATTTAAAGATAATTTCATGCAAATGTTGACCGCGGCTGCGTCTCAGGTAGCCCATCCGCTGAGTCCAATTTTGGCATACTCTTTCACACATATCGGCCGGTATCTCACGAATGAATGCATGGATGTTGGCTTCCAGTGCGTCAATCGAAGCGGGCTTGTCCCTATAGACATTAGCCTTGACATACCCCCACAAAAAATAATCTAATTGCCAATTGACCGGCCCGAAATGTGAAATTAACTGTTCACCAAACTCGCCTCGCAATTGCGCCATTGTTTCGCGTGCTGTGTGGCATGTGGCACCGTCTTGTTGAAACCACATTACATGCAAGTCAAGAACTTCCATTTCGGGCAAAAAAAAGTTTGTTATCATCGCTCGGTAGCGTTCACCATTGACAGTAACGCTGCGATTCGCATCATCTTTGAAGAAATATGGCCCAATAATGCCGCCGGCCCATAAACCGCACCAAACAGTGGCTTTTTCGGGATGCATTGGTAGCTGTTGCAATGCTTCTGGCTGATCTTCACTCCAAATGCGGCAATTTTGCTTATTTACGTACCCATTCAACCAAAAATGAGCCTCATCGCTGAACACAATTTTTCGATAAAAAAGCGGATCCTCGGCCAGCTTTCCAAGAGCCCATTCACCAAAAATTCGGCGTTGTGGTAGGTCGGCTGGCTTTAGTTCTTGCACCAGCTGTATCTTAAAAGGCTTTACGCCCAAATCCTTCCGCAAAATTTTCCACGTAGTGCTGTAACAAAGGCCTAACTGCTGGGAACGGCGCCGAATCGACATTTCGCGGTCTTCTGTCACACTAGCTGATACGGCCGCAATATTTTCTTCACTACGCACAGTACGTTAACGTGTTGGTGGTTTAATGTCCAACAAAGTAAATTTGGTGCGAAATTTGGTCACAATCTTCCGAATAGACTGCTCAGAAGGTCGAGAATGCCGATCATAAAATGGAAGCAGCGCGCGATGAACATTTCGAACCGAGCACGAATTTTGATAGTAAAATTCAATAATTTGCAAGCGTTGTTCATTTGTAAGACGATCCATGGTTAAATTGCAAACCAAACTGAAGCTGTTTGATAGTGACACAAGGTACTAAACACACGTCAGCTGTCAAAACCAGTGTTGCCAAAACCAAACCAGCTAAAAAATCACCCGTTATAAACAAAAAGCCTGCAAGATAAATGCGCATATCCTAAGCGCAAGCGTTGCTGACTTAGGCGAGGGTATTAAAATAATTTGAACTCGCAAAGTGGGCCACCGGGGTACTTTTCATAAATTGGTGCCTGTAAGCTGAATCAATTTACTGTACTGTTGATCAACAGTTCTATTGACTAGGTCTAAAGAAAAAGACCCAACCAATTTGTTCACCATTTAAATATAATAACATTACCAAAAGTTATACAATGAGTGTATCGTTAATAAAATGCAATGACTGTTAAGGTAAACCTCGTGTATGTGCTGTACAAAAAAGAGTTAATAATAAACCCTTACTTTATTAATGCAATAAACTAAATGACAAATACCACAATACGGTCTAGTGAACCCTGCTAATAAATTGCTTCCATTTAACAATTTCAGTCACGTTTTTTTTTTAATGTGTAAGTTGTGTGTTGATATTCTGTAAAATTGCATGTTTTGTAAATAATTGATTATTTAAATATTGCGTTCAGTTCCCATTTTATCTGGCTCATTCTACATTTAATCTTTACCAATTATCGGCTGCGTCATAAACGTTTGAACGCGGCTTTGACCTGTATGTCAAGCTCTTATTGATGACCTTCAGTACCCTCTTTGTTGATAAAACTTGAATTCTAAAGGCCGTTTAGTGACCTTCAATAATTTGAGATAGCTATATAATTCACACATTTTATACATTAGCTGGCCCTTAACCTAAACAAATCAAGTATCCAGACGCAGTCGCACTTTCTTGCATTTTTCATGTTCCATTAACACCTTATTCTTTGCCGCTAATTGGGCTTCTAATTGTAGGAACACTTCGAGTCGTTTAAAGGCTTAAGCAGAAAAACCTGAAGATTAAATGTCAGAAATCTTTATAAGACTGTCTTTATTTCTGTCACCAGCAGTTCGATTTAAACATTTGGACTATAAGTACAAACACAAGTGATATTTTTAGATTTAGTTTATTGTTAACATCACTTTCTTAAACCGTGCTATATCTATTCTAGATAGCATTCTCGTCTCCAACTGGTTTTATAAATTGTTTTGGTTGAAAATTAAAATCATGTTTTGGGTAAGCACTGATTCATGTAATTTGTAATTGAAGTGTGAGTAAAATTCGTCAAGGTTATCCGGTGCAGTTAATTAAAATAGATTAAAATGCAATGTATAATATTGCAAAGTTCTGTTCTGCGCATAAGTTGCAGCACGACATTATAAACAGAAAGTATACAGGGCTTCAAACATAGAAACAATGCCACATTAGCTTTTGAAATCTATCAAGTATTCCACTGTCCTGAAACCTCTTCCACTGACTCAGACTAAAATAAGTTCTACAAGCCAACGCTGCAAACAACTCAACTCAACTTTCAGCCGTTCGGAGTAAGCATAAAATAGGAGGACACGTCATCGTGTAAGAAAAAGCTAGGGTACTAACGAGCCTGTTGCGTCGAAAAATTGTATTTGTGAATTAGAAAAATTTAGAGTCTTAGTTGGTGTATTGAGAATATGGAAGAACCACGGAAATTGCATCAATAAAGACTCATATTTTTTTCTAAAAAATATCTACATGATCTTAACAACCATAATGCAATATAACTTTTCGTAATATGCTGCTAAATTACTTTTTTCCTCCTTAACTAATAGAAAACATGTTTTTCTAGTTGGTGACAAGATATCCAATTTTCTACCTAATGCTGCCGGCGCGGTCGTCCCCCGAAGTTCCATACTTGGTCCTCTATTGTTTTTGATGTACGTTAATGAGCTTCCATCTAAAATTAAGAATTGTTCTTTGCACTTGTATGCTGATGATGTACAGTCGTACAATTGTACTTCAGCTGATCTCTTGGGCTTATGATCATGGTGCCTTATGTGTCAACGAAGATTTGGAGAAATAGTATATTGGTCCAAGCAGAATGGCCTTATTTTAAACCCCAGTAAGTCTAAATGTCTGGTAATTTCAAGAAATAAACTAGATCTCTCTTACTTTCCTTCGATCGTGTTGAGCAATGCTCCCATCGGATATGTTGAAGCAGCAAAAAAAATCTGATTAGGGACAACCATATCAATGCACTCGTTGGTAAAGTATACAGTGTGTAAAGTATACAGACCAATCACTGTACTATTTCGATAGGATTAGATTAGCATCCTCGATCAGATCTTATTAATTAGTTCATCCTCGATACACAACGCTGTTCGTATGTGAAATTCCTTGCCACGAAATATAACAGAAATACAGAACACAACAAGCATTTAAAAAGCATTGAAACTACATTTTTCAGTATCAATAAGTTAAGTTTTCTGTCTTTTTTTTGATTGAAGATATATGATTTATATCATTGTTAACAGCTTTTTACTTGAAAGATTTTGTTAAATTTTTATATTTTTATATTTTTTTGCCCATTTTGTAATATTTAGCTTAAGACTAACTTATAAGATATTGTATCTATTGCACTCACAAATAAAAATAAATAAATAATAATCTGTAGGCATAAGAGTACTATATTCCCTCTTGTCAATAATCTTGAGTGCTATTACGAAAGCAAACTGAAAAATTCACAATTGGCCATGTCATCACACTTTGTAGATTCTTCAAAAAAACATACAGTACGGTACAAGTTGCTTAATTTGTTTATGGAAACGAAAGAACAATCCAAATGGCTCTTCATCTTAAGCTGTAAAAAGTAAGTTTGGTTGTTTGTTTTACGGGGTTGAGTAAACTCTAAGTTAGGTCTGATCAACACAACATTAGAGTTAACTGAGCAAAAAAATTTATGAAGACTTTTCATAAATGTAAAATCTACAACAATTAAAAATCAGATCTAACAAACGCATTATAGATTCGACTTAACGTGGTCTCGACTGCTTAAGGGTCTCATTGATCCTGTTTACTTTACTTCCAAATGTTCAGTCCAAGCCCCCGGCCATACCGCTTGATCCCTAAGCCAGAGGTTCGGTATTTCTTGTCGTCTCGAGTCTGATGATTGCGAATATTCTCTTGCCCGGATCATTACTCTTCATTCTCTCAATTTGGCCGAGCCAATGTAGTCAACATGGTTTTAGCTTTTGTATACTACATCCACATTTTGGTACAACTCATAATGTTCGCAGTTGTATCTTCTCCTCCATTTGCCTTTTATTAGAAGGTACCGGAAAAAATAGAAAGCTGAGCAAATATTTGCACTCGACATCGTAAAGTATCACCAGGAGAATTAGGGTCCGGCAGAGCAACCATTTGAACTTTCACTTTTCTTTCGAAAATCTTCGTGGTACCTATACCAAGATATTATTTGTGGGGCTACTGTGGACCCAGTGGTAGATGAACACCTTAACTATAAAAAGTTATTAATATCAACTAACATTTTGTGCAAGGTTTTGGGCGGACAGCACTTTATCTCTTTATAGCATTATCTTGTCTTGTCCTCGTTAACTGCAGGACCAACGCGTTTTGCCTGCTAATCAATTGACTTAAATTATCATACAACGGATCGATTTAAGCAACTCTGATGTCTATTCCGTCAACTAGCTGCATGGATTTGTTATATATCTTGACTTTTGTGTTTTCACCTGCCATACACACTATCTGTTCCACCAAGGGATTGAAGAAATCGCATGATAACACATCTCCTTGTCCGAATTCCCTACATGTTTGTTGAAGTTCAGATAAGCTGCTTGCAAAATTAATGATAGATTGAGCGTCGTTTAGTCATTTTCAATTTCGTCATCACTTTAGAGCTCGAGGCAATATATGCTATCATAGTCGACCTTAAGTAGGTGATAAGTGAAGGATCTAGACATAAAATTTTTTTTACGTTTTCCAGGTCGATCTGCCGGGGATGAAGTCACCAATCATACGTGATGATAATCGCAGAGAGGCTTAAGACGTTAATACAATAAGTTGAATATGCGACATTTTACAGGGATATGCCTCAGTAGTTGGAGTATATGGAGTCGATATTCCATTCTCCGGGCGTGCTTTCGACCATCTACACTTGGTTGATGGTTTGATGGTTTGATGGATGCAAACTTCCTAGTCAACACCTTCGTATTTTAAGAGTTCCACTCTTTGTTCTTTAGCTTTTTGATGACTCCTCTGACTTATTGTTTAATGGGTGAGAGCGTTAACTCTTCATTGCCCTATCTATTGGAAATGCTACCTAAAGACATCTACCCAACGAGCCAGTGACTAGGTTGCTATTGTTATATTGAAAGTTGGAATTGGTAGGCATCAGCTAGGGGAAAACATTTGGGGCTTATTTCCAAAAAGCGAGGAGAATCGCTTTTAATGGCGGCTTTGTATTTTGTAATGAAAGCGTTAGGTTTATAGGTGACGGATTGCTGGTCGATACAATAATTTGGCATATTGTATATAGACAAGAAATTTACCAAAAAGTAATAAGACAAACTGCTCCAACTATAAACAAATTTGTTAAATTTTTGAGGAAAGAAATGCAAATTGGAAATCAGTATTGATTGAAAAAAAAATACTGGGATTACCTGAAAATATAATTTTCTCTTGCATTAGCATTTAAAAAAAACGAATGTGAAACGGTCGGAATTGAGCTATCTCTTTAAATACAATCCGCCGTGAATTTGGGAATCAGCTTGAGTTTATTGCCTACTATTTACTCTGATCAATGTTATAAGCATACAAAAATCCAAAAATACCTATCACACCCTTAGAATATTTAATTAGTTTATAATGTTTTTTATGAATTTCAATAAATCCATGCATGCAATAGCTCTTGTTAACAATTAATTCTTTTACAATTCGTCGATAAAGTCATTTAAAAAAGGCGTAACAAAAGTAACGTGATAAAAAGACTCAATAAAACTGAGTCAAAAACTGCCGTATGACGGTACCATCGCATCGTGAGTGTATATCACTATTACAATCGATTCAAGGATAGTAAAAAAAACCTATTCCTGATTATACCCAGTTATGCAAGCTTGAATGGGTATTTTACACATTTATCTTCATTTTATAATTGTTGGTCAAAGTGTAGTTAAAATTAGCAGACTGTTAATAAAAATAATCGCCTACGTCAAGCAGCATCAAAAGCTGTGTGCCGACAAGCTAATTTTAGACGGATATACGTCTAAGCAATAGGCATGTAAACATGGTTATCATGTGATGATTGGTAAACGTTGTTGGCTCAGGTAGCGGTATTTTATCCATTTTGTAGCATATTCCGTTTCTGACTTATAATAGCAATAACTCACTTACATCTTTTCTGGGATAACAAATTGTAAAATCTAATCTGATTACATTAGTTTATGTAGGTGTAAACACGTGTCTATGTATGGTTATCATTTGTGTTTCCAAGCAACAAGTTAAAGGTCAATAAAAACAATAAAACATCCGATAACTAATGCCAATTGCATTCATATCTAAGAAAGTGTGATGTCAATAATGAGTCGAGATAAAACTAGATTCCATCGGTCCTACTGAGTTTGTCAAACTGAGTCAATTGTTTGCACGCACTGCTTAATAAAAATTTTATTTGACATTATTCATGGCTAAGCAAATACGATCTTATCAATTCAATAAAAATAAATACTGTACCTCCATGGAAACTGTAAGCTCTCAAGAAACAACATTCAACATTACAAAGATGAGATAAGCTGCGTCAATCAATCAATCGGAAATCATTTTCGTTTAAGAAATCGCAAATCCGCTATAATAATCAGAAACTATTATGCTTATCGGTTTTCGAAAAAGCTTTTGAAAAATAAATGTGTTCATTCCACAAAGGAAATTGAGATTTTTTAAGGTTGAAGTATCCTTGAGTTATTTTATGGAGGATAACTTGAGATTATGTTGTTTTTTTCTTTTTCAATTAAATATGTGGCATTCTAAATCTGTACTATAAAAATGTGTTTCACTGAAATTTTCATCTTTAGATAATATGATGAGGTCTTTTTCCGTACTTCATTAAATTCTTAAATTTCTTGGGGTGAGGGTTAATTCTCTTAGAGAGAGACACAAATTTACGAAAAACTGCGGGAAAGCGGTTGAGCCAACTACAGTAAAATTAAAATTAGTTACGCTTGCATTTTATAGAAAAAATGAAAAAAAAACTGTTTTATTTTTAATAGAAATTTAGGCAGCAAATTATTTCTTTTATTTAATTTTGCAAAGGCCAATATGTAAAACTGGGCCAATAAGCTTGAAACTTCTTTCGATTTTTTTTAAACTTTTAGCCGAAATCGTTTTTTAAACCCAATCACAAGTGGGTGTGGGTCAAAACATTAAATAAATTATATATTGACTATGAAGTTGTATAAATATATTTTTCATAAAATTTATCAAAATTCCTTACGGTTTGACGCAAAGATGTTATTATTGCTGTTGCAATTGGCGGATTTGGAAAATGTTTACATTTATAGTGAAGGATTGGAATGGAAGTGAATATATTATAAACAATTTCATCATCTTAGATCAATTTTTGTTTGTCTGGATTGGGTATAAAAATTTTTCTTAAGTATTCAAAAAGTGGACGTGCTTAAAAATGATCTATAGACTCCTTATTCATTAGAATTCAAAAAAAAAACACATCTCAACGGTTGTATAGTTATACAGTGTATTTATACAACCTTTATTCAGGGTCGCACAATTCCTTATTCATAACATATTTCCCCACCCATAATAGTAATACAGGGTGTGTGTCAAATAAATTACCAAAAAAACTCGGCAGATTTACCAAGGGATTATTTTTATGGTTGCGAAATTCATGCCGATAACATTGTTTGAACACTTTGATAATATTGTGTTGACTTATGTTGATTCAATAATATCTATATATATAAAAATGGATCTTGGTTTGTTCGGATGCTTAAAATTCGAAAACGACTGAACCAAATTGGATACTTCCTTCTGCGGATTTGTTCGTAATTGCTCCGCGAAGGTTTAGGAAAAAAGAAAAATTCTCAACAGGTGGCGCTGTAGGTGGTCATTCCATTTGATAATGGCAAAACAACGTTTGACGGGCCAGCTTGTCGTTTATAATGTTGAGTCTGTAGGTAAAGAAGAATTACCATTTGAACAAATTAAGCAGTGAAACACAACTGCTAAAATATAAAAATATCCTGGAAGATTTGTTTCAACTTTCAATTGAACCTTTGGTAACCCTGATGCTTAGCCGTCTGTGTATACAGAAATAAAAAAAATAAAATACCCGTATACAGGCAATATTCAACCATCAGACGCGTTTAGGATATGCAGCCTCTATTCAACGTTGCATAAGTTTTATCAATAAGGTTATTGCGTTTAGAGGCATTTTAAGGAGTGCACAACTTTAAAAACTTCCCCCCTTATTCATTAGATTTCAATAAAACACATTTCAATGCTTGTATAGTTATGCAGTGCATAAGTATTTATACAGCCTTTATTCAGGGTCGCACCATTTCTTATTCATAACATATTTCCCCACCCATAATAGTTTTTCAGGGTTTGTGTCAAATAAATAACCAAAAAGCTCGGCAGAGTTACCAAGGGATAATTTTTATGGTTGCGAAACTCATGGTGACAACTTTGTTTTCTACACTTTTATAACATTTTGGTGACTTATGTTGACTCAAAAACATCGTTTACAATGTTGAGTCTGTAGGTTAAGAAGAATAACCATTTGAACAAATTAAACAGTGAAACACAACTTCTAAAATACAAAAATACCCTCGATGACTTTTTCCAACTTACAATTGAATCTTTGGTAACCCTGATGCTCAGCCGTTTGTGTACACAGAAATAAAAAAAAAATATCCTTATACAGGCACTACTCAACCATCAGACGCGTTTAGGATATGAAGCCTCTATTCAACGTTGTATAAGTTTTATGAATACGGTTTTGCGTTTAGAGGCATTTTAAGGAGTGCATAACTTTATACACTCCTTATAATGAGTTTATGAATATGGCTGGTCGTATAATGAGTTTATGAGTAAGGCTCGAAATGAATATAACAGTATTGCCAAGCTATTTTCATCGAAACTTTTTTGAATTTCTTTGAAGTGTTGCTTAAAATGTAGACAATGACATTATCTGAATATATTGTTCACATATTTCACTAATTTTTGGCCAAAAATTTCTGAAAGTGTCTGGGTTTTAAAAATGTCTACACTTGTTCTGCTTTGTTCCTATCTCAAAACTTAATGCAGACAAATTGGGACATATAGATGGACGGACAGACGGATGGTCAGACAGACATGGCAAGATCGACTAAAATTGCGATTTTTATTCGATCCATATAAAAGGTGATTTTTTTTTAGAGGTATAGAACTTCGAATTGAAATAAAACACAAGAATATCGTTTTAATATCCATTTGCCTTTATTGGAAGGATAGTTTTATGCCATTAATGTTTAAATATGATTTCGGGCATGTGGCTGGTTCGAATAAAGCCAAGTCTAGACATCTTTTTCGAGCTTTTGGGGCCGTATGTCGGCAATAAAACCACGAATGTTCGCTTCAAAGTCCCCTAACGTTTCTGGTTTGTTGGCATAGACGAGCGACATCACATATCCCCAAAGAAAATAATCCAAAGGTCTCAAATCACACGATCTTGGTGGAAAATTGACAGGTCCATTCCGCGAAATTATGCGCTCATCGAATGTTTCTTTCAATAAATCGATTGTGACGTGCGCTGTGTGGTATGTAGCGCCGCCGTCTTGTTGGAACCACATCTCATCCACATTCTTCACTCCAAATGCGGAAATTTTGCTTGTTGACGTAGCAATTCAACCAAAAAATGAGCCTCATCACTTAACAAAATTTTGCGATGAAAATCAACATCGAAATCAATCTCATTTTCGGCCCATACACCAAAATCACGACCCATTCCGGCTCGTGATTTTGATCTCGCGGCTTTAATTCTTACACAAGCTGGATCTTGTAAGGTTGTAAGCCAAGATCTTTGCGCAAAATCTTCCATAAAGTTGATGGACAAAGCTCCAATTGCTGTGCACGGTGGCGAATCGATTTATTCGCTTTCACTATGCCCTACAGCGGCAATTCTTTCTTCGGTGCGCACTGTTCGACGTCTCTGCGGATGCGTATTATCACATAGAGCGAAAACGATCCATGGTTAACCGAATTAATTGCTCTGATGGACGATTATGTCGACCACAAAATGGGCGGAGCTTGCGGTAAACTTCGCGAACTGAACCATTATTTTCGAAATAAATTCGCACGATTTGCAAGCGTTGTTCATTTGTCAACCTGTTCATGATGAAATAATAATTTCATTTATGTTCAGTTTGGTTTGCAACTGAACATAAATGACATTAGAGTTGCCCGATTTGACCACCAAATGTCAGTTTTTTCTCTATTCGAAAAACCAACATCTAAAAAAACACCCTATTCTTGACGATATGCCTATGTTAATTATTTCTCTATGCCAAACTAAATACATCCCTAAATGATAAGGGATAAATGATGAGGGACGTAATATGTCGCATCCCCCCTCCTTTTTACCAACGGACGGAGATGAATGCTGTTGAACCTTTTCTACTAGCCTGCTGATTTGATATCAAAACATCGACAGGTCTCTCTATCTCCCGATTGACCATAGCATACATTATCAAGGCTAATGTTAACATTTTTCCAAAATCTAATCTTTTCTACTTTCCATCGTCTAACGTCTAGCAGATTTTCGGAAATGATCTGCAATCAGTTATACCTAATTGATATGAGAAAAGGCTAAGTGATAAGATGAACGATTTTATACGTAGGGTGACTCACAGCTTATGGCCCCCGAAATGAGATATCAACTTAAATTAAACTAAGCATTGTTAATTAATGCTTAGACAATAATATAACAGCTTCAAATAATTCTATTCGTAGATTATTTCATAATTAACCAAGTACCATATCGCTTGTTGCAGGAATATCTGATCTTGGCTTATAGATAGAGCCATCATAAGCTAGGATCAGAGATTCGTGCAATGGGTGATTGATATATAAGTGAATTTTTAGTAGAGGAATTGAATAAATGATGTATTTAAAAGATCGTCACTTTTCTTTGCTTTGCATACCTGTTCTTATCGGCGATTAGTCCATTTGCTACTTCCTATATATCCACGATCATCTGTACATAGGTTTCAGAAACTCCTCATCGTCTTAGGACAGTCCATATAATGTGTCATGGTTGTCCATCGACTGTCTTTTAGAAATCAACCAATACCATTGAAATCACGGTTCTGATCGTAAACGATAAGGGTTTTAGAATATGCCTATATAGTGTATATTTCTATACATGAACATACTAATTTGGTAATCACGAATCACAGTTCAATAATATTGGTGCTGCTGGCCCACATTTCAAATGAGGATTCCTTAAAACTACATAACTTTTCGAACATTCAAAACTAAAAATAACTTTAGATAATAATTTATTATTATTGTTCGAACGTGATCATCAGCTTATTTAGATCGCTTATTTAACAATATATTTGTAACTACTTTCTAGAAACTTACAGGAGTAATGAGTGGTTTAAGCTTATCTCTGATATACTAATAAGAATCTTTATTGATTGTTGTTACTGTTAAAAAATGTGACAAACATTCTTAATTTTATATGTACACACCTAGGTAACAAGATGCATGCAATTTTAAGTTTGTATCTCAGACGAAATTGAGTATAAGAGGTATAGAAACTATATCTTCCTTTTTCAGTCGACATACATATTAATTGTTTAGATGGATAAAAAATGAGGGCTCAGTGGCGCAATGGCTAGTGCGATGAACTGCCACGCAGAAGGTCTGGATTCGATTCCCAGCCGTAGCAACACCTAAATGATTTTTCACTGGTCCTCTTCTCGTGTTAATCTGACAAATCATCCTAAAATTATCAATTATCAAGAATAGCTTATCTCAACTTAGCTGTTCGGAGTCGGCGTAAAACAGGAGGTCCGGCTATCGTGCATGAAGTACACAGGCACTCATGAATGGTTGTGAGAAAGCTAGGCCCTGGGTACTAACGAGCCTGTTGCGCCAAAAATTTGTATTTTGGATGAAAAATGTCCAAGTCTGGTAATGATAATTAAGGGTCGATGAGAATATGTATCTGAAGCTTGTTGTTGAATAACAAGCTATCACCAAAATCAACAAAAGTATACACAAATGTAATTTTCTCAAATTACGTTGCTAAAAGGGTAAGTCATTAACTTACTGACTTTTACAGATTTAATCCGGTTTGGAAAAAATTCACGAGGGTACGTCATTTATATGTATATAGTTAGTCAAACGTAAATTTAAATTTAATAAGTAAAATAAATCAAAAAGTACTATTAATGTTATTCACCTTTATTGCGAAAGGAATTTGTTGATTTCTGTTTTTCTTTTTGTACGTTTTTGGTGTAATTGCCAATATATTAAATCGTTCAGTCTTCTTACGTGTAAGTAAAACTTGTTTGACTTCTTACATGTAAGTAAAACTTCAAATATCATTCCTTGAGTGGCACCTGTCTATATTCTCAATTGCGTGCTTTACTTGTTTTTGTTTTCTTTTTTTAATTATTGCCGTTCATCCTTCGTCGTTGGCCTCATTCTTGCCTTAGCAAATCAGTTAGTATTTTACATTAAACGAGGGGTCTCTTGTTTATGGGCGGTAGAAACCCAGTACATCAGAAGCGGTCATTCTAATATGCTTGCCACTGAGAGATTAAAGGATGTCTCTTACGATCTCAGTCATCAAATGTTTTCCACTATAACCTTTCTCTCGCTATGATTAGATAAATCTTACCAGTGGTATCAGCTTTCAAGAAAAGCTTTTCTCAACCTATTTTATCGGATTGGTCATAAAACTGGAGGTCCCGCCATCGTACAAGAAGAACACACAAAAAAATTCTGTGGCTTATAACACGGACCGTTGTTAGTGTTTACGTTTTTCATTCTTTGTATGCACATTACGGAAGTAATGTCAGCTTTATAGCAGCTAAGGGCCTCTGGTTGAAGATTCTAATACTGTAATGTTTACCTGGGTATACAAATACAAATTTTTGGTGCAACAGGCTCGTTAGTACCCAGGGCCTAGCTTTCTCACAACCATTCATGTGTGCGTGTGTACTTCTTGCACGATGGCGGGACCTCCTGTTTACCTGGGTATACCATCTTTATACAACACTTAAACAGGAAGTAATATTAACTTTTTCGAAAACCCGAGAATATTTTACGGGGCAAAGAATGCAGATTCATATAACTTTATTTATCTGCCCGGTGAGATGACGGCACATCATGTTATAAGATTTATTTTGAAATAGACTTTTAAAGAACTGGTCCCCTAATGATGATCAACTGGCTGTACCGCCTGTATGCATCTGCTAGGCGTTACGGTTGGTTAGGGTGCTTTATAGACTCTTAAGGTTGAACAAATCTCCTATCCTACAAATAGGAATGGAAAACACACTCATTAAACCAAAGGGAATCTATGCATATCCAAGGAGATAATCTAAAAATTAAAAATCTGGCCTAAAACCTAGCTTCTTCTTTTCCATTGGTTGTGCGAAGTTATATTTTTTAAGGCAAAGAATTAGGCCTCCATTTATAAGCGGTTACGTTGATAACATACGGCAAATTAGTTTTGCAGACTTTCGCAGACCTGCGCTTCTAAGCCACTAGGCCACTGCCAAATCTGCACCTGTTTCACTTTTTATCGTCTTTATTAGACTTTGATAGATCTTTAACCAATTTAAGCACAATTAGGGCACTCACAGTAGACCTTTATGGCTTCCAAGTGAAAGACTGAAGGTGTATTGCGGATAGCTGTGGCTTAGTGATTAGTGTGTAAGACAAATTAACGCAGGGCAGCAGGTTTAAATCTCAAAAGCAACAATACCTACGTTTTGTTCACTGCCTCATCACTTGCGAAATCCTTAAAAACATTCATGAAAACATTTCATGAAAAGCTTTTATATTAAACCGTTCGGAATCGGCTTAACACATGCGGTCCTATTCCTGTGGCAATATATAACTTCGCACATACAATTAATTGAGAAGCTAGATTTAAGGGTCTGTGTTTGACTTTTATGCCAGGTATTTAATTTGTTTATTGCCTGCAAAATATTTTCGGCTTGTAAAATATAAGAAGTTAATATTTGGAAAAAAAATGCACTTGGATTTGATTTAACACAATTTTTTAATAAAGTAATTTCAACGAATATCCTATAACTGTTTAACGAAAATTCGGAAAGTCTCAAATGGATACATGATCTAGAAACGAGCTAAAAAAAGTGTATGCTAGTAAAAGCAAAAGTCTTTAAGGAGAGTACTTAACCTTTTGATTGATACCGCAGAATAGTTTTATTTCAGATATGTCCGACCTTTATATTTATTTCGATGATGAAAAGAATAGAAAACATGTCAAAACATCTTTCATACTAACATGTTATTTTTCTCGACCCTTAGAAATATATTTTGAAATGGTTGGACAGGACAATTGTTTAATATAGTACTCATTTAAATCCTTTGATTGGCATTTATACATTCATTCACTTATGAGGCAAGTTGATCGGACCGGCAATGTCAAATTATTTCAAGAAGGGGCCATACAAACCTTGTCCGACCACATACTTTACACATTACTTTTTTAAATCTATCGATTAATATGTATTTTAATCTCTTACTCGATAAGGTACATAGGTTAAGTGACAGTCGCACTTCGTCTACAACTAATGGTGAATATGGAATATCTCAACAGATGTGTTCGCTTCAACATTCATATGATTGCAAGTTAATCCTAGTGGAGTTTTTTCAATCGGAAATAAATCTAATACGCCATTCAAGCAAACAAATATTAGTATATGGTTCAGTATGAAAATCGTAAAAGCCAAAGTTTTCAAAAAGTGAAAAACGCATCGGAGGTAAAGGGAAAGTAATGTCCGAATAGTCCGAATATGGTAAATTAAATTGTTAACTAGAGACTGTCCTCCATTGTTTCTGCTATTACTTTAAAATTGCATTTTGAAAAATATTTATAATGACTTAATTGGCAAACAATTTGACATCTTACAAATTTGAATGTTTTCGACTTCAAAATAACGTGACTAAAACACAACCATGCAGTACGACATGGCCGTAATTTAAATGCTTCCTCCTAACCAAATCAGATTTATGTTCTTAATGTTCCATCACCATTTCCCATCAAGGTTAAGTTGTCAAAATGTAGCCCAAAGAAAAAAAAAACAATATTACGTTTAACTCGGCAAAATGAAATTATTTTAAATTATTAAATCATAAGACAATCATTCAATTAACCTCGATGTCACCCACGACAGGGCTCCGCATCGCATAACGAAAGGTCACTGCAAAACGCCTCCCTACTGACCACCAATCATCATCGCCTGGTCGGACTTAATGGGAACTAACTAGGTAAACTATCCCCCATTTCACCAAATTGATATAGTTCACACAAATGCACGCAATCCAATTAGATACTAGCCAGAACAAACTATCGCGCGTATCTACAACCCCACACTAATATCAGCTAGGGAACCACTACACAAATGTAAATGTTTGATCCGCTTTTTATCAGAAATGTAAGCTCAATTTCAATAATAACATTCAAATCTACAATTATTCCGTAAGCAGAGCGAGCGCTCAACATTTACGAGCCCCCATCCCTCGACAACGACGACCACGACGAGAGGGCGATGACGATGACACATAATATGTTTGTTAGATACTGTATCTGGCTGTGAGTATACACATATCCTCCCCACTCCTGTGGCATGCTCACGATCGCATGGCATGCATGTAACGTAGATTGAAGTGTGTGGCAAGTGTGAGAACGCCAGTACAAATCTGTTGTTGTTATAAATGCGGCTGGAATCAGTCGCTCTTAGCTAGTTGCGATTTAGTCGCTCGCTGTGCATATAAATTTTAATTTTTGTTTATTTTATTTTTTTAAGTTCCTTAATTTAAGTTCTGTTTTTATTTTGTTTGTTGTTTTCCACGATCAGTGATATTTTTATTCCAAACATAAGGAAATAAAGGTCAGTCAGTGGGTCAGTTGTGAAAATCCATAAAAGTGATGAGAAAACAAAAATTCGTATCGTAAAATTCTTTGTTTTCATTGTTGTTTTGTTCGTTACCTCCTACTTCCTTTTTTGTTTTCATTTAAACAATATTTATCTGATTTATAAATCATTGAGTGAGTGTTAAATTTTATTAATTATTTGAAATGTTTCGAGAATCTGTTATCTAAAATGGCGTTTTAAAAAACTGGCTAAATTTTAATTTAAATAAAGTTAAAGGAATTTTTGTTTCTTGGTTATTTGTAGATGGCCAAGATGTTGGAAGATTCACCCAATGCCCATATTAACAAAAATATCCTGAAACGTTACATCGACCTCCCGTTGCAGGAGAACATCGTTCAAGCGACATACATCTGGATCGATGGCACTGGCGAAGATCTCCGGTGTAAGGACAGAACGTTGGACTTTATTCCAAATAGTCCTAAAGGTGAGTCAAATTTGAAAAAAAACATTATTAAATAAATGTACCTTCGGATTGATAAGTTGTAGACTTTAAATTGCATAAAACTTGTTATGAAATTAAAAAAATTGACACCTCGATTTTGTGCCTCTAATCGACAATTAAAAGCCATCGATCGTAAAATCGTAAAAAAGGTAACCTCGATGATATGATGGATCTTTGCGATTATTAGGTCGTAGTACTTAAAAGGCCTTGCGATGTTATGCAATCGTTTATTTTTTTAAGTATACCAGATCTGATTTTTGAATAAATTGAGTTTAAAGTCCTCATCAATACGAATTACAACACCCCATAAAAAATCGACGGAGATTACAACTATTACTTTTTTATTGATTCAAGATTGATAAGAACAAACAAGAATGAAGATTGTCATAATCCACCTCAAGCTATTTATTGCTTTATTGAATGCTTAAGAAGTAATCGATTAATAGGAGCTTATTCAAGCTATAACTTACGAATATAGTTATATGTTTATTATATAATTTATCTCAATTGACAAAATGTGAATTGGCGGTATAAAATTATTAATAATAAGTTCCGCGTTATTCATTTCAAATCTCCCCGATAAAGAAGTATAAGTATAAAACAAATGATGGAAATAAGTTTATTATTTAATATTGTCCAATAAGAATTTAACTAATATTATTATAAAGGTTTGTTCCAAACGTTGTGAAGATTTAAGAGGAATAACAATAATTTGAATTTTATTTTTAAAATTCAATTAAACCATCATGTTAAACATGATCGGCGTTTTAAAGATAACGTGGTATTTTACAAAATAATCGTTTACATAATAGGGCTTTTAGGTACATACATACAATTAATATTGATATAGTTTCCTTTTAAGATACAGATGCTTAGAACAGATTTTAAATGATACTGATCAATGGTTGATAAGATAATAAGATAAACGGGACAAAAAGTTCTCACGACTCTAATTAAGTACATCGTTAATTTGACATTAGATGCTGAATTTAATTGATTAAGTAGCGCACTTCAAACCCGATGACTAATAATTTCGTGAGCAAATTCGTACAAAATGCGTCATATGCTCGTATATGATATGTTTTGCATTTTAAAAACCAATTAAAATGTATTTATCTCAATTTATCTAAATTTTTTTTTTCAATGACAGCTAGTAAAAAAAATTCTCACGCAGTGCCATGATCATTTCTGTTGCCTTCAACTTGTTTGCAAGGAACCAATTTTTCGGGATATCATCGAATCACAAGCCAGGTCAAGAACCTCATATAAACAAAAATTATCATTTACACTGAAGATGATGATTCAAATCAATTCGTGAATGATCTCAATAGCCTAGAAGTTCAAGGAGCCATCAAAATGCGCACATATAAACACAACAATTTTGTGTCGTCATTGTAATTTTATTTGTTTCTTTTGATCGATTACACTCAAACGCAAACAGAGAACACTTTTTCCATTTTCACACTTTCAATTCAATTAAGTACACACACTCAAAAGCGAGTGTACACAGAAAATGAGTGCATTAAAACCCAAACAAAAGAGACATTTTCCTTTTTCTTTGTATTTATTGCACACCACATTGAATGCACGGAAATTTTTCGAAACGATGTAAAAATAAAAAGGAGGACCCAAAACGAAAACTGAATGTCAAGGTGGAATGATAAATTTCTAAATGTTCATTAAAATAATAATTATTTTAAGAAAAAAATTTTAAGAAAATAATTATTTATACACATACTGAGAGTAATCATGGAGAGGCATGTTTTTTGAAAGATTTTCAGAGTTTTCTGTACAGCTTGTTAAATATTGGTTTTAAATTATATACATTTTTTCCGGTTCTTTGTGATATAAATATAAATACAAAAATATTTATAATTTCCAAATGAACATTTATAATATTTATAATTTCCAAGTGAAACACATTACAGGTGTTTTTAAGAAATAATCTAAATTGCGAATGCTGCGGCTGACAGAAGTGCCTAATCAATAAACACATCAATATTTATTAAAATGTCTAAAAAACACAGTGTAACATATAAAATGACAAGGGACTCTAAATAGATAATAAAGTACATATAACCAATTGTCATTTTGCAATATGGTCCGATGTAGCATTGGATATGTCCTCATATAGGTCGTATGCCTTAAATATCAGAAATACAATTATTGCCATTTATATGGCAGAGTCCCATATGATACAATCAAGAGGTGACCTATGTATTTTAGTTGACCACCAACAAAATGATGAATGTCCTTTCATTATTTTAGGGCCCCAGTTTTTTTGACAAATGGAATGCTACCAAAAGATGGTTTGGTGTTTTTTTTAATATTTAAACTATGCACAACAACCCAATCTGAAAATGTTGGGTGTTATTTAGCGTATGCCTCCTTGGACGTTGTATCTAAACGAAATTGACCGTAATGAAGCAGGGATTGTGCTTCATCGTCAGTATTATTAATTTTTATATTATTATAAAAAAATCATAAACATTGTTTTGACATCAACTCGCCTATGATTCAATTTATAAAAAAAGCCGCATTGAGTAAAAGAGAATTTCGACTGATACTTTTCAATGACAGATATAACTGGACCCTGAGTCGCTTACAAACACCTTTCCATGAAATAAATTTATCATTTACTTCAACTAATTGTTGCTAGCTCAACGTCGTGGATATTATTTTAAAATATCACAAATTTAAAGCATTGAAATAAATACGTAAATAAGTACGATGATTAGTGCGATGAACTACCGCGCAGAAGGTCTGGGTTCGATTCCCAACCGTATCAACACCAAAATGATTTTTCACTGGCACTCCTCTCGTGATGATCTGGCAAATCAACTCGTAATATCAATCAAGAATAGGTTATCTCAACTAAGCCGCTCGAAGTCGGCATATCAGGAGATCCCGCCATCGCACAGTAGTACACACGCACACATGAATAGTTGTGAGAAAGCTAGGCCCTGGATACTAACGAGCCTTTTGTGCCAAAAAATTGTATTTTGTATACAGGAATATTAGTACCAAATCAGTTGGAAATTCAATTTTAACAAGAGTAATATTAGATCATTCTAAGGATAAAACACTGCAAATTCGAATATCATTTCATTCAAATCGACTGTCCAGTCGCATTTTGCACGACCACGCATTAAAATCCCATAAAAATAACATGAAATGTAATTGATAAGAATTGTGATTGATAAGTTATCACCACAATCTCTAAGATTTGTAAGATTTGTACACATGCACTCACTGGCTGATTAGCAGATTCTCTCGAATTCTCCCGAATTTGACACGTATAGTTAAAAGAAATTCCAAACCGGATCAGCAAGATTCTTTAACCATATTGACCTATATTTTATTTGTAAACAAACAGTAAAATGTAGGTAAATGGCGTCAAGAGAGTTATCGCTTAACTTATCTTTTAAATATAAGGCTTAATCTTGAAATACAATAACATTTAAACATGTTATTGTATTTCGTTTTTATTAATTTTATGTAAATTAAAAAATGGCCGTGTTCCGGACGTCAGATTAAGTAGATTATCTAAGCTCTGTTCCCATTCGGCAATCTACCATTTTGATCAATGAGAACAGAACTTCATCTAAGATATATTACTTAATCTGAAATCCGGAACATGACCAATGTTATGTATAATAAGCACTGTTACAATAATTGCCAATGTCACATTAAATTATTTGTTTATCGATATCGTCTGGCACCTTAGCTCTGTTATAAATATGAAATCGATGACTTTTCAAATAAAATAACGTGCTTACAATGTTTCTTTATCACATAAACCCAAATTCCAAAAGTCGGCAACGTTCAAATGTGATAATTTTCCGTTTTATTATCAATTTGTGAGTAATTATTAAATTCAATATTATGGTTTATTTATAGGCATATAGTAAAAATCCGGATATAGGTGGTCAGTCGATAGGCATCACTTTGTGCTAATATTAATCAATTTTTTTTCAATTTCCGATATTTGAGACGATGACGATAAGGAATTTTTGTTTTGGTTTATTAGCGAGATAAAGTATTTTTTTTTTTTGAAAATACTAAGTGAGTAGAAGATGTATGTATATGTTTTGTTTATTCAGACAATAAATGTAAACAATTTAATTGTAATTTCAGGCAATTTGCTTTTGTCGTTGAGCTTTAGATAATAATGATAGATAAGTGGGCATACTTTTTTTTTATAACATATTGATAATAGTTAAGTTAATTCGACGTTGTGAACAGTCGATAATTATGCAATCATGCTTCACAATAGGCTGGTGAGACTTGAATTTGTGAAAAACAATGTCAAGAATCTGTCACGTAATTCACTTACATATCAAATGGCTTATTTTTATATTAATATTCTCTGAAATGTATACATAGTATAAAATAAAGTTTAAAAACGTGTATGAATGCTCTAATCTTGAGAACTGGATTCCCTGAAAATGCTATAGCGTATTCATTCGAGGTCTAAGTGGCAGATATCAAATTTCTCGTCATTAAAATTGTACCCTGGCGAAGTCGGGACGGATTGCTAGTAATATATAATTAAGTAAATTCACAAATAACAAATCAATTCGTTGTATTGCTGTTACTACATAAATACAGCAGCGGCTCAACGTACTAGGTCACCAAACAAATTTGGACAAAACATGTTTTAAAAAGGTCTAAGTAGTTTTGATTTACTAACACAGAAGTGAAAGCTTTTGATATAATGAATGATTACATCAAAAGCCCTGGATGTTTTTTAAATAAGTAGAGGAATACCTCAAGATCCACAGGGTAACACAATGGACTAAATCTGGTCTAAGCATGATGGCGAACCTCTGGCCACTCTAACCTTACCTAACCAATGTTTAGTATTGTCTAAGTGTAAAATCGCTTTATATAATCGATTTTCACATTAAGGCAACGTTGCCTAAAAGTCGCCTAACTTAAGCGCGAACGAACCCTGCCTGGAGGTTGCCTAGAGGCATTTTTATTTTGACATTTGTGAGATTTCCATCTGGAAATTTATTTTGAGTTTTTGCGTGGTGATTTTCAATAAAGTAAAACTAATTTAATAAAAGTGGACTCAAGCTACATTTCACTTGTGAATGATTTAAGTGTAGTGAATATTATAAATTCATACATGCCAACAAGTATTTTTTTTTTGTAAATTCTGACTTGCCTAAGCAGTAATATACACATGGACCTAAAAGATATATTGTGCTTGCCGTCAGATGTTTTTTTGGTTAGTAGCGCTTCTACTTTCCTAATGTAGCTGATAATACTTTCAGCCGAAGATTTTCTCAGTTCTTCGGGACTTAAAAATTCCCTGAAGAAAGATTCCCTTCTCATACCGTAAAGGGCCGGGCATTCACATATGATATGCTCGGCTGTTTCGTCTTCTTCTAGACATAGTCTGCACTCCGGTGAGTCGACTAGATGCATTTTATTTAGGTGATATCGCAGACCGTAATGACCAGTTAGGTAGCCTACTAAGTTTTTGATATCGTGCCTGCGAATATTAAGTATCTTATTGGCATCTGCTTTGAAGGGCTGAATAGCTCTTTTGGCCTGTCTTAGGCCTGGGATGTTTTCCCAGTATGAAAAACATTTTTTTTGTTCCCAGTTTTTTTATAACCAGATTTATGGCTGATTTGGGGATTGCACAGAAGGGTTCAGGTCCAATGAAGGGGGTTTCCGAACCTTTTCTGGCTAGTTCATCAGCTTTTTCGTTACTTTCAATTCCCTTATGTCCGGGGACCCACCATAGTCTGGTTTTGTTCCTGGAGCTGAGTGTTTGGAGGGAATTGAAGCAGTGTAGTACTGATTTGGAGTCAATAATGTGTGAGCTAAGGGCTTTAATAGCTGTTTGACTGTCCGTGAATATATGGAAGTTGCACCTTTAATACCTGAGTTGTGTATTAGGTTTGCGCATTCTTTTATGGCATGGAGCTCAGCTTCGAATACACTAGGGTTTTTTCCCATAGGTATTGAGATGTTTCTATTTGATCCATGTATGCTAGCTCCTACCCCTGAGTCCATTTTAGAAACATCAACACAATATGGTAAAGGTAATCAATCTTTTGCGATCCGATCTTGAAGGAACAAATAGAGGTCAATAGAGATCAATAGAGGTCTCCGTAAAAATCACACCATTTCGGTAATAGTAATAATTATGCGTTACGTAATGTAATGCACGTGTAATTCTTAATGACTTAACCATTAAACATCAGCTGTCAAACAACAATGATGTATGACCGACGCGACGCGACGCAAACAAAATGGGGCTAAATTTAAAATCCACTATTTTAATGGGACTTTGAATCAGGCTCCTTAGTAACCGTGACCTAGATTTTTCTCAAAAACATTTATGTGTGCGTGTACGGCGGCGGGCTGACATCCTGTTTTAAGCTTTTAAATGAGTGGTTTTATGTTTTGACTAGCAGTTCTCTCATAATCTTTCGTGTTGTCAAGTCAACGTTTCTTTTCGTTTTTTCAAGCATTTACTTTTTATTTGCCAATATTTTATCAATATTATATTAATTCTTGATTATTATTACGAGATTATTTTCTTTAACGAGGACCAGAATTTACACTGATAAGATAATAATTGATATGCAGAGTAAATAATGTAAAGCGATCACGTTTGAATTCATTAACTTCAAAATAAAAAATAGATATTGGAACAACATTATATGAGTATATTATAGATTAAAAATCAAACTACATATCTTAGCTGAACTGCAGGTAGTATATTTCATTTACTGACTTAATCAATTGCAAAATTAATATCAATCAAAGGCATAGAGTAAAGCATAAAGAAAGATCAATATTTTTAACAATTACCGATTAAAATATCCTTTGAAAACACAAAGGTCCATCTCAGGCGTAAAATCAAATTTCAAACTTTTTATAGTATTGAGTGGTTAGTGCATAAGACTACTTAGAGCGGGTTCCCTGGTTCAAATCCCAAAAGTATAAACACCTAAGTGTTTTGCAATGCCGCACCTTTTGCTAAAATCTGACAACTATCCAGAAGTACAAAACTTTTATGAGAAGTTTCTCATAGGAATCTGCGTTAAACTGGAGGTCCAATTCCTTGTAAAAAAAATTGAAAAAAATGGTTAATGGTTACTGCAAGTGCACTCTAACAAAATAAACTATGTTTCCGAGATGATTGTCGAATGTCACAAAGAGTTAAGGTATCGTAAGGTTTAAGGTAGATACGTTGTCAAACTGATTTATTGTTAGTTAAAGTTTACCGATTATATACATACCTGTAATGTTTTATTAATGGGGAATTATAAAACATAACCTAGCCATGTGGGTTTTACTACCCAACAACTTTGTATTCGTATTTTACATCCAAACACGTGTGGAAAATATTAAACAAATGGGATAGTGCATCAAGGGCGTTCATTTTTATTTCCTCGATTTCAAAGTAGATATACCCACACATATAATGTAAATATGGTAATAAGCTTTCGAAATGATCTTCAAATCGATTTAAAATATGTGAACCGATGCATATAAACTGGAACGATAGATTACATATGACTGCAACAGAACATGCATGTGTATTGTGTATCTATTATGTTGCATTAGTGTTTCATATGCACCAAAACTGGAACAATGTTTGTTTTCGTTTTTTTGTTCCATATCTGAAATCTCAAGTCGCCTAATCATCATGTGTTTTATAAATAATTATTATTATGGACCAGAATAAATTATCTGAAAATTACCCCTTACAAAATATCTTAAAAAATATCTAAAAAATATTGCAAAAAATAGAAGTAAAATTCAATAAAGTAACAACTTTACAAAAAAAAGTGAAAAAAAAAATAAAATTACTCATGGAATTATTTTTTTAATCTTATATATTTCATCTAGTATAGAAGAGCTGTTGGAAAGTTGAAAAGGGTAATTCAAATTGTGAGGGACATTCTCTATGCTAATGTCCCGGTAACATTTCCTCAATCCCCAACTGAAAAACCACTAAGAGCCAGTTTTTCAGTACGAGATCATCCAAGCTTTAGGATGATAGTCGATTTAGCTCGGTAAACGCAGAGCTAATACAACTTTTATGAGTAAACTCTAAATTAAATGATCTGGCTTAACTCAGAGTTTACTTAACACCTAATCTGACCTTAGGGTGCTAAATTTTAAGTTTGTCGTTTCATGCATTTTTAAATAGCAGCAAATAAAATGGTACTTTGCATATGTTGTGAATGATCAATTTACAATGCAATCTGTCGGCTCTTCAACTGGACGTATGGCAATCAACTAAATCTCTCAATTCAGTTAGAACTAATATACTGTGCAACTCAATTATATAATCGATCAATCGATATAATTTAAAATATATAATTTGTTAACGGTAAACCTTATCCTTTGCAAATGGCGCATCGATTTAATGTTAAGTTTAATAGGCAGACAATTTGGTTTCAATAATTGAAATGAAAATTGCAAATTGAGTGAACTTGTTCTTAGAGTTACACATTTCATTACATAAATTCATTAAATATATAAATTCGCTTTTTTTTAACACAAATACGATTTTAATTTAATTTCAAGTAAAAGTGAAATACTGAATCTAGCCAATCGAATTTTCATATACCCGTTGACTTAGAATGAGTTGGCGACGTCCATAATCTGTGCAAGTACAGCTGAATTTATTTTCGCATACTTTTTCAAACGCTGTAACTACGCAGAACATGGAAACCGGAGTTTTTACACGTTGACGTTCATAAGCGTCAAGACTCAAGAATCATTTCTGCAAACTACATCATTTTCAGTTTCATTGTCCCTTTAAATATAAAATATAACAACAAACAACAAAAACATTTATAAAATATTATAATACTTACAACTTACATGTTTTATAAATATTATTATTTTGTCAAATCGCGTTTTTTTCTGCAGCCAAAATGAAATGGCAAATGAAACTGGGCCAAAGGTAGTTAGATACAAAATAAACATTAATGAACGCACATAATGGCAGTCCTTTTGATGTGCGGTTAATCTTGTGCCATACATTTGGTGCCACAAATATGATTATAATTATTAATTAATTTTACTATAATAACTGAAAACCTTATTTTGCATAGTGTTGACTTTTATTTCTAACCCAACAAACCATTCATTTTAAAATATTTATACACAGACACAGGTTTCTAAATAAATAAATACAGCTGATGTGAACAGTCCCAAGGTTGTTTATTGTAAGTAAGCTCAGCTGGACACACCTAATAACAGTATTTCCAATGTAAGGTGTCTTATTGCGGTTTTATAAAAAAAAACTTGTTAAAAAGCATTGAATCATCTCCATCTGTTTAGAAATCTATATGATATCCAGCAAATGCAATTCGATTACACTACACACATCACCATAGAGAAACTAGTTTGCATGAAATTGATATCAATTATCGAAAACAATTTGACAGATACAAGTTCATTCACAGAATAGTACCCGTGCGGTTTGAGCAAATATTGTTTTTTTTTTTTGTTGTTTGTTGACATGAAATATTATTACTTCTGGTGACGACCGACACACCGAGCACGAATCATTTTCGTAGCACGTGCATTGGGTAGTTAGAGCCTCTTGTCTTATTTATTCTAGTGCAATTTAGCCATGCACTTGAACGTTTCCCGTGAATTGTTGCATAAGTTGATTATACTAATTACTGTGTACACACGAATCATTAACATACAGTAGGGGCGAACTTGTCTTTCAAAACAATATCTTATTTCGCCCAGACATTGTATATAAGTACGATAAGTTCTTAAGCCTCCCGCAACTTGAACCGCAATTTATCAAGTTCAAAGCAATTTAACATTTCATGGCAGTTGGCAACGACGTATGAAAATTGTATTTATTTGCTCACCAGATTATCATATTCTTTAATAAAAAATATCATCGGATAGGGGCCTACTTCTAGTCATACTGAGTAATCTACGGTATCTATGCAACGACTAATTCAAAAAGTGCACTGCTGCATTCAAAACAATAAACGGGCAACGTTGCCAGGAAACACTTGATACATTAGAAGCAAGAGAATAGCAATTACGATTTGCATATTTTGAAGGTTAATTGGGATGCGCATTGTGCATGTTTAATAATAATTCGAGTCTGATAATAATGAGATTAAATTGAGTGATTAACGCAACACTTCGCATTAATGGTGTCATTGGCTTAACTTCTCACATGACGATGATATAATTTTAATGGATATTTTTGTATTACGGGGAACGATATGGCAATAGCTTTGACTAAACTATTACTGTCTGCTGTTATCGAATACTTACAATAGAACAAATACGGAAAGAGAAAGCATTCAGAATGTATCGCACTCTAGTATTGTTGCAATTGTGATAAGGAGAATGTAGTATATTTGCTTATAAATGAAAGCGCATTATCACAGAAAGTACACTCGGTTTTTTTTCAAATAATAAAGTACATTCATGCCAATCATGTGTACAGACTTGTTGTGGTGCGATATCACATTAAGGGGAATATTACATCACTGTTTGTTTTGAAAAACATACTTCAACAATTGCTGTCGTAAAGACTTCACTTCGTCCACCATGAGCATGGTAACACATGGTAACACGTATATATTTCCGTTCTTGGTGGGGGAAATGCTTTAATAGAGCATCTATTTACGATATAATAATAATTGCACAGTTTTAATTTTAGTTAAGATGTGGAACAGTACTGTCGACATTTACTTATTTTTATACTCATAATAAGAATTTATTACCAAGATATACTTAAAAATTCGCACACATATTGATTATGTATATATTGGTCGAGTTACACTTAATTTTCATCGGCTGCCTATAAGCTGAGATTAACATAATCAGCAAATTAATCAGCGGTTTGCTCTTACGTTCAAACCTCCAACGTATTATAATACTATTCGAACATATGCAAGTTGTGGGCCAAAAGTAATGTCGTAATAGGTCTCTTGCCGTACATTTTACTGATTTTTATTAATTTATTCTTTTTACCGTTCTCGTACACAATTTCCGTATGGAAATACATTTCTGCAGTAAAAATCAGTAAGAAGTAACAGTAATATTGTACGGCAACAGAAATAAAGAATGTAGCAGCATTTTTACTGTACTTTAGGTGAAAAAGCATCCTAATATGTTTCAAGTTCAGTAAATCATTCCTATTCATTTTTTTTAATTGGCTCTCTGTTATATTTTTGAAATGCAATAGACCCAACAACAAAATTTAGTTTTCGAGTTATAGTAACATTTGTAGAAAGAGTATTCGGAAATATTCACATTTGAAACGAAATACAAAGTAGCTAGTTGCTAATTGACAAATTGCATTTATTCATAGCTTCTTTTATAAAATTCAATAAATTTAGAACGGTTACTATTTATTCAGTAAAATATCATTTTCAGATTACAATATCTAGTAATAAAATGTTTTGATTCGTCGTTAGCATATTTATCTTTAAATGTTTTTCATATTGGATTGTAATTGAATTATTTAATGTTCATAGGTTTATATTAACTTTTGTGTGATCTTTGAATGTCACTTGATTAAATTGTCGATTGTCCAAAGAGAACAGAGCTTCCATCTAGAGACCTTACTAAATCGGAGTTTCAGAAACAGGTCTTTGCACATTTTTTTTAGACAATTTTTTTTTTTAAAGACAATTGATTGAATTGTTAATGGCATATTACAACATCGGAATCAGTAAGCAATTCCTAAAATATATGCGGCTGAGGATGTTGATGTGCACATCGGTGTGTCCATATGTTTCTGTCCTAATTGATTCCAACCCATTTTCTACTGAACACCAGTCTTATAAAAGTTTGAAAAAATTCTTTTAAAATAGCTTAAACGGATCATTCCTCGTACTGGTCTTGGCACACATTAGAAAACGAATCTAAATTCAAAAAAATGATTTTTTTGTTCCGTAATAGTATAAGCTAATATGCATTTACATTTTTCCTAAAATTTGCTTATCTGCAAATAAATGCAAATACTTCATTTACCTCATTTTCAAGCATATCATGACACCTGTCAATGCCCTGACGTATGTAAAAGTATAAATAAATCAGCAGCTCAGCTTTCAACTGTCAAATGTCAAAACTTAGTTTGTAAAATGTTTCGTCAGCCTAATAAAAATGTGTTTTCATTTTTAGAATAACAGATACTGCAAAGTAAACAACTATTTAAAATTACTCTAGAATTTTGTTATTTAATTAATCAATGAAATTGACTGAGATTTGGATTTTTGTCGCGTCAAAACAAAACAAATGCTTCCCCAAACCGATAAGAGACACACGAATTGTACGATACGCTCATAGTCATAACTAATAAGATAGGTCAGTTAAGGGTAGTTTAATAATTAATTCAACATGCCTGTATAATCGGCGCCAGATTGTCTGTTCCAACTCGATCAATTCAATGAGTCTATACTAGGCACGTTCCTTTTTTACTTGCTATATAGATACACGTGACTGGCGGCTGCTACTCATAAGTTTGAACACAAATAGATGGTAGAAGTTGAAAAGCATGCATTGGAACGCTTTCACAATTAACATTGCTTTACTTTAGGGGGTTTTCATATTTGACCAAAGTACTCTGTTAATACATAAAAAAGGAAGTGCTTACAAAATTGTTTGTTTGTTTGATATGAAAATAATTTTTGTCATTGAAATGTTACGTTTTCTTTTTTAAAGAAATTTCCAACTTTTGAATTATATGTAGATGGACCAAAAGAAGTGCTCCATCTCCATAACAGAAAAATTAAAGAAAGCTACAGTAGCACTTTATTCCTTCAAACAAACTTGAAATGGGGAATGAAACCTCGTATCACGCATTGGCTCTATATATCGGTTATAAGACCGATACTTCTTTATGGAGTAGTAGTATGGTGGACAGCACTAGAGATAGCTTTGAACAGCAAAAAAAGGTGCAAAGAACTGCGTTTCTTTGTATCGGTGGTGCACTCCGTAAAACACCCTCATCAGCACTAGACATTTTCGGCAAGCAAATGGCAGCTAACTCAACCATACCTCTAAAAGCCATCCATCCGATTACACTCTTACCAGGTCAAACTTTGATAAGAGCTTCGGGTCACAATCCCATGACACCTGTGCTAAACGACTCGATCGACTTTTATACCGATGGCTCCAAGACAAATGACGGAGTGGGTGTTGGTATCTTCTCCCACAGGCTAAATCTCAGCCTAGCTTTCCGTCTTCCTTTTAATTGCAGCGTTTTCCTGGCGGAACTCACGCTGATCAAAGAAGCCTTATCCTGGCTGAAAGGGAATGTAATATCTGCCAAGGATATTAGCATTTTCTCGGACAGCCAAGCGGCCATCAAATCCCTGAAATCAGTCTCAACAAATTCAAAGAAAACTCTAGATTGCCGATCATCTGTGCAGGTGCCTGGGCATATGGTCATTCCAAGGAACTGTAAGGCTGATGAACTCTCCAGAAATGGAACTAAACTACCAGTTGTACCCGACACGGGTGCACTAGGTTTTCCTATCGCTGCATGCAAAAGCTTACCAGCGCAATATGCTAAAAGCAAATCAAACCTTATGTGGAGTCTTGGAAAGACGTGTCAAATAACCTAACAAATTTGGACAAAGTAAGATTTGAGAAGATCAAGGGGATCAAAGGCACGCAGAACGGCAAGGCCTCCTCTCAAACGACTTCTGTAAGAGCTGCATGGACGAAGAGGAAGAAGAAACAATACTTCATCTCCTTTGTAACTGCCCGGCCCTATCAAACAAAAGGAAGCTACATCTTGTAGCTTACTATTTTGAAAATCTCAGTGATTAGGCAAAAACGGAAGTAAAAAGCCTCCTCCGCTTCATCAAAAGCTCAGAATGGTTTTCCCACATTTAGTAAGGAAAATTTATAAGATCCACGTGGTATCACAATGGACCAAAATGATCTAAGTGTGCTGGCGAACGCTGGCAGCCACTCTAACCTAACCTACTGCTCCAGCTTCACGTTATTCTCGGTCGAACTCTTCGCTTGTCATCTTGGGTTAATGCATTTGATTGCACAGCTTAGTAAGCTGACATATTTTCGAAGGAATGTGCAATGTTCAATAGTTGTGTCTATTGGGGCCTGCCGCGTTTTCTTATGTCCATCAATATAAATTTTGTTTGTATCTCAACACCTGTAGTCTTTTAGATGAGATAGATGATCCAGTGAGAGATTATGCGTCAGCGTAGAATAAGGAATGATGGGCGAATCCCCCTAATCACCACGCCAGTCGTCAGAGTAAAGCGTAGTATATATAATATAAAAATAGTATAGGGGACAAAATGCAACCTTGTGGAAATCCACTTTGTAACCTTTTGCAAACAACAGGTCAAAAATATACGCACTGCTCGATTATATTTCATCAGATGAGATTTCTTGTGAGTTCATTTATCATTGTTCTATTAATTGTGCACTTAAAATACTGCATATATTTTCTTCAATTGGGCCATATCCGCCATTTTAATCATTATGATACAAATTCCTCCGTAATGTCATTCGCATCATCAAAATGAGCACGAAAATTGATTTCTCTGATTATGTCAGCAAGTCAAAATACTCAAATCTTAAGACGGCAATATTTGTTTATTTTTGGTTCGTCACCTTTAAATATAATCGCCGGCAAGACGCTTCTTGTCGTCATCATAAAGTTCTACAACCAACATTTTATAGATAAAGTTTCATTCATCCACAGCGTGAAACGGCGCGCGGCGCAATAAAACAATGACTGCGGTCAACATTTCATTTGCTGATCACGTGTACCACCTACAAAACCATAATTTGATTGAAATTAGTTTTAGCACGCGCATTAATACAACTCAATTTAACGGTAATAATGCGCATAGTCGGTGATGCCATAATAAGACTAAGAATCAACCATAATACAGATACGTTGCCAATATAATTTTTGAAAAAAAAAATGATTTATTGCAATTGCTGGCGATCGCCAAAATTCTTTATCTTGGTGATAAGTTCCTGCTAAATTGTTGATTATTAAAATGTTAATGAATCTACTTTTGATAAGGAGATCTTTGCTCTTTATGTCTGATTTGGCATCACTAACATTGCAGGTTTTTTTTTTTCAAAAATTGGACTCTCTTGACGTTGACAATAACGTGCTTTTGCGTCATATGTGATACACAGGCTGGTATTGATAAATGGTATTAATACCACAATAAGCACGGAGGTACATATACAGTGTAACTTTAGTCTATTTTGACATTTGCGATATACTACAATACACATTTCATCAAATATATCGACATTTTTTTGTGACACACATTTGGCAAGGAACGCAGTAATTGTGTACCATTGTATCATGCAGTGTGTCTTCCGCATTAGCCCAGAATAATGGCAACGTGACCAAGTTTCTAGTTTCACGTATTTACCCTTTAGTTGGTTGATGTAGTAAGCAATCACCGGCACATCTTATTGAAAAGTAAATAGCTATAAATTTTAAGATGGTCAATGCACAACTCGTAACCAAGTAACAGGTATCGCGTTACTTAGAAAGATGTATTCACAGTTGGTATAGTCTGGCGGTTTAAGTGCTTTGACGTGAATAAATCAGTGAAAACGATGACAACTGAAGGGCACATGTAACTGACACGTTACACTGTCATCTGTTAAAATGTTAATTTCAGAAAATTATGTTATGGAGTATGTCTGCCCTCAAGATGCTGTGGCTACTGATTAGGAACAATATTCTTAAACAACAGCTGACATCCTAATGGCATTATTTCGAGCAACATCGCAGTAAAGGAAGTTCCCCGTCCTTATTAGATATTCAATCGATATGTAAGCAAGAACGTATTTCCAATAAAATCCACTACGTAATCGTTAAACCTGTTCTACTCTTATTACTCGTATTCATAACACGTACTGGATCATGAGTGCTTTTCCGCATTTAAAATGCCTGCAAGTAATTAGTTATAATTATACACGTTCGTGCCATAACTATGTGTTTACTAACACAATTGGCTTTGTTTTGTTTTATTTTACAGATTTACCAATATGGAACTACGATGGAAGTTCCACTTACCAAGCTATGGGTTCAAACTCAGATACCTATCTGTATCCTGTAGCCATTTATAAGGATCCATTCCGCCGAGGCAACAACATACTAGTCATGTGTGACACATACAAATATGACGGTACTCCCACGGATTCGAACAAGCGAAAGACTTGTCTTGAGGTAGTCAACAAGTGTTTGGACGAGGAGCCATGGTTTGGCATTGAACAAGAGTACACATTCCTTGACTTCGATAACCATCCATTGGGTTGGCCAAAGAATGGTTTCCCTGGACCCCAGGGACCCTACTATTGTGGTGTGGGTGCCAATAAAGTGTATGCTCGTGACGTTGTCGATGCTCACTACAGGGCTTGTTTATATGCTGGAATCAAGATATCTGGTACCAATGCTGAAGTTATGCCAGCTCAGGTAAGGCAAACCCAAAACAAAATTTTAGAAACTCTCCTATAAAATTCTATATTCCTTTAGTGGGAATACCAAGTTGGACCATGTGTAGGAATTTCCATTGGTGATGACCTATGGATGTCAAGATTCCTACTCCACAGAATCGCTGAAGAGTTTGGCGTAAGTTTGTTTATACAACTCCTTCTCAAGTGTTTCATTAATAGAAAATGTATTCTCTAGATCGTTGCCACTTTGGACCCCAAGCCAATGCCAGGTGACTGGAATGGTGCTGGTGCACACACAAATGTATCCACAAAGGCAATGCGTGAAGACGGTGGAATTAAGTAAGCACTTTCTTTGCTAAAGCTCACTTATACTTTACTACTGTCTATTTGTTTTAAGGGAAATCGAACGTGCAGTTCAAAAGCTCTCGAAATGCCATGATCGTCATATTCGTGCATACGATCCCAAACAGGGCAAGGACAACGAAAGACGTCTTACGGGTCACCATGAGACAAGTTCCATAAACGATTTCAGTGCCGGTGTTGCCAATCGTGGTTGCTCGATTCGTATTCCACGTGGAGTGAACGATGACGGTAAGGGCTACTTTGAAGACAGACGTCCTAGCTCTAATTGTGATCCGTACTCGGTTGTGGAGGCTATTTTAAGGACAATTAGTTTGAATGAATAAAGTCGGTATGAAAGACAACAGACGCATAAGAAGACATCACCCGTATGTGAAGTTCTCTCGTAAGGGAGTAGTATAAAACTCAGCATTAGAATTTATTAAATTGTTATTCTCATTATTAATATATTGTATTCACATTTATATACCTATGTTATCATATTTAACCATTTAAACTATGAACAAAAGAGACAATTGCTATTTACATTAAATTCATTAAACTCGCAATTAAAGTTATGTTATAAATGCAAAATGTCTGATTCTCTTTTTATTATTTCCAAGGTGTATGGCGTATACGTAACATTTCCATAGTGCCATTTCATTTGAGTGAAAATCATCTCCATTGAGACCCCAGATTTATGGGTCAAAAAGAGAATCCATTTTAAACTGGCATCTCCTTTGCCGAGTGCAGACCTTAATATCGGGGTTGTTAATAGGGGGTTGTTTCAGATATCGTGGTGTTCCACCAGTAAAAGCTGAGATCATTCCAATGACGCTTTTTGTGTGTTGCCACGTGTCGTTAATGGAATGAATGTCGTTGGAATGAACGTGTAGCCAGGTACATAGGTTGTATTTGTTGACAACAGCTTAATTGTATGGAACTGAACAAGACAGAATGTAATGAATCGTAGGCTTATACATAATTTTGGGACTACTTTTTGAAGATAATTTAAAATCTGCTACACCTGGAACTATACCTCCCGGAATTGGCTACCAGCGGGGGGTTATTCCCGACAGCACGTATCGAAAGTGTTACCACTACTTGAACCGCTTTTTTATTATATTTCTATTGCTTCCCAGATTTTTGTTCAAGCTGACTTCCGATTTTCCATTTTTCGCAAAATATTTGGCAGCAGTTTCCAGTCACAGTAGTTTATCATTTTATTTTCATTCCTCGGCAATCACAATTAACCTGCATGATTTTCTTGTGTATATTTGGCGGATTGTATCCGTCAGGAATCACCTATATAAACCTATCACGTTCAATGATAAGAGAACCGCTGTTAAAAAACAAATTCATCACCAAAAAAGATTAGCAATCATTTAAGGAATAAACCCAATGTATTCCAAGTATTAATGGACATCCACAGTTCTTAGGAAAATACATAGGAAACAGTGCCAACTCTGGGTAGATATCTTCTTACAAAACTTAAAACACAGGTGGATTAAAAGTAGAATATGGTACCTTCGCTGGCTTTTTATCAGAGCAGTTAGTTAAATATTTACATATCAATTAGTCTTTTTGATCACAGCAAAATATTCCAATCTGTTGTGTTGAAAACGCGGAAGCGGTTGGCCATAGCAGAATATTTGGAAGCCACTACTTTCAAGATATCGAAAACTTTTAAAGTTCTGTTTACTGTATTTATTTTTTATATTTATTAATAATTGTGGATGTGCTGCGCAAAAATACTCTGAAAAATATTTCATTCAATCAACGGGGAACTTGAGGGACAGCTCCAGTAAAGCGTTTGTAGTTTGGTATTACACGCAAATGTTTACCTACTTTAATAGATTTCAAAAATATTTTCATGTCATATTTATTTACTCGCAAAGAGATTTTGATGGTGACCTGCTGAGTTGAGTTCAAGATATCCCCTCTTCGTATCGTATCACTTCTTCTTTTCTTTCTTTTTGCCACCCGCACACAATGTCGCGATGACCTTTCATAAGATTTACCAAAATCTTCGCTTGCTTCTTGTTGACTGTTTTCGACCTTAAATTTTAAAATAAATTGTATTTTACTGCTAAAATGTTCATTAGCAAATCTAAAACTCACATTTCTATTAAATATTTGGCTTGAATTGTTGGACAAAAAATCGCATTCCGCTATTATACTGACGTTTGTGATAACTACTTTTTTCCTACGGATTTCTCTTCCTTATCAAAAGTTTGTTTAGGATTGGAGGAAAGTGAATGAGGAAACATTTTTCGCTGTTATATTATTCAAAATAAAAGAGTAGAGAAAATTGAAAAATTCCCGCAGAATATTTATTCCTGATTGGTTTGATTAAAATGTATAAGAATCAAATTAGAAGCGCGCGACCTGTCGATCTAGCCATGTTTTTCGGTCTTTCTGTCTGTATGTCACCGATTATTAGACCTTATAATTTGTGGTAGGACAATGAAATTTGTTGTTTGCTCTGTCCTCATGCCTTAGGTGATTTTTTGATTTGAATATAGAAAATGTAATTTAGTTAATGTGTAAAATAAGCTATTTTTTAAATTTAATAAATTTAATTTTTGGAATTTATTTTTTACAAAAATGTAATTATCTCATTTCTTTTTCTGAATTATTTTTGAAAATTCATTGAACTTGATCAAATTACGATGGATATCTTCATTTTCATGAACACAAATAGTACAACAAAATGTTATGTATAGAAAATTATAAATAATTGTTTTTTTTACACTAATCTCTTTGAAATCTATTCGATATTATATTATTACCAAAAGGTCTATAAAGGGATTTCTTAATTAAAAAAAAATAAATGATATGTTTAATCCATTTTTTTAAACCAATCGACACACCAAAAAACCAATTTTTTATACCCTATCCTATAGGTGTATATTAGTTTTGATACATAGTTTGTAACATAGAGAAATAATTTAGCTACATATACCTCAAAGTATATGGATCGACTCAGAATCGATAGCTGAGTCGATTTAGCCATGTCTGTCCGTCCGTCTGTCCGTCCGTCCGTCCATCCGTACGTCACCAGTTTTTGGGCCTTAAATTGTGAGCTAGAATAATGAAATTTGGTACACGTGCTTTTTGTTGCTCCCAGCAGAAGAAGTATAAACATTTTTGAAATCCGCCCACTGCAAGCCGCCTTTTTAGAAAAACGTAGTTTTTGGCCAAACCGTAACGAATTTTGAAAAAGTTTCTGAACAACATATTTAGACAATCTTAATATCTATATTTCGTCTATATAAAGTTTTTTGTCACGCCCACTTTTTGGGGCGTTTTTATAAAAAAAAAAGTTTTTTTGTACATTTTTAAAATATTTGAAAAAACTTTCGATGCAAGATCATTAGCTATGACAATATGAATATTTCTTCTATACATCATTTTAACCCACGCCCACTTTTTGGGGGCATAGTATATGCAATAGAAAACGTTGTTTTTTGGCGAACCAAACAAAATTTTGATAAAATGTCCGAGCAATATCCTGTGACAACGTCATTTTCTATATTTCATGCGCATAAAGCCCACAATTTGGGGATATCTACTAATGTGCCGGCGAACAATTTAACCGACACAATAAAAGATATTTGTGATTCAATAACTTAACTTTATTTTTGGGGACACGTCCACCTTCTTACAATATCTGAAGCCAAGAGAGGTCTTCTCTACAAAAATATGTCTTATATAATATACTACCAAATAATATACGTCCAACTTAAGGGAACTAAGGAAGTGTAATAGAATTAAAGGTGCACGCAGAATGCATGTGGATTTCCTTAAATGCTACAACTAATTTTAAGGATTGGATGGGATAGGGTAATAAACGATCCGCACAGTGGATTGTAGCCTTCTCATATGTTGTCACCCCTAAAGAAATGTCAAAAAATCAGCCCTATTGAAATATTCATCTGAGCGGAAAATACTCCGATAGGTATACTTCCGGAAAGGTGTTCGGAATATTTCGCCGACATTTTATAACGCATCCCCGCGAATTGCGTTGAAATGCGTTCAGGTGAATTTTTGCATTTTTTGACTGCAAAGTGCCATTCTTTTTCCCGTTTCCTCTGACACAAATTCTTCGCGAGATTTATTTACGAATTGTAGTGAAGTGTAGCCGTCGCGTCTGTGTAGTATTTTTTTTCGACGACACATACCTAAAATGGAATTTTAACCTCCGACGAAGTATGCGTTGCGGAAAATTGTCCGCTCCGACGGATACCTCGATAGGGCTGATAGGTGGGGGCACACACAGCCATAGACAATGGCCGTGTTCCGGATTTTAGATTTCAACTGCAAAATGAGGTGAGGCGATGTGGAACGCAAAATCTTAATGAATAGCAAGGTAAAAGTTAAACTATACCAAACCTTATATTGCAATTTCAGTTTTCCATATTTATAGATTTTTATTTACTTTTATCTATTCAGTCTTCTTTATCAAAAAAGTAAGAAATAACCTTAATAAACCAATAATATTGGGTAATGTTACTGAAATAAAAAGTATCTTCATGACAGGTCGACGTAAAATCAGCTCTTTCACTCATATCTGAATGTCCATGCGTAAATTTTCAACTTGTTTTGCCAGTCATTTCCTTCCAATGTCACGTGACTAAAATGGTCGATTGACCAATGAGAACAGTACATCGGCAAAGTTAACTTAGTGAAACTTAAAACCGGAACGCGTCCAATATAGTTACGTAATTTCGTCTGCAGAACATGTTTAACCACACTCACTTTTTGGGTATGTATGCATTTTTATATTTGCGGTAGTTGTGAATGTTGGCAATGTTGTATGCAAATCCCGGTTGTTTACGGGTTTGCTAAAGATAGATGTGGTTACCAGCACTGAACATCGTGCAAAAAAGGATGTTGAATAAATCTCTTAAGTACCGAGTAATAGGAAAAAAAAAACACACTTAAACTGTTCTAGTAAATTTATTACAATCAACTGTTGTTTTATGTAATTTTGTTTATTCCACATAATTGTATAATAATAATATTCGTCAGAAATGTCACACATTGCTTACACTTAAAATTGCATAGTTTAATAAGTTAGTTACAGTATGTCTTCGATTTCATTATCATGTGAAGACGCATTGTATATTATTACATATATTAATATTTTTTTCTTTACTTTTAAAAATTAAAATTGTATGGTCTATCACAATACATACATAGATCTAAAATACAAATAGTAAATATCATAAAAGTTCACATGTAAATTTTTATTTAGTTGTTTTTCTTTCTTTATTATATTTTATTTCTTTGTATTAAAATAAAAATTCATGTTTGTAGAAGTACCTCGAATAGAAGAAGAAAATTATATTTAAATTTAAAAACAAAATTTATGTATTTACTTATAAAAATGAATTATGTTTTTAAATGATTTTTATATAGAATAGATTTATTTGATGTCGGTTCTATCACACAAATTTGTTTATATATTTAGAAATAAACATTTTTATACGGTGGTTATGCTAGGTTTTTTTAAATAGTATTCTATTATACGTTTTTTGTTAAAATTATAACACAAATAAAATACTTAGCACAACTTTTCTATTAGCATAATAAAATAGGAATAATATTTAAATACTGCTATGAATACGAGCCTTGGTTACAATGATGATTTAATTTTTTTTATATTATTAACGTATAAGGAGAATAAGGAGCATGGCATACCCAAAATTTAGCCCGTGGAAATGGTATTAGAACTAATGGCAGTTTCCATTGGTAAAAATTTAATCTTTTTGCTGACCTACATCTGTAAAAAGTCCGATTGTGACACTTATTGTATTGGGCAAAAAATTGATTTATTTTTATCTCAGATCAATTTTGCAAATCTGGATTTTTCGGGAGATTTACCCCTTCTTGCACTAACACTAATTAAATTATAGATGTCAGTTTGACTTAGAGTGATTTTGGTTTTGATTTATTATTATTTCGGTTGTGAAAAACTATTATTAATCATTAAAACTGTAGCAGTACAATGTGAAATATAAATTAAATAAAAAACAACCAACCTGTGTGATTTGAAACTTGACAGCTACACCGACAGTAACTTCACAGACAAAGATAAAATCAATCTGAAATCGTGTTCCATTCGCACCAAAAAAATCAAATTTTAGATCAAAATCCAGATTTACTAATGGAAAACGCCATAAGAAAAGGATCTTATTATTATTTTGAGTTGGTATCAATACTCGGCATTTATTAGAACAAACTTGGCAGTTTGTTTGGTAACACTTTTAAGAAGTATATTATGTTATGCCGAATAGAAATTTTATATTTTAGGTACAATTTTGTCTATTTGTGAAGTTTGTGTAGGAGATTATGTAGCATTTAGTCATCAAATCCTCTTGAATTAAATGACTAATAGATGAAATTACTTAATAAAAATGAAGCTTATTGCGTCTGATCGTATATCAATTTAAGTGCATAAATCTATATTTTAGCATCTATCTAATTGCAATAGAGTACTTCGGGACTACATATTCACACCTATATAGTCCCGAACTACTCTATTAAAATAAAACAACCATGAGTGAATGTGTAAGGCAACATTGACAAAGTATGATACTTATAATTCGGCTTTCATCTTGCAAAATGAGAGGAAAAACCATTCTTTCCTCATACAAATGTTGTCATTGTGTCAAGTTTGGCTGACGATTTAACTTTTAAGAGAGAAAAGGTCTGTTCGGGTACTCATGTAGAAGAGTAATTTAGAATAAACGTGGATGTGAAACTTCATAAATCCATACGCTAGTGAGAAAATGGAAGATGAACGAAGAAAAAATTAGTTTCGCTCATTTTTTTTCTCAATTTTCTTTACGCAGAATTTCGGCTGGTGAGAAATTGAAAACTGTCAAAGGATGATAGCCAAGGAGTTTGACAAAAACCAACAAAATAATTCATCCTTTTATTTCAAATATACACGGAAATGTTTATGTTTTGCAGATTCATTGTACTATTTGAGTTCCTAAAAATAATCTTCGAAGGTTTTCTATGTTTACGTTTGTCGTCTAATTCAACACACTTCGATATTTGACGTTTTTCATTTTTCTTTTGCGTTAATTGAGAGAATTGTCTCTTGATATTTTTCTTTACACAAAAGTACCCTCACATAGATTCGTAAAACACTCTATACCTACGCCTGTGATTGGTTTTGATATTTTGGTGTAAATGAGTGAATAATTTGCATGATCTAATGTCATACTCATCCCAAGAACTACAATATATACTCCACTTAAAAATGAGCAATCACCAATTTGGAATGATACTGAATTACTAAAGTTATAAGAATTTCCATTAACGCGATAAACTGTGTGTGCAATTGCTTCTCACCTATGGTATGTCATATGAAGTTATTCTTAAAATCAAAGCTATTAAACAGATAATTGAATATTTTATTTTTAAGCTTTTATTTATTAAAATGCTTTTTCTGACTTGGAAGTTTTTTTTAACCAAAAATTTGTCCACTTTAAAAAAAAATGTATCTTAAAATAAACGCGGTTTAAATCATCATTGTAAACTAGATCGTTGTTAGTCTGTTATGGAATGGTTATAATGCCTAATATTTTGCTAATAAAATATTTTTGTTTTTCATCTATACATCTTTAATGAAGAACAAGATATGTTAATTGTGACGTTAGTCTAGTAGCCAACATTTAAAAATTACAACGACCATTGGGGTCGAACAAGTTCCAATTATTTGCGCGATTGTTTCATATTTTGATTCACCATGATAAAAATATTTAGCTCATCGAACTCAAATAGTCAAGAACTGAGTATAACGATATTATTTTTTAACGTTAGTGTAATTGATTTAAAATTATTACACAATTGAAAGAATGTATCATTTCGTAAACGAGAAAAATCTAGAGATCAAATGATTTTTCCGTCCTTGAGAGTTACACATCTCTGAACAAAAAGCGGTAAAACTCCTAGTAAACGTTAAAAATATGGGAGCAGTTAAATATTAATGCCGTACACACCATAATAAAGTTAATAAAATATTATATATATTATATGTAAGAAATTGGGTTGAATTAATAGGTTGAAAGAGAAATAAACCATGTTAATGTATTTGTATTATGTTCCCGTATTTTTGCAGTAAACATTTGTAAATTCTCAAATTTCTTGGAGTATGGGTATATGCTCTTAAAGAGAGACAACTTTATTAAAAAACTACAGGAACACAGTTTAGTAAAACACAGTAAACCCGTTCAGTTCGTTTGTCTTTTAAGAAATAACTGACATCAGATATATATCAAAACAAATGGATAGTTTTGAATGCCAAATGACAGTTTACTGATTCTTACCAACAGACATTTCTGCAGTCAATTTTGTTTACTAATATTTGTGTGATGAACGTTTTTTCTTCTCTCTCATAAGCATTTTCTTTACCAATTTTTGAGTACAGTAATGGCAATAAGACAAATCAGTAAGAATCAGTCAAAATACTATTTTTACGAGAACACACCAAAATAACCGATTGAAACACGTGTACGCCTTTTTGACGCTTATAAATAATTGATAATCGATCCGTAGATTCTGAAAAAAAACGCATTCACAATAAACCAAACGATGTTGCTACGTTTATGAAATTTGTTTGCTAAATCATAAGATAAAAGCATTTTTAGTAATTTCGGTTTTTTCTGAAACAATTATTTGGTTCTCTTCAAACCTTGAAAAATTGTTGATCTTAGTCCAAAAAGTATGTTAGTGCATTTTTCTATTTTAGATTAAGTAGAATGATATTGAATCCGTCTTCTTATTTGGATTGCGCTCGAAAACAGGCTTTCAACAATATGTCACCACAGTTTTTTTGCTTGAATGGGCCGTATACAAATCTATATTTCACTAAAATTCTATCAATGAACATACTGGTGAAGGTCCATATATTATCGAATAGATTTTCAAGCGAGTACAATATTATTTTTATTCATCCGAAGTATATTCGAAGCTGGATGAAAAATAATGTTTGAAACGCTCTAATTTACCGTCGCTTATTAGCCTTTTATTCTTCTATTATATTTAAAAGCTCCTAATTGGTATACAGCTTTGAGAAATCCTGATAGTGTAACTGCCACTACTATTAATACAGTAGAATTGTATTTTAAAGTTGTATTGAGTTAACCAATTTGAATTGCAGATAATCGAATCCTCCCCTTTCTTTTTAGGACACTAAATAGACATTACCGAAACAAGGAAACAAACATGTAGCCTCTTTATGGTTTAAGATTGCGATCAGAAAGGCGGACATTGGCTCTACATCATAAAGCCATCCAACCTTTACCAACCTTTACATTAAGCATAAATGATTTATTTTTTTAAGTCGTACACGTACTCATGTATGTGAAACATTCCATATGCGTTTGTTTTCGGCTAAGGTACGTATCTCTATATTTCAGCATACGTCCGACGAAAGGCTTGAAGGTAAACTGATTTGCATTTAATGCGTAGGGAGTATGGCTTAATTGTTGAATGGGCGGATTGTTGGCTATTTATTTTAAGCATTGGTTCTTAAAGTAACGATAAATCAATGCAAGTCAAGAGATATTTCGACGATGTTCAATCGAAACTGAGGTGTTCCCTATTCCAATGTCTCCTATATATATTTTTTTCATTTGAACGTTATTTACGAGATTGAATGTTGTTTTAGGAGGGAAGGACAAGAAATGTCGTATAAACTTTTTATATATGTGGCCATATCAGAAGGGGTGAAATAATTCGTATATTGATATAGGGTACCTAGAAATTAGGTCATTGCTACATACATACCGAATATGGGAAGCTTTTTGATTTCTTCGAAGTAAGTGCCAATCAGGAGATCGATTGAAAAACAAACAGGAACAGACAGGTGGGTTGCAGACATGAAATAGTCTAAAACATTTGAATTGAACGTTTCGAGAAATATTTTTTAATCCATAGAAAAGTTTCACATCACCATGATAAAGTGCTTGGTTCAACTTTTTGGTAAGATGAGTCATCAAATCACCATTGGATATGCTGCTGCCAAACAAAAACCATATTGCCGATCATTGTGAACTTTTCGTGTTTCGAGATATTTTAGAACCTGGAGGTTTATCAACGTTTCCATGAACTTGGGAAGAGGGGAAGTAAGTACAATTTGTCAGTAAAGAATTGACAAATGTAGTTTTTCATCTGCACGGAAAGAGTCCCGACGAATAGAGCAGATAGAAAACCTTAAGATAATTAATAAACTATTTTAACTCGAATCCGAATAGCGATAATAATGGTGCAAAATTTACATATAACTTCAAAAGCGTTTACAGACCCTTCTGACTTCTTGTTTGTACATTTTAAAATGTTCGTTAACATATTTTTGACATTCGAATCGATTTTCAAAATATTTAGCTATATAGCATACCGTCCTTTGATAACCCGTATTTTTTTTAATTATATAAGCTTAAAACAAAAAAACTAAAAACATCGCGGTAAGTACAAAACATGCAAATACATTACAGTTAAAAGGACAGAATCGCCAAAACAGATAAGTATAATAATTCGGAAGGAAGTTGATCCTATTAATTTAATTTTGTGCGGAAGCATTATTGTGCTTTGTTTTTTTTTATTATTATTTTATATCCTTTTCTATATTTAACTATTAAGTGTAATATTAATCCTAATTTCACAGGAATATTTGTCTTAACGTCAACTGTCCAAGTTATATAGTATTTTTTTTTTCTTTTTTGTAACTGCCATATTTATTTTAAAAAATAATAAATTTAAATTAAAAAACAATTAAAAGTTAAATAAAAATACTAAATAATTTTTTTTATAAATAAATACTAACTTACTGCTGGGCAGTGAATACAAATCAAACACATAAAAATATTGCACGTAATGTAAATTAATATTACAATAAAAAATTATAAAATTAAATGGTTTATACGTCAAAAGCTGCTAGTCTGTTATAGTAAATGGTGTGACGAGTACGAGTAAATATAGGCTATTTAAAAAAAAATCATGGATTTGGGCTTCTCGTATGAAAAATTAGGAAGTTTTAAGGAAAGAGAGCATTCGAGAATATTAACGAATAGTGGATAGTTGTTTTCCTTGTCATAGGCATTAACTTTACTTATATTTAGCAACACCCAACAAATTATGTCATGATGGTGATGAATAAGTGAATTCAGTAAGCTTGGATTTTCTGTACATACTGGGTTTTACATTTTTAAATGTTGCTGCTGCTGTTTTCGAGCCATCGCATCGGCTAAATGAATCTACAATGCAAAGAGGAATCACGTTTATGGTTCTTATTCAATCTCTTCATTAAATTATATGGTAACATGTTTTTAATTTGTTTAAAATTATACAGGATGCAGCAACATTACTTTTTTTTTATAATCCACGCCATTCAGGCTTTAGTGGGGATGTCTCATTCGACAAAAGTGATTGCAATGATTTGTTCCCTTCCTCGGTCAGTCGCAATCGGGTGTGGGAGTGTGCGTTTGCCGTGGAGGCTTTCTTTCGAACGGATTTTCTGTGATCATGATACCACGGACGGAAAATCAACATGGGTCTTAATAATCTGCAAATGCTGAAAATATTTCGATAACCCTGTCTATTCAATAAAAAATATTACTAACTGTATAAAACAGTTCAAAATATCTGTTTATAATTTTTATTGTTTTTATCAAAAATGTTATAGATAACCCCCGTATTAATAAAAAATCACTAACTGCTCCTTAACACATGAGTTATGTAGCTAACGGATAGTGAGCTTATCCGTTTGCTATCTTTTGTTATTAATAAATATATTTAATATCAATGCTTGTTATCCGCTCACTCTCATAAAAATTCCGACAGAGCATGGCAGCACTTTACTAAAAAGTACTTAAAATAATACGATCCAGGTATACGTATGATAAAATAAAATAATAAAAAGTATGATAATGTGAGTAATATATTTGTATGTGTAAAGTCAATGAAATCGAGAAAAATATTTTTGAATTAAAAAGCGAAACGTCATCTCACAAATATTAAAAGTTATCCGCTCCTTATACACGAAATTCGAGGAGTAAGTTATCCGTTGTACAAATGTTTTTTGATAAGAATTACAAGTTAACCGATGTGTAAGTGCTAACTCACCGTTGTTCGTTGTTTATTAATAGGGGGAAACAATTTTAAACGCTGTTTAATGTTTTATCTTCTAAGCGCTTCAATTAAAAAGTGAAGGAACGACAATGTTTCCATTGCAAAACGCTGCTCTTGAATTGTTATAGATAGAGGTTTGTTCCATTCTTTGCTTGTTATTTAAAAAAAAAAAACAGTTCTGATATTGCGGGTATTTTCTGAAACTATATTAATTTCTGATCAAAAGACACACTGAAAGCGATTTTCACGGTAAAATTCAATTTAACATATTCTTGCGTAGATGTATACCTTTTTTTGATAACTAAGCCAGGTTTAGTCCGTCAAAAAAAAACACCCTGAAAGCGATGCCAATGCGAGTGCAAATGAAGTTAAAGAAGATGACGACACGACGAACTTTGTTATTTTTTGACAATAATTAAAAAGTATGTCTGGCGAATAAAGAATGAATTTGACAGAATATTCTTTTGTCCTTTTTCGGTTGGAATACATATAACGGATGAATTACCACATCAACCAAAAGAACGCCTTCTGCATCATTAGTAATGTCTCTCATTGCAAAAAACAAAAACATAACGCTTAAAGTATTTATTAATTTGTTGCTTGCCATAAGCAAAGAGCGTAGAAAAATTCTGCGCCGCCCTGTAGTACACCCAACCAATTACTATAATGATGATGTTGTGAAACACCACAATATTATCAACAGATGATTAATAAAAGATCAACTCCGTAAAAATTTTCCAAAAAAAGACGATTAACTTAAATGATAAAACATATCTCCGATTAAGTCCTCACCATTTACTATCAATAATTAAATTTTTTTTTTTTAATTTTAAATTTCTAAGTTCGAATTAATATCATCTAATTATTTGAATATCTTAATTTGTAACGCTGCTAGTTGAGGTCCTACTATTTAATTAACTTTATCCTTACTGTAATTTGGTTATTCTTGTTGCATGTTGCATAATAAAGTCGTTTAATTCTGTCCTAAATGTCTATTACGGAACGAAATACAAAGCGCGCTGCAAATACTGCACAACAAAAATCAAATGCTATAAATAATTGTTTTTAGCCTATCGTGCTATGAGTAGAATAATATATATATACCTACATATATATATTTATATATATATATATATATTTTTTTTTCTTGTTTTAACTTTGAACAATGTTCAACGATTTGCCACATTTTCCCTAAGTCTGAAATTTCTTATTCGATACATGTATATATAATTTGTGTTTAATTTATAAAATACTTTATAAAATCTACATTATATTTCAATAGCTGTCTTCACAATTGCCCCTCCTTCAGGAGTTTGGTTATTTACTTTTCTTTTTCTGTTCAATGTCGTAAATTATTTAAAACACAACAACAAAAACCAACAAAACAAATAATAGAAACAAAAATACTTGTAGTACTTAAACGAATGCATATTTAAATTAAAATTAAATAAATACAAAATTGAATTACTTTATATATTACGATGTAAATTCCGTACTTCCCCTTCGCATGTTTAGTTCGCTAAAGTCAATGTCAGTTGATTCGATTGATTGAATCGAAGAGCTTCTCAGTTTGGCCGCTGGGAATTTTCCTCTACTTTTGATTGCCGCCAGCTGAAATTTTTAATTTAAAAATATATTGATATGGATATGTTTAAAAAAATTCAAAAATTAAAAATACAGAGAGCACACAAACGTAAAAGAATAAAAAAAAAACATGCATATGGTGTTCACAGCTCTGTATAGCAGAGAAATGCGTCTAAAAATGAATGCAGTTAGTAATAATGCACAGTATAGTATGTTGAAATGCTGAAATGTTTATTCCATGTATCTAAAGATGTAGAAAATGAGTACGATATTTTTTTCTAAGCAACACACAAAAAATGAAACACTTAATTTTGATCACATAAATGTTTTAAAAAAAAAAATCTACAAACCGTGCAAAACAATAATTACCTTCTTAGCAATGATAATATTTGGGGTAAAAAAAAAATAGGTTCAGTGTACAATAAGGTGTATGTGCATAAGTTTAATGTAAAAAAAGCAATGACGCCTTATAGAACAAAAATATTTTAAAAGCAATGTTCTCTCATCTAATCCTTTATTAAAAAAGTAAACTCGCATGTGTATTACTGCAAAAGCCATTAAATAACCGTTGCCATACAATAACAAAAAAAATGCGTTAGTCTGTAGTCCATTAAGTTTGCAAAGCTTTAGCAGCTATTTTGTTCCTACAGTTAATGTCAATATAAAGTTTATATAAAAATAGTAAACAAAATGAAATAAAAATGAATTATTCACAGTCCTTACAGGGCACCAAACCTAGCTCCTATATTCATTTGTGAGATGCATGTTATATTTTTGCGAGAAAGAATGGGGTATATAGCTTAACGCTCTATTCAACCACCAAATATAAGAGGCAGTTTTATACACAAACATGGGACGCCGCGTCCTAATCCTTTTAAAACCCCAGAAAAATAAACTGGCCAACACCTGATCAAATAGTTAAATCTTGACTTCATGAAATATCATAATCTCAGACAAATAACATAACAACAAACAAACAAAATGCAGCATTTTTTTGAAAGGCCTCGTGCTCAGAAGAAACTCCATCCCTGGTGGAGAGAGGATCATAGTGAACTCAGGGAAATTTACAGGTTCATTTACAACAGATGCCATAGCATCTTATAGAAGGGAAACTCAAACCCTTTCTGAAAAATAAAGTCGGGTGTTAGATGGACGGAAATTTCATATGAATCTTTGTTTATCATAATCATCACACAAATTTCTGGTGACAAAGAAAACCCGGGGGACTCTGTTGAATCACGTCCCATTGACCCTGCAACCAGGAACTATATAAAATCTATTATTAAAAAAAACGACTTCTTGGGTCATTAACATCTTCTTGCCCTATAAATCACTTGGGAACCATGTAATTTTGACTATCATAATGCAGAACTTACCGTAATACCATAGCTGTGGCGATTCAAAACAGGTGCATTCTAACAAACTATATTCAAACGTCAAACCTCATGTAGACGCGTCAGTATAGTTTTTATTCCAAAACCGCCTTACTTCATATATATTAAAGACCCTAGGGCAGATCCTTGACATCCATGTAAGCAAATAAAAAAAAACAAAAATGTTTGACGCAACAGGCTCGTTTGTACCCAGGGCCGATCTTTCTCACAACCATTCATGTGTGCGTTTGTACTTCTTGCATGATGGCGGCTAAGTTGAAATAAGCTTTTCTTGACAATTGATACTACTCGGATGATTTGTCAGACCATCACGAGAGGAGGGCCATTGCAAAATCATTTGGGTGTTGCTACCGCTGGGAATCGAACCCAGACCTTTTGCGCGGCAGTTCATTGCACTAACCATCGCGCCACTGAGCCCCTAAGCATTCTAAATAAACCACCGCTATCCTCAACACCGCACACATATCTGAAAGGCAGATCAACTCTTCATGGAGTGATAGCGACTATGGAAAAAAATCCTTAACTAAGAAAATACTACACCTTAGTCACTTTCCTAGACATAGATGGGGCTTTCAAAACCGTACAGAAAGATACCATGTTAGAATCCCTTACCGTAACCGGTGTCAAGGGATATTTTAGTCTATATATTGTGCTACGATCTAGAATTGTTAAGTCAACACTGTTGTGGTTTCTCGTCATAAAAAAAATTAGCTAGTGCAACTATACTGTGATAGTATTAAGGTGGCTGGATACTGTGAGCACAAGGGCTACAATCTGTGACCTGGGGGTTTATCCGAGCAAGACGGAAATTATGCTTCTTTATGGACAAGCACATTCACTCTCATCCAAGTTGCAAAGCTTAATTGGACAAAAAAAATAGACAAATGAGTCAAGGAAGGAAGTCTTTGATGTGTTTGTCAGAGAGGTCGCGGACCTTGTCAAAGAAAGGTTTGCCTAGTGTTCGTTGTCTCTCTCTTGACAGAGCCGGGCATTTGCACAGAAAGTGAGTTAAAGTTTCCTTCTCCCCCACCTCCTTGCAGCTGCGACAGTTGGTGTTGTGGGGTATACCCATTCTAGCAGCGTGGTCACCGATGGGCCAGTATCCTGTGGTAATTGTTATCACCCTGGAAACTTCCTTACGGGATCTGCTTAAGAGGTTGCGTGTTCTTGTCTTGTTGTAGCGTGGCCACATATCCTTTGATATGGCGCACCCACTGAATGTTCTGCTGTTTTAAGAGTGTGTGTATTGATAGCCTGGCTAGGGCATCAGCCTGCTCGTTTCCATCTATGTCACTGTGGCCTGGAACTCTACTGTACCGACTCCCAATGGAGGCCAATTCTTTCTGGCATTGAAGTACTAGCTTTGATGACGTCGATGCCGAAATAATCGCCTTAGTAGCGGCTTGACTGTCAACAAAAATAGCGATATTTTGTTTGGGAGTACTATCGTGTCTAATCGCGTGACAAGCCTCCCTAATAGCCAGAAATTCCGGCTGGAATACGCTGGAGGAAACAGGGTTTTTTTTTTTATTTTTAGTGTGTCCGAGTAGACACCTGCGCTCACTCCGCAGTCCATTTTGGAGCCGTCGGTGTATATAAAAGTGTAGAAATCTTTTTCAACCACTGCGTTTTTCCAATCCTCTAGTTGGAAAACCAGCGGTGAAGTGTTTGTGGAAGGTCAGTTTGGGTATCATGTAGTCGGTATGATGGTCAGCTAGACCTGCTGGCATTGAATCTAGGATATTGCTATGCTATAGGGCTTATTGAACCAGCAGCCGGATTCTTTGAGTCTGACTGCACTGCACATTGCAATACTTTTGATATGGATGTCTAGAGGGATAAGATGAAGAAGTACCGTTAGAGCATTAGTGGGACATGTTCTCATGGCCCCAGTTGTGCCAGTTGTTTTCCTACAGGCATAGAAAGGTATACATGCTTTCTTGACCCTTTGTTCTATGTTGGTTTTCCAATTAAGCTTGGTATCCAGGATAGTCCCTAGATATTTGGCATTGGATGAGAGTGAGAGCGCTTGTCCATAAAGTCGGGGAAGATTAAAGGCTGGTATATTGGTCTTTGTGTTAGGGTTAGAGAAACCCCAGCTCATAAACTATACAAATGTTCACCTTGTCAGAGGCAGGATATCGAACACTTCTTTGACAATCTTGACTATCTCTCAAATAACCACATCAATGATTTGATCACCTTCTGTTCAACCGATCGATAACAATTTATTATGAAGCATCTATCTAACGCAGCAACATGTTGAAATTTAAATAATTTTTCAATTGTAAATACGCGCCTTTTTTGGTGTAAATCATGTGCTGAGCAAGTCAACCATTCATCGTATAAAGAAAAAATCTTGACATATAATAGAAGATAAAGTAAAGACAAGTAAGCCAACGTACGCCAAAAAAGATTGATGCAGTGAGGCAGAGTTTTGCTGAATGTCCGGGTACCTCAATTAACACAAAAGTTGCATGGAAATGACCATTAACGGCGGGATTGTAGTGCCCGAATTTAACAACTCGCTATACACGATCGCCATTTGAGCAACAAATTAATATAAGCGACGAAGCACATTACGACCTGGCTGGCTTTGTTAATAAACAGAACAGCCCCTATTGGGACACTGAAAACCCTCGATTTATATATCAATGACCACTACACCACTGTAGAGTAACTGTACGGTGCGCCATTTAAGCGCTGTGCTGTAACATTTACTGGTGACCGCTATCGGGACATGTTGAAAACATTCTTGTGCCCTAATTGGATCAACTAGGCCTAGAGAAAGTGTGGTTCCAACAAAAGGGAGCCACATCACACAATTCGTGCTACGATGCAGAATACCAAAAAGTGGTGATATCGACTGGCCCCCATAATCTCCTGATTTGACGCCTCTCGATTTCATCTCAAGGGGGTGATCAGTGATCGAGTATATTTTCATACTCCATTTAAAATTTATTTATTTTATTTAATTTATTTTAATAACATTTCACAGAAAAACAATACATTTAACATTGTCATCCATCAAACATCAATGTAGCAGCATTTTCCTAGTACGATTGTGAGTTCGAAACGTGACCATTCGTATGTGATCATCCCAATATAGTTACACCATCATTCAATCACTCGATAGCTGACTCCTTAATTTCTCCCTCTCTTTCTGTTTACCACCTCCATTAAACTCGGTTGAAGAATTTCAACTATTTCTTACCCCGAAACTCAGTTCTCTCGCCAACAAAACCAGTTTTATGAAAGTTGAACTCATCTCATTCTCTTACAATAACCAACAACACGCGGTATTCCCATATCTAAGTACTACCCACAAACAACGCTGCTTGGTTTCGGTGATCAGACGACAACCGATATTTTGTTTGATCTCTTTTTCGTTTCATTAAATCGAATTCACAACGTCCCAAAAGAAGTTTCACTTCAAAAACACAATCATACAAATATCGCTATTAGTCCCTTCTGCAAGATCTCCAGTGTTAAGATCCAAATCCAACGCCTCACCTTTCGGGAATACTCCCAAGTATCGATTAAACCGTCAAACATTCAAAAGACAATCTTAGTCAAAAGTAGCGTTATACAACTCATACACCAAATCTGAATACGTCATCCCACCCGAATTAGACCACATATCGATGTTCATCTTCAAATTGCAGCCTCTCTTGTCCAATCTGTCCTTTTCAAAGTACCGCAATGTGTATTTACACCCACAAACGGAAGAGGCGTTCCCGATATCTAGCATCTCGTTTTAAAAATGTCGTCATATGAAAAACAGCGCCCTTCCTGAAGGCAACACTCCAATTCCAAAAATACATCTTCCTTATCACTTATCACATACACATCTAAAACTCAATCAAAACTACCTGTTTCATTCAAGCTTTCAATAACAAATACGTCAAATACACGCCATCTCTAAAACACATTTATGACACCAAAATCAGCTGTCATTTCAACATTCAGAGGGATATAACCATTTTGGCCACCTACATGTTACCAAATGTCGCATCCATATACAGGGTGGCGCACGAATCGTGCTACAAAAATAAAACGTAATAACTTTTTTTCTGTGTGAGTAATCGGCTTATTTTTTTTTTATTTTGTAGGTTACTATTTAGATTTATAAAAATGGATGCTTGGGATACGGAAAAAAAAAATTTGGATAGTGCAACGGTACCATGCTTTGCAGTCCGTCATTTCCGTCCAAAGGGAATTTAGGCGGGAGTTTGGCGGTAATCCCCCGAGTAGATGGACCATTATGAGGTTTGTAAACATGTTTGCCGAATCTGGAAGCATCGCACGAAGGCCGTACCATCGAGATGCCAATGTTCGGGTTCAGGATACAATCGCAGCAGTAGCATCTGCAATACAGGCCAATCCGAGCGTTTCGACCCGAAACTTATCGGGGCAAATTGGAGTTAGTAGACGGTCTTTACAACGGATACTTCATGACGATTTAAACTTGTTTCCGTACAAAGTCCAAATTACTAGCAAGTCAAACCCTCAGGATTTGCCTGTTCGCCTGGAATTTTGCCAAAAAATGATATCAATGGCCGAAGAAGACAACACATTGATCAATTGTTTGTTCATGTCTGATAAGGACCATTTTGATCTTAACGGCAATGTAAACAAGCAAAATTGCCGTATATGGAAAGAGTCTAATCCAGAAATTCTCCATGAGACGGAACTGCACCCAGAACGAGTCACTGTGTGGTGCGCAGTTTCATCAAGGTGTATTGTCGGGCCGTACTTCTTTGAAGAAAACGGTGTAACCGTTACTGTCAATGGGGACCATTATTTAAAGATGTTGAAGGAGTTTTTTTTACCCAGAACTGCGCCGAAGACGTATACCATTCAACAGCGTTTGGTTTCAGCAAGATGGAGCAACTGCACATATAGCCAGACCAGTTATGGCCCCCAAGGTCACCTGACCTGACTGCACCAGACTTCTTTTTATGGGGTTATGTCAAGCAAGAGGTGTATAAAACGAAGCCCAGGAATTTAACTGAATTAAAGCAGTCCATAACGACAATAATTGAGGCGATCCCAACTTCAACTCTTCAGGCCGCAATGAATAATTTTTTGATCAGGTGCCGCATATGCGTGGGAGAGCGTGGAGGTCATTTGCGATCTATAATCTTTAAAAACAACTAACTATTTAAAATAAAATTTAATTTTCTAACCAATAAAAAAAAAATAAATGAAATACATCGATTAAAAAAAAAAGTTATTGAATTTCCTATTGTAGCACAATTGGTGCGCCACCCTGTATGTAGAAACGTTCCTTTGATTCCTTACAACAATGGATATTGCTTTCATCGACTCACCGATGAGTTTCATTAGTTGTGTTTACTCACGCACAAGCCCACGTACCTAAAATTACTTATTGACAGACAACACACTTTCTTGGTGCACACCGATGCACCAATGTCCTTTCTCCAACCGACATGGCAACAAGAAACCATCCTTTTTTTTTTGCTCACCAACGTACGTGTTGCCTGAGATACAAGTATATACATCCGTTCATTACCCACGATCAAACAGCCGCCCAAAAATAATAGCGTTTTCGATTGGGATACAAAAAGCACTCTTTTTTTTACTCTTGAGTACTTTTGAAGAATCTTGATTCCAAGTCAGATTTACACCAACATGCACCAACACAAAAACATTTAACATCTGACTTATGTCAGTTTGAAGTTGGCATTTCGCAGTTTGATTTGTGTTTTTTGTTATTTCTGCGAAAACTATAATTAGAAACTAAAATATTTTTGGATAATCATGTTCTAAAATGCATAAATTTGTTTTGACACCAACCCGCCAATTGTTGAATTTATAAAAAAGCCGCAATGAGTAAAAGAAAATTTCAAATGATGGTTTTCATTGATAGATAATAGCTATAATTGCGGCCTAAAGATAAACAATAAGCTGTCAAATGGCACACTTACACACATACAAAACCAGAGTAACCTCTTTAATTTTCGATTGGGACGGGTAAAATCTGAGAGTAAATCTAAAAATCCCAATCGAAAACGCTATAAGTTTCACTTCAAAGAAACCTGGTAAGTCAACAACAAGCGACCGCCGACATCAAGCAGCGTCGATTGTCGATGGGGGAACCGGATCAAAACATCGTCATTGTGGTGTTTTTATGTTTCATAAGATCCAATTCACACCGTCCCAAAAGATGTTTCACTTCAAAAAACCTAAAACTCATCCAAGCAAATCTAACAGTGAAAGAGCTGAGTTTTCACCGTATGACCTTCCCCTTATGACTGAACGATTGCGTCCATAATTCAGCTGACAATGTTACTTTTGAGTGTAAGTTCTCAAAAAAATCTATTTCATAAATAAAAACAAAAAAATCAAAAACATGCACATTCGAGTAAAGATGATAATCATAAGCTGAGTCTCGCCAATTTCAATTATAGTGTTCATTCATAAAAATATAATTTCACTTGTATTTGGAAAAAAAAGGGAAATAAATATCATGCAGTAAATTGTTGTCGGATTAAAACCAATTGTCTCTTATTATACTCATACATATGTATAGATATATCGCATGCATTGTCGATTTAATAGACACTATGTTTATGTTTAATGAATTGTCTTTTTGTTAGTAATGACCTGCAATCTTTTTAGCTTATCCACTTCCATGGTTCAGAATCTGGGCTTGTTATTGGCGTGGGATACTAAAAAAAAATATTTCAATTTCAAAAGAACGAAACAAATTATTTCTTTTTTTAAGGTAAACAAAGTGAAAGCGGAGAACGAAAACAAAAATAAAAGAAAAGCATTATTAGCTGTAGCTGTTCTTTTGTGAAAATAATAAATCAAGTACGTAAATGTAAAAGGTAGGGCAACATAAGGTGGGATCATATTGGATACGGTGAATACGGTGTGTTTTGTGTTAGTTAATTTTTTTTTTTTTTTTTTTACAAAAGTGAAGAGTTTCTGCGAAAACGTGGCGTTAGTCACGTGTTGAAGTTGTGCCTTTTCTAATGAATATTATTAATGGTTCTTTAAATTTTGAATTTATTTACACAATGATGGTTGGGAAGGTGAGAAATTCTGTTTAAAGAGATTGCACTTACCTCTGCTTTAAGATCGGCTAACCTGTCCTGCAGGTCACGAACTTTGTCTGATTCATCCAGATTTGAACGAAGTTCACCTTCAGCTAGCATTTCCGAGTTCTAAAAAGTTGCATGGTAAGCTTTAAATCATTTACAAAATATTATTTTTAAACCTTTGTCTCTAAACGGGAAATTTCCTGTTTTAGCTCAGCAACTGTTTGACTTTGCTCTGTGAATTTGATTTTCACATTCATCAGCTCGTCCTTCATGCGGGATTCTAAATCGGAATATCTAAAGAAAGCAGTTAATAAAAATGAATTTACAGATAAAAAATCCTTCATTTACCTATGCTGTTGCTCTCGTGCCTTGTTGGCCATATCCTTTTCGCGATTAAGTGACATTTCTAGTTCATCCTTGAGTTTTTTCTTCTCGTCGTCTTGTCGACGTAGTTGATTTGTTGACACTTGAACTTGAGTTTCAAGTTCCATCACCTTAAAGTAAGCAACTAGTTATATAAAAAAAAAACCTCACTCCCTACCTTACTCACCTTTAAACGCAATTCTTTGAGTTCAGTCAGAGTTTCCATTTCTTTTATTCGAGTGGTCATTAGTTCCTCTTCAAGCTTTTGCATTTCATTGGATTTCGTTGTGGAATCCCAAAAGTTTGTAAGCAGTTTCTTTGGTGTCGAATCTGGAGCTGCGCTATGTTCAGCCTTTTGCTCTTGCAGTTGTCGTTGCCACTGGGTGCTCAGTTCTTGTACACGTTGTTTGAGATCTTTCAGAGATAGACTTGCCTCTGCTTCACGTAATTTACTTGCTATAAGTTCGTCTTGTAAATGCGCTACGGAATTATCGGGGGTGATTTCACGGAGTTTCTGATTATCCTCCTCTATATCTTCGATTTTAGCTTTCAAATTGCGTATGGTATCTTCGCTTTCTGCCAAACTCTGACGCACTTTAACCAGCTCTTCCAAGAGACAGGATACCATTTCATCGCGTTGCTTAAGAGCTTCCTCTTTCATGCAAAGCTCGTCAATGGAACTTTGACGTGAGTTATTCTAAAAAAAATTTTTCTTAACATGAATTAATAAAGCCAAGATATTGTTTTTTTAGTTCATGCATAGACGGACTAAGTTTCTAAATAAGATTAAAAGTAAAGTTCAGGCTAAAAACAAACACTTGCAGTCAAAATAAACCATGCTGCTTAATGTAGGTGAACCAAATGTAAGTGTTCTAAGGGGAACATCATGGATCTGGACATATGCAATCAAACAATTCCCCGTACTGGGTAATTCAGATCTACTCGATTGAATCAAATTTCCTTGATTGTCATGAACATTATTTAGCTAAACAAATTGTTTGAAATGTTCATACTCACCACGTTGGCAAACTTGTTTAATGAATCCCTTGCTGTGATAAAATACTAGAAGGAAATTCATGATTTGTATAAATAAGGCCAAGAAACACCTAGGCAGAGGTGGTATCTATCCTACTTTTTATAAAAATCTTGAAACATATTACAGGTCCTCTTCCATGAAGTTAGTTCAACTGTCTCTGATATGGCAAAATATATGGGTCTTACTTTGAATAGGGAGCCGATTTGAAAGTCTTTACCATCATAAAAGTTACAAAATCGATAAACTAGTGAATGCAACTTGGAATCTATATTACGATCATCAATCGGACTTACTACAGTTAGTAGTGATCAGTACTTGAAGAGGTCAAAAACTAGCAAAGGTGCAGGAAACTGTGTGCCTTTACATTAATGGCACCAAAGAGTATACAACTACATAGAGTGCGCATCTCATACAACGAAAATTTACTATGTGGGGTACAGATATTTATACCCCAGTGTTCACATTGCCATGCCAGAATCAAGCAACAGCATAGCGATGCATACAAACGACTCCCCTTCGCACTTACCACCCGCGTCTGAATCGCCTACAGCATTTTTAGCTGTAATGCGTACACTCTATGAAGATCTATACCTCTTTGATTGCACACTCCGCTGAGAAACGCGGGACCGAGCGTTCTGTTTAACCCTTTATTCCCTCAATACTTTAAGTAAACAACTAAGACATTCAAGAGTTGGTCCGAATTAAAAAAAATCCTGAAACGACTGGCATACCCGGTTGAATTTCAGGAAAATCAGCAAACATGGAAATGTAATATCTGTAACAATATTTGCTTGGGTTTAACTAACCAATTACTAAACCTCATCCAATTACCAATTTAAAAAAATGTTAGAAAGCAAACAACAGCCTCGGAAAGGTCTGACTTTATTGTTGACGACGGAAATATGAGAATGGCTTTCATACCTGTAAAGTCAGAATGTGCATCCGAAAAGCTAGCAGAATCCCTATGCCAAATCGTTTGCTACAAGCGGAAACAACGACTATTCGGATACGGTTTTTTCTAAGCGTCAGCCTTAGTCAAAGATATCAGCGAACCCATTGTACCAATCCGCATGAACACCAACATAAGACTTATATGCACACATGCTATAACAGAGGAAAAATATTACATTGATAAGGAATCTCAGTATCGTTTGCCTGATCCACAAAAAGGAGACCCTGTAAACTGCGTCAAATACTGGGTCTCCTCAATATCGTCTACGAGATCCTATCTGCGTAGAATTTAAACTTCTGAGACTGAAAAAAAACAGAACCTTTTATGATGAACAGCATAGAGTAATGTCAAGTATAGCTCCAAACTAGTCCATCTGTAGTGGCCATAAGGGATTCTCGCTGCTCTATCAGGATCGGCAACGACTTCATTAAAACATTCGATACAAAAAAACGGGCTAGTTGGAGTGGGTTTTTAGTTGGTTTTTAAATCTTATTGAACACTCTAAAACATGGAGCTAAATGCCAGAAAAACACTCAACGGTATACTACAGATCATATAAGATGCTAACATGAATCGTGCCATTTGTTTTCCCAATTCATTACACGTCTATATTGCAAGCAACGGGAACAATCATTTATTTAAAACAAACAAAACAACACAACACTATCATGCGAATTTATACATCATTATTAAGAACACCTTTAGTGGTTACTTACGCTATCAATGGAGACATTCTGTTTAGACATTAAAAAGTAAAAAAAAAAACAATAAAAATGAACGACATATTTTATATCATTTGATATTAAAATATATATTAGTAGTCAATATTATGTATGCTTACGTTCTCTTGTAGCCTCAGGCTAAGGCCCCGTACTTCTTCGTTGGCGTTCTCTAATTGATGTGATACTTCGAGGAAATTGCGGCGCAACTGCAACAGCTCAGTTTGTATAGCAAAACTAAAGAAAACAATGGTTATCTCCTATTTCAAATATCTCTTAATTTTAGAATACCTCGTTTCTTCTTCCTCAGCACGAGATACTTGGCCACGAACAAGTTTATCTGCCAACTCGGCACTCTCAGCTTCGAGTAATTCATTTCGCTGTTTAAGCAAACGGTTCTCTCGTCGCAGTCTTCGCAGCTCAACCATTTCCTCTTGTTCCTTCTTTTTCAAGTCGGAGTATTCCTTTTCCATTTTTTTCATTCGTTTTGTATTGATCTTCATAGAGTATGCCAAATTGAAGAAAGATTCTGGATCACTCTCAACCCTACCTGGAAGTTCCTTTTGGAAGAACTAGCAGAATGAAAGAAACAAGTGAATTGGTGATGGGAGTTAAATGATCATGTATGACATACTTTCAGCATTGCTTCCATATCTAGACACAAGAGAGTCTCCTTGCCCAATGTAAGCATTGCAAGTGCCACTTTAAAAATGAATTCCATTCCTTCGCTTAGGAATACATCCATTACGCGACAGCTTAGATTTAGATTCAATGCGGTTGTGTACAGTGTCAGGAACCAGCTTGATGCATACATTGTGGTTTGGAATGCTTGTTGTTGGAAGTGAATATGCATTTCAGGAAGTTGTTCTTGTACTAAGCTTTCCAACTGATACATGCATAGTCCCAGCTCAGACATCGATGGTTTGAACATATCGCGCATTCGATGTTGTTGCATGATTTGAACTAAAACGGCAAATGCCTCTTCTTCTGGCATCTGTAAACATAAGTGAGGTTATAATATTTGATTAACTGAGAAACGTGTGAAATTGGATACGGATGAAATAATGTAGTAATATAACATAGAATGCATCCGGACAGTAATGAGAATATATCATGACTGCACTCTATGTACCTAGTCCTGCCATAAGTTCTGTTACACAATTTCCATCGCTTATTGCAAACAACTTCTTGCGGAAATAGAACCGTTAACTTTTTTTTCGGAACGCATGCATTGTGTAGTAAAGAAAACTAGCCAGTTTGGTTTCAGCTTGAGATCTGCTAACATGGAGTGGAGCGTTAAAGAAAATCGAATCGCGATAATTGCGTTGCATAAGGGCGGGAAGAGTGCTGGCCAAATTTTCGAGTTGCTAAAACCACTCGGCATATCGAGAAATTTCGTTTATCGGGCTATTGATCATTTCTCCGAAATGTCCAGAGTCAATGACAGGCCAAGAAGTGGTCGCCCACGCGTCGTCCGTACAAGTGCGGTAGTGAAGGCAGTGCATGAGCGAATTCGGAGAAATACCCTTAGAAAACAGAAAATAATGTCCAAGGAGTTGGAGATATCAACCAGATCGATGTCAAGGTTGATTCGGGACGATCTCCATATGAAAGCCTATCGTCGGTCCACTGGTCATCTCTTAACTCCCCAACTGAAAAAAATTAGGCTGGAAAGATGCAAGAGACTTCTGCAGTGGCACGCGGCCAATGGCCATGAAAACATTTTGTTTACGGATGAAAAAACTTTTACCGTTGAAGAAGTTTTCAATAAGCAAAATGATAAGATTTATGCCACTTCATCTAAGGAAGCGAAAAAAAATGTTCCTAGGGTTCAACGAGGCCATCATCCAGCGTCCGTGATGGTTTGGTGGGGGGTGTCCCACCAAGGTGTCACATCCCTCCATTTCTGTGAAAAAGGCGTGAAAACTGGGGCAAAGGTCTATCAAGAGGACGCGCTAGAGGGTCTTGTTAAAGGCTTGACCAATACCCTTTTCAAAGGAAACAGGTGGATCTTCCAGCAAGACTCTGCTCCAGCGCATAAAGCCAAAACCACGCAGAAGTGGCTCAGGCTCAACATTCCTGGCTTCATAGCAGCTGAAGATTGGCCCTCGGGGAGTCCAGATCTGAAACCACTGGATTATGGTTTGTGGTCAGAACTGGAAAACATGGCCTGCAAGACTCCCCACAGAAATTTGGAAAGCCTGAAAACAGCATTGACCAAAGCAGCGTCCGAGATATCCATGGATACCGTGCGTGTCTCGATAGCCCAATGGCCAATACGTTTGAAGGCTTGTGTGAAAGCAAACGGCGGCCATTTTGAATGAAGCATTTTTTTTTTTTTTCAAAAAGCCAATAATGTGGGCTAATAAATAAAAAAAAAAATTTATTGGATATGTTTACTCGTTTTTTTTCTATGGGACTTTGAAGTTGTAACAGAACTTATGGCAGGCCTAGGTAGACAAGATTTGTGGGTCTACTGATTATACGGATACTGCTAGCTCTCTTTTCCTCAGTACGCTGGATGATCAAAACTTCATGAGTATCGATGAATTTTAAGCTAAATATTGACGAGGCGGAATGTCTTTGGCTTTAAAAAATATATTTATTTATTTTATTTCATCAATTGAGTAGCATCTACTGTTCTCATAAGATTACTTAATACAATAAATACAAAATATCTACTTAAAATTATTAATTAACTAAACCACAAAGGATATTTAGTTTTAAATTTAATCTTACATGTAATTCTTAAATTAATTTCTTTTTAAAAGTATCTCTACTGAGATGAAAATCTATGAGATTACAATAATTATTTGATTCCCTGAGACATCTACAGATTGGTTCATTATAACCATAGTTGACTCTATGGTAAGGTAAATAAAAAAACATTCGATTTCTAAGAACTCTCGAGGGAGCATTCAATCCAATTAATGACAGGAGAAAAGAGCAGTCAATATGACAATTATCAAATCAAGAACAAATACAACAGAGAAATATTGTCTTCTTACGGAAAGAGGTAAAATTCCAAATAATTTGCACCTTGTCGCATAAGAAGGCATTTCAATGTTCCAACGTAATCTATACATGGCAACCCTTGTTAAACGTTTTTGGATCCTCTCAATTCTAATGAAGTGGACACCATAACATGGATTCCAGACTATGCTACAGACTCGAGATTAGATCTAACAAATGCAAAAAATAGACATTTAAGAGTAAAAGGATCTTGGAAGTCTTTAGAATTGAGTACTATAAATCCTAGCATTGAATTACTTTTGACTATTAAGTACTCAATATGTTTAACAAATCTAAGTTTGTTGTCGAAAATAACTCCAAGATCTTTTTTAGAGGAGATAATGGACAGTGGGACATTACTGATCAGGTATGTAAACGGAATTGGAGAAAGGTTACGACAAAAAGTGAGGCTTTGACATTTGGACACATTCAGAGGAATGTCATTACTATGACACCAATTCGAAGGCCTTTCCAGGTCTTCTTGCAAAAGAGTACAGTCTTGTGTTGAGTTGATTGATCGAAATACTTTTAAATCGTCATCAAACATTAGACATTGGGAGTTTAAAAATAATTCAGGAATGACATTTATACATAAAAGAAAAGTAAAGGACCAAGATGACTACCAATGGTACTCCAGTTACAAAAATAGGTACCGATATAATGTCATTAATGCGGACATACTGAATATGCTCCTTTAGGAAGGAGCTTATCCATTTACGGAGGTGACTATGCAGTCCAAATAAAGCCAGTTTGAAGATTTAAATATCGTGATTAACACGGTCGAAGGCTTTAGAGAAGTCTGTGTAGATAACATCGTATTGTAAGCCTCGCTCAAAGCCGTTCAGAATATGGTGACAAAAAATTGATGGATTGGTAGTAGTAGACCTACCAGCGATAAAACCGTGTTTTTAAGAAAAGTGTTAATTTTTCACAGACTGTTTTTTCAAAAACCTTCGGTATTGCCGAAATTTTACATATAGGACGATAGTTGGTAACATCATGTCTTGATCCGGACTTATAAACTGGTGTTAAGAAGGAATATTTCCACGCTTTCAGAAAATGTCCGTGTTGAAGAGATAAGTTAAATACTAAACAGAGAGGTACAGAAAGCGCAATAGAACACTTTTGTAATATAATTGACGGGATGCCATCGGCACCGGGACTTTTATCTAACTTTAATGTGGATAGGGCTAATTTGACTTCAGTCACTGAACACTCAAGGTTACCAACATTTATATAGTTCGAAGTCGAGGTTTCAGATGTAACTTCTGAATTGGGGTTACTACAAGTATAGACAGATTGAAAGTGACTAGCGAAATTCTTTATAAATTTAATTTTTTTTATTATTTAGGTCAATGATTTCATTATTAAACCAAATGGGTTTATTGCCTGCTATAGACTTTACTTTTGGTGTAAACATATCGACTGCCATTTTGACTGTTTCAATAAATAAATTATATATATATATATATATATTATAATCATTTAAATATATTTAAATATATAGAGGTTTACCATCATTATTAAGTTCCATATCATTATTTTCATACACATGACAGGAGGCCAAGGAATTAAACACACGCATCTTACTATATACATCGTTCGATGTCAACTAAAAAGCGTGTTCATGGAAAATGGATTCCAAACTCCGTACAAATCTGTGACAAAATCACACACCGGTTATCAGTGCAAGTAAATATCATCGATGAGGTGATGATCAGTTAGCGTAGTAGTACGAACACTTTTTAGTGACACAATAGAAGGTAAGCTTCAAAGGTAGAGGCAACAGTTTTGTGCACTGCCGGTGCAAACGTAAATGCTAAGTAGGAATCAGTATCCATTTTCTAAAGGAAAATAAAGCAACTAACTGACATTATTCAAAAAGTGAATTTTCTCTTATTGTAGGCTTCTTGGGATGATGAGGCATATTCGAGGAACTGTAAGGATGGTGTAATTGTTAAATTACTAAAGAATGGTTATCCTAGGAACGTGATATAACCGTTCTAATATCTTGAGCGCTAAATGAACACATTAACGTATTCGACACTGCAACTGAGAACAATGTAGTAAGCTATTAGATAATCACCGAGATTAAACGGAAAATACAGAAGCTAAAGCCTAAAAAAGCTAAGTCCTGAACTTCTTAAAATGTTGCCTCGAAAAGCATTAACTAAGCTTCTCTACATTAAAAGTGAGGCAAGTAGATTACAATACATACCAAGTCCACTGTCTTGGGAGTGATTATGGTTTTAAAACCAAGAAAATGTCCGAATGAAATAAAATCTTACAGACCCATTTCACGTCTTCTAATACTTTCAAACGTTTTTGAAAGGATATTTGCCGTTTCCTTACACCTAGATCAAAAACGCCTCTTACCTGATCATCAATTTGGATTTAGAAGTAAACATCGGACAGTAGACTAAAACATCGAATGATTGATGTAATTGATAAAGCTTTCGAAGAAAAGAAAATGTGATCAGCCGTATTCCTTGACGTTTCGCAAGCTGATGAAGTAATACAAATTACGACAATTTTTTCTAAAAAATTAAATAAAATCCTCGTGTCGTATTATGAATATATACTCTTACGTGTGAAACTTGGAAACGAATATTCGGAGTTCAAAGAAATAATAGCAGACACAAGGAAGCGTCCTTATACCATTCTTGTACCTGCTATATACTCAATAGTTGCCACGTTTGCTGACACAACAATAGAGGAAACAAACATGAAATTACAAAACGATCTTAAAAAGATCAATAAATGGACAAAATCGTAGAGGGTTGCACTTAATGAGAACGAACAAACAACGGGTTCGAGTCCCGCTTGCAAATGAAGCGAAATATCTCGGAATGACTCTCGACGTAAAATTAATAAGGCGGATAACTTAAACATAAATACTTAAAACTCTACTGGTTGTTCGGAAAACCTTAACCTTATTATTATTAACAAACTCTGATTATACAAAAATGTTCCAAAACCAGTTTGAACATATGGTATATGGGTATTCCTGCGGTTAAATATGAACGAAAAATCTTGCACGAAATCATAAAAAAAAAACTTTTATCAGAACACGTGAACACAACGGTCCTCCAAATTTCTGACACAACAAATTTTTTGCGGTGTCTTAAAAAAAACGAAACCTTTAGATTAAGCCCGATAATCACAAAGCGCGCTAGAAATTGCGGAAAAGCAATATATACTCGTGATACAAAAATTGCTAGATAAGTCGCATTCTTAGTTGCAATCTTGCAATACATATACAAAAAGGATGTTGGTTTTAGTGAGTAAAAATCTCAGTCTAATGTGAGCACTCGCTGTCGGTCCTCATATTATCTATAGAAGATTTCCACCACGACGGCGAGTGCTCACATTAGACTGAGATTTTTACTCACTAAAACCAGTTCAAATATAAATATTTTTCTTTGAAATTGTTTTGAAAGTAACAGAAAGAACAGAAGAATTTGGAATGCAACAGCACTATCTCAACAATCAACATAATAAAATAATGGAATTTGCAAAAAGATCAAATGTAAACGATCCAACTCTTATAAGCCTCCATCCCAACAATTCAAATACCAACAATACACGCGAAAATCACTAAACATATCGTATGACTTGATTAGAATGCACATATCGAAAATAAACAAACAGTAGATAAATAAATAGTAATACGACAAACACCCCGGTTATAGGGTTATTTTATTCAGATTAAGGAATGAAATACATAGTCCCCACAGAGCATCAATATCACTTGAGCTGTAGGTGATCGTAAGGCTTATAAGCCACATTGTGTATTGACTTTCATTAACCCAAATTATTATTAGCTACTGCGAATGATCATCTTAAATCACTTATAAGAAATTGTCACCTATTCGTTACCGAATTTTTCTGTTTTAATGCATACGAGTAACAATTCATGTGCAATAAAAGTGCTACTGAAGCTCTCGATCGTGATTCAAATATTTGTTGTGTACATGTATACCTTACCTGCTCTTTTACCGCACGCTTGCGAACACGAGTTTTTGATGAGACAAATACACATACAAAAGCGTCACTTTTGACAAGAACAATAGATAAGGGGTGATCCGACGAAGCAAAATGGTCCGCCATCTCGTTAAGAGACAGTCGGCATTCGTGGGCTGATTTTGAATTGAACGAGATTTCTTCCAGGGATTTGATTGCCGCTTGACTGTCGCCGAAGATGCTAATATATTCTTCTTGGATATTACATTCCTTTTCAGCCAGGACATATACATGATTTCCGCCTGGAAAACGCTACAATGATCGGGAAGGCGAAAGTATATGCTTTGTTTAAGCATCTCAAAGAAAACACCTCCACCCACTCCAGATTCTGTTTTAGACCCATCCGTGAAGATGTGAATCGAGTTACTGTTTTCGATCGAATCCGACTCCCGTTCAAGGCGACTGGGAATTGTCCTGAAGTTATGCTCAAAACTGAGTTGGGTAGTGATATGGTCGGTGTTTTCTGTAGTGTTAAGGTGATTCAGAATCTGTTAACCTGTCTGTTAACCCTGATTGGGTGTCCATTGTGACGAGGCTCTCAGTCTTACAGCTGCACAAGCTGCGGTCTGTTTGCCGTAGATATCTAGGGGCACTAGATATAGGATAGCATTAAGGGCTGCGGAGGGGGTTGTTCTAAGAGCTCCGCTAATGCATATGCAGGCTGATCTTAGAACCTTACCTAGTAGGTTGGGGTTAGAGGCTGTTTCTAAACCCGTCCACCAGACTAGAACACCATACATGAGTATGGGTCTAATGATAGACACGTACAGCCAGAAAGAGATAAGTGGTTGCATGCCCCATTTTTTCCGATTGCCTTTTTACAAGAGTATAAGGCTACAGTGGCTTTCTCAATGCGTTCTTTGATGTTGGCTTTCCAGTTCAGTTTTTTATCCAAAACCAGACCTAGGTATTTGGCTGATTCTACGAACTTGAGACTGCAGACATTTAGTTTGGGATGGTCAATGTGCGAAATTTATATTTCCTGCTGAAAAGGACCAATTCGGTTTTTTGAGGGTTCACGCTGAGTCCACATTTTGCGGCCTAATTAGAGAAAACAGAGAGACCATTTTGTAATAGATATCTAAGGGTATTAAGGTATTTCCCTGATACAGCTATTGCGACATCATCCGCGTACACAATCACCTTGCATCCCTCTGTTTCTAGATTTACTAGTAGCTTGTTGACCACTATATTCCAGAGCAAAGGAGATAGGACGCCCCCTTGCGGCGTGCTATAGCTAACGGATCTGCGTGCGGATGAGATGCCAAGATTTGTGTTAATAACTCTGCCTATGAGTAGCTGATTTATTAACACTCCCAGCGAGTCGTCTACATTTAATTCATTAGTGATTGCTTCTGCTTTGACATTGTTAAAAACTCCTTCTATATCAAGAAAGGCAACCATAGTATACTCCTTTACTCATAGTGAGTAAAGGTGAGTACGCTTCACTCAGCGTACCAGTGAGTGAAGCGCTGTTTCAACCTTCCCAAGGTTTTAAGCAGAAAAGAAGATAGACTGATCGGACGGAGATCCTTCGGATTTATATGAGAACTTTTTCCTGCTTTGGGGGTGAATACAACCTCAACTTCTGTCCATGAGTTTGAACTTGATAACAATTGAGCATCACCGCAACACTCTTCATTATTTACTTGTCGACCAAAGTTTGAACTGGATATAGGGGTACTTTCCAGCAGTGCTTTTTGGACGTGTCATGAGTTCATTCATATTTCTTTTACAGCACGTGGACAAGAATATCAAACCATGTATTCGCATGCATACTTGCGTGACACTTTAGTGGCATTTATCGTGAAACGTTTTTTAGTTATAAGAAATATGTATGTGGTTTGGCCTTTCAAGGTTCTTTTAATTTAATATATTTCCTTGTTGAGGTGCATTGTCAGATAAGAACAGCCCAGACCGTTGCATTTATATTATTCCCCAGTACCAATCAACCTATTGCAACATTAAGCGTCAACGAAAATAATGACGCATACCGAAGATTCGTAATTCAATTCATACCTGCATTAGAAGCAATCCAACAATGAATCCAGATCCCTGACAATAGCCAACCTCACGATCGTGCAAAGAATACGCTTTCATTACGTTAAACAGCGCTTCCTGGCCGAGACCATCTTTTTCCTTGAAGAAATCATGTTCTGGATAAGTTCTCGCAATATCCCGTCTGATGACTTTTTCGCATGCTGATGTCGCCTTGATGTACTCAGCATATTGTTTTTTATCAGTTTCGGATGCACCACAAAGTAGCTGCCAGACAATTGGTCTGAAATGATGGGGTATTCCACGACGTACAAGCTCCCTAACACATGGATTCTTCCTCTTTAAACTGCCTTCCCAATCGTTAAGTATAGTGGCCCAAGTTGTCCAAATGTCCTCCTCTGCAACAGAATTGCCACCTGCAACAAATATTTAAATAGACCGCTAGTTTTTTTTTTTCAATGCTTTATGGATACTTACTGGAATTAACGCTTATCTGACTAGTATCCGAGTTCTTTCGGCTATGGGTGGAATGCAAGGAATTCAAACTTTTGGCATCACTCTCGATTAGTTTGTTGGCAGCTTCCAGTTTTGCAAGGAGATCCATTTCAGAGGTGGGTAAATTTTCAGGGCATTTGACTTCCATTTTCTTGCTACTTTCTTGCTGAGTAGCAGTTGTTAAGGTCATCGCCTCTTTGATTAATTTGAAGATAAGAATGTTTCCCCTTTTTTGTAAATGCTGTTTGATTGGATAATGAATTATTGAAGTATAGGTAATTGTGTTGGTACTTCAAGTTCAACTATCACTTATAGCATCTTAAGAAATGCAAGCTCTGTAAGATATAAAAAAATGTTATTTAAGCGTTTACGATGGACTTAATTTGTTTAAATAGATTCAAATGTTTTTTGGATAAAGGGCGGTGGTCGCTTTTTAACTCAATTATTTATATGTAAAGATAAAAATAAATTAATGTGCTAATTTATCTTTAAAACTTGCCAGGAAGATGTAACCATTGCGTCTAGAGAACTTGCCAAAGAAATAACAGAAGGTATAAATATAACAAAAGACCCTAGGGTTTGATTTAATAACGGGGGAAATTTTAAAACAATTCTCAAAAAAAAAATACTAAAACATCTAGTACAGATCATTAACGATGTAATTAGATTAAGATATGTGCCAAGCATGGAAAGTCGTGGAGGTTAAAATGATTCCAATACCTGGTAAACCACCTAGCGAAGTAACAACATATAGGCCAATATCAATGTTACCAATGTTGTCCAAGCTATTCGAAAATATGCTGATAAAAAGCCTGCAAAATATTATTGTAGAAAATAATAGAAAATTGATGGCAGTACCGAACCATCAATTTGGGTTCAGAAATAAACAATCAACAATTGACCAAGTGCATAGAATCACTGATAAAATTGAAGAGAAAAAAATATGCTCTACTGGATTTCTTGATTTATCACAAGCTTTCGACAAAGTATGGCACAAATGATTGATCCATAATTAAAAAAAAAAAAGCAACTGCCGAAGCAGTATTCAAAAATACTACAGTCGGTTATTCTACAGTCGTATATTCTACTCAACATTAAGAAAAATTAAGGCTGGTGTACCTCAAGACAGTGTTCTAGGTCCAGCACTATATCCACTATTTACTAGTGATCTACTAGAAAGTGACGAAATCACTCTAGCTACCTTTGAAGACGATACTGCTATACTTTCTGTAGGAGAAACTGTCGAAATAGCTACAAAAAAGCTTCAAAAGGCAGTAAACAATATCTCAGAATGGACTAAAAATTGGCAGATCAGATTAAATGACCTGAACTCAGTTCATTTAAATTTTACGTTAAATTGTCCTACGGACAATACTTAGAAGCTTTTGAATTTTATTTAAAAAGACTTTCAATAACATATTAGTTAACCAATGGAAAACGCCATTATAATGTCATGTGTATCTGTTCCATACTTCACAGCGACCAATACGTCAGCGTCTGTTCCCTTTGTCCCAGCCTTCTAAACTGAAACCTATGGGAACTATTAAGAAGACCGACTTATAACGAGATTAGTATAAAGGTACCATTTTCTAATGAAATTATTTCTGTAGTCACCATTCAAGTAGTATCCCAAACTATTGTTACAAATGAAGGAATCGTATGACCACATATTTTCATCATTGTCGATATTTCTTTTGGTTTAAAAAACATGTGTGCGAGCATGCAATTTATTTTCTAATTTCACTCTTGACCTGGATACATTAACTTCAAAAACCAAAATCAAATATGTTTAGCCCACACTTAAGGTAGCATTGCTATATTTTTCAATTTATTTACCATGTAACTGAATTGAATATTTGTAAAACGGGGGAGCCTGAGAGTCATAAAACGATAATAATACTAAAAATATCGCAAGTGAAGTGAACACAGATGTTCAGCAGGAAATATTTTATTTTCCAAGTGGAGAAGAGTAACAAACCAAGAGCCAATGAAATTCAATATAAAATGTAAAAACTTAAAACCTAGCCAAAGAAAAGTATTGAAACTTGTAAAATTATTTAGCTTCTGCTTGTGTAACCTACATCGGTACTACCAGCATTTTATGCAAATTTACCCGATTTCCTGTCATGATTTTACGTTTTCATCTTTTCTCTGTTTTCATAAGACCCTCCCTTAAATTAGGTCTTCACAACGTATAAACATATAAATGACTTATATTTACAATGTAAGGTGCCATATGGAAATAAGATGATTGTACGAGTTTCCAGCAAACGCCCCTTTTTAAATTTATAGTATGCGTATACCTACTATTCGACATTCAAAAACAATACACATATCATGGTTGACGAGCAGTGTACACGATGACAATTATAAATATAGATAAAGGATAAAATATGACGACTGATAGCATAAATATCGAAATAACTGACAAGCTAGATCAATCAACAAATCAATAAATTTTAGTATTCCTTTGCGCACATGTGCTAAAAACTCAAATAAGCATTCATGGAAAATATGCCCGATGGAATCTACATCAGACCTGATGGTAATATAAACAGTAGAAGGTACAGCATTATGAATGAATGTACTAGGTCAGGGCCAGCCAAATGAACATATGCTCTACAGAATATCTTATACTTAAATAAATTTATATATGGAATAGAACGCAGAGATATTAAATAGTTTCTGCAAATAGGAAAGCCTACTTGTTTGTACGTTCAAAACAAAATATCTGCTTTAGTATTACTTGGTAGTCATCTTCAGCATCAAAATTACATTAATAGGGTAGTATTATATTCAATGTCACACCGGTACTGGATGTTTATATTGAGGACCGAATCGCATCTTAAAAATGCAAAATGGCCCGTTTCATACATTTCACTTTTTTTTTTGTTTTTTTTTTAATTTGTTGCATACACGATCTGTTGTATCTAATTTCGAGATAGGACAAGAATTAAACTGTCTTTTCCTTGTAGAATTGCTAGTCTCCCATCGGACGCTTTCTCAGATGGCGGATAGAGAAACAACCTGAGTATGCGTAGTGTAGCTGGATAATAAATTACCACTCACGGATCCTAATAAGATAAGGCTAAGGTGTCCCAATCAGGTTAACTAAAAGCATCAGAACTGACGTTATTACCAACGACCCTGCTTAATGAAAGAAGACCAACGACGATCGTTCTGCACCTGGAATGTTAAAACGCTTAACAGAAAAGATTTAGTCCAACAAATAGATAAAACTCCAAGGTGTTACAAAGCAGAAATTACTGCCATCCAGGAAATACAGTGGAATGGGCAGTATAATAGTCAGCAGAAATAGCTAGTATTTGGATGAGGATGTTTAATATGCGTCAGACTTAGGCTTTCAAGCCCTCAGCAAACGCATAGCAACAATCCACATGAAGCAAAATTCGATAAAATGCAGCTATATATGCTACATCGCTAAGAATTTTGTCTAAGAGTCCTAAAAAAAAGCACACTGTTTGTTCACCTTGATATCCAAAAGGGGAAATATCATTCTCAAGATCAACAAACGATTACCCAATTTAACACATGTAATAGACAAAAGGCACGCATCAAGTATTTTGGATGTCAGAATATCCAGAGCTTTCTTGCAGTCAAGGTAACAATTCGGATATCCACCATGCCACAACTAATATGAAATACAATTGAAAATTTTAATGTTGAATGGCAGCAATCGCAAGAGATCGCCTGGACCTTTGCAGAACGCGTATCACTTAACCTCTCAAATAATACCATACCACCAGCATCTAATGTCGTTGGCCAATGGCGACGGAGGCATCAAGCCATAAGATTGTCCGAAATTAATGTGCCAATTTTCTCCCGACACCAGCAAGATACCACTGGTTTTACGAAGGAAGCCGAAAGATGATCGTAGAAAAATTACCCCTTCCACGCAAAGCTTCAGGTCAAGACGAGAGCTTTTATCGAGCTTAATATGTAAATAAGGAGGGATGAATACCGGCTTTTCAAAGCGAAGAAAAAAGAGCAATAACAGCGTTTGGTCAAAGATATAGAAAGGTGCAATTGCAGGAATGATGTTTGTAAGTTTTATTTAAATGTAAAACGGGAAAGCCTGAACAGAATCCAGTCGATATGAATTACTTGGATCAAAGTCGTTATTGAGAATATCGATTACAGACTGTGAAATGGCTATGACGAACAGTCTTCCGCTGCCATGCAGAAGGAATAAGCATCGTTTTCTCGATCTCCAAATAAGGTGCAGTTGGACTACTAAGCCCAGGGTTCCTAGTTAGAATCCCGAAAGGGAGAACACCTAAGTTTTTTTCACTGCTCCACCCCTGCGGAAATCTGACCAACACATAAGAGTAATACTATCATGAGAGGTTTCTTAAATTTGCAATTCGAATTCCGTGTTAAACAGGATGTCCTCTTCTTTGTGGCAAAAATTATTACTTTGTGCACCCAAATGAAGGAAGAAGGTAGGTTTGAGTTTTTATTTTTTATAAATAAATCGTCTCAACCATAAAAAGAGGCATAAGTCTCCACAACATCGAATACACTTTTCTATATCCCGTAATAAGTGAACGTTTGAAACCACAAACAACATTATCTGCTTCTTATCTTTGTGGTTTTAGCCAACGAAAGCCTTCAACTGATCAAATCTTCTCATTTCGATTGATCCTGAAAAAAAAAATTATAGAGGCGAACTACTTCGCAGTGAGGGCCAGACGTCGGACGCAGTAGAGGAAGACCTCGCCTTAAGTGGCGCGCACAAGTAGAAACCGACCTCAACCAACTTGGAGTGCGCAACTGGAGGCAGTTAGCTAAGGACCGGGCTAATTGGAGAGGCATGTTGGTTGAGGCCAAGGTTCATCCCGGACTGTAGCGCCACTTAAGTAAGTAAGTACTTCGCAGTTCGGAGACGACCACACCGAAACATTCAATAACAAAACAAGATTTGGACAAGGTGACGCATTATTTTGTGACTTCTTTACCATCAATTATGAGAGGATTGCACAAAACTCCCGAACCAATACAAATATCTACCAATCATCTATAAATGTGTGCATTTCGACAACTACAGCTAAGAGGTTTTAAGGGTCTTTTTCTACCTCCGATCCGCTATCAACTCTGAAATCTGAATACTAGAGGTAAAACAGCAATTTAATAATAACTCTGTAGAGGAACATGGATCAGATGCAGTAGAGGAAGACTCCGAGGAAGAAACCGACCTCTACCAACTTGAAGTACGGAGCCAGTTTAATAAAAAAAATCTAACAAAATATTTGAACAATATTGTTCTGTAGATTTTGCATGCAGAGCATTTAGAATCATGCCCACTTTTTGGGAAAATTTATCTTATTGATAGGACGGGATAAGGATTTAAGCGGATCTTATCCTACGGGTATACATATATTGATGTGGTGGATGAGCTTATTAAATTGAAAGGAGTTTTGAATCTAAACCAAATACCATAAGAAATAAATATTTAACTTTTCTTTTTGAATTTTCTTTGCAATTTTTCTTATATTCAGAGATAACATGAGACATGAAAATAATTTCTTTGTTCCGTTCATTCTGCATTTTGTGGTCAGCATGAGCTGCGATTACTTTCAGTTGTAATAACTTTCCATAGAAAAAAGTGAAAATTTAGTAAAAACGTTATTTTATGACTTTTCCGGTGATTAACAAAAAGACAATTGATTGTTGCAAAAACAAAGCCATTAAAAAGTTATTACTCCACGTATATAGTATAAATAATAAAAACTAATTTTTGAAACAGCAAAAGTTTAATAAAAAGATTAACAGCAGATATCCCTGACATTCTTGCAAGTTTAGTTTTTTATGAGCGAAGACGTTCGTATGCCAGCAAGGCAACTATAAAAATGGCGTTTGTCAAAGTTAGATGGTTAAATAATTACGAATTCTGTTGATGCTAAAATGGGTGTAGTTCAACACAAGAAGTTAAAAAATAAAAAATCGTTATCAAAAACACGAGACAAATTTGAAATGGTCCACAATCATTATGGTGTTCAAAAGGCAAGCAATCGGACAACATGAAAAATGTCCACCTAGGTGATGCTACGAACTCCGACTCTCAGACTAAAACACGTCTTCCTATTTCAAGACAGCACCGAAGAATTTCCAAGTAAAAGGTGTGAATTAGTTCCAATTTAAACAAAGGCGTACTGCAACACGTCATTTGGGAATTTAAAGGGATTGTAACGGATGAGCAATCATTATCGTCTACGGGTAACACATTAGAACTGCCTTTCCAGTTTGGGGAGAATGTGTTTAATGCTGTTAAAGTGTAAATGGTATTCCAAGCAGAGATCTAGATAGGTGAACTTGAAGCTGCCGAATTGGTTAGAGCATCCAACACAGTAAAATCGGGGTTGGGCGATGCTGCGCTGAAATCTAGGCTCTATGTAACCAGAACAATGTCCAAATTATTTATGTCCCGGGATATAATGATATTATAAAAAAATGAGAAAGCAGACGAACTTGCCAAACAAGCATCGTCTACTTATAAAAAGGGTCCATCCCCCGCTTGCCTTTAAAAAGCAGAGAATAAACAAGCATAGACAAAAATTAAAAAATAGCAAAGCGACGTACTAAAGCACTTAGCCGGAGGTAAACGGTAATAAATCAAACAAGCTAATAGCTCCAAATAAAACGTCTACTTCAAAAGCAGTGAGAGTGATAACAGGTCACAACCTATTGGGTAGGAAAATTATAACAATTGCTACAAAATATAACAATTTTTTTTTGCAGTTATTTTTTATAAACTTTTCGTCAGTAAGGCCAACCTTTGACGATAAAAATAGCCCTCCGAACTTCCTGAAGATGTTTCTTTAGTGGCTCTTAAATTGTTGAATATTGTACAGAAGTGGGAAGTTGGCGGTTGGTTTTCTTGTAGTTTGTTCCATTGTGTTGTTTGTTAGACTGGATGTCTAAGTGCTGATATTTCCTTACTGTGGGCTGTTAAAATGTCACACGACTATGATATGGTATGATCTGTGTGTTTTTGGATTTGTTTTGAGACCAATAACCACCACTGATACTCAGAAATTTCCCTGGCATTTATTTATTCATATAATATCCGATAAACAGCTATAATGATTCTTAAAAAAAGTGTTCAAGATATTATTTTTTTTTTAAATTCTGACCTGTCTAAGCATTAATATACACATCGACATAAAAGATCTATTATGCTTGCCGTCAGATGTTTTTTTAGGTTAGTAGCGCTTCTACTTTCCTAATGTAGCTGATAATACTTTCAGCCGAAGATTTCCTCAGTTCTTCGGGACTCAAAAATTCCCTGAAGAAAGATTCCCTTCTCATACCGTAAAGGGCCGGGCATTCACATATGATATGCTCGGCTGTTTCGTCTTCTTCTAGACATAGTCTGCACTCCGGTGAGTCGACTAGACGCATTTTATTTAGGTGATATCGCAGACCGTGATGACCAGTTAGGTAGCCTACTAAGTTTTTGATAACGTGCCTGCGCAGATTTAGTATCTTATTGGCATCTGATTTGAAGGGCTGAATAGCTCTTTTGGCCTGTCTTAGGCGTGGGATGTTTCCCCAGTATGAAACACATTTGTTTTGTTCCCAGTTTTTTATGACCAGATTTATGGCTGATTTGGGGATTGCACAGAAGGGTTCAGGTCTAATGAAGGGGGTTTCCGAACCTTTTCTGGCTAGTTCACCAGCTTTTTCGTTACCTTCAATTCCCTTATGTCCGGGGACCCACCATAGTCTGGTTTTGTTCCTGGAACTGAGTGTTTGGAGGGAGTTGAAGCACTGTATTACTGATTTGGAGTCAATGATGTGTGAGCTAAGGGCTTGATTTTATAGCTGCTTGACTGTCCGTGAATATATGGATGTTTGCGCCTTTAATACCTGAGTTGTGTATTAGGTTTGCGCATTCTTTTATGGCATGGAGCTCAGCTTGGAATACACTAGGGTTTTTTTTCCATAGGTATTGAGATGTTTTTATTTGGTCCATGTATGTCAGCTCTTACCCCTGAGTCCATTTTAGAACCATCCGTATATCACTTTAGGCCGTTTAGGCAGTAAGATTTAATTTCCTCCTTTTGTAAAAGGGACGATGATAGCCTTGCTGGGGTTTATAGAAAGACCTTCTTTATTACACCAGTCTATGACTATCTTAACGGCGTTTTGCAAACGTGTTGTAACCTCGTTTGGTTCTTTGCCCTTTATTATGATGACTAGGTCATCGGCGTATCCAATTATATTGAAACCTGCATTACTTATGTCTTGAAGTAGGTTATCGATAACCAGAGACCATAGTAGGGGTGAGAGTACTCCTCCCTGAGGGCAGCCTTTAAGGGCTGTTACTGATACTGAGGTCAGTGCTGATGAAGCAGTTATTTTCCGACTTTCAAGCATCGCTTTGATCCATTTGATGGTGAAAAACGATGTTAAGCTTATTGGACGGTATGATTTAGGTAGTTCTATTGGTTTGCCTGGTTTGGGGATAAATACCAAGTTTACCTCCCTCCAGGTTTGTGGTATGTAGCCCCAATTGAAACTAAACCTAAATAAGGCGACCATAGTGGGTAAGAAAAAGTCCAAGCCCTTTTGTATAAGAGCAGGGTTCAAGATATTAAGGAGAGATTGTTAATAATACATTCACTGACAAAATTATTTACACATTGCAATGCTGCTTATTGAAGCATTTTGTATCGTTATTATGTTTAAAGCTGCAGAACTTTAAAAATAACAACAAATCATTATGTTTAATCATTCTTATATTTATTTTTTTGAAATACCGAACAAAATGCATCCAATTCCAAGAAGTAACTGTTGAAATCATAGTACATTGAACACTGCCACCAAAATTACTGCATTTTGAAAATAACGGTTCTAAATTCCTTTGGTAAATTGATGCTTTGGGTGACATTCGGTTATAGCGAACAGTTTGGTAAGGTTTTTGCGTGAAAAACTTTGTAAGAGATGCAAAAGAAGATTATTGTGGCAGAGTTCCGGAGACATGATTCGGACGCAGAACTTGCTAAAAAATGCGGTTGTAGGTACCCGAAAAACCAAATTGCAGAAAAGGGTGACATCTAAAATAAATTATGCATACATTGTTCGGTCCTTTTGCAAGAATGAAGGGCCCTTAGAGTACTCGCCGACCGGTTGAAAAATGGTTAAAATAAAAGCCTAAATCACCCAGAAAAATGGTTTATGACACGTAAAACAGACATGATATATTACAATATGGTAGAGACTACATTACGAAGCCACCAGAGTTTCAGAGGAGCATTTTTCGAACGGATAAAATGCTTGTTCCATGAACGTAACATGTGAACGAAAATATTACAACTCCGATGCTAAAACAATGGCAAAAGAAACAACCGGGTTGCAGTATGATGGTGTCGGTCCACTTAATGCTGCGGTAATATGACAATTTCACTTTATTTAAACATTTCGATTGAACTGGCACTGGAAAAAATTGTATCCTACATTAGGGCAATGCTCCGATACATACAGACTAACAACTTTTAAAACGATTCCCGCAATATCCTGATCGGAACGATCTAGAAAATATTTGGCATAAAGTTAAATCTAAAATACCTAAAAACATCGGCAGAAAGGATTTCAAAAGTACTTGGAATGCAGTCCTATTAAAGCAATTCCATCATTGTGGCCTTATCAGTGTGGAAATTCGACAACTGATCAAATCTTCACACTTTGGCAGATCCTGGAAAACCAAAAAGTCCAAATCGATACCCACCACCTATTCATCGATTTCAGAGTCGCATAGAACAGCTTTTATAGAGACGAACTTGTCCGATGATGACGATGGAGAATTCTTGCTCCTTAATCAGGGTGGAAACAACCTCACCGACACATTCGATACTAACAAAGGATTTAAGCCAGGCGATGCACTCTCATGTGACTCATTTCATTTAATTCTTGAGAGGATTGTGCCAAACTCCCGAGGCAACACTAGTATGTTGAAGTAAAGAAGTGGCCAAATATCGCTAAATAAATGAATTGAAATGAAATGAAGAGGCACATCTTCTAAAAATCGATGCAACTACTAGCATACGCCAGCGATATTGACATCATTCGTAGAAATCAACGTGAAGTCATAGCCACATTTGCCAGTATAGAGAAGGAAGCGGCTAAAATGGGTTTAGCATGGATTAAGCAGTAAACGATTAAGTATATGCTGTCAACACGAAAGGACACACAACATCAACGAATTGGACAGAACGTCACCATTGACAGATATAACTTTTAGGTAGTACGGAACTTTGTCTATTACGGCTCCGCTACTAACGCTGACAATAACATTTTATCAGAAATTAAACGAAAAATTACTCTTGCCAACCGCTGTTTCTTCGGGCTAAGAATGCAATCAAGTAGTAAATCCCTCACTCGAACTATTAAGGAGATCCTATATAAGACCCTGATCATCCCAGTCCTGCTTTACGGCGCTGAAGCATGGACCGTGTCAAACGTGAATGAAGAAATTCTTGGTCGATTGAGAGGAAAATTTTTCAAAGTTCTTCTTCCGCGTTGATGGGCTATGGAGACGAAGATTAAACCAAGAACTATATGCGCTAGACTCATTGGACGTTTAAGACGGCTAGGACATGTAGAACGAATGGACACCATTACCAATTCGGTTCCCAGCCAGACGTCAGATGCAGAAAAGGAAGACCTCGCCTTAAGTGGCACGCACAATTAAAAACCGTCCTCAACCAACTTGTAGTGCGCAACTGAAGGCAGTTAGGTAGGGACCGGGATAATTGGAAAGGCATGTTGTTGCGGCCCAGGTTCATTCCGGACTGTAGCGCCACTAAAGTAAGTATCTTAAAAATCCAATGTTAACTTCATAACGGGTGATTTTTATTTGCAGTTACTTCGTCAACATTTAATTGAAAAAAATCTAAAATTGAAGATAAAACTGAAGATGAATAGTCTGCGTGATATGTTGCTGTACCTAGTCCGGAATTAGTTTAAGGAACCATAGCTCCATCAACAAGCAAAAACCCTGGAATATTGTACTTTTGAAATTTTAATATGGGTGCATTCTATTGGTCCAACAACTTGTGGGAACCCATTGATATAAAATATCCTCTATTTGGTCAGACATGGTTGCTGGGATTTTTTACTATAAAAGCTATACTTTTGTCTAAAATATCTATCTTCAAGTTGCATTGGTTATATCTTCGTTTGTACATTTTTAGTCTCAAACTTGGTGATATTTATAATATTCATTACACTTAAATCATTTAAAAACGAACTGCGGATTTTATTAATTTAGGTTCACTTCACTGAAAATCACCACAAAAACTCAAAATAAAATTTCCCTATAACTACCTACAAGATGGAAACTCTCTGATATGTCAAAATGAATCTAAAATGACTCTAGTCAAGCTATATACAGGGGTCGTTCGAGTTTAAGTTAGCAACGATGCCTGAATGTGAAAATCGATTATATATACCGATTTTCCACTAAACATAGAGGTGTCCTAAAGTTAGGTAACCTCTAAAATGCTTTTATATATGCTGCTGTCTGTGATCTTTATTACCAAGTTGCTTGTTTTCCTTCGATTAAGATGTAGTAGGGAAAAATTGTTCATTGATAATATCAAAGCTCACATTCTATGTGCCTCATTTTTCCAGATAGGTATAAGCTTACACCAACCCACGCAGCAGTAAAAAAGATATGTCGCGCGACACAAAATGGCAGTATGCACACATGTGCTAGATATAATTATTTTGATTTCGCAGTGATTCAGGCATGCCACATGGTAATGTGTTAGAAAATCACTCATCGCACGATCTGATCCATCCTTATTATTATGAATTGATGTAGAGCTGGTTGGGTGGGTGTTTTCTTTCAAAATTACCGAAAACCAACCAAATATACATAAAATGACTTCATCGTTCATAAAATAGTAATCGCATTAGCCTAGTTTTATCGACAATTGTTAGATAGTTACAATACAATTGGGTTGACAAGACACAGATTCTGAATAGAAACATACAAAATACCGGCATATTCCTCTATAGGTAAGACGTACACAAAGGAATATGGACAATTACACGACCTACCCAATAGTAGGTATGTCGAACCATTAGCAAACAAACAAAAATTGACTGCCGCTCCAACCCAAATAAACTCCCTTCCACGGTAGTCAAGTGATTCCTGATAGAGTTCACGTTGATTTATTTTTACTTCGACACAATTTCTTATCAGTTTACAATTTGTATAATGTAGGCATAACTGGGTCAACGTGACCAATGCACTGGGAAACATACCTCACAGCTGCTCAACTCCGCGCTCTCTATTATTAGATTAACAAAACATAACAAATTATTCGTGCGTCAGCAATGCCAGCAATACATATTCGCTGCCCAATCAGCCGCAATGAGTTATTTAGTAATCGTTGCGACACTGATATTGATGTCGATGCACTGTACGACTGTATGTGACCCTATCTATCGCAGTGATATTGATTCAATTCCAGCTCAACAATAACCAAGCATGATTATCTCTCTTAATTTGGTCGGCCATTCAAAACAGCTAGAGCAACGTCATCGCACATGTACACTCAAGCACAACCACTAATTACCCTATTCAATTACCTAATTAAGGAGTCGTCTGTGCCTATACTGCTGTGCCAACTAGGAGTAAATTACCACAGAGACATAGAATCGTTGAAAATAAATTTTAAAAACAAAAAGGATACACCCAGGAAGCGCTACCTGATCCGACGGCAACGCGACACACCTCAATATTGACGAGATGAAACATTCTCCACAACCACAGGTAAAATTCCAATTTACAAACGACATCACCATCAGATTAATCATCACCAGCCAAGCCATACCATGGACGGAGACGGGAGGAATTCTCTTGGTTCGCCAAAACAACACACATACACGCAAACACAATATAAAAAAAAAATACAAAATATTTTGCAATGGAATGAATAAATTATTCTTCTTAGCCGATTGACCGAAATAACACAATGGAGCTAGATGCTGCACTGTGCATGGATAGATGATATCACGAAACACACATGCTGGCGAATAACACAGCGCAAATAAATCCAATAAATAATTAATATACAATGAGACCGAACATTTCTAAACAGGTGAAATGTGCTTTTTCAGGTGCAATTCACCTCAAGGATGACAGGTACCCAAGGTATACCCTCTTACCTATGTAACAAGACACTTAACCCAACCACGGCGCGGCGGACACCTACTCTCTTCTCGGTGCTGTGCTTCTGTTGCGAAGAGGGTTTCGAAATCGTAAAATTTCGTTTCACTTTTTTTTCTACTGCCTCTGGTTGAGTGATCAGCTATATGGGGAGGGATGGGATGAAATGATAAGGAGAGGTTCAAGAGCTAGAGCCGCAAAAGGAATAGGTTTCCTTTTGCAATTTCCCTAGCTGATAATAAATAAAAATTGCACAGAAGCGAATAATTTATGCAGAGCACTTCGAAACGGTGGAGGAAATTGGTGAGAATTTCTTTTTTTTTTTCTTCTTCTTCTTCCCTTTCGGTAATGGGAGTGTAGCTGCAAACGTCACTTGTTCACTTGTTTTTTGTTTCACGACCGATTAAATGTTTTATTTAGTTTAATTTGTTCACCTTTTAGCATTGAAGACTGCTTGATAGATATTTTTTAAAGATTTCAATACAGAAAAACTAATGAAAAGTTGGTAAAATTTTCTTTTTTCTTGAATTTCTCTGCGCTCAGTCAAGTGCAATCGGTTTTCTTTCACACTACACACGTACACAAAAATCGAACACAAACTGCGGATGGCGTATTTTCTTTATTTACAAAGGGGCAAAATGTACTAGATTATGGGTACACAGCTAAAGGTGACAGCACAATATGTTACACTGCAGGGTGATCAAGTTTAATGGAATGGCCGACTGCACTTATTAGAAATATGAGTATATTGGATTTTGCCAATAAGAAGTAGACGACAGCTGTCCGGTTGTGTTGAATATATATTAGAGATATTACGAATATTGGTGTTTCTTTATTGGTAAAAAAAAATCATTTTTGATCTGCATTTAGATTTATTGTTTGTTGCATTAATAAAAAACAAAATGTTTTTTTATATCATAGTATTTTATTTTATTGAAAAAAGGTTTAATTGAACTCTTTCTACTAAAATGAAATCCAGATATGGAATATCCTTCTAAGAATTTTCAGAAAGTACAGCATTCAAATCATTTCGTTAAAATATTTTTTTTTAAAATCAATGGTTTGACAGCTGAAGAAGTTTTTAATTAACTACTCACTTAAGAGATAGAATAAAACGTACTCGACAGAAAACCATTCTACTTATAATGCAATCGTGTATTCTTGAAGATCAATTTTCTTTTCCTTTAATTATTCATGGCTCATAAAGAATGTCAACTCATCAAGGATATGAAATAAAAAGTATGTTTATTAAGTCATCAATGTTAAGAACTCAATTTGCTTATGTATTGATGAAAAATAACTATCATATACCGCAAAAAAATGCCACAGCTTTTTGTTTTTTATTATAAGTTTTCGTTAACTTAACCAATCATTTGATTTCAAAAAAAAAAAAATGGAATATTTACGGTGATTTTAATGTATATTTTTATATAATACTTTTAGTTATACCTTTGTTATGGCTCAGAGGCCACTGTATGATATTTACACACCTTTATCATTTGAAACTTTTTCGGGATGGGGTTGACTTCATAAATAGATCCTTATAGAATTGAAGAAGGATCCCACGTACTTGTGTGACTGTTGAATTTATTCATTCCTCATTTTCAATGCATTTAAAATGCATACAACAAAAAATCCAATTAGAAAAAATAATAATAAAAAAAAAAAAAACTATCAAGAAAAAGGTAGAAAAGAACACAATTCCATTCTCTCACTACAAGTCACGAAATACATTTCATTTCAAGTCATTTAAGTCTATATAAAAAGGAATTAAATATCATTTCATATGTTTTATTTCCGTGTCATTCACATTCATCCACATTCAGCTTACTGTTGTGGTGTTTGGTGATATATAATTGCTTCATAGAGCTTTATTGTATGAAATAAATAAAAAATATGCATATGGTAGGAACTTGGGTTTCAGTTGGTTGAAGCATTCCAAATACACATTGAAAAAAGCAATCTCATCTTTGATACTTTAATGGATTTACTTTATGCTCTAAGGTCATAATAAGATTGAATAGGTATTCGTTCAGTAATTGCTTCCTTCATCAAGCCATTCAAATTGGAAAACATTTTCATGTATATGCATTTGTTTTGTTATGGCATTTATTTTTTTTATGCGGATTAAACGTCATAATTCAATGATGCCAAATATCTTAATATTACGTTTTTTTTTCTTTTGTGTTGTGGTGCCATTGAATTTTTGCAGTGGATTTAGATATAGAGACAACTCTGCAACGCTTGCAGATTTTACATGTGTTCGCTCCCATTGAAAACTGTGTTTTCTAGCTTTTCTGCAAGGAGAATTCTGCACATGTGTTTCAGGCATAATTGAAATAAACTAGCAATTAAATTCGAATCTTTATGGTAATTGGATGGTAAAACATCTCCAACGAAAAAGATTTAGATTGTAGCTTTTCCTTTTTGTGCGGCAACAGGTGTACGTGTAGCCTGCAAAATGGTAATGGTCACCGATGTGGTTTGAAGGGCGTTCCGTATATTTAGTTTAATATAGTCTAATAGAAAAATCTTGGATCATTGGAAAAGGGTCAAATGATCGTGCAGTTGCCCAATTATCCTGTGCAGTTAAATGCTTTCATACTTTCTCTTAAACCAATTAGATTTGAATAAATAAAAAAATACATAAAAGCGATTTTCTTCGAAAGTTTTATTTAAAACTAAAATATTTGTTTTGGAAAAACATTTTTTTAAGATTCAATATCTTCGTTTTTACATAAACTCGCCATTCATTTAATTTATAAAAAAGAGACAAGAAGTCGAAGAAAATTTTCAATGTGACAAAGATATTGATAGCTATATCTTAACTCTTAATGAAATAACTTGGCAAAAGTTTAATCGAAATATCTTTTGATTTGGTAGCAAGAATACAAAATTAATGGTTCTTGTTCCGAAATACAGAATTCTCTTCATATAGAGATAATTGGTTGATTTTAGGTTTTCTTTGCGTCGTATTTCTTATCCGTTGAATTGTGACACCCTTAAAACCATAATAATTTCTTAAATTAATAAATTTAAATTTTCTAATCGTAAAACAAAAATCAACATACGATTAATGAGTCCAAAAACCAACTCAGCATTATCAAATTCTAAGGAGATAGTGACATCACACCACAAGACGATGGCGATTATCAGATATATTTGGTATGTTCTAATTAGATCCCGTAAAGAGCAACGTCGGAAAGTCGTTGTAAACGTGCGAAAATTACGACGTGGTAATTGAACTACTGTCAAATTTTGTATGGGAAATCTTTTCCAACAAAATCGGAATTTTTCCACTGGAATAGAGTGTGTAAACTGAGATGGTAAACGTTGTAAACTTTTGAAATGCTATTTTGACATGTAATCAGTCACATTCACACATCAAACGTATGCGCTAAACTGAAAATTATCGAGAACGTAAAGGAACAAAATTCTATCAATAAATAAATTACTAAAATGGGATTGAATGCAGTGGGTCGTTCATGAACGTCGTCGTAAAATTATAATCTTTCGCAAGCAAAAAAATTACGACGTTGCTGAATACCCTTACTGGGCCTGCGCACACGAGTACAGGAGCACAGTTTGAGAGGCATTGGAGAGCAATTTTTCACCCAAAATTAAGTGGTTGATTAGGTTGAATCTACCAACACATGTATGCGTTTCTGACAGTTGTGGTATAACAAAAAACAATACGGCGGCTAGTTCGGTGTTAATCGAATTACACATACATATAAAGTTTGGTATATTACACAAAATTCAACCGGTTGAACATATCCCGTGTGTTTGGAAAGTAACCATAATGACTACGGTTGAAGCATACTCGTGTGCGCAGGCCCACTGAATGGAAAATTTCAGGCAACGGATGAAAATCTCTGAGGGATATAAGGTCTGCTCAGAATGCATATCTGTAGCTGGTATCTGTAGCTGAGTGAAACGTCAAACGTGAATCTAAAGCGTGAAGTTGAACCCCATTCAACTTCAAGCTACAGATTCACGGGAGATACACATTGTGAAAGCGCTTACGGGTTGCCTTGTGTTTAACTTTCACTCAGCTACAGATATGCATTCTGAGCAGGCCTATAGATTCAGCATTCCTTATATCTATTTATTACGGTTGGTATGGTATGCTTCTAAATGGTCAATTCGAAATTCGCTGTCATATGTCTAAACTTTTCTCACTCATCGTTTTACAAAACAAACTTGGCACCACTATATCTAGCTGTCAGTGTCAACAATACTACTGCCAAAATTCGGCAGCATCGCAGCTTTGCAAATTTTTCCGTGTGCGGCATTTCATAGAAGCATTTATTAATAGTTAATTGTGACAAATTACGCACAAAGTAATTTTAAATTGAATATTTGAATCAAAGACATGTCTGATACAACAGAAAAAACAGTCCCCGAGGGTTGGGAGGTCCGCACAAGCCGATCCACAGGTATTTCACAGACGATGAAATGGAGAGAAGAATCGATTTTCGATTCTGTGTATTTTATTACTATTTTAATATTGAATAATATATGACTACGATTTAGGTATGACCTATTACTTGAATATATACACAAAGGAATCACAGTGGGATATGCCAACGGAGCCGGCCGCAAAGCAGGTAAGCGAAAATGTGAGTTATCAATAGGATTGCTAAAATGTCCTTTAAGTGCGTATTTAATATCATATAAATATGTATGTATAAGCGTTTGTAAGCACGTTTCTAAACGACACACCAGATTTGTATAAGCAGATGAATTCTTCGAATTATCAATATTCCACTGGCATGCTGTGGTCTACAAACTTTTAAACAGTTTAGAAGCGGCGTTTACTAATGCTTTTAATAATGAGAAATAAATTATTGTTTTATTATATTTATTGTAGGGTCCCAATGAAGTGCGTTGCTCGCACTTATTAGTCAAACATAACAAAAGCCGACGACCAAGCTCCTGGAGAGAGGAGAACATCACACGCACTAAAGAGGAATCACGCGCCATAATTGAAGAGTACAAAAAACAGGTAAACATCTCCACCAATATGAAGCTCCCCATATTGGATTTTTTTTTTTTTTTTTATTATTTTTAAGATTGAATCCGGAGAAGCAACTTTGCACGAGCTCGCTGAAAAGTACTCCGACTGCAGTTCGGCTAAACGTGGTGGTGACCTTGGAATGTTTGGACGAGGTTTGTAGTGCGCGCATGATATCTATGCGAAATGAAAATAATGGTTATCTTATTCATGTTATAGGACAAATGCAGAAGCCATTTGAAGATGCTTCCTTTAGCCTAAAAGTTGGAAAAATGTCCAAAGTCATTGAGACCGATTCTGGATTGCATTTAATTATCCGTACGCAGTAGAGTTGCAGTTAAGTTGTATAGATTAAAAAGAAAATTCTTTTAATTTCATCTCAGTATCAACAAAAAGAAGTATAATAAAACTTAAGACTTAGTTATCGAGTTTCTTTAACAATAGTTTTGCCCCGGGTGATTTTTGTTTCATCAGAGTTTCCTTCTGTGCTTTTAGGAGGGTTTTCAGTGGTTGAATAGTCTCTTCTCCATTATTTTCGATGACATTAAGCAGGATGAAGCAGCCCCGGTTCACCGTTGTCCAATATGTTACCTAGAAATATACATGCAATAAACAACGTCTTAAACAGTTTTAAGAAAAATTCTTACAGTTTCCTCTGTAATAGTGTTGGCCAAAATCGATCCAAATGTCTCTTGGCTTTGCTTGGTTCTTTCAGCATCGTGCTTGATTATTTTCTTCAGACCAATATGTAAGCCGGCATCTTCTATTCCAGCGACAATTTTTGGCTAAGGTTGGAAAATAAATTTTAACAAAACAGTGATTAGTATTGCGAACATTTACCTCTTCGGGTGCTTTCTCTTCCTTGGCTGGTTTCTTCTCCTTGGGTTGTGTCTTTTCCTTAATCAATTTCTTTTCAGCAGTTTCCTTTGTTTCTTCTCCCACTGTCACTGTCCAATCAGGCTTGCATATGAGAGATGCTAGCGCCTGTGAAGCACTTGTAAAGTGTGTTGAACTTACTAAATAAGTGAAGAAACAAATATAAGCATTGAATGTAAAATAAACTAAAATGACGACAATATGGATATCTAAGACACGCTTTTCTTGAAACTTCGGCTTTGTACGACCAAAAACTATGTTATCAATTTTTTTTAACTTTTACGCACGACTCAGCTGGTCCGACAGCAAACACCAGTAGATATATGCTAGACAAACTAGTTTCAGACGCTCGCGGAAGGGATCAAATAGTCATTGGCGGTGAGTTCAATGAATTGGCTGTATAAATTGGCAATACCTAAGAGCGTACACCTTTGGAATCAGTTGCACACCTTACAATTGGTATTGCAAATACGTACGACAGAGGATCCTTCATAGAATTATTTTTGCAATTTTAAGAGGAATACTGGACAGAAATCATCGGGAGTTACGATGTTCATTTTCGTGTGCACGTTTTGCACATTTTTATCCCAGATCCAAACTTCTGAGTCTAAAAAGTAAAAAAAAACGTCACGGCTTAAGCTAAGAAAATCTTCGAATTCTATTCTCCTGATTTGTGATGGTTAAACGATCGCAGATGGCAGAGCACTTGGACAATATAGATGGATGCAACGTGCCCCGCATGAGAGGGAGCCTTATCTAATGTACCATCAACGGATCGGGAGACTTTCAACTAGCGTTAGGGCAGTGGTTAGCGGATTGGACTACTTAGCGCGGGGTCCCTGTTGCAACACCTAAGGTTTCCACTACTCCTCATCTTGCGCGGGTCTAACAAACATACATGAGAAGCATCTCATATTTGCTATTGGGATTCGGGGTTAAACAGGAGCCCCTCTTCTTAGTGGCAAATGAAGGCAGAAGCTAGTTTTGAGGCCCTGCAAGCACTGTTTATATTAAGATCTTTTCAAATTGATTGGATAAGGAAGCATTAGCGAAATAAATAATAGGCGCTTCAAAGAACGTGTGGGCTGTTACCATATTGTTAAGGACGTTCGTCAAAACTATTTGATGAGACGAAGAAAAAAATACAGTTTGTGCGTCAAACTAGGTCTTATTTACGATACACAGCCTTCTAACTATAACGCATGTCTTAACGCACGATATGCATCGCTATAGGAATTGATTTATCCAAAACCGAAATCCAAGATCTTTTAATTCAGATTATAACCTCATCGATAATGAAATAAAAATGCAATAATTGCTAGCCGGTCGGTGGGTCTAAGAAAAACTTGTCGTCATCAGATTAGGCTGGACACAAACCCATAATCACAAAAGCTAATTTTTTGGTGGTTGTAGACTTAACAATAATCATTTACAGTTTATGCCAACTGTGATAGAGTTATGATTTTGATTGCATTTTTAAGATGTAATTCAATAGCAAAGCGGCGTCATGTGTCCTACTAAATTATTCAGAAACATTGCGTGGAAGTAGCTATGACTTTCCCCAGATTTAACAAATACATCTTCTCGTTCTTCCACGACCTAAACTCAACTTCAATTAGTTTACTCACGTTTGTTAATGATATTTGCAGTCACTAGACCAATGTGGCCATCAGCTAACCAAAATTCGGGTGCATCTGCTATCGCCTTCGCGATCGGCTCTTCGATTTGTTCGAATATCTCTTTGCGTCGAACATCCTTATCCTTTTTACCATATTTCAAACCTTCTTCTATGAACGCTATGAACTGTGGATGGAAACTGTTTTTGTCAGCGGGTGAGACAAACCACTCAATAACTCGTCGACCCCATTGACTCGCGGCAATGGTCTGTATTTCTGCATAAATTGGATCAAATATGGCTTTCTTTGAGGCTTTGGTGTCATCCAATGCATTGATAACGGCTATTGCGAACACGTAACCCTGCTCATGGGTGCATATCTTCACCAAATGTTCCTTAATTACCTTAATAATTGCCTGATAAAACAAAGAAATGTTTAAATAGAAATGTTCTTTAAATTATTACTTTTGGGTTTACTTACACGCCTATTCTTCGGTGATGATTGCCAGAAACAAATAACGGCTGCCTGACAGCCTTCTTTTGTGGTCACCATCATTGGTATTAAGGCAGAGTACATTGCGACAGTCTCTTCCATTTTGTCCTCTTCACATTCTTTAAGGTATTCTAAAATCACCGCATGAACTAGTGAACTGTCTACGAGTTTCTTATTTGCGACATGTTCAAGATTTGATTTGACCGACCCGAGAATGGCGGCTTTCATGTGAGTTGTCTCTTTGTATGTGTCTGATAGCTCCTTAACAGAGTCATCTTTTGACTAAACAGTAGTTAGAGAAATAAATTTTTCATGAAATGCCAAAAAATGCGATAAATTCTCAAACATACCTTCTTGTATAGATCACCGTAGAACTCTTGGCGCATGTAGATTTTCTGTTTTGGAGTTGCTACTGACAAATAAGCGTGATCCAAAATCTTACTGGAAATATTATGGCATGCCAAACGTACAATGTTTCCCATAAAACTGTCCACTAGTTTGATTTTTATTGCTGGACTTCCATACTTGAACATTCGCAGTACACAGAAATGTGAATACTTAGATACGGCCATATCGACGACTAGTGGAAGTAGCTCCTGTTAAAGCAGTTCATAAGTACATAAGACTACACTTTCATATAACAATAAAAAAAATAACAAACCTCTGAAATTGTTTCTCTAAGAGCAGGAGACGCACTTTTTAACATACACTGAACTATTCTCGCCGTGTCGTGAGCCATTACAACCTTCTTCAACATGTCGCCCTTGAGAAGGTTGTACAATTTAGCCACCAAATCAGTTTTCTTAGCGGTTTTCTTACTACAAAATAAGAAGATTACAAAAGGATAACACATGCATTTGTCGGTACCCACCATTTCAACTGCTCGTAAATCTGTTTCGCTTCGATTGACACATCGTACGAATCTTTAGTCTTTTTACGTTTTAATTTCAAGTCCTTCTTTTCCTGCTTGAACTTACGCCAGTCAGTTTTTTCAGCTTTCTCTGGTTCCTGGCCTTTTTTGAAAGGAGCAGGCTTTCCTTTGAACTTGTTGACTGGCTTTACATGTTTGGGTTTGGAGTCTGATGAGTCGATTTTTACCGTTTTTGGTTTTGGAGAATCATCTGCATTAGCTGATGTGGCACGTTTCTTTCCTTTTATCATTTCAGTAAATTTAATTTGTCTAAAAGAATATACTTTTGAAAACAAGATCCTCGTTTATTTCCACGTGCGACTGACTGTTGCCGGAGACGAAGAGTAGTTCGTTCGAAGTGTCAATATTGACATTTACACTACAGCGCTGCCATCTCTATAATTTTGAAGGTATGTTCACTTTATGAGCTCTATAAAAATGATGCTTTGTAAAGTGTTTATTAGTGCACATCTGCATCACCCGTAACGTCAAGTTTTATATTATTTTAATGGCGTTTTCCATTGTTAAATCTGGATTTTTTAGTGCCAATGGAACACAATTTCAGATTGATTATTTTGTCTCTGTATTGTTGTAATTTTTGTCGGTGAAGTTAGTGTCCACGTAGCTGTTAAGTTTCAAGTCACAGGTTGTTTTTTTTTTTTCATCTAATTTATATTTCAAATTGAACTGCTACAGTTTTAATGATTAATAATAGTTTTTCACTACCAAAATATTAATAAATAAAAACAAAAAGCACTTTGATCAAACTGACAGCTATCATTTGTATTAGTATGTGTGCAATCTGCCGAAAAATCATGATTTGCAAATTTGATCTCAGATCAAAAATGCCCAATGGAACACAACAACTGTAAATCGGTCTTTTGATAGATCTATATAAAAACGAATTGATATTTTTTTACCAATGGAAAACGCCATAACCCGGGGTTTAGATTTACTTATTACTCTACAATGGTTTTGGTGTTGTGAGTGTTTGTGTAACTTTAAAGAGGTGGTGGGTTCTAACTGCACGCATGAAATTACCTGGTATTGGCAATACAATACAAATGTTAAAGTGATAAGTGACTAGTGTAAAACAGAGAACATACTCAATGCCGAATTCACACTCATCGAAGTTGTCGACCTACTCGTAACCAAAGTGTTTCGAACAATCAGGCTCCTGTACGAGCTCTCGTGTACCAAAAGTTCCACAGATCGGTAGAGTTACCAAGATATAATTTTGTTTGGCTTGAATTTCATGGCGAAAACTTTGTTTTCTTCACTTTTATAATATTTTGACTTCTGTTAACTCAATATAACATCGGTTTTAATGTTGGATTTTTAGATAAAGAAAAATTAGTATTTGAATAAATTAAACCTTAAAACCCAACTGTTAAATACAAAAATACCCTGGACAATTTGTTCTCCAACTTAAAAATGTATCATTGGTAACCCTGAAGCTCAGCCGTTTATGAGAAAAAGATTTAAAACTCAATGCCTGCTCAGAATGCATATATAGCTTGTATCTTGCATCGCTGTCAAAAGAGAGATTCATTTCTTGCATAAAGAACAACTTCAATCTATAGATTCACGAAGTTATACACATTCCCCCTTATTCATTATATTTCAATAAAACACATCTCAACGGTTTTATAGTTATACAGTGCATAAGTATTTATACAGCCTCTATTCAGGGTGGCACAATTTCTTATTCATAACAAATTTCCCCACCCATAATAGTTATACAGGGTTTGTGGCAAATAAATTACCAAAAAGTTGGGCAGAGTTACCAAGGGATAATTTTTATGGTTGCGAAAACTCATAGTGACAATTTTATTTTCTACATTTTTATAACATATTGATGACTTATGTTGACTCAATAACATCGTTTACAATGTTGAGTCTGGAGGTAAAGAAAAATTACCATTTGAACAAATTAAACAGTGAAACACAACTGCTAAAGCACAAAAATACCCTGGATTACTTACAATTGGACCTTTAGTAACCCTGATGCCCAGCCGTCTGTGTATACAGAAATAAAAAACATTATTTACCCTTATACAGGTACAATCAGACGCGTTTAAGATGTGCAGCCTCTATTCAATGTTGTATAAGTTTTATGAATAAAGTTTTTGAGTTTAGATGCATTTTAAGGAATGCATAACTTTAAAAATGATAACTTTAATGAGTTTCAGCCGTATTTATAAAAGCATTTTAGAGATTGCCTAACTTTAGGCAACCTTTAAGTACTGCCTAAGTGCAAAATCGGTATTTATAATCGTTTTTCACATTTAGGCAACGTTGCCTAAAGGCCGCCTAACTTAAGCGCGAGCGAACACTGCCTAGAGCCTGCCTAGAGGCTGCCTAAGGAATTTTCATTTCATTTTCATTTTGACGTTAACGAGAATTTCAATCTGGAAATTTATTTTGAGATTTTGTGTGGTGGTTTGCAATAAAGTGAAAATATATTAATACGAATGGACTCAAGCTACATTTCATTTGTGAATGATTTAAGTGTAGTGAATATTATAAATTCATACATGCCAACTAGTAGGAGACCAAAAATATACAAAACGCTTACTCGGTGATGGGGGCTATGCCTGCTCCAACATTCTTTTCACTCCACTGTTGAATCCTCAAACTAATTCCGAACAGCAATATAAAATTGCCCATAAAGCTCCATGTTCTTCCTTTATCCTTTAAGATATTTGTTTACAAATAACATATGCTGTCGAACCCAAAAAAAAAGAAAATCTGACGTAAACAAAGTACAAGAATCTTAATTTTTTATACTAGATTTGTAAATTCTACTACTTCTTTTGACATAAACTTCGCCTAGTTAGGCAGCAATGGAAAATCGATTATAAATAAGAATTTAAGCAACGTTGCCTAGAGGCAACTTAAATATTTAGGCATGCCTAACTAAGCAACCTCTGAGACCCCGCCTAAGGAAATCTAATAAATACGGCTGTTTATGAATAAGGCTGATTGTGTAAGCGCTTACGGGTCGCCTAGTTTTTAACTTTTTGCATCAGCTACAGATACGCATTGTGGGCCGGCCCTTTAAGCTTATACAGGCACTATTCAACCATTGGACGAGTTTCAGTTATGCAGCCTGTATTCAATTTTTGCGTTTTGAGGCATTTTAAGGCGTGTATAAATTTATATACTCCTTAATATGAGTTTAAATATTTTATGTTACTTACAAAATTGGTATTTCGTCCTCCAGTAGAATTGCTAATGGCGTCTCTTTTTAAATTTAAAAAAAAAAACTGCCAGAAACTTCATAACCCCTATCATGCTACAAAAAACTTCTAATCACATAATGCCAACACTGCTTACCATCTTCCGTGGATGTCTAAAACTAAACCACATACCACAAGTATGGCGTGAAGTTAAAGTTATATTCATAAAACTTCAAATTACTCCTGTCCTGTATTATTTATGCACGCAGTTTTAAGGACGCTCATGAAACGTTTGCGGTAAGCTTCAGCATTTGATTATACGCGTGAACGGTTTTTCGAATACAACAAAAATCTTTTGGTCAAATTGAATAAAATTATTAGTTTTGGCCAATTACGGAAAATCATTGTAATTCACAAAGATATCAATTTTTTTTTCAAATTCAGGAACAGATATTTCATATAAATAATATAATTTTCAAATGACTAACCAAAATTAATTTTATTTTGGTAAAAGTATGGAAGTGGAAATATTGAAAAAAAAAAACAGCTAATTTATGTGTCAAATTGACACTTAAGAAATCGGGTGATAAAGGGGAAGACGTACGAGAAATCCCTATCTCTTCCGTACTTGATCTCTGCCCCAAATGCTATCTGTTGGCGTTTAAGTGTTTCAGTTTAGTGGTGCCAGACCACCAATTAGCGTTTTTTCTCATTTTTGTCTAAACCTTTAAGCTTAGTACGCAGCTCGCGCTAAATTTTATCTTTGCTACTCTCCACTTGTTTTCTCCAATCCAAAGATAAATGCTCGCTAAATTCGTACACAGCATATAGATGAGTCAGGGAAATGTCATACATTCGCAGATGTCAGTAAATGTCAGATAATCAGTCGCGTCAATAAAATTTGTTTACCATTTGAAATCAACGAAAAGAGCCTCCCACACAATGAGTGCGATGAGAAAAAGCGAACATTGCCTGCCACAACAACCCACCAACCTAAACTAAATTATACAAAAATAAAAAAACAAAAATTACACAAAATATTTTAGACTATGTATTTTTATTTATTTATTTTGTTTACATTTTTGTAACTCTTCTACTGCCAACTGGTTGAATTTAAGACCCAACTCCTCCACCACATCTCCTGGAAGCTGGTTGAGTAACCTGTCAAGGTTATAGAACATTGCAAAATTATTGAGAATAGGCTGTGCAGTCGCCATATTCCCCTGTCTTAGTTGAACCAGCTCTGCAATACTCTTCGTCAACAATGTTACATTTTCCAGCATTGGGTCCTTACGCTGCTTTGGTTTGTTCTGAAATCAGATACACACGTTACTATACCAAATATATATTCTATTTAATTATACTTACATCTAAATAGCTTGATGAAGGAGTAGATGCTGAAGCTTCATTTCCTATAGGATCGTCAGTAGAATTGCTGGAAAATGTTCTATAATTGAATAAAATTATTATGTATTTATATTAGCAGTATTAAATATTTCATATCGGCTTACCTTCGTTTAGACGATACCGGGGTTAAAAACGACAAGCATTCGGAGAATTCCCAGCTTCTACTGGTTTCTTTGACCAGAGTGGGCTCGTCATCCATTCCAAGCGAATCGTCATCGGCAGCACTCCCAGACTTCGCCTTCCTTCTGCTGTGAGATGTGTGGTATCTGCGGCTGTCTTTTAATGACTTCCAATGTGATTTGCAGTCATCAACTGAAATATATAGGTAATTTTATAAATACATATACACACAACCTTCATCAACTATATATAAATATGTTTCAAGTTATAGAATGGACGAAAGCATTGTTTACATTCGAATGCACGTATAACTACAAGTATACGTTGAGTCGGATATACTCGCTACATACATTTGGATATGAAAGTACATTATTATGTACAATCTGATCTATGTATTCTTGTAATCATACGTACATATGATTGTAAACAATGCTTTCGTCCATTCTATAACATTGCAAATAAAATGTAGCGAGTATATCCGACTCAATGTATACGTGCATTCTATTGAAAACAATGCTTTTATTCATTTATTTGCAAACACTTCGGATCTAGATACTAAAAACTGACCTGTTTTTTCCATTAGGACTGCTATATCTCGCCATCTGGAATTGACTGCGTCTATATTGCTGTGTAGATGGTCCCCAAGATCCCAAATAGCTGGTCGCTCCCCTACCAGCATAGCTAATTTTTTCTTTTCTGCACATGAAAATGGCATTTTGTTTTTTATTTTTATTTTTTTTGAAACGCGTGGATTATTTTCTTTAATATTTTCTTTGTTTATAAAAATGTCGTCTGCCTCGAGAAATTCTTCCATCCAATATTCTTCCATTTTACTTTTTTTTATTAAAATTTCGCCGATTTAAATGCCTCGCACATTAATTTCGCGAGATAAATAAGTGGAGACCTGTCATCCATCGAGTATAGCACTTTTCGTATAACACATAATATTGTTATACCCTACCTACAATTTGTGTGACCCATCTGTATGAAGTTAAGAATTTATCTCGCGAGCTGCGTACTGTACTGATAAATTTGCTCGCTAAATTTTATCTCTGTAGAGATTTTTGTATGGGAGATAAAATTTAGCGCGATCTGCATACGGGGCTTTATAGATTAAAAAAAAAACACGCATAATCAATCAAAATCTCCTGGTTGAACATTTTCACGAAGAGTGAGAGAGGGGTAAAAGGCTGAAAAAAAACGATATAATTCTGAAATTACCAATGGGTAACACCATTACCTGTGCCCACCCTAATATTTATACCAAATTTCGGTTCAACGGCCTTAATAGTTTATTTTAAAATTAAGTTCTGAATATTATGAAGTTCTAACACTGAATCATAAATAATTAATAAGCAGCGACAAAAAAACTTCCCATTTTGTTATATTTAAATTAATAGATATATGATATAGCGTATATGAAATACACATCTCCTAGGTAATTTCAGAAAAATTATGCCACATTACAAATTTCAAATTGGTATAAAACTGCCCAAAAAAAGATTTCTAAACGAACATACCGAAAAGCCGCCATTGCTGTGCTTGTGGCGTCTTCAAAATTTTCTGCATTCTCTCTCAATTTTCCAGCAATTATCGATTGAATAAAACTTGGCGGGCGGAAGTGTTTTCTTAAATAAATAAAATTCTGTGTGTAATTAAACTGAAAAAAATTAAATAAATAATAAACTGTAATAATGGGCCGTGTGCACAAAAAAAAAATCGCTCAATACAATAGGGAGAACGGTGAAGGAAAAGATGGGGCTCTTGATAATTCCACGAATGGTGATGAGAAGGCTAGCGATCTTTCACGGGCGGATTCCGATGCCGAGGAATCGATCTCGTCATCGAAAAAACGCACCCCGAAGAGCACGCCAGTGGTAGATGCTCCTGCAGAGGACGAAGAGGAGGAACAAATCGATGATATCGACAGAAGTGATAAAAAGGTTGATAGTGCCGAAGACGAAGAAAAGGAGGATGAGGACGAGGCAGAGATAAACAAAAGCTCTCCAGTGGGCAAGAAAACTGCTCTTAAAAGGAAGTCTACAACGCGCTCCAAAGCCGAAGAAGATGTAGAAGATAATGAAGACGCTGAGGCAAATGGGGCCTCTCCAGCCAAGAAGGGCCCGGGGAAGAAAAATGCCGGCAAAAAGGCTAAAGCAAAGCCGAAGTCGAAGAAAACGAAGCCGGAATCGGAGGACGAAGCCGATGAAGAAAACGAGGATGGTGATGACGAGCAGGAATACGAGGTAAATTGTCTATTTTGCATTACATTTATGTTTTAGTAATTGTTGCTGTTTTGTTTTGGTGGGAAAAAAATCCCCTCATCGTTTTTGAAGTGTTTTTTCAAGTAGTATATAACACTTCTGGTCATTATTTTTTGTTTTTGTCAAATATAACTATTGATTGATGTTATTAAAAAAAATTAAATTTATTGAAACGACGTGGCACAAATTTGAATAAAAGCAGCACATTTCAATTTTGTTATCAGTATTTATGACGTCCATTTTATGTGTTTGTCGAGTAACAAAGAGGGCATTTCTATTTGAAAATGTGCTAGTTGTTAAAACAAAATGGTTGCCAAAGATTGAAACCAACTTGGCTGGGTACAGAAGTAATGTACGCTTCACTGGGATGATCAGTAGCACTTGGTTGATGATGTCATAATCTATTTATAAATGCTACAAAATTTCTACAGAATATTTGATTTAAAAATTACCTAAGGACAATGATTATTAAACAAAGCAGTGTATCAAAGTTACCTACCTAGGTATAAAATTTGTTGATTATAGTAAGCTATTTCATAGCTTAAATTTGATTAATGAATATAGTTATGTTAAGTAATAAGTATTGTTATAAGATTGTCTATCTTGAAACACTCTGCAATGAATGCATGCTAGGACGTGGCAGGAAACAAGGATCATCCCCTGTACATACACCGCCTTTAGCGAAACGTTCCCTTGTCGATAAATTAAAATTCATTACAAGAACTATCTAATCCATTGTTTGGTGAAAATAAATTAGGCACTATGGACATATTCCAATAAAATCTTAGAAAATATATAACTTACTTGCGGAACCCGGTAAATTTACTCTGTATATATACAAATAATCTTAAAGCTATTTTAGAATATGTAGAGAATAAATAAACAAAAGGACCAATTTTATACACTTCTTCTTGGGCTTTTAATGTGGCCAACATGTTCAGACGATGGCATTTCTGTTATGTGCTGTTCAAGTCTCTTTCATGAGAACACCTAAACGAGTTAGTATATGAGCAGTTAGCATATGACTACCGGAATATCTGTCGAAGAGTAAGGTGGAAGTCAAGGGATAGCTCCAATTAATTGGAATCACATCAAAACATATAAATTCAAATACTTCTGCGTAGCTTGGTTAAATATACAATGGCTTTCCTTCTATAGGATTCAAAAATAATTTCTGGAGTGGGAGAGTTGTTTTATTGGCTGTTTTCTGACGGAGTTGACAGTTTTCGTCCTTCACATCAATTTTTCACTAACAAAAATAAAACTCACATTTTCATCAAATTTGGATTATTGAGGAATGTAATCGCTTTCCGCTATTTTGGACGTTTGTGATACCTACTTTTCTACCACGAATTTTTTCCCTAGTTTCTAAGTTTGGGATAGGAGGAAAGTGAAAAGTAAACAAGTTCTGTAGATATTCTTATTCATGATTGGGCTGAATAATCACATAAAAATGTTTGAACTCGAGATTTTGATTGATTCTAATAGTACCTACTTACGTTTCCACCGAACCGAAACTAGTTTTTAAATTAACTAAATTCAACATTTGAAAATAGTGTTTCCACCAATAAATAATGCATTCCAACTGTAAAAAAAATTAATATACCTACATACCTACTTTTTACAGTATTTTGGTTTTGACTAGATAATAGGTCTGTTCCCGTACAAAATAATATTTACTGATTTTTACTTAAAACCGTTTCCGTACGCAAGTTTTGCATGCAAATTATTTTCCGCAGTAAAAATCAGTACGGGAATAGACCTATTGTAACCTAGTAACCCAGAGAAATAATTTTGTTTATAAATGAGAGGCAGTCTTCTTTATCGGAGAAAATAGTAATTTCGTAGTTGGCTGTAAATTGAGTTTCTGCCGAACACTGCGTTCTGGAAGGAATGTGAAATTGTATGGCGGAATGTATAGCATTTTGTCTGAAATCGCTGAAATGACGCATTTCGACTCTGTGGAAACGTACTATAACATTGCGATGATAGAGGGATCCAAAAAAGTGGATTTCGCAATTCCGTTCGCCGGTCCGTCTTTTTCTAATGGCTTTCCCAGCCTAAACGGCCAGACTGATTTTCTGCAAATTTCGTCGACGACGGATATAAGAAACACTAATATAAGAACAGGACTCAGAACTATTTTCAAAAGTGCAATTTGTCAATGCTTATAATCATATAATCATACTTGATGTCCTGGCAATTGCTTAAATACTTTACCAAGTCATTTTATAAGTCATTAGGTAGGCAATATATACATTTTTGTGATAGGTAAATTTATGTACTGTAGTTACATACATACAATCAATAATGCATAGGTATGTGATATGGAAAACCTTTTTCGTTTTCTTTATTTTTTGTTTCACATTGAATTAAAAAAACGTTAATCGTTAAAAAAAAATAACTTTTTTTATGGTTGTCTCTATTTGAATCTTTTGGTCTTAATCCTAAGTATCCCCGGGAATTAATTTCTCCCGGAAGAAAAATTCTCTTCTCCAACATTGTAAACAATTTTATTAAAGTCAATATTAAGTTAGCAAAATGTTATAAAAGTGTAGAAAACAAAGCGGTCGCCATGAGGTTCGCTTCTTCGTATAAAGTTTCCAAAGTTTACATGGCAATGAGTATGCTTTTCATGAAGAAGATCTACTGACATTGTTGTGTAAATCTTTCCTTTTTTTATATTTTTTTTCATTAATAATTATCCTCATATTATTAACTATACCATTTGATATATATATTTTAAGATTTAATATTAACAATAGTGATTGTAAGAGAGAATAGTTAGTGTAATTGGTATTTCATAATAATAGAGATAATGCCACTTCATGGTACCAAATTCAGTGTGGGGTGTACAATATTAAGAAACATTAGGTTAGAAACTTAAATTAAAATGCATATTCAAAATAAGAAAAGAAAAAAACAAAATAAAACAAATTCAAATTTATTGACAGTATAAATTGAATTAGACAATTAAACAGTATTGACGACTGAAGGCTAGCATTTTGGTATACATTGACATATTCCTTTTTTCTCTAATAGTCGCAAAAGTGGCGCTATTCGTATGGAAAAATAGCTTCAAATTAAAATTACATTTTTGTATTAAAATGATAATTTAATCGCTCAGCATTTCATATATTTAAAAAGTCCATTATTTATTCCATTAAATGCCATATCAACTTGTATATTGCCTAATAGTAAAATGTTTGGAAATACGCGTTTGGACTTTCGTCTTAAACACAGTTTTCTTATGGTAATCCTGTATAAATGAAAATTTCCCTTAATTCTATAGCACTTTTCAATCTTTTCCACACGTCAATAGCACAACAAAACTTCAATTTGACTATGTTCAAAATCAAGATCCAGAATTTTACTTTTTTTTTTTTCAAAAAGGCGAATAGAGTTGGTAGGTCACGTAGGCTAGCTGGGAGCCGGTTAAACTATTTGCGGGAGACAACAGAGTTTCTAAAACTTGTAGTTCGAAAAGAAGGAACGCCAACTAAATATTGGTAATTACTTCGTAAATTTTAGCCTTCAGATATTGGATTCTACAAGTATCCACCTTTAATTAAGAAAATCTTGAGTAAAATAACTGTCTCACAGGCAAAATAATTGTACGTCTAATGGAATGAGAAGACAGGGATGAGTTATAAACCTTTCTAATAGCGCATTTTTGCAACACAATTAGCGGCTTAATTTTTGTTTTGGTAAGCACCCCCCCCCCCCCCCCAACAGCTTATACCGTATTGTATTCGAGAATGAAAAATCCCATAGTAAACAGATTGCATAATGTTATCAGAACAAATACTTTCTAAGGCGATAAAAACAATAGATTTTGAAAGGAAATATTTTTTTAAGATAAGACCATCTCAAATTTCAGTCGATGAGAACAACCAAGTATTTAAAACAGTTAACGTTTTCAATTTGGAAGCAGTTGGTGTCGCAAGAAATAATTGCATTAAAATAGTGATACGTAGTTTGAAAGGAACTCATGTGTATACTAAACCTTGCACAGTTTGATGAGTGGAATTAAACATTAATGTCTGGAGTCACGTTTGAGCCAAGTGTAAAAAACATAAGTTTAGTTTTGTTGCTTACTAGAAGTTTATGTTCATCAAACCAAACTCTCAAACGTCCCTACTTCACCAACAAGTGGTTGTTCAAAAATAGAATTTATATATTAGATTAATAAAGGATCGGACCAAAAACAGATCCATGAGGAACTCCAAAGTTGGTAACCTTGGAGTGACTCAGACAGCTGCCGAGTTTGACCCTTTGCTCCCTGTTCTTCAGATGCAAACCAATCATATATAAATCCACGGAGGCCTGCATAATATAATTTGTTCAAGAGAATATTGTGGTCACCTTATCAAAGGCTTTCGTAATGTCCACAAAAAGTCCGCTACAAAACCTTTGATCATCCAATCCTTTATGAACAAAAGAAGAAAAATCTAATAAAGCATCCTCAGTAGAGAGCCCAGTCCTAAACCCAAACTGTTTTGAGCTAAGAAAATTGGATTTTTTGAGGAACTTCAAAATCCTACATTTAATTTATTTTTTAATTAATTTGTCAAATATGTACTCGTTCAATTCACCAATACCTCTTATGGTTCTTTCATGCCAACCAATATATCTGTGTTCCATCTTGGGCCCACCGTCATTCACTTTCTTTGCTTTGAGGTTCATGGCTGCCTTTGTCTCACATGTTTTTTTCTGATCACTCTACCTAGATGTAGTTACAGTTAATTTAAATCAACAAACTATAGAGTTAATATAAACATTTCGTCCTTAACCCACGCCCACGGAAGCATTTTCCTGCAAACCATTTGTTACCCTACTCCATAGCATATGCAGGAGAAAAACGTTTTTTTTTTTGTCAAACCATAAAAGATTTTGATAAACTGTCTGAACAATGGGTGCGTTCCGGATTTCAGTTTTACCAAGCACTGAAAAACCCGGCTTAAATGATTGTATCCCCGGTTGTTACATTTTTTACGTTTTACATTTTTGTTGATAATTTTTCAGCATTCGTTTACTTTTTTTTTTTAAAAAAAAACATATGCTACTGTATGTAGTAGGGTAAGGGTTGCAATCTCCACTTCTCACAAAATCATTATTTTTTGGGCGCCTTGTTTTAAGTTCTTCAAAATACGTAATAGGGAAGTTTTGTAACTGCGCGAAAAAGTAGTTCCTAAAATTTAGTATGTTATTGATATTTTAGCTTAAACTACCCGGCCTATTTGACAGACATTTTGGGCATTTGTGTTGTTGTTGGCAAAATGAAATGGTGTGAAAGTTTTTTTTTTTTCCGTGAGCTGGTGGAAATCTTCATAGACACCATGAGCACGTGCCCAAAGTAGTGTGAGATTTTTACTCACTAAAACCACAACCCATTTTGTATTTCTATTGCAACTAAGTATTCGACTTATCCAGCAATTTTTTTATCACGAGTATATAATATGTTTGGCAGGTAACTTTCCTTTGAGAGTTCCTGCTTTTCCGCAATTTATAGCGCGGTTTGTTATTATCGGGCCAAATCTAAGGGTTTAGTTCTTTGAAGACGCCGCTATATATTTGTTTCGTCAAGAATTTGGAGGACTGTTGTGTTAACGTGTCCTAATAAACGTTTTTTATGTTTTCGTGCAAATTCGTTTGTTTCATCTTTAACCGCGAGAATACCCAGATCGTTCGTTCCTTACGTACCACGGCGCATTGACGAATGATCTTAACATTTTGTTTTCAAAAGTTTTTAAAATGTTTAGATTCGTTTCACTGGTACAACCCAATAGTTGTATACCATATGTCCAAACCGGTTTTAGCACTTGCTTGTATAATAGCAGCTTGTTATCAAGGTCAAGCTTCGAATATTTTCCGAGCAACCAGTACAGTTCTCTGTATTTATTCTTAAGTTCTTCGCATTTCTTTTTTACATGCGACTTCCATTTTAATTTTGCATCGAGTGTCATACCGAGATATTACGCTTCATTTGCAAACGGGACTCGAACCGTATTTAGAAATACAGGCAAATTGTTTGTCCGTTTATACGAAAAATCTACATGGATCGATTTGCTCTCAGTAAGTGCAATCCGCCAGGATTTAGTCCATTCATTAACCTCGTTAAGAGCGTTTTGTAATTTGATATTTGTTTCCTCTATTGTTGTGCCAACTGCTAGTATAGCAGTATCGTCAGCAAACGTTGCAAATATTGTATCGTTTGTTTGTGGGATATCACGAGTGAATAGGAGGTACAGGATTGGTCCAAGGACGCTTCCTTGCGGTACACCTGCCATTATTTCTTTGAACTCGGAATATTCGCTTCCAAGTTTCACACGGAAGAGTCTATGCTCAAGATACGACACGAGGATTTTATATAATATATATTTTATATATATTATTTTATATGTGAAAGTGAAACGTTCATGTCCACACCCGATAACTCAGTTTGAAATGGATTTTCGTGGATTTTCGATGCAACCATACTTTTTCTTTTCAGCTCACATAAAATCTACCTTCCAGGCACTGAGGAAGTATGTTCGAGTTGTATCGGGTCTTTTATGGTATGAAACGTTCTAGCGTATTTTGAAGCGTGGTCTTGGTTAAAAAGCTTATAAAATACAGCTTGCCCTATAATTGAATCAGACTGACTTTGGTTTACGTTAAAATTTCGGTTTGTGGGCTTCGAATTGATCCATTATTATTTGTTATCAAAAAATTGTCTTTAGCGAAGAAGCTCAGTTTTTGTAAAATGGCTACGTTAATAAGCAAAAATGCCATATTTGTGTGATGAACAGCCGGAAGTAATACAACAACAACCAATGCAACCCCAAAAATACATTTTTTGGTGCGGTTTATGAGCAGGCGGCATCATCGGACCGTATTTCTTTAACGCGTGTTACTGTTAATGAAAAGCAATGACCAAAATTCAAGATATTGGTGTAGCTAAATTGTGATTTCAATAGGATGGCGCTTTTTTTTAACAGCTTATGCTGTCTTCTTGCATATTACGTAATTATTTGAAACAACATCGTATCATTTATTTTAGGGCTAGGAATCTTATTCAAAAAATCCCTCTGTAGGACAGGACCCCGAACAAATACACCTTAATTATCACCCCAATTGAGTAATTTAGGTGCCAGCCTCAATAACAGACTGTTGATGGCAGATTTAATTTTTATTTAAATTAAATTTTTCAGCTTGGGTTAATCAAAAAAAATATGGTTGCAAGGTTAGAAGAACGTACAAATTCTAAACAATTTTTCCATTATCTTGATGCCACATATTAGGTCTGTTCCCGTACTTTTTCAGTAAAAATTAGTAAATTCTCAAATTTCTTGGAGTGGGGGTAAATTATTTCAGAAAGAGATAAAATTACCAAAAGTACGGGAACACGTTTAAGTAAAAAACAGCAAAATTATATATTTTGTATGCCTTTTGAAGAACAAATGACATAAATCACCTGTCAAAACAAGCGAGTTGTCACTTTTAGATACCAACTGACAGTTTACTGATTTTTAGCAACAGAAATTTCTGCAGTAAATTTTTTTACAGATTTTTATCGAGGGGTATTTTTTTTTCTCTCGTGAGCCTTCTCTTTTACTTATTTTTGCGTACGGGAACAGCAATAAGTAAAAATCAGTAAGAATCAGTAAATATTATTTTGTACGGGAACAGACCTATTTAAAGGGTGGTCCAACCATAATGCACGATGTTAATATTGTGAGTCACACCTTACCGTCAAGTCCCAACTTTATTTGACATTTCTTTGTTTCAGTGTTTGACAAATTCAACCAATGAGCAACGCGTTAAGATTGTTGAAGGATTTAAACAAAATGGGCGTTCAAATCAAAATGCATTTCGTTTACTTCGTGATTTGTTTGGTCAGCATAATCGACTTAATGTGTCCACAATCGGGAGAATTGTGCGCAAATTTCAGAAAACTGGATCTGTAGGAAAACACGTGTACATGCTTGCCCAGTTCGTTCTGCGGAAAACATTGTTGTTGTGGCGATAGTGTGGCAGAAGAGCCTTCAACCTCGACTCGTCGTCGTGCCGAACAATTGAACATCTCACGAACATCACTGATGCGAATTTTGAATAAAGATTTGAATTTTCACGCTTGCAAAGTTAAATTGACTCAAGTGCTGAAGTCTTCTGACCATTTCAAGCGTCGTTGGTTGGTTGAACAGACAGAAGTGAATTTACAAAGAAAATCATCTTCAGCGACAAGGCACACTTTCACCTCAGTGGATTTGTTAACAAGCAGAATTGCCGCAGAAATGCATCCACAAAAAGTGACTTTTTGGTGCGATTTATGGCCTGGCGGCTTCATCGGTTCGTAGTTCTTCGACAATGAGGTCGGCCAAGCAGTTACCGTGAATGTTGTTCGCTATCGCCAGAAGATAACGGACTTCTTGTGGCCAGAAATTGAGGATATGGACCTGGACGATATGTGCTTTCAACAGGATGGTGTCACTTGCCACACAACCAACGAAACGCTCTTTTGCTCGAGAAATTCATTGTCCGTGTAACGTCGTGGCGATGTTAATTGGCCACCACGATCATGTGATTTGAAACCGTTGGACTTTTTTCTTTGGGGAAGATAAACCAAGAACAATTCAAGAGTTAAAGTTTAGATTATTCGGCACACTAACGACATTAAACCTCAATTATATCTGAGTCATTGAAAATATGGACCATCGGATAGGGGTATGCCACCGAAGCCGTGGCGAGCATATTTGGCCGATATTTTGTCATAGATCCTTCTATCATACAAAAAAAGTTAATTCTCTGAAAACTTTTTGCTTTATTTACAATTAACATCGTGCGTTTTCGTTGGACCACCCTTTATTACCGCCGACTTTTCTTTTTCCCATTACTCACCGACTACAAATAAATTAACTCATAGAACTCTGTGCGAACACAAAAAAAAAACAAAAATAGTGCCTGGCAAATTGGAAGAACCATGAGTTTTCGAAAACTGCTTTCCCACATAAGTGAAATATGAGTATTTTTATTTGCACACACGATAGTATATTATTTTTCCTGTGCTATTGCCGCATACTTGAGCTGATGAGTTCTTTTTTTTTTTTTTTTTTTTTTTTTTTTTTTTTTTTTTTTCAAAAATCCATTTGCACATAGGTCAAGTATACATTAGCATGCATTAATTTGTTTAATTTATCTCAGCGACCATTTTTAAAAAGCCTCGTTATTCTTTGGTCATAATTAACTCAAAAAAAATTGGTGACATACAAACGACTGGACAGACATGTCTTGACGTTTGATTTTGGCCCGATGCGTACACATAGAAAAATGTTCTACACAACACTTTCTAATTGAGTTTTATGAAGACGGAGTAATCAGAGTGTGTAATAGCTTTCAGCTCTAAAATAATTAATGGTTACTTTAGCCAGCATGGTCCCTTAGGGCCACATACACGAACTCATTTTTCCAACTAGGAAAAACAACTAACCACTGGTTACTTAAATAAATGCTTTCATGCAAGTGACCCTTCGAAATACTCGTAAGAATCAAGTAAGATGTCTTCCCCGCAGCAAAAATCCAACCTGAATTGTTACGGAAAACTAATGTACCCACAACATATCGATGCACCTGAAAATAGGGAAATTTATTGACACGCAAGATACCAATTATATATAATATTTTCATGCGTATATTTGTCAGATACAATTTGGTATTCACCTACCCGCTTATCGCTTTCAATAAAAGCGAATCGCGAATATACAAATACAAATTTGCGATCAAAAGCGGTTCGCCTCGCTTTTGGAGTAAACCCTGTCTCATTCAATTTGGAAGCAAGCAAAGGGCTGTGGCTAACTTACTAAGTGCAGTTAGTTCATCAGCTACTGCCTGCAGATCACCAATCGGTTGTAAACTACATTCACGCTCTCTTGAACCTCAATGACGCAATGAAAGATTTTCAATAGTAATGATAATGAGTCCTTATCGACCCATTTACCCCATTTACATCCTTTCGAATATGTGAAGAAACAAAATGTTCGCTTCCAGGACACTGAGAATCCATATTATATTCGAGAAGTGTCAATTAATTAGTTTAAGGTTGCCGTTGGTTACTGGTGATCAACTCAGAACAGGGTTCAATCTGTTCATTCCTCACGAAAACACAACATTCACTGATTTTATTTACTATACATTCAAATGAAATAATAAGTATAAATTTTCTTCTAGGTCAAAGATGTTGTCGATCACAAAGTTGAAAAGGGGGTTTCTTTCTACTTGATCAGATGGAAGGGTTATGGCCCCAACGATGACACATGGGAAGATGAGCGCACACTATCATGTCAAGATCTAATTGACAAATTCAATAAAAAGGTAAATTTCTATATAAATGATAACTCGAATCAGTTGCTTACTTATAGATATTTCTTCCTTATTTTTCTTAGAAAAAAGTTACGAAACTATCACCTAAAGCAAAGCCAGCATCCAAGAAAGTCGCAGCTAAAACTGGTAAAAAAGATGGAGACGATCCCGAAAAACAATGGGAGGTTGACAAAATCATTGACTTCTCCGACGAGAAGAAAGGACGCCTCTTCCGCATTCGTTGGAAGGGTTACACTGCTAAATTCGACACATGGGAACCGGAAGAGCATTTGAACTGCGAGGAACTCATCCAGAAATTCCTCAAGAAAGTCGACTCTCAAAAGGACATCTCATACAAGGAGCTAAGAGAAGAGCCCAAAAAGACAAAGCGAATGGTGTCAGAGGGACTCCTTAAGGCAGAGCGAGGTGCCCGGAAATCTAAGCGCGGCACCGGAAAACAGAGGTAAACTCGTGTCGAGTCGCCGCATCGTAAAGTCATGTTAAAACAGTCTATTTTTTATCTCACTTTCCCCCAGAATACAGTATGCGGATAGCGATTGAATTGGCTTTTGAATTTTAATTGGGCTTTACTTAGAGTTATAAGTATTGCGAGTTTAATTAAAATGCAATGGTATATTGGATAAGAAGAAACAAAAAAAAATATATATAATAATTAACACTTTCTGTAGTTTTCACAAACAATGTGTCGTATCAATTGAAACCAACAGTTTTAAGATAAAATGGGAACAACTTCTGATGTTCAAAATTATATTTTTTCCTGTTTTTTATTTTTGTTTATTATTATTTTTACAACAAAACATTTCAGCGAAATTTTCTAGTTCAGAGCGGCTTGAAGACCAAAGCCAGGTCCTTTTGGCTCTTCGGTTAGTGATGTGGGAGCTCCTTTTGGTTCTGAAGCGAAGCGACCATTTCGTGGGCCTGGTTTAGATATCCTTCCTGCTTTGCAATCTTCTAGAATATTTTCCATGTCCTTGGCTGTTAAGTCTTCCTGTAATCATTTAGTTGTAAACGGACAAACAAGTGTAATTAGAAATTGTTGTATAGAAATATTTAATTTTAAAAGAAATACATAAATATTTAGAGAATATACTCTAAATAGCATTTGTAGTTACAATTGGAGAAGGTTATTAAGTGAACAAAGCTAATGACTGCATATAAGAAGCTCTGGAGCAGTTCTGGGATTTTTACTTGAAATCTATCTTTTAAGTAAGACCTGAACGACAGGCTTAAACAAAATGCAATTAATGGATTCTGGGTTGTCATGATCATCGGTGGCATGCAAAATATTAAATTACCAGAAAAATGGACGTGTCGATAAAAGAACGACATAAATTAAATAGCGTGGGAGTCCCACATATTGATCGCCTGGCTGTGCTCCGTATCGGAGCAACGTTCTGCAATATCAGCACAACTTTGCGCACGGCCTTACCGATGAGACTGAAAGATTAATTTTAGGACCTCGTAGACGGAGCCCTAAAAGCCTGACCGGAATGCGATGAGAAAATCGTGCCTCAAAAATTAATGCAAATATTGGTGGGTTGGTTATAAAACTTAACGATAACCGATGATGTATACCGACTAACTTACTTTGCAGCAGTACCTAATACTGCCTTTAGCAACACTGGATGCACAAGCTTCTGACTCTGACCGATTTCTCGTCTCAACCAAATTCAGAATTTGATTGTCCAACAAGAAAAAGCTTCGAAAGGTTCAGAAAAAGACACTTCACATTGGTCATCTTAGAGACAGCCAGTGTCTACAAGCAACAACTGAGTGAGGGACTAGCCGCTGTGCTTATACCCTCCATCAATATGACGATCAATAGATGAAGTATCAAAACATTATTAAAGGGGTTACCGATTCCACCCTCAAAAATATGGGCGTGGTGTGATGATGATTGCAATGAAATATCCTGGTATTGTTTGCCACAACAAATGAGAATTCCAGTTTAGCACTGATTCCGAACAGGAAATTTGAGAAGCTTCTCATGATAGTTTTGTAGTCATGAATGATTGTCAACCTTTCGTAAGAGGTGGTACAGAGAAAAATAAAATAAGTGTTCCCACTTTCGGGGTTTGAACAAGGAACCCCGCGCTTAGTAGTCCAACGCATTAACCACTGGGCTACTGAACCCACTGTGATGATATTTGCAGGTACTATCAAAGATTATGAATTCTATACAGATGACGCATTGAGAACAAAAAACAGAAACTTTTGCTCAGTAGCTTCACGGTACGGGCGGGCGGTGTGCATGAAAAACAAGAACAAAAATAACAATTTTTCTTATATGGAGTGCGTCATCTGTATAGAATTCATAATCTTTGGTAGTATGTACAAAGAGGTGACAGAAGAGGCACATAATGGAGACGCCACAATGAAAACCCCGGAAGAACGTACTCATTTTTGGCAACTGGTTCGTTAGTACCCAGCTTTGTTACAACCATTCATGTGTGCTTGTGTACTTGCACTTTGGCGGGACCTCCTCTTTTATCCCGACTCCGAACGGCTGAGTTAATATAAGTTTTTCATGACAATTGATACCACTCGGATGATTTATCAGATCACCACGAGAGGAGGGCCAGTAAAAAATCATTTTATGTGTTTCTACGGCTGGGAATTGAACACAGACCTTCTGTGCTGCAGTTCATCGCACTAACCATCGAGTCATTGAGCCCGTTGAAATCTTGCGACATGGAAAATATCCATCAAAGTAGGAACGGTGGCTAAATGATAATGGCAACCTAGTCGCAGAGAAAAGAGCCTCCACGCTCAGGGAAATCGAAGAGTACCGCGAGAAGAAGAACATCCGGCAATTCTAAAAAAAACTGGCAGGTGGCTTCAAAGTAGGAACGGAGGCTCTATGAAATACAATGACAACCCATTCACTGACACGATGGATTACCAGAACTCTTCAAATACAGAGGTGTTGTCAAAGAAGTGTGCATGCACCAAACTGTGAACAAAGTCTTGATATGGGAGAGGGTGCCCGATGACTGGAATACCAGCTCCATACGTTCCATCACTATCAGATGCTAAATGTCGCATATAAGATCCTATCCGACTTACTATGTGAACGTGTAAAGCATTTCTGCAACACATTTATCGGTACGTAACAGTATGGCTTCCGACCCGGTAGGTCGACCGTAAACTAAGTTTTTACACTAAGGCGAATCCTGGAAAAGACCAATGAACTTTATGTCGAGACCTTCAAGGCCGGGTACGAAAGCATCCATCGAGCTTAGGGATGGCGGAATTCGGGATACCATTAAAACTGATACAGGAATGTCGCTCCCGTCGTGCCGTTGTGGCAATTGATGAAGAAACGCGTTGAAACACTGGGTAAAATGTCATTTTGAGGTAGTTAAAGAGTTAATCTTCCTTCCATCATCCACGAATGATGTGAAGATACGACGAAGATTGACCCTAGGAAACCGACGCTATTTCGATTTAGCGAAACAAATGGGATCAAAACTCCTAAACCGAAAGTCTACCAGTCCTACTTTACGGCGCCGATTGCTGGACAAAAACAGGAAATCTGAACAATTATTAGGCATTTTCGGAAGAAAAATTCTTTGTCGAGTATACGAGGAAGGCGAAGGAATAATAAGATATAACCGCGAAATGTATGAGCTTTACAAAGATGCGGATGTTGTAAAAAAAGGTAACAACACGTACTGGGCCCTATTCCACAAAACAACTTTTCAACTTTGCTCACTTTTTCGTCAATTTGCAAAACTTTATGTTCCTCAGAACTATAAAATTTGATGAGTGACATGTTGAAATTGAAAGTGTAAATTGCAGTCTTTGCAATTTCTGTTCCACATACGTTCTCTTGTGCAAAGTTAATATTAAAAAGTGTAATAAGCAAAGACTTTGCAAATAATTATGCTGTTTCGTTCCACAAAAACTGTAAACTCTATTTTTGCAAAGCAAATTTTGATAATTTTGTCAAAAGTTCGCAAGGTAAACGATCGCTTTACAAATTCATATTGTCATAGCTAGTGAAGCTTTCAAAATGTTAAGACATGAGTTTTTGTTCGACGATAGTGAAAACGCGGTTATAACAAGAAATTACAGAGACCGAATTAATTTTTTCGGGATTACAAAACTTTTATTTTTAAAGAGTGTTTTCGTTTAAATCAAATTCAAGTTGATTTCCTCTTAAATAAAGTTGGAGAAAAATTAGAGCACAATACACGGCTTTGTCGGCTGAAAATCAAGTGCTACTGTGCTTGAAAATGCTAGGAAATGGGTGCCAGTACCATGGTGTTGCAGCTATGCATGGTGTTGTAAAATCAAAAGTTTGCAGAACCATCCATAGAGTTGTCGACGTTATAATAGACGTTTTGTTTCAAAACATGGTGCGGTGGCACGATGACGTCAGTAATATTGCTGAAAAGATTTTTATTATGGATGGATTCCCTTGTGTGTGTGGTTGCATGGATGGCACAATCATTAAAATTGATGCGCCTACATTACACGAGGAAGAATATTTGGACCGGCATGGAAACCACTCATTAAATGTGATGATGATATGAGGGCCAGAATACACATTTTACAGCGTAAATGCAAGTTGGCCGGGCAGCTTTCGCACGACTTAAGGGTGGAATTCCGCTGTAAGTCAGAGATTTGACAATGGATGGGGACCATTTCCGGATGCTGCGGACTGGAAAACTGGTTGCTGAAGAGGCTTTCAATCGTTGCCACAAAAAACACAACGCATAATTGAAAATAGTTTTGGCATTCTTAAAGAAAGATTCCCGTGTCTAAATAATTTGCGACTGAGGCCTGAGTTTGCAGGTAAGGTAGTAATTGTTTGTGCCATCTAAAACAATATTGCCTGTAGCATCGGAAGGAGTAGTGAAAACATACAACCCACTGAAGACAATGACAATGAAATCGAAGAATTGAATGTGGAAAATGCTGAAGAAGAAAATGATGCCCTTAATAATATGGATCATGCAAGTGTCACATAGAAACTTGGTAGAGCTCTTCCTCTTCCTTGGGTTTGGAGGTGGATGGGTAGGTCTTTCCTTTGTCAGTGATATAATGGAATCACACTCAGCTGATGGGAGATTTTTTGAATTTATAAAGCTTTCTGGCAAATTCAATCCATCTACCACAGCTGAGTCTGATTCCAGAACATCGAGGATGGCCAAGTCAGCTTCATCCATAACGCTGTTCTTCTCACCTCCGGACCCAGTTTTTCGAGCGTTATCCTTTTAACTCTGAAAATTAACAAAATTAAATTCATGGGTAAAGGATTGGGCTTTACTTCACTTTGCAGGAGAGCGCAAAGACTTTGCAAAAATTTGCTAGTGCAAAATGAGATTTGCAAAGAATATTGTGGAACAGAATCACTTGTTACTTTGCCAAAAAAAGGAATTTGACAAGTGCAAAGTTGATGAAAGTTTTGTGGAATAGGGCCCTGGTGTGTTGTTTCGGCGATCTTCATATACACAAAAATATTTTACAGATAGTCTAAATATGTAAGATCCTCAGTGCTAAAGATATCGACTGTGACTAAAAACAAGTCAAATGAAGGTATGACTGCTGAGCGTACATGTGTATTTGAGCGCATTCTGTAAGAAGCCACAATATACTGACAAGCTCTCCTTTACACCTTAGATCTTCGGAAGTATTTGATTCTTCAACTGGAAATCTATCTTTTCCATCCAGCAACAAGGCTTTTCAAATGAAAGAAATACTTCTGATAGTTTGGTTGCATTTAAAAAAAATTCTAAAACTTAAACTAGGCATTTTGTTGCATGTTGCTTGGGTGAAATGTTATTTAAATTTTTGATCTCTTATTTCAAACTCTCATTCCTAACCCCAAATCGTTCAAGGTACGAATTCCCATTGTATAATCATCCGTATAGATGAATATTGATTCGGCGTCGAATTCGATTCCCTCCTTTCTTCTCTGGTTGGAAATATGGCAGTGTGGTCTTTGAAATTCAACCAGAGGATACAGCTGATCCTAAGTATCTGTTTATAATTTTAGCTTAACCCCTTGAATTCATTTTTCAGGAGTTAGCTGACTGATTCCTAGATTTGTTTTTTTTTTTGCAAATTCATAATCTGAGATAACGGGTAGAAAATAATGTTCAGTCAAGCTGTTGATATTGTTCTCATTACACTAGCCGAGTGCACACATGCTATCCTTTTTACATTGGTTACTTTATTGCAGCCAAAAGAATGAAATAAGGTAACACTGCAGCCACTTTTTGTGTTGAAAATCGATATTTCCCATAAAACATCATTGCATTTCCCAAGGAAGAAGTGCCACAAATAGTTTGGTGTAATCACTTTATAACACTATCAGATCTGTGTCGTAGCGAGCCTAATACAAGCAGCATCTACGAGCAGAGATTTGCCACAGCATATAATATACATCCACAGGCTCATCATTTAGTGCATTTGTTAGTGGGACAAAACAGAACATAGATGTAACTAAGTTTGAAATCACTAGTAAAATCAATAAACGATTAATTTAAAATGAAGCTATATATATTATTAAACAAAAGACAATTTTAAATATACTTATTACGGCTCTAGAATACAATTTCGCAGAGTGTTTTTCAAACTACTTTTACTAAGATGCAGTTCAACTACATCGTTATTTTTATTGCCAACTCTACTCATGCGACTAATAGCCTCATGCATACCATAGTTGTGTTTATGGCTAGGTATATGTAATATACCTACGCAGGTTATAGAAACCTCCCCGAGTATTAAAACAAATAGCACTTAAAAGATCAGGAGCATCAATTTGTCCTGATAATAATTGGTGTAAGAAAACCATGTCATAGTTAAGTCTACGTTGAGACAAGGGCAACAGTTGAAGCAGTTTAACTCTGCATCTTTACGGAGGTAAATCGTGACGATCATCCCATGGAAGTCCTCTCAAAGAAAATCTTATGAATTTACGTTGGATTGATTCGATTCTATTTAAATGAACTACATAGAAGGGTGTCCAAACTTGTGAAGCATACTCCAAGTGAGGCCGAACTAGACAGTTATAGAGCGAAAGAGTGACATAAGGGTCATTAAACTCTTTTGACCATCTTTTAATAAATCCTAACATAGAGTTTGTTTTATTGACGATAACGTTAATGTGTTTATTAAACTCCATTTTGGGATCAAAATATACACCAAGATCTTTAAAACTGTCTACACGACAGAGAGTGTGCCCGGACAGAGTATATTTAAAATTACATGGAGCGCGTTTTCGTGAAAATGACATATGCTGGCACTTTGTAGGGTTCAGATTCAAACCGTTTTTAAGAACCATATGGTAAAACTATTTAAATCGGTTTGAAACACATTTGAAAATTTTCATATCATCAGCATATATCAATATTTTGCTATCGCGAATACAAGCTTTTACATCGTTAATTGCAATAAATAAAATTGGTACTAAATGACTTCCTAGAGGTACTCCAGATTGAGCAACAAAAGGGTTTGACTTGGAACCTCTAAATTTTACTTGGTATGTTCTCAATGAGAGATATGATTTAAGCCAATTTATAAATCCTGGAGGGAATCCATACGCCTTAAGTTTAAAGATTATGATGTTATGTGATAACTGGTCAAAGGCTTTGGAGAAGTCAGTGTATATACAATCGACTTCTATTTTATTTTCCAAACTATTGGAGCAATGATGCATGAAAGTTAATAGATTTGTTACAGTGGTTCGATGTTTAACAAAGCCATGTTGTTCATCACAGATGATGTTTCGACAAAGGAAGACCAATTTATCACAAATAATATGTTCGAATAACTTGGGAATGCATGATAGTTTTGAGAGAGGTCTATAATTAGAGATATCTCCACGCTCACTTTTTTAAAAACAGGTGTAATAAATGCATTTTTCCATTGAGTTGGGAATACTCCAGTGGCAAAGGAGCTTTCAAACATATGCTTAAGGTATGGCAAAAAAGCAGCTTTGCATTGCTTTACGACGCAGAATAGTCATTATTTAATAAAGAGATATATTTAAGTAGTGTCTCATCGTCAAATATAACGTTGTTGAAACTAACTTGAGGACAATCATTGAGATAACTGAACTAATGGTCGTCTAAGACAAGAGGGGTGTCATAAAATGATTTACTGAAATTCTCTGCGAATAAGTTAGATAAAATAAGAGAGTTTGATGTTTTTGAATTATTATAAGAGAAGTGGGCTGGATATCCATCCGTTTTTCTCTTCGAATTGACAAAGCCCCAAAAGCGTTTAGGGTCATTTTTAAGAGCGTTCTCCATATTGATATATTGACTATATAGCCATTATATAAACTACTTGACATCGTAGAGAATTCATTAAAATAATTCAGGTATTTATCATAGTCGTAATGATTCTGGCTTTTTACAAAAATTATTCCAGGCCCGGTTACGTATATTTAAGCTCTTTCGTGTACCAAGGATGCTGGGTTTGAGCATTTTTTGAATATTTGACTGGGATTGTTCTATCCATGCAATCTTTTATTAGAAAATAAATTTTTTTAACAGCTTCTTCTAAATTGGAGAAGCTGTCAATATTCACATTCGAAAGAATTTCTTCGGATAGCCTTTGAAAATTTGCTTTCCGAAAGTCAAAAGAGTACGAACGATCGTCCGAATCAACGTTTTTGTACAGATGTCCGCCTTTTGTCGACTATTTGACTTATGCCATTTTATCTTCTCTGAAAATTGAAGGATTTGACCTTGAAGATTAATTTGATTTCTTATACCAAATAGTGTTGATGGAGCAAAGCGTTTTATCAGTTATATGCAATCTTAGTTATATGCAAAATGGCTGTGCTTTTAGGGTCTTTAAGAATATTTGTAGAAACAAACACAACTTACATAATAATCATCATTTACTGCAACCATTGGTGCATTCACACATGCTCCCAAGCACTCTACTTCTGACAAAGTAAATTTTTTATCCTTGGTAGTTTCTCCGACTTGGATTCCAAGTTTATTCTGAAAAAAAATTCTTATTCAAAACCAACTCAATATACAAAGACAAATCATTTGAAATATACCTTGCAAACGTTCAAAATCTCATCCGAACCACGCAACCAACAAGGAGTTGTGGTGCACACTTGCAAGTGATATGTTCCAGTTGGTTGTCTAAGGAACATGGTGTAGAATGTAGCTACTTCATATACACGCATATTGGGCAATTCGAGAATTTCAGCGACTTTGTGCATCGCTGAAATTGGCAACCAACCATGTTGACGCTGGGCCAAGTCAAGTAGAGGAATCATTGCTCCGCGTTTGTGTCCTTCAGGGTAAATGCTAAGAATTGCCTGAACTCGCTATAACATAAAAAAAAACATCCATTACATGTACATGGCAAGTATTTTGTCCAAATATATGTCATACCTTCTTGTTGTCCGCATCAAATTCAAATGGAATATCGGGATTGTTCTCTGGCGTATCACGATGGACAAACAAATGATCGCTCCTGTTCACAGCCGAGCTTGTAATAGCTCTCATTCCATTGCGCTGAAAAAAAAACGAATATATATGAATGTTTTTGTTATTGCAATTGGTCCAAACACGGCTGCATGAACATTCGAATTACATAACTCGGGAATTTGCAGCTGAAAGCATTAGCAAAATTATTGGAAAATACTTACGACAATGTTCAGACTCTTGGTGGCACAGCTTGCAATCATTTTGATCTTATTCAAAAACTAAATCGAATTGATTTTCCTTTATTAATATTTGGAAAAAAATCCACCTTTCCTCGTTCGGAATCTTCGAAGAAACACAAACTGTCAATTTGCGTGTGACATTTCCAAAATGTCATTTCGGGGTTGTCATTTATTTTGTGATCAGGCGGTACAATTGGCTAGCTAGCACTGAATAAAAAAAATAGATTATGTAGGCGAACATTTTTTTATCACAGCGGTGTTAAAGTAAACACGAGCAGCCGTATTTATTAGATTTCCTTAGGCGGGGTCTCAGAGGTTGCCTAGTTAGGCATGCCTAAATATTTAGGTTGCCTCTAGGCAACGTTGCTTAAGTTCTTATCTATAATCGATTTTCCGTTGCTGCCTAACTAGGCGAAGTTTATGTCAAATAAAGTAGTAGTATTTACAAATCTAGTATAAAAAATTAAGATTCTTGTACTTTGTTTACATCAGATTTTCTTTTTTTTTTGGGTTTGACAGCATATGTTATTTGTAAACAAATATCTTAAAGGAAGAACATGGAGCTATATGGGCAATGTTATATTGCTGTTCGGAATCAGTTTGAGGCTTCAACAGTGGAGTGAAAAGAATGTTGGAGCAGGCATAGCCCCCATCATCGAGTAAGCGTTTTGTATATTTTTGGTCTCCTACTAGTTGGAGAATTCATAATATTCACTACACATAAATCATTTACAAGTGAAATGAAGCTTGATTCCATTCTTATGAAAATATTTTCACTTTATTGCAAACCACCACCCAAAATCTCAAAATAAATTTCCAGATTGAAATTCTCGTAAACGTCAAAATGAAAATGAAATGAAAATTCCTTAGGCAGCCTCTAGGCAGCCTTTAGGCAGGGTTCGCTCGCGCTTAAGTTAGGCGGCCTTTAGGCAACGTTGCCTAAATGTGAAAATCGATTATAAATACCGATTTTGCACTTAGGCAGTACTTAAAGGTTGCCTAAAGTTAGGCAACCTCTAAAATACTTTTATAAATACGGCTGGAGATTAATATAATTTTAACTTTAAAATTTCAACGCCAAAACTAATCATGTGCGTGTCTCTCAAATTTGAAAAAAGGGAGTGGATTTTTCACCTTTCTTTCGCAATCACCGCAAAACAGGTTTTTGGTGCCCCAGTTATTATATTAAGGGTTTATTACGTGCGAAAGATTATAATTTTACGACGACGTTTCATGAACGACCCTAAAATTCCCCAATAAATAATGCGGTAACCCACTGAATTCAATCTCAATTTAGGAATTTATGTATTTATTGAAAGAATTTTTTTTCTTATTGTTCTGTTTCCATTCTCGATAATTTTTGTCAGTTTAGCGCATACGTTTGATGTGTGAAAGTGACTGATTTAATGTCAAAATAGCATTTCAAAAGTTTAAAACGTTTACCACCTCAGTTTACGCACCCAATTCCTGTGAGAAAATTCCGATATTGTTAGAAAAGATTTTCCATACAATTTTTGAAAGTTCATTTATCACGTCGTAATTTTATCACGTTTACAACGGTTACGACGACTTTCCGACGTTGCATGAATACCCCTATTGTTGAAACGAAGCTTATTGATGATGGTCTGCAGGTGGTTAAGATATGGATTTATTTTTAAGAGAGTCTAGGACTTAATATTTATGCATTACTATAATTTATTTTGTTAAGATTGGATAATCTTAAAATTTACATATTATGATTTCGCTTTTTTTTTTTTTCATTCATCGATTGGGATACAAAAAGCACTCTTTATGCTCTAGAGCCCCTTTTTTTGCTCTTCATAAATTTTTTCGTTTTTGATTGGGATTCAAAAAGCACTCTTTTTTTACTCTAGAGCACTTTTGAAGAATCTGGATTCCAGGTGAGATTTAAGGCCTTCCCAGAATGCATATTTGTAGCTGGTATCTTGCATCGCTGTCGAAAGAGAGATATATTTCTTGGATGAAGTTGCCCTCTATTCAACTTCAAGCTAAAAAATTCACGAAGATACACATTGTGTAAGCGGTTACGGGTTGCCCTGTTTTTAACATTTCACTCAGCTACAGCTACGGATTCTGGTCGGCCCTTTACACCTACATGCACCAACACAAAAACATTTACCCCAGTATTAATAAACGCTGATTAACTAATCAATGGCTAACTTGACAGTTTTCCCCATAAGAAATACTCGCGCAAATGTCAAAAGTTATTCACCGATTAACTAGACAGCGTTTATAATCTTACTTATGAGAGTTTTTTGTGATCAGTGAAAATTAAAAAGTGTTTTTCTGCGAAAACTTTAATTAGAAATTAAAATATTTTTCGATAATCAGGTTTTAAAATTTATAAGCTTTGTTTTGATACCAACTCGCAAATAGTTTAATTTATAAAAAAGCCGCAATTACTAAAAGAAAAATTCAAATAATGGTTTTCAATAGGTCTGTTCCCGTACTTATTCAGTAAAAATTAGTAAATTCTCAAATTTCTTGGAGTGGGGGTAAATTATCTCAGAAAGAGACAAAATTACCAAAAAGTACGGGAACGCGTTTAAGTAAAAAAACAGTAAATTTTTATATTTTGTATGCCTTTTAAAGAACAAATGACATAAATCACCTGTCAAAACAAGCGAGTTGACACTTTTAGATACCAACTGACAGTTTACTGATTTTTACCAACAGAAATTTCTGCAGTAAATTTTTTACAGATTTTTATGGAGGGGTAGTTTTTTGCTCTCTCGTGAGCTGTCTCTTTTACTTATTTGCGTACGGGAACGGCAATAAGTACAAATCAGTAAAAATCAGTAAATATTATTTTGTACGGGAACAGACCTAATGATAGCTATAACTGCGATAAACATAATCTGTCAAATGGCACACTAAAACACGAACAAAACCTGATCATCCTCTTATATGTTCGATTGGGACGGGTAAAATCTGAAAATCCCAATCGAAAACGCTAATAGTCGAAGGCTGCCCAGGATTTTGACAGAAACCAACTCCAGTCGTCAATTCCTTAAATTTTGAAAAATTCAGGGCCCAGCTTTTGCTTTTTAATTTTACAGAATTTTTTTAAGGAATGGAGATAAAACGTATGACACAGGTGGACCAGTGGCGATTCCTGGCCTTAAGCATTGGGTTAGCTACGTGCTTTGGGAAAGTTTAAAATAAAATAAAAATCGTGATTTTTTTAATTTTATTGATAATTACAAAAACGACAAAGAAAAATGTACTACACAAATAAATAATATCAAATAAATAGCATTTATCGATACATGAACTCTGTTCGTCGGTCAACGGTCACAAAATTTTCGATGACTCGATTATAAAATTCGTCACTTTCTTTCAGCTCTTTCAAAATTTCTTTCTCGATAGACATGAGAGATAAATAGCTCAATCTCTCCTGACCTTGAGTGCTTCGAAGGTACGTCTTTATCCTCTTCAATGCAGAAAAGGAGCGCTCTACAGACGCCGTTGTAGCTGGTACTGTACATATAAGTTTTGCAAGCTTGTACACCTGCTCAAAACTGTCGGCGATATTTGTCTCCATCCAGAGCAAGACATCAAATGGTGTTGCAGTTTTTGACGATCCTGCAGATGTTGTACCTGTTGGCTGTACAGCGTCTGTGTTTTGATAAAAAACAGTCAATTCATTCTTTAATTGAGTGAATTCAAACATGTTCGGGTAGCTTTCTATTAGATTTTTAATTAATTCTTCAGGAAAATTGTTTTTTTGAAGATAGTTACTAAATTTTTTCCCGTTCAGTAAATCGAAATATTTTAGTTTTTCAAAGGATGCAAACCTTTCTGATATCTGCATACTTAAATTGTCAACTATTTCAAAGAATAATTTTCTGTATTTGGTTTCATCTGTATCAAATTGATCTTTTCGAACTTTTCGTTTGTCAGCATGTGATGGCACAGCCTGCAATGTTGATTGCCAAATTTCCTGAAACCCTTCATTTCTTTGAATTATTAGAAATTCATTAAGCTTTTTTATTTGGTTTATACAAAAAACAATATCTATATTGGCATTTTGTAATGTATTGAAAAGTACATCTGTGTGTGAAAACAGTTTTGAAAAGGCATTTAAAAGAAAAACAGTTTCAAAGCTTTTCAAAAATTTACAGTAGCCTGATGCAGCCATCCGATCATTACTTTCCCATGTATTTGTCTCATCATTTTGAATACTTTCATAATATTGCTGAATGTTTTCGGCGTACGAGTAGACAACATTGACAAGTCGTGAACTAAAGCACCATCTAGTCGTGGCTAACGATGGAATTTTTCTTTTTAAAAATTCTTTAAGAGCATATGTCCTTTTGCTTGAATGAGATGCAAACGTTGCGATGCCATTCAAAGTGCTAAAAAAATCCTGCACTCTCTTATATTGTTTAATCCTTGAGACAGGACTAAATTCAATACGTGTGCATAACAGTGGACAAATACAGCATTGGGACATACGTTCTTAACTTTCATTTGAAGTCCATTCAAATGACCACTCATAACCGAAGCCCCGTCGTAAGTCTGGGCTACAAGTTTATCTTTTATTTCATATTTTTCCAACAGAGCTGTAACTAATTGAAACAAATCTTCTGCTGTTCGCCCAGAGCTTACATCGATAAATCCAACAAACGTTTCATGAATTTTCTTATTAAAGTAATACCGAAATACAACGGATAGTTGAGATTTCATTTGAATATCAGAAGTCTCGTCAAGCATTATTGCGACAAACTCTGACTGCTTAATTGTTTTTGAAATATGACTTTTTAAAAGCTCACCAACCGCTTTGATCAAATCATTTTGAATCGCCATTGAGGTACCTTTAAAAACCGTTGCCGTTTCAAGGTGCTGTGAAAGTATAGGGTCGTATTGTTTCAATAAATTTAAAAGCTCAATGTAGTTTCCTCGATTTAAAGACAAAGCAGATTCATTATGGCCTCTAAATGATAACTCCTGGTTTGCGAGATAACATGTCACATCTATTAGGCGTTTAAGCACCTCACGATTTTTCCTAACCAGGATGTTATGTTGAGTGTTAGCAGTTTTTAACTGGGAGCTTAAAGCTTCGTCTATCCTACTTTCACCAAATCGAGCTAGTTTAAACACACATTGTAAATGGGATGCGCTTTGTTTGTGTTTTTTTTGAAGTGTGGTTAGAGTATTCAGATTGTTAACACCCGATGAATTCCAGACAGAATGAATTCCGGAGAATAGCAAACAAGGCCAACAAAAAAGTTTATTTTTATTTTCACATCCAGCTAACCATGGGTAGAGGGAAAACTGATTTTCACTAAAGTTTCTAGTATACTCTCTATTACGTTCCTTGTGCGTTGATTTTAAACCTGATAGTTTTGGGCACGGGCGTCCATTTTTAATAATAAAAAGTTTTTCCGAAAACGATCTCGTTGCAAATGGTTTATCCAATAGATCTTCAATTATAGATTTTGTTTGAGTAGTTATTGTTGCAGATTCCATTTTATTTCCTACCAATATAAAAATCCTATTACATATTAATATTAATAAAAAGGTACATGTTCCTATTCAAATATGTAATATGAAACAAATAAATAAAAACATAGCATTTGCTTTGAAGTATGAGCAGTTTCAAAAAGAAGAGAACAACTCCTACAAGATTATTTTAAAATGTTATGAAGAACATTTTTTTGACCGCCGTAATTTAAAAAAAAGTGCAAGCAAATGACCAAAATATTACTGTTAATTTTCAAATTCATTCATCAAATCAATTTTTCGTAAGTACTGGATGATCAAAATCTTCAAAACCAATTAAAGGAAAAAATTTATTGATTTTAAACATTGTTTTATCATCAAAACAAAACGAAGAGTGTTCATTTAACAATGCAAACAAAATTTCACGTTAACTTTTTTATACAAATAATGAATATTTCACTATGATCCATAGGTATTTTTAGCCATTTGCATTACTTTTATATCACTTATAAAAAACAAGAGCACTCTCTTATTCCAAAGCACTTCAAATATATTATTTACTCACATTTATAATCCACGCAAAATATATAAAATAATACCTATATTAAATAGTTTCGCACTGCACTTTTGAGAATTAATAACACTGTTCAATTTCAAACAAATAACGACACAAGTAAACACACTGCGACAATGCGTCTTAATGCAATTTCTCTATGAAGAGAAACATCCGACACGAAAGTACAAATAAAGAGAACCCACAAAATGTATTTGCATTCTGCTTGCTAAACACGTACAGATGCAGACAGAGTACAGAGTACAGACTCTCCTCTCTCAAGTTTATCGCATTTATTTGCGCTAACGCTTCCGCTTATTTTACTGGGTTTTGCTTATGAATGGTAGTCAAACACTCATATATAGATTGTATGGAAATTGGTAGCGCATTTTTTAAGGGAGTTTTGGATTGTGTGTATGCTGTGTGCACTGCAGGCAGGAAATTGGGTATGTTTTGTATATCGCAAATTTTAAAGCTAAAGAATATTTGAAAGGAAATTTTTTGTATCTGAGTAATGTGTTGTGCGTAGGAAAATATGATTTGTAAATAGGTAGTTTTGTTATTTAGTATGCCATTTATTATGGAAATTATTAATCTTCATAATTACTTTAACCTTGTCATTCGATTTCAAAGAATTTATTTATTTAAATTCTTGGTTTAGCGCCGCTAAACTAGCTAACTGAGAGGAATCGCCCCTGAGGTGGACATCAATGTGTATTGTATAGAAAAGACAATTTACAGCTGATCACTACGCCCAAAGTTTACACAATATGAGCATTTAATTTTAAAGCCTTTCATTCCTGGCCCTCATTCCGTAAAGTGATTATCGTTTGACGATAACATTTCGACGGTACATCTTGCAACACATGGGATCAATTGTCGTTTTTGCCGTTGCCCATATCACTTTATTTGCTTCCGTAACTTTGAAAACGATTATCACTCAGACGGTAGTCGAGACCACATGAGCAATCGTTCAATAATCGTCTATGATTTGACGATTAAATTAATGCAAATTTATATTCTACCAAATAATCCCAACTAAATAAAACTAAAACTGAACAAATTTTGTTTGGAATAGAAAAATCAATTAATTTATTTCATCAAAGCTTGCACTACAGCCTTTGCGTTAATAGCCTTCAAATCGGTGTATGTCTGTCCAGTGCCAACGAAAACAATCGGTTGTCCAGTAATGTAGGTCATCGAAATAGCAGCGCCCACCTTATCATCGATTGTGTCGAATTTCGTAAGTACGATCCCATCAATTATGTGTGGATTCTCATTGGATGAATAATCAGCCAAAGCTTGATTGAACTTGACGAGCTGATCAACGGCTTCATTTCCAACCAATGCCTCGCCGACGAACAGTACCAGATCAGGATCATTTACCTTTATAAGTTTTGCCAGTGCTCGCATTAGTGGTTCGTTGTCTTGCATTCTACCAGCTGTGTCGACAAGCACTATATCAATTCCGGTATCAGTGGCGTATTTGATTGCCTCCATTGCGATTCCAGCAGCATCCTTTCCATATCCCTTTTCATACAATTGAACCATTGTACGATTGTTATGCTTTTGAGGTGGATGCAATGCATTTAAATGCCGTGTGTGTGTTCTTAATTGTTCTACCGCTCCTGCTCGGAAAGTGTCACAAGCTGCTATCAATACGCTAAAATCATTCTCTATCAGCCAGAAACAGATTTTAGCCAAATTTGTTGATTTGCCTACACCATTGACACCGCAAAAAGCCATCACGAAGGGGCGATTAGCACGCTTAGCCTCCAAGGCATCTCTTATAATATCAACACGTCGCTTGGGCGATAATATCTGCACTAGGGATTGGGTAAGTGCGGTCTTTACTGAAGTTGCAACCGATTCAAATGTGCCCAGGACCTTGCCTTCCAGTTTCGAGGAAACCGATTCACATAATTTTTGTGCGATATCGGATGCAACGTTCTTTGCAATTAGATGATCTTTAAGCTTATCTAATGCCGGCTCCACATCAGCTCTAGTTAGATTCTTTGATCCTACAAAACCTCGGAACATAGAGAAAACTCCCGACTGATATTTTTTGTTTGGTTTGCCTTTGGACTGGGAGATCTCTTCAATGTTTTCCACTTCGTCGTCTTCACTCTCTACCTCCAAGTCTTGAATAACACCCTTCATGGAGCCAATCATCTGCAAAGTAAACATGAAATATTGGGTTGAAAAAATTGAATGAGTGTAGGCAACAGTTCACCACGTAACGGGTTTTAACTTATGTGATAAATGAGAGATCTAAAGAGGAAACTATTTGAATTAATTGCCGATAATTGGCTGAACAAGATGTAGTGTTATCCCAACCGTGGCAACAAAAAAATATGTTCACTAGTCCTCGTCCCGAAATGATCTGACAACCAATCGGCATAAAATTGAAGGTTTTGGCATTGTTCAAGAAGTATTCAAGTGGACGTGAATGTTTGAGATAGAAAGCTATGCCTGGTTCGCAACGAACCTGAGATGGGGACAGTTACGTCTATGATGGGTCTAAAGAATGACTAAAGATGGGTTAAAAAAAATTTACAAAATAAAACTCACCTCAACAGACTCCTGTGTTAATTGAATATTCTTTTCGTCAGGGCGATCCTTTGATCTGTCCAAATTAGTCATATCCTTGGTATCACCGCCCAATTCCCAAATTCTAGGCTTCTTTCCGGCCTTCTCATTCTCCTTTGGAGTTCTTTTCTTCTCTTCCTGTGGACTCTTCTTACCAGCCATCTTCTCCATCAATTTCTTTCTATTCTCTTGAATAATTTCCTCGCGAGACTTTTGATTGCCAAATGTTTGCTGCTGTTCCTTCTCTACGATTTGCACTTTTTTGCCTGGCGGCTTAGCATTGGGTCCTGACTCAATCATCGAGGCAACCGTTTTCTTTGACTTTGCCGATTCGTCAAAGCTACGCATTGGCTTTGATGCCTTACCTTGCATTTTACCCCACGATTCAGAGTCCTGAAGTATACGATGAAATTCTTTCGCGAAATCATAGTCAAAGTTCAACTTTACACCAGATGAAAGTTCATTTTTGTATTTATCCCTAAATTCCAAGTGTGCATCGTTTAAAAACTTGTCCAAATAAGACATTTGAACAATCTTCTGGAAAGCAACAACCAAAACAATGTCCAGTTCATTGTCCAACTTGTATCGCAGAGCGAGATTGCTATGCTCGAAGTCTTTGTCTCCAATTGTTCGTTCCTGTTAAAGAGCAGAGAAAGCAAGGGTATTTTAAGTTTAGCAATCAATTCAATATGCAAATTATTTAACACACGCACTTGCAGTATGATTCCACGTATTAAGCTATTGATGGAAGATGTAAATATCTGGTCTGTGGCTCGGAAGCACCACAGAACGATACCACCCTTTGTGAATATGGTAAACAGATCTAACATTTTGGAATAATTGTGATTTAGGTATCTAATAGGTACTTAACAAGAATTAAAAAACAATAACAATATAAAAAAACAATTTAAATATAATATTTTCAGCAACAAATTTTGCAGCCAACAACTGACACGATGGCAATGAATTATTTGACGGGCTGAAGAGTGCTCAGCTATGTGATGAAATTTCCCTAAAGAGTTGTGACATTGCAAATAATCCCGATTAAGATCTGTTCGTTTTGAAGATAATGGTTTGGTTTACATAGGTTTTCGATTTTTATTGCACATGTAGGTATTCAAAAAGAATTTTCTTAGAGTACTTCGCGACAACATCAATATGACAGCGATATAATTTGTATTTGTATTTGTTAGTTGCAAAAAGAACTACCCTCGAATCGCGCCAATGAATTTGCCTTTATAAAAGTGATCTGGCTGTCAGATTGCTGTTGTCGCGAAGTACTCTATTGGAACGTGGAATAAATTGTATGAGAGGAAACGATGAGGTAATATAAGCTATTCGGTGACTATTGGACTGTTCCTACCATTCGAAATACCCGGGGTGTTGTGAAAAGACTTGATCTCCGAAAAATCCACAATTTCAACACGATTAGTCACATGAAAAAGCGAAGATTTTCTCCAAAATTCAGAGACTTAAATTTGCTGGAATCATCTCATCGCCATTTCAGAGGGTGTGATAGCGGTGAAAAATCTCGTAGGGATAGTTAGTAAGGGGAAGATAGTACATGTCTATTAACTTGTTTCACTTACGCAACTGTTCAAGATCTAAAAAAAAATCCGTTAGTGGAACTTGATTCCTAGTATGAGAAATCGGAGAATTTTTTTTAATTAATTGGCTGAAACTAAAATTTGTTGTTTTCGTTTTAATTATTTATTTTGAACGTTTCATGATATGGTCACCAAATATCAATAGGTATAAGTGGACATTTTATTAGATTTATGTCGAACATGCATTGACGTGAGATGAACGTATGCATTCTATTTGCTGAGCACAAAAAGCAGTTATACATTTTTTTTAAATTTATATATATTCACTAATTTTTTTTTTGCGATAGAAATAGAAACAATAGAAACAAAATTCTATCAATAAAAAAATTACCAAAATGAGATTGAAATAAGTGAGATTGCGCATTATTTAGTGGTGCAGTTTTAGGGTCGTTCATGAAACGTCGTCGTAAAATTACAATCTTTTGAACGTAGTAAAATTACGAGCACGAATACCTTTAATAAAATTCCATCCTCCGACTGCAAAGGGTCGTAAAGGATTGTTATCTGTTGCCCTCCTTACAGCATTATATATCGGAACGTTCGTTAAGTCTGATGGATTGCCATGGATCCAGAAAGAAGAATGTCTTCGATTTCGAAAGCATTTCTGAAATTTACAGGTTTTGGATTAAAGAATCTTGAAGAAAGTTATTTTGTACTAAATTCAGTATGACTTTATCGACTCTGGATACTCCAGAAGCTTAATAGTATTGTCGAACATTAGTATTGAAGCTTTTCCATACATGATGTGTTAATGTTTCACCATACTGGACCCGAGTGATACTCTTGCCTTCTCGCATAAGGCTGAACTATAATAGTTGAATCACTACGATCACATAATTAAATAAGCAACGCGTCTCCTTGTCAATTGTTTTTATGTTGTTTTATTTCATAAAAACAATCCACAAAACATAATATAGACAGTCGTTTCCCTTCACCAAGTACTATTCTATGCCACTTAGGCAAATTTACAGAACGTAACAAAACTTATCGTAGAAATTTGCCCGACTGATGCTTCCGACTATATAGTCCAACATTTAGACAAAAAAGGATTGGTCGAAATAAAAATCTCGATTTCACATTTAACAACACTTTTTGAAATTTACATTTTAATCCGTATTCACTAAAAAATTCTATTGAATTATACAAATGAATAAGTGGATGTAATTGCAGTGTGTTTTTTGAATGTATATTTATTTATGTTATATAGGTGTACGTTTTATAAATTTATTTAAATATTAGAGTTGGTAAAAAAAATCTTAGAAGGTTTGATAGTCAAAACGAACATATTTGTTTGTCGCTCTTTAATGACAGTTTACATTGAAGTTTTACATTTTTCTTTAAATTCTCTCTTGACATTAGGGGTATTCATGCAACGTCGGAAAGTCGCCGTAAACGTGATAAAATTTCGACGTGATAAATGAATTGTTAAAATTTGTATGGGAAATCTTATCCAACAATAACGGAATTTTCTCACAGGAATTAGGTGCGTAAACTGAGATGGTAAACGTTGTAAACTTTTGAAATGCTATTTTGACATTTAATCAGTCACTTTCACACATCAAACGTATGCGTTTAACTGAAAAATATTATCGAGAACGGAAATAGAACAAAAGAAACAAAATTCTATCAATAAATAAATTACTAAAATGAAATTGAATTCAGTGGGTCACCGCATTATTTAGTGGTGCAGTTTTAGGGTCGTTCATGAAACGTCGTCGTAAAATTATAATCTTTCACACGTAATAAAATGACGACGTTGCATGAATACCCTTATTGTAAATTTGACAGTTTTTATTTTTCTTCACACAAATAAGTACTCATCAGTAATTCTAAATATGCAAATTACCCAAAACGGCTTTTAAATTGCACATTAGCCCACTCACAAAATAAATATCATCCACGATTATGTTATCATCCACGATTATGTTATCATCCACGATTATGTTAAGTTAGCCATTGATCAGCGTTATTAATACGGGGGTAATTGTATGACCAAAATTTACAACAGTATATAATGTGATCATATACATATTTTTGTGTACACACTTTTTATAGATATGTGATGCATTTATTTTTTACATTTCTATTTGAAAACTATAGACTTGGCATCACTTTCATGGAGAATTGTTATGCTCTCTCCACTCCGTCCATTTACTCAGCAGTATGTAATTGAACGTCTGTTTCGCAGTGTCGTTGCCTGCGTTAATTTCGTGTTTTTCTGCTAAGATATTACAAAATCGTTTCTCTAAACCGTGTTAAAAGTGTTCCCAATAACAAAATTCCCATGTTTAGTTCAATGTTCACCAAGTTATACTCCCAAAAAGTGTTAATATCTACCCAATTGCAGTGAAAAGAAAAAAAAAGAAGAAAAGGGTCCATTTCAAGTCTAGTTTCCATTGCACTACATTCTACATAACTCAGTGCAGACACGCTCTTTACATAACAAGAGAGGAACTACGCTGAGGAGTTTTTTTTTTGTTGTTTTTTTTTTCTTCCCATCCTTTCCTTATATACTAGTCGTGTTCATTCATTCATATATTGCGCTTCTGTCTCGGCCCACGTACGAATAGTATTCGAGACGTTCGACCCAACCAAACCTGCTACTTGTGCACGTACTGCGTGCGTCTCTGTGTGTGCGGCTAGTGGTGGTCTTCTCCCGCGAGATTGAATGAGTAATGCTAGATACTAGAGTTAAAGCACCGCCACGGTACTACGTACAATCCACGGTACATTTCTTACGGTTACGGGATTGAATAGCAAAAAATGATATAAAAAAAAAACTCAGTGTTTATTAATTAGCACATGAAAGGCAGCTCTCGCGCACTGGGCACAACCACAGACAGCGAACTTTGGAAATGTGCGGACTTTCCATGGTGGCAGTCTGCGTCGATTTAGAAAGCTACTCGACATCGTAAACTATGATACGGAGCTAGGAGCTAGCAACAGAAAAGACGATTGGCTCACAGGGGTATACACAAACCCAACGACTTGGACGACGCCGCTTGAAAAGAGCGAAGAAGGAACCCCAATAGGAATTGAAAGGAAGGAAGGAAGCAAGGAGACGCAACGACAAAAGGAAAACAACGAATTTCGATACGAATTAAATGGATACTGCAATGGAAACGGCAATGATCAGAAACGAGACACCAGCAGCAGCTGCTTTGGAGGATGCGCCAGTTCAGTGCATTTGGGGAAAATTCAGCAGCAGCCTGCCGCGTCAGGACGGTGCTGAATCGAATGAGTTTTTTAAGTTCATTGCGAGATTTTCAGGTGAGTGAGTTTCGACATTTTTATCTAATACTACAAATTTGGTGGTGTGCACTGAGCGGTATAGTGCATCATTTCGTCACGTCATGTGTATTGGTTGGAGGTTTGCCAACACAAATTTTTCCCTCTGTTTGCATTTATTTTTCTAAACGGTAACGTAACGAAGACGGTGTTTTTGCCGGTGCTGCTGATGGTGGTGGTTATTTGAAGAACGAGAAGAAGAAGGAACATCTGTTCCTTTTTTACCTACGGATACGCCTACCATCTGCTTGCCGGCAGAGGCGACTTCCTTGTGTATTAAAACAACAGCAGCCGCCGCTATTTGAAGTTCTTGCAAGTTTATTGCTTTGTGATGAAGTTTCAAGGGTAACTCGTGGGCAAACATTTTTGGCTTGATAACTTGATTATTTGTACAAATTAATTCGAATCGATCACAAGTTGTGAATAACAAATTCTGTCACAGTTTCTGATGATATTGATGCTTGATTTGTTCTAAAACTGTTGTTGCAAAACAAGTGGTTATGTTTTTGTAATTTGGGAAATTCCATGCGGATGTACCTACTTGGATATAATGAATAGGTAAATACCGTATACCTACCTACTCTTAAATAGAAGGTAATATACAATTAACACATGTTCAAATAAACACTGTCACACGTCTGAAGAGTTTGTCTTAAAAACGTTTTCAACAGCACCTATGTATACTGTGTACCTTCATTCACAACAGAAATCATAAACAATATGCTTTTGAATTACAAGTGTAATCGCAATGTTAGTAGGTATGGGTACATACATACAAATAAATATCTATTGGAGAGTTTCCATTTGTCGATTTGCAATTGACAAAAGAAGCAAGTGACAAATGGAAATGGCGTAAAATTAACTGTCACTTAGGTAATTGACCATCAGCATTTTGTCAATGGATTGTCATGACAAGTGGAAAGATAAGGTGATGGGGAACGCAAAATCTTACTGAATGGTAAGATAATTGTCAAACTATACCTACCTACCAACCCTTATTTTGCAATTTTTCAAATATTTATAGATTTTTATTTAATTTTTTCTATTGACAATCACCCTTATTCCAACAGTCGTTTAACGACAAGTCACAAAACGACAATGTTCTACTCGGCATTACAGCAGGCGTTTTATGAGTCGTTTTACGTCATTAAACGCTAGATGTCGTTTTAGCTCATGTGGAACTTAATTTCTTGTTCGACTTCGTATTCTACTAGGCGTTTTAGTCTCACAAAACGACAACTTAAACGTCATTTCTTGTCGTTGAGAAATTTGTAAACGCCAAGTAGTAAAAATCGCTTCAAAATGTGAGTTTTGTTTATATTTTCAACTTTTTAGTATAGTTATAAGTTATTTAGTTATTTATTTGTCTTCAAGGGTGAAAATACCGACTCCACAACAGAAGAAACGCCTGGTAGAGTTGATGGAAAAGTAGCCTCATCTAGCAATACATTTTAAAAGGGATGTCGCACAATTAGATATATTTAAAACTAGAGGGAATGACGTTGCTGGAGTGTTAAACGGTTTTGGACGACCGATAAGAGAAAAAAAGAATGGCAAAAAGTGTACATATCATTTGCTAGAGACATTTTTTTAAGATTTTGATCTTATACTTCTGCTTATTTTCATGAAATCTCTTTTGTTGATTTCCTCTTCATAGAAATAGATAGAAAAATCACAATGGTGCTCATATTTGCATTTAGGAATTTAGTAATCATCAAAATAAAGTAAAAGCACAGGAAATAAACTTACGAATGTAGGTAATACAAATAATAAATGAATGCTAATTTCAAATTACAAATTGCAAAACAAATGCCTATCTGTCATTCATCAGCTGTTGCTGTGGAACTCATGTGGAATGAGAGAGGAGGCGTTCAGAGAATAGAATACCGACACTTAAACGACACTAAAATGAATCGACTCAAAAACGCCATTTGTCGTTTAATAAAAACGCCATGTGGAATAAGGGTGAATAATAAATTTCTTCGCAAGAAAATATGAACCCCTGATTATGTCTTTTTCTTTTGATTTTTTATGGATTTAATTACATCGTTATGTAGAATATGTATTTCTTGTCAACATCCGAAGAACGCAAAACGCGTTCTAATGCAAACAAATATATATTCGTCATGTAAATATATTTGTCAAATATATATTCGTCAATTACAATACTTGAAAATACTAAGTCCTTACTAGCTTGTCTCTCCAATTTGCTCGGTCCTTCGCTAACTGCCTCCAAAAGCGCACTTAGAGTTATTAGAAATCGATTTCTATTTCTCTATTTCGGTTCCTCTTTCTCAAAAGCAGCGTTACCAGATTTAGCAGTTTCCTGCGATTTTAGCAGTTTTTGATCATGAAAATGACCTGCAGCAGTTTTTTTTAGCATTTTCCTAAATTTTAGCAGTTTTCAGCAGTTTTCACACAAAAAAAAATGTATACATGTTTTTAATTGTTTGGGCGACGGTAAATACGAATACACGATCATCTTCAAGAATAAATGATCCCAAAGAAGAAATGCAAATACGCAGAGTTAGGGTCAGAAAGCAAAAACAGTTGTTCATGGGTAGTGTCGGTGTGGTGGATACCTATTGATGGAACTGCGAAGCATTTCCAAAAGGAAAGGGTGCAGACAGTTATTATATTATTTACATAGGCATTGTTTGGACAACGACACTCAATCCAAATTATGAATTTATTATGCGTATGTCACTCGGTTGCTTTAGCTGTCAGTCATGACAGTAAGAAATTGCCAAGATCCATTGAGCAATTGGTCAAAGATGTCTAATCATACTTTTCTCAAAGTAGTAAAAGACAACGAGAATTTTTAGAATTCCAAGAGTTTTTTGAAACAGAAAAGCATAGGATTTTGCGCCACTAAGACATTAGATGGCTATCGCTACATGATTGCGTCAATCAAATTATAGAACAATGGAGTGCATTAAACTGCATTTCCAAGTTGAATATTTAACAACAAACTCTGTCCCAAACTAATTTATTTTTAATAGTTTGAATGACAGTATAATAATACTTTTCATGCTATGGATTACATTTTACCTATGGTAAACAAATTCAACATTATATTTCAAAGTTAAAAACTAAAAACCGTAATCGCTTCAGTAACGAAAATGTTGCTTTGCAAGTAAAGCCGGGGGTTTCTTAAAGTGAAGGCTGTTATAACTTTATTCCAACAAATAAAATGGTAACTTCAATAAATTCAAAGATTCTCTATAAAGATTCCGAACAATGTAATTTAATAACTTTTTACATATTTAAATTTAAAATTATCATCTTTTATAAATTATCACCTTATATAATAACAATAATATTTTTTGAACTAAAAAAAACTTATTTCTCAAGGAAAAATCGATTGCAGTTTTTTTTAGCATTTTTTTACACTTCCGTCTAGCAGGTTTTGCAGTTTTTCGCGAGGTTTTTCGTCCTACCTTTAGCAGGTTTAAAAAAAATTATCTGGTAACGCTGCTCAAAAGCGAACTATTTGTTCTACCAGTTCTATGTCGGTGAACAGCTCGTAAAGTTTGAATTTTCGTCGGCACAGCCCATCAATGCAAACGGGAGCTTAGATTTTTTCAAGAATTTTTCGCTTAAAATTATTAAGACTTTGTTCATCGGCTTTTGATGCGGTCTATGCTTCAGCGCATTGGAGCAGGACTGGAATTCTCAGGGTCTTATATTGGATCTTCTCTGCAATTTAAGTGAATACGTTATTAATATTTAATTGACTTTTTATTCGTAAGATAGATTGACGATATAGCAACCCCTTCTACCTCAAAGTTTTAGATGTAGATTGTTATGTTTTGTCCAATTGGTTGAGGATGACGTTGCCTAGTAGAAGGACAACAAAGCGCAGGATCCATGGTTAAAATTTCGAAAGTAGATAACAGCCTGCAATAGCCTGACGAACATCCAAGAGTATAAAACTGTCATGGGGAGCTTCTTAAATTTTACGTTCGGAATCGAACATTTTGAACACACAAATATTGCAGACGCTATATTTGAGATCCTGTATGGCTTTCTAGTTCGTCGATGTGTTGACCTCGTTTACTGCTTAACCTACTTTAGCCGCTTTGGCCCGACCTATGATGTCAATATTATCGGTGTGTGCTAGTTATTGCACAGATTTGTTTAAGATTTTGGAACTGGTGTTGGATCGAAAGTTTTACACAATCCTCTCAAGTGAGATGACAGTGCTCCACCTTCTTTTTCCTTTTTTTAGTATCGAATGCTTTTGGTAAGGTCGTTGCCGACTGTGATGGGGCAGCGAGAATTCTCAATCGTCAGCCTGGACGAATTTACCAAAACTAGAATTGTCTGGTTTGTCTCCATAAATGCTGCCATATGCGGCTTTAAAAACGATGAATGGGTGATGTTTATCGATTTAGAATTCTGTGATTTTTTCATCTGTGTAAGTGTGAAGATTTGATCAGTTGTGGACTTTGCTGGTCTAAAACCAATCGATCGGGCGCTTTTTTGGCCTTTTTTTTAAAAGCCGGTGTCCATATTTCCTTCCTTGCTTATGTAGGTCAATGCCAGGTCTTTAGCAGTTATAGTATTTATCTATAGCGTGGTCTTGAAGCCTCATATTTGTTTGCGACATGTTCACAGTTTATATCAATGTGGGAAACTGATCTACTCTCTTCCAGCTCCCACACTTATTAAGTTGAAATGAAGTAAAATTAGGTGTTTACGAGGAAACCCTTGTATTATTTCAATAAGGGTGATCAATTGTCCTAACATGGTGACATTATGCCGGTTGCTTATTTTTGCACTTCATGATGACATGACTTCATGAACCCGACTTAATATTTGTAAATGTAATGACGTATGGAGTGTCCCAAAACTAACACAGATCTGACTGAACTGCGGGTCGAATGTTGTTTGTCTTCATTTATAAAATACAACAAAATGGGTACATTGCAACAATTTGTTATTTTATTTTTATAAGCACATGACGTTTTGAAATGCAAATTTGTAAATAATCGTTGAATACCGTTTCCACTAGGAAGACATAGGTCTGAGAATCCCTAACTCATTTGTTACTCATGTGAAAGATCTCCAGTGTTGAAAACATTGCATAACATAGCGTTTTCATAAAAAAATATGAAAATGCTAAAATCCGCTGTAAATTTTGCTTAATACCCTACTCCATCACATCCCTTGAAAGTGGGTGTGGCTAAAGGCTTTATGGGGATGAAATATAGAAAATGACATTGTTAATATATTTTTCAAACCGTTTATCAACATCATTTATGAACCTAATTGGCGTTACCACCATAACCTAATCTAGGTATATGCCTTGAACTCGCTCGTAATTGAACAAGGCGTTTATAAAATGCTGTGCTGTTGCTGTTGGAATAAGCAACGATATTGCGTTATTGGGAGGTCAACGGACTATTCACTTAGTCACTGCCTTTGCTGTAACCAATGATTTGCAGATTCGTGAGAACCAAATCGAGTTGAATAAGTAATCAACTTGGTAGCCAAAGGCCTTTGAAGATAAGTCAAAGCTTTGAACTATATTTTCGTTTACCATTACTTAACACAAGCTCGAGTCTATTTATCAAGTGCAAATCTAATGATTGCAAATCCTGTCATTTGTCATCATTTTCCATTCCGCACAATTTCCATAGAACCTTGTATCTGCATTAACGTAAGATAATCGTAGCTTCCGTCGAGTAATGGACTATTTGCTATCATTTTATACATAAAATGTTTACGCGTGTATGCATAGATGAGGCAACACATCACATATGATGTCAACCGCCCACAACAAGCATTTTCATAGACATTTGCCAAATTAAGTATTTTACATTTTAATAGGGTGAAGAATGTCGTCTAAGATGAATTTTAAGATGCGAGTTCTTTCCCATTGAAACTGTGTGATTCTCTTTAAAAGGCTTTATAAAAATGGGAACATATATAAAAATCATGTTTGAAAAGCTTCTCTGAAAGCGTTCGCATATTAAATTAATTCGCAGCACTATACTACGCTGAAATGTTAATCGTTTCGCAAGAAAGAATACCAACACGTAATAGATACATATATACAAAGGTATGTATCATGCAGACTTAAAATCTGAGTAAAATAACTATGGAGCCACATCTCATTTCTGGCCATTGACACAACAGTCTGTAGAGCGCTACAATTTATGGTACCTACTTCGGGTAAACAAAATTGTGGGCGGCCTCCTATTGACAAGCAAATCAATGTTATTTGGATGAAGATACATGCTGTTCCCCTAGGTACGTTACGTGCACTGGGGTGAACCGTTTGTATATTTCAGAAAATGAGCAAAGCTATTGGATATAGTCATTTGTAAGACTCGTGGAAGTAGGTGGTAATTCGCTAATGATGAATTGTTGTTGCTACACAAGGCTATTCCGCATTTTGTGTTTTTTTTTTGCGATTTAACTTTTTTTAGTTATAGTGATTTACACTATTTTTACTATTTATACATTAAACTGCTAACTGCTCATATACGACTCGAGAGCAAGTGTATTTTTCAAAAACTCGTGTCCCAATAGAGCAGGAAAGAAATGCACACTCACGTGCGCCAATGAAAAGGTTAGAAATAGATAGTTGACTTACAAGCGAGATCTTACTTTACTTTGCTTTGCTTTACGGGTTCTCGACCCATCGCCAGTTTTCTATTCTCATTAATCTCTTCGATAGCGATAGCGTCTTCCTTGTCGCCTTCAACCTGAAGGCTGGGATTTAAAGATTTTCTTGGATGGAGTAGTACTGTTCATTCGCTCGATGTGCCCGAGGTGCCCAATGAAGTCGACCTAATTGTACTTTTTGTACTTCATACAAGCTGGCCCGTCAAACGTTGTTTTGCCATATAAATTATTTATTTATTTATTATTACTGTGCTATCAAATGGAATGACCGCCTACAGCGCCACCTGTTGAGAATTTTTCAATTTTTCTTTTTACCTAAACCTTCGCGGAGCAATTACGAACAAATCCGCAGAAGGAAGTATCCAATTTGGTGCAGTCGTTTTCGAGTTTTAAGCATCCGAACAAACCAAGATCCATTTTTATATATATAGATCTCTAAGCATACAGGACAAACAATTCAACGAAGAATTTATCACCCGAATTTGCATTAAAGGAATCGCATGATAACATGAAATCCGGTACGATGGATGCTATCATAAGCTGTCTTAATTAAAGTCGATGAAAATATTATGTGTCTTGAAATTTGTCTGGTTTTTTCCAGGATTTTTCTTAGTGTTAAAGTCATAAGGCGTTCACACAGAACATAGGGATGTTTTTTTGTAGTTTGGACATATGGAGCGGACATGGCAACGCCTCCTTATTTAAAGAGTTCTGCTGATTATCCGGCTGCATAGTTGTTCATCGGATTTTTGATATCTGAACTAACATCTTCATTATGCCCAATGAAAAGCTGTTGGAAATGCTGCCTGAATATGACATCGATAATTCCCTGTGCGTCAGTGACTAGGATGCCTTCGTTATTTTGTAAAGCTTGCGCTCCTACTTTGAAGCCAGCCACCAGTTGTTTGATTTTTTTGTAGAATTTAGAGATGTTCTTCTTGTCGCGGGACTCTTTGATTTTCTTGAGCCTACCTACCTTTTTGTGCATTGCGTTTCAGGGGCCTTGATATGTGCCTCTTCTGGCACCTTTTTTTTTTTGGTATTGCAAATAATATCATACCACGGGAAATGTTTCGTGGGTGACTGATATGAAATGGTGATTACGACTACCTTTTGATGACATTGCGATGCTGCAAGAGAATTCCGTCTTTCTCATAACCGGCTATTTTTTACGTGGTAAGGAAGTTACCCTGACGGCACAATCCTCAATCTGGAGCCAGTTTCAATTAATTAGATAGTTATAGGACATAGGGTTATCAGTATCCACAACGGGATTGGGAATTGACACCCTTTCGGCTCACCCCAACCATTTCTGTTTAAAGGGCCTAACTAACTGTTGAGATTCTTAAATGAACTGTTGTCCGAATATGTCGAAGAAGATCATTTAGGTTGTTCACGTTTTCAATCTCAATTGAGACCCTAGACGCCACCCTTGAGAATTCTTGGGAATTCTTTCAATTCATTTTATAAACATGACATTACTTACTAAAGGGTCTTCCAATAACGACACCCCAACATTGAAAGTTGGCTGTCATTTATTCAGTCTGTTTCGCCAAATGATAACATTGTTTTAACAAAATCATTTTATGGTCGACATACTCGTTCTATCGAGAGGGCTATTTGCTCAGTAAATGATATTCCAACACCACGAAACTCAAGATCTACCGAAAACATCGCCGCTATCCGTTACAGTGTGAAGGAGAATCCGAGGCAATCAATTTCGCGTCGCTCAGAAGAACTTGGTCCTTCGCAGACCATAACTTGGCGAATTTTGCGTCGTAACTTAAGCCTTTACACGTACAAAATTTGCTGAATAGGCTCTGGAGCAGTTGGAAACTGATTCTTATTTTCATCGAAAAATCATCTTCAGCGATGAGCGTCATTTATGTATGAATATGGGTACGGCAACAAACAAAATTGTCAAATTTGGGACAATAACAATCCATGAGATTCAAGAGCGTCCAATGCATCCCGAAAAAGTCACTGTTTGGTGTGGATTTTGGATTGACAGCGCCATCGGTTCATATTTCTTTGAGAACGACGTTGCGTTGGACAGGCCATCACCGTCAACGGCTACCGCTATAGGTAAATGATTACCAACTTCTTTTATCCTGGGTTGGATGATATGGACAGCAACGATATGTGGTTTCAACAGGATGGCGCTACGTGCCACACAGCTCACGCCTGATTGGAAATTCTGCGCGCCATGCTCTCGTGGAGGTGATGTGAACTGGCCACCGACATCTTGCGATTTGACCCCAATAGACTCTTTCTTGTGGGGTTTTCTGAAGTCCCAGTTTGACTATTGTATAGCTTTTAGATAGAAATTCAGAACTATTACTCACCTTGACTCTTTCAGCAAATATTTTAAAAGCCTACACCTAGTGGACGTTTTTTAGTTTTAGTCTTTATTTGAAGCTAATAAAACTAAAATAAAGCCTAATGCAAACATTTGCACCTATTTGGCTTTGTGAAAAAGTAATAAGGACAATATGTCATTACTTCAAAATTCATTGTTTGCACCTCTGCATACCGGAAATAATCATTCTGTAAAGTTTGAAGTGCTAACTAACTATAACACATTTGACATTTGAAACAATGGTTTTGATTTTTGTTTTATATCTTTGAATTCTTCTTAAAATTGTGTATGTTCCCAAAGATTGATAAATAAACAAGTTTCCACAATGGTGGCTTAAGTGTTTAGTAGCAAAACAACGATTTACTATCATTATTGTTACAGGTAATGTAACGGTGGATATTCGAAAGAGCTAAGCGAAGTTATTCGGAGTTCAGCCATATTTCACCGCACATTTTTAAACCGAGTATGAAACAGCTATATTTCTGTTTCGTGTGTCAGTTTTATCTTCAATCAGGGCCATATTTGATTTGTCGGTAGACGATCGAGTCTACCTTCATGATATTTATCCCACACAATAAAACTGGCAGTCTGAAATTTCTGAATCCATTTTAAATCATTAACGAAAGATGCTACATTAATTCCCCATTGCATATCCCGTAAATTTTTGTAGTGATTTGATGTCGAAATCCTAAGAGAATAGCAAAACGTATTTTATTCTAAGCTATCGGACTTTCAGACGCTACATTTTTACCACTTAAGGATACAACTAATATTTTTTGATACCACCTTCTAACTTAAAGTTGATTTCTTAATTTTAGATAGGACGCCTTACGAGTAATGACTAAATGGATTCCGTTCTTTTTGCGCACATGTTATCGATTTGCAATTTACCGCTCCCTTAGGAAACACAGCAGGAGTGCCCTAAGTAAAGAGAGCAAACAATTTAGAGCTTCAACTTATTAGTTCCACATTAAAGATAAAAAGTAATATAATCTTTCTACATAACACATTTCCATTTTTAATTGAAAAAAAATAATTATTAGGATAGGTATAATGAAAATATAATTACCATGAATTCTAGTTTGTACCATAAGGCACTCTAATAAATTTTGTTTAAAGTTGCAGTATGTAGGTGCCTCCTCATGTGTCGCATCCAATTTGACACGGTACCTTGCTAAAGAAATTTATTGAGGAATGTTATCGTTAGTTTTGCTGTAGAATTAATTAACGCAACGTTACGGTTTGGAAAGCTTTTATACATATGCGCGTTCAATATGTGCGTGAAGACGAAGTCTTAACATCACTATCACTACATCATACGACGAACGTAGATTCAAGACGAATTAGTGTTTAAATTATTTTGTAGTTAGCATGTTTTTGTAAACATAGATAGAACATTGATTTAATAAACTCAAACTGTGCGGGAGTGGTAAAAATATTTTTGTATTTGCAACTAGATGAAATTTTTCACTTGTACTGACTACAAATAACAATTAACAGATGCTTACGAAAACAGTGATTATACAAGGTGGGCCAAAAGAAGTCATCCGATGTTTTTTGGCACTTCAGAATATCGGTTGTGGCTCGCGCAATGTGTGCCGCCGTCCTTTGGGAACCACATGTCCTCCAGTCCTATTTCGTCCAATTACGGCAGAAAAAAACTCGGTTAACATGGCCCTATAGCGCGCACCGTCCATTGTTGTCATTTGACCAGCGGCGTTCTCGAAAAAAAAAAAATGGCCCGATGACTCCTCCAGCGTGAACAGCACACCATTCAGTAACTTAAAGCCGGTGTAATGGTTCCTCGTGCATAACTCGTCGTTTTTCGGTGCCCCAGAAGCGATAGTTTTGCTTGTTCACCTACCCGCTGAGCTTGAAATGTGCCTTATCGCTTATTATGATTTTGGTCGAAAAATCGTCCACATCGTCCTCGAGATTGAGGATGGCTAGGTGGCGTAGGTTACACGCGTTTGGCGGTCGACAGGCAGCAGTTGATGGACGGACTGGACTTTGTACGGGAACATGCGCAAATCTTTGACCAAAATTCGCCTTAGGACGACGGATTTGACAGTCATTTGCAAAAATAAGAGCATCTTCCAATAGGGTGATCTCTTTTGGCGCACCTTGTAGTTATTAGAATCATTTATTTGCACACTTCTTTTTGATGAATAATTTATTGATCCAAATGTAAATCCATGGATTTGCATGATAGTGATGACAATGCAGAAGATATGTTTGACTTGAATTTCATGGAGTATGAAGATTTTAGGCATACAATAAATGAATTACAAACATTAAAATTGCGTTGCTTGTGTCTTAACATTAGATCATTGAGAAAAAATTGGAATATTCTTTGCGCGTGTATTTGTCCAATTTTAAAGTATATTGATGTTGTTGTGTTAGTCGAAATTAACATTAGAATAGAAGAAAATAGTTTGTACTATTTGGATGGTTTTGGTTCTGAATTTGCAAATAGGATACACAAAAAAGGTGGTGGTATAGCAATGTTTATCAAAAAACACATACATTATGAGCGAGTGAATATTGAAACAGCATCATTTGAACATTTAACTCTGAAGATGCAAATTAATAAAAAAGAAAAAGTGCTTAGTGCAATCTATCGGCCTCCGAAACAAAATAAAAATGCATTTATTGAAGAAATCAATAAAATTATAACCACAAAAGAAAGTCATAATGATTTGATTATTTTGGGAGATATGAACATAAATATCAACGATAGTTCGAACCATCAAGTGCGTTACTACCAAGATATGTTAGCGTCAAATGGGTTAATAAATATAATTAAAGGAGCTGCAAGAGTCGATCCAAATGTTGGTAGTTCAACACTTATTGACCATATTTTAGTGAGTTTGCCAGACATTAAAATTAAAACGTTTTCCGCTATAGTCAAAAATGATATATCGGACCACTACACTACATTATATGGATTCTATGAGGAGAGAGAGATCAAAGAAAACAACCGTATATACGAAAAAGTACAGACTACGCGTGTAAACCAGCTTATTATATCCTCTGATTGGAATCAAATTTTAGAAGAAACACACCCTGAAACACTAATGAACTCGTTAGTGGATAAAATGAGTGAAATATACTCTAATTCTAAAATTATTTGTAAAGTGCGTGGGAAAAGAAAAAGAACCGCATGGATAACAAGGGAAGTGACTGAAAGCTGCAAAGAAAGAGATCTACTCTATCGTAGGTGGAAAAATAATCGGAACAACTTAACGTACAAAACCGCTTATAAAAAGTTACGCAACCAAGTAAATAAACAAGTTTCTAGAACGAGGGATCAGTACTACAAAATGAAGTTTGAACTTGCAAGATGTAATCCTAAGCAGACATGGGGTTTAATCAATGATTTATTAGGACGAAGAAAACCCACCTTGGATGAGACCCTACAAAAACATTTTTTACTGAACACGAACATGGACACACTTGCAAACGAATTTGGAGATAATTTTTCACGACAGGCTGCATCAATAATTCATACATGTAACATAATTACATCCGAACATCACGAAACATTCCTAGAAGATTCAATATATCTGAGAGATACTGATTGCACCGAGGTGACAAATGTACTAAGTCGTTTGAATGTCCAAAAAGCACCCGGTGCAGATGGCATTAGAGCAACAGACTTAAAAGCAAACCATGAGTTATTCGTTCCTATATTAACCAAATTAATAAATCTGAGTTTCGACACGTCAACCGTACCAAAAAAACTTAAAGGAGCAGTCGTCAGGCCAATTTATAAAGGCGGTATCAAGAAGAGAGTAGAGAACTATCGTCCAATAGCAATTCTACCTGCTATAGATAAAATAATGGAGGAGATCATATCTTATCGAATAAGGGAATTTGTGGAAAAACATAAATTAATAAGTAAAAGTCAATATGGTTTTCAAAAAGGAAAAAGCACAAACCAACTCCTCGGTAATTTTACAAATTTAATCAACACCGCCCTAAGTAAACGTCATCACGTACTAGTCCTATTCTTGGACTTTAGCAAAGCTTTCGATACTTTAGACCACAATAAACTTATCTGTGCTTTGGAAAGGATGGGGATACGAGGAAAATTATCGGACTGGTTACTAAATTACCTCAAAGACAGAACGTTTCGCGTAAAAATCAAAAATGCATATAGCAATGAATATAAGGTGTTGCATGGAGTTCCGCAAGGGTCTAAGCTTGGTCCATTACTATTTATTTTGTATACCAACGAGATGCTGAAGTGCCTCAAAGAAAGTGTTCCATTTGCATATGCAGACGATACAGCAATCGTGGTATGTCGTCCATCTCTCGAAGAAGCAATAAGTGTGATGCAGTCTGAATTCAACGCTGTAGGAAGATGGTGTCACGACAACAGGCTGGTGATCAACGATTCGAAAACCAAATTAATGCACATTCGCAGCCCAATCTACCCACAGTCGTGTATCATATTAAAAACCTTTAGATGCGCCAATTCAAAAATCTGCGAAAACATTGAGGTTGTTAATACCTACAAGTATTTAGGTGTCATCATAGACTGTCATTTTCTGTGGGAACCGCACATCAATGACCTGCGAAACAAGCTGAGGGGATCCTTGTTTGCGCTTGCCTGCCTACAGTACAAATCATCAACGTATGTACAAAAGCAAATATATCATGCTCTTATTGAGTCGAGGTTGAGGTATGGCATACTAGCGTGGGGAGGTGCGGCGCAATCACACATCGACAAACTACAGCGCATCCAAGACAGGGCAGTCAGGTTAATTTCAGGAAGAAATGGCAGTATAGAAGTGAACGTCCTGAAGGTAAAGCAGATTTATGTAATGAGTGCAGCTTTAGAATACTACGACGATCAAAACTTGAGGATGCCAATAAGTCATCGGTTCGGAACACGTAGAAGAGAAGAGGGCTTATATCAGCTACCACCAATCATCAACGAGTACGGAAGAAGACAACTGTTGTATACCATACCAAGAATATTCAACACAATACCCCGTCAGCTAAGATATATTGAACAAATTAATGTCAGAAAAAGAAAATTAAAAAGATACTTTTTAGAATCAATTCTCGAACCAGCATATTTTTAACTTGTAATTTGTAATTTAACAATGATAAAACTATTTTCTATTTTTTATTTTACTATACTTCATTTTAAAATGTCAATATAAATTCATTTTGATGATTGAAACATGTTAATTAAACGATTTAGTAAACAACCTCCTGCAGACAAGCCATAAGGCTTCGCAGGTTGAATATTATAAAAAAAAAAAAAAATCTGTATATATGCCAAAATAGCGAAGAAGATTTTAGTACAAATAATATAAACTAAAGGGTCCGCCAAATAACTTTTTTTTTGAAAATGCTATAAAAAAAAACTACTGAATACTGAATCAAATTTCTTTTTTTATTTGAAAGTACAATACTTCCGGTTAATAATGGAAAATAATTTCATTCAAATGGCTGCCTCGACTGGCCTACACGATCGGTTCAATTTTTAAGCACATTATTGATTGTGTGCAGCTGTATTCACCAATGGCTTCACGAATATTGTCCTTTAAAGCGTCAATTGTCTCTGGCTTGTCGGCGTAACACTTATCTTTTACGGCACCCCACAAATAATAGTCCAACGGTGTCAAATCGCAGCTCCGAGGTGGCCAAACGACATCAGCTCTGCGGCTGATAATGCGATCTTCAAAAAAAGGGCGCAAAACATCGAGTGTAGCTTCGGCTGTGTGGCACGTAGCGCCGTCCTGTTGAAACCAAATGTTGCCAATATCCTCCTCTTCAATTTTTGTGAACAAAAATTCGTTCAACATGGCCCGATAACGATAACGGCCACTCCTTGCTAATTTTCGAAGAAAAATGGCCCAATCATGCCCCTGGACCAAAATCCGTACCAAACAGTGACTCGTTTTGGGGGTTTTCTGTGCCCCAAATGCGACAATTTTGCTTGTTTACATACCCACCAATATCAAAATGAGCTTCATCTGAAAAGATGATTTTTTTTGGCAAAATCGGCATCTTCTCTAAGTCGATCGCAGGCCCACTTAGCGAAGCGAAAACGCATTGGATGGTCAGTTGGCTTCAACTCCTGAACCAATTGGACTTTGTACGGCGTCATACCAAGGTCTTTATGCAAAATTCGTCTCAATGATGTCTCCGAAATTTTCAATTGTTGAGAACGACGGTGAATTGATGTTGATGGCGCTTCACGCACACTTTCTGCCACAGCAGCAATATTCTCGGGTGTACGCACTGTTTTTGGCTTTTCACGCTTTGGTTTATCGATGAGGATGGCAGTTTCTTTCACTTTTTTCACAAGATAACGAACATACGGAGCTGACGGTGCTTCTCTTCTTCCAAAATCCGTACGCAATTTTCGCACACATTCTGCAACATAACCATGATTTTCAAAGTAATGTCGCAATATTTCTCAGCGTTGTTCAAGCGTATACACAATCATATTCGTTCAGCGGAAGGATAATTATCTGTCAAATCAGACATGAGCTAAGTGTTACCATTCACGAAATAAGCACTAGTTGAAAAAAAAAAAGTTAGATGGCGGACCAGTTATAATGCTAGTGATCTCCAGACGTTTTCGTTGATGGGATATGGTGGCGAAGATTTAGCCACGAACTTAACAATTTGTATAGCGACAACGTGCTGGTCAAAACCTCCGCATTGCACTAAACGTGCAAGACACTCATCGCGATAAAAGCTGATTGGTTCCGGCAATCGTATGCCGTCCTTGCTGGACATATATAATCTCTATACTCTCTATTTCGCATACGTGCCATATGCCCATATCGTACGGTTACTTTAAAAATTGCATTGAATGAATGTACCGGGATCTTGACGGATAATCCACTATCCATTAGTAAAATCTAATACATCTTAACTTTGCTTCACTTTTGGATTGTATAACTAATCCACACTCACTTTTAATAGAGTTCTGCCAATTTAATCATGTCCACCAAAAAAAATCGAAGCCTAGAAGATAACAGCGAGTATTATATTGCAATAATGGTGAGCAATGTTTTGTTTTTTATTATTATAATGTTATTAGATTAATTCTGAAAATGTATGTGGAACATATGGCCTCTACTGGGGCCATTGGTTTGTCAAAAAAAAATTGGCGGACCCTTTAGTTTATATTATTTGTACTAAATAATGAGTGGTTTGTTCGTTCTTCGCTTCCAAGGGTTAATTCAACATATCAAAAGGACAGAGATAATTTTCTGGAAATAGTGTTGTCATCAAACACTTTTGTAACTAGCTTGATCCTTTCGTCAGCAGACCCACTCAACTATCCACATACAACAGTGATCGACATTTTTTTTTAACATTTAAAATTAGCAATGCTCAAAACTATTGCTACGTATGGTGCAATCGTATTTACGGCATTACCTAAATAAAAGACTTTGAAAAAATTCAATTTTTTTCGCAATACAAAAAAAATCTGACATTTATATATTCAATTAATATTCTAAAAATATCGTATAGTGTTACCTGCAAAGAAAATGTTTTCTAAATTTATCAAAAAACAAGCTAACCAACCAGCTTATTTTAAAATCTGGGGTTCCTAAATTTAATTAAACCACCAGTACTGAAACAATATTTCTGATAACTAGGAGTTTGTTATTTCAACAATTTATTTCTTAAAAATATCTCGTCCAATAGTAACCCCTCGCGTTTGCGGCAGTCATTTGTCGAAAAGCCAAATTTCTTATGACAGGTAAACTCCGTGATGGCTGCCATGATGAATATTTTCAAAATGCGCCAGGAAAGTTGGTTATTGGTTACATTAGATTTGAGATAACTCTACAAGAAAAGTCCTTAAGGGTTAAATGAGGACTGCGTAGAGGCCAATTTTTGTCAAAAATTTTGTCAATTTGCAAAGGAAAATTTTACGATTTAAATGTCTGGTTTATGAAGTCAAGCCTTAGACATCCTATGGGTTTAATTTTTGCTGATTAAATTTCATAGGATATAGGTTTTTGTCCAAAATTGAATTGAAAGGTTTGGATCGTCACGAAATGACTGATTTAAAGCTCTCCGCGTTTCTACATATCTTGATTCCTTGCACTGTTATACCGGTTTCTTCAATCTGTTTAACCCATTTTCGTAGAGAGATGTTTGGCGCATTATTTGAGCGGCGAAATCCTCGAATATTGCAGGATCTTTAACGGGCTACAGTCTCCGTGTCCACGCGTCCCTCGGATTTGCATACCTACGAAAACCTCAGAACGTTGTAAATTAGTAAACAAAAACAAGCTCATCTAAAAATCCAAGTAAATAATTTATTCAATATCTTACCAGAACGTAATCGATATCTTGGAATATATTATTGAATGTGTAAATTTCACAGAAAAATGAATGTCCTTCCGGTGAAACACCTTCATTTCCGTTGTTTAACTAATGACTCAAATTTCCAGATAAGGTTTTGCAATGCACATATGAATAATAAACAAAAAAAGAAAAACAAAATCCCTTTAAAGAATTGTCTGTTGCGTCATTTTATTTTTACCGATTGTGAAGAGATTGCAAATAACCACCGAGATATGTTCGACCTTAACATTTTATTATACCATCCATATACAAATAGTTTATGGTTTCCCAAGAAATTTACATTTTATTTGTGTAGCTATTTATTAATTAGATCAAACTGTACCAACGTACCTACAACAAATTTGAACAGAGATCAGAGCGTAAATTATTTAAGCGCATCTGACTCTGATTTATATTTTAGAGAACCAATTTATAAAAACAAGTAAATTTAATTCTAAACAAAACCATTTTGCAATTAAAATTCAAAGTGAATGTAAAAATAGAACACATCCAAATGTACCAAGAAATATTTCAAATCGTCAATATTGAGTATTCGAGTACTGTTGCAGAAGCTCTTGAAATACATTAGCTAGGAATGCGTGTTCTGAATGGTCATTTATTTAAGGGGGTCATTAATTAATTCGAGCGATAAGCATAAAATATTCGAATTCACTTTGAATCATGCTTTTTGTAATTGATTGCTTTTATATTGAGCAGTACTTGATCTGTAGGATGAATGATAGGCGGTAAACAATGACTACAGCAATGTACTATTTAACCTTAAAACATATGCAACATGTCCATGATAGAAGAGGATGGAAGACTGCCATGTCTCAGGCAGAAATCTTAAATGTGTAGGAAGTCCGTTAAATAATACAGTTTTGGGTTTTTCGATTTGGATCTAAGATTTTTCTTGTCCCAATCAAACATAAACGAGAGCAAAGTTTCTTTTTTGTTTTTATTATCTTGTCATTTGACTGTTTGCTTTCCGTTCCATTCAGTGACATGGGAATTGAGGTGTTCCGTCCAAATTTTGAATGAATTAATTTTTTTAGGGTGACCAGTGATAATACCTACGAGGGTCATTACAGATTTTTTACTTCTGTGTAAGAATTGGCTGGTTTTAATGGTGCTTTTATGTAACCATAGTTTCCTGTTTATTATACATTATTATGCAGCTAGCCTTGTTATACTTACAGCTTATTTTCCAACTATGGTTTATTTTAAGAATATGGAATATGATAGTTCGGTGCCAAGTAAACTCAACATATTTTCATTGCTCTCTGGAGGGAAAGGAACCGAAGGTTTAGTTTACTTCACTTTCCATATATTTTATTAAATTGATTGTATGAATTGGCAGGTTTTTCCAGCCTTTCTAGTTACTTATGGAGAGGACCAAATCGGTTAGCAAAGGGTCGTAAGTTTTTTACCATGATGAATCCCTTTAGAGGCGGTTAGCTGCTGTAATAGAGCTGCAAGTAGTCCTCTAGCTCTAACAATCAACCCTCCGCAAACTTTGATTTATAACTAGTGCCCTTAAATTTATTCAGCAAACAAGTAGAAGCTTGTGCGACTGTAAGACTAAGGTCCTGATGAGAATGGAAAACCTTTCTGGGTGGATTCACAAATATTCTGAATCACACCGACTAGACTACACCTTTAACCAAGCTCAGTTTTGAGAGTTTCTCCCAGTTTCTCAGTTGTTAATGAGTCGTAGATTGAAAAATAGCTAAACATGCTAACTATCCTAACAATGCTGGTCTAATTTTAAATAGAAGAGGTCTCTTAGTTAAATAAAGCTGAAATTACATATCAACAACATCATTAGTGCCCCATAGACCTAGGTAGGTAGATAGAAGTGGCGGTTCGGCATGAACCCCCCCCCCCATAGGCCTACACGCGAACGAAATGCTTGAGTGCTTTTACACTCCAAAGTGTTCAGAGTTTGATTACAAGTATGATGTATAGAGCAGGCATGCTCGGTTGGTGAGATATCTCCTTGCTCAGCATCTTACTATTAAGGATATCCAACAGTTGATTAATAGGATTTCAGTGAAGTGGTATTGCCTTGAACTCTGTTATAGTGATCATGCAATAAACGTTCGCCGATATACAATCAAAGTAACTCCTGAAATGTAGCAAAAAAATATCTCGCTGGCGTACATCTTGGATTCCAAATTATCCCACAAAAAGAAGTCCGGAATTGTTAAATCTAAAGATTTGGGAAGCCAGTCAATGTTGCCATTTTTTGGAAGCACATGTCCAGGGATTTTTCGTTGCAGGAACTGCATTGTTTGGTTTGTAGTGCGATATGGCATAGCGTTCACACATTTGTGGGAAATAATAAACCAACACCCACCGCTATCGATTCCAATCGACTGTTTCGATTTCTCTGAAGAAAAATAGCTCAGTGATGGTTTTTATGCAAACGCGGGCGTAAACAGTCGATTTTGGTCCTACAATGGTGTTTCATGGATGTTAATTCACTAATTTCCTAATCTCCTAATTCCTAATTTTGCTAGTTAACGGCGGCAGAAAGTGTGATTGTTGATGATGACCGACGAGTCCCAGGTCATCAAAATTTGCTTCCAAAAATCATGTTCAATGTCAACCATTCGGGCGACTGTTTAGCCGTATTCCAAGTGACGTGGATAATATTCAAATCATCCTTCAAAATGCGTCGTCAGCCTTAACAGACTCCAAAATGTTAAGCGCGATAACGATACGACACATGTGGGTTCTCGGCAACAGTCTCTCGACTATCGCCCATCTATCCCGTTCTCAACAAAATTTGATACCAAACGACGAATAGTGTTGTTAGACGGTTGGCGACGATATTTTCGACGATGTGGACGTTTATTTAACGCAACTGAACGAATATTTTAAAGTTTAGTATCACTAATTTGGGACGTTGTTACGGTATGTTGCGATTCATTAATTATTTATTATACTGAATTGATGTTTTAAAAACATGTCTGCTCAATAGGTTAATAAATATCAAAGTTATTAAAGGTTTACATACCGACATAAAAGATGACGCACCCTGTATACCATAAAATTGTCTAATTATTTCCTTCGAATTTCTTTAAAACTTTACCAAAATACCAAAAAATTGTGTGGCTAGAATCTTTATATGGAAGGCATACAGAAAATGGCATTGCCTACACACCTTGTCCTGAAACGTTTTAAATTTTGAATGGTTTGACCACAAACACAAACAAGTTCCTCATTTTCCTAGCTAAAAATGTTTGGAGATACTATATATCATTGTCCCTTATATATGGGACAGGGTATAATAATATTCTTCGTAAGAAATGTATTTGCACCAACTAACTATATTTTATGTAATTAAACTCGCGCTTATATGTTTAACCATTTAATTTGGCTAATTGACTTGCAGTTAAAGTTCGCGCTCAAATGTGGGTACTACATTTTTTCTTCGAGAGATAATAACTTTGGAAAAAAAAGTAAAAAGTTTGAAACTAGTATCTACAGGTAAATCGAATTTTCGTTATAAATTGTATACGAATACTTAAGCATTTCAAACTTTGACAGGGTCTGACTGTTTCCAGTCTGCAATCAACAAATAAATGCTAGTGTTCCCGAAGGCTCTGTTTTGTCTGGGAGTATCATTCTTATTTATATAAATGATTTCCTGTCTGTCTAATTCAATTCATTTCTTCGTTAATGACTATCAGCTTCAAATATTCGTTTTTAGTGTCCCTCATCTTCAACGTGGAATTCCAACTGACAGAATATGTTAAGCTCAGAGACTTCCCACATTGCAGCATTGGGGGTAAATTTAAGAATTTTCAATGGTCTTCTGTCATTAAAGGAAAACCAAAATCTACAACCAGTTACGCCGAAGGAGATATAGGATAGCGAAAAGACAGACGGACATTCACCGATTTAACCTAGGATAATGAGATTTGGTAAATATAGCTGTTGGTAATGTTCATGACACAAGGGTACAAATTTTCAAAATCGTCCACTGTCACACCCAGTATATAGAAAGTGGGTGTTTTTGGTCAAACCGTAAGGAACAAGGAAAACCCAATATAAAAACCCTTATGTGCGCGAAAAAATATTTGTTTTTTTGCAAATGTTTGAACACCATTATTACATTTAATTAGTAACATCTTTTGTAAGTCATAATTACGTATATTTCTGTCCTCGTATACTGCTGTCTAGTACTCAATATTATAAATCTGATATTAAACATACGTACATATATCATCAATATGACTGAATTTCATTAAACCTGATCTCTAAAAATAAATATACGTAAGACCCATTGACCACTTGACCTCATGACTGTTTCAATTACGCTTTGATGAAGTCAACAGGCATTTTAATTAGAAGCTGAGTGTTTGATTCTGAAACCTCATGTATGACAACAACACTGATCCTCTGGGACACTCATAATTCAATTTAACTTTAAATTTAATTCAAATCAATTTACCATATAGCCAACGTTATAGAAACGCCGATAGGGCGGTTAAAGAATTTGGACTTTTTCATTCAATACAGAGCATGTTGTCATCATTTAAGATTGATTATTTTCGACTACTTAATCGAAACCGTATATCAGCAATAACACGGCGAATGTTGACTTTCAAATCGTCCTATGTGTCTGGTTTGTCGGGATAGACTAGTTGGCTTCACATACCATCAAAGAAAGTAATCTAAAGGTGTGAGATCACAGTATCGTGAAGGCCGTTTCACAAGCGAAGTTATGCGAAATTCCGCAAAATTATGCACTCAGCAAATGTTACCCCCAATAAATTTATGGCGTCGCGGGCCGTGTCGGATGTTCCGCTATCTTGTTGAAACTAAAGCTCCGTCACGTGAATGCCACTCAACTGAGGAATGAAAAAGTCGGAAATCATGTTTCTATAGGACTCTTCATTGGCGGTAACATTCTGACGGGAATTGTCCTTAAAGAAATATAAGCCGATGATTCCACCAGCCCAAAAAACACACCAAACAGTGAATTTTAATGACTGTAAGGGCGTATCGACAAAGCTTCTGGGTTTTCTCCAATCAAAATTAGACAATTTTGCTTGTTAAAAGGCCTTCATCGGAGAAAAAAATTTTGTGTTGAAAATGAGGATCAAGCTGAATCATGTTTTCGGTCCATTCACTGAAGCTACAACGCGTATAATGGTCACGTGGTATCAACTCTTGCACAAGCAAGCTCTTATTAGCTTTTAAGTCAATTGCTTTTCGTAAAATTTTCCACAAAGTGAATGGGCTCCAATTGCTGTGCACGTTGGCGAATCGCCTTATCGAATTCTTCAAAATACTGCGTTCCACAACGGCAATAACTTTTTCTGATCGCACTGCTTGTCTTCTTTGGGGATGCGTTATCCACTTGAGTGTACGTGGTGCAAAAACGATTCCATTCCATACTTGCATTCTCACCGAGGATAATTTTGATAACGTGCTTCGGCAGTCGCTCATAAATTTTGCCGAGGACCTTGTTAAACCAGTACTTACTTATGTCATATTATTCCTCCATCGGAACGTAATCGTTAGATTAGATAGAGCAGCCAATTTTCTCCGTTACAATTGAGCTTTGTTTGTTCCATTATCAATGATCTCATTTCAAAATAAATAATAATCTTTGTAGATTGGAAACATACAAATGTGGAAAGATTTGATACTAATTTTTTGAAAGGCAAAAAATATACAAATTTTTGGCGCAACAGGCTCTTTAGTACCCAGGGCCGAGTCTTCTCACAACCATTCATGTGTGCGTGTGTAACTCTTGCACGATGGCGGGAACTCCTGTTTTATCCCAAATCCGAGCGACTAAGTTGAGATAAGCTTTTCTTGACAATTGATACTACTCGGATGATTTGTCAGATCATAACGAGAGGAGGGCCAGTGAAAAAACCATTTAGGTGGTGTTGCTACGGCAGGGAATCGAACCCAGACCTTCTGCGCGGCAGTTCATCGAACTAATCATCGCGCCACTGAGGCCTCATTTTTTGAAAGGCGATCCGTTTAAATTCAACATTTCACATCTTGCTATATATGTATCAAGGATATCACATTTGTGACAATCATTTCACTAATTACTATTCGTGAATGACGCTAAAATGGGCCGCAGTTTTTTATTCCCATTTTGCTCGGCCCAATGGATCGCATTTCTTGGTTGGCAGTAATGTCTACTTTGAGCAGCTTAGGTCCTCCGCCAGTAAAACACTGAACAGAAAAGTGTTTTACAATCATTTCAGTTGCAGATGCAAACTTAGGTTTTGTTGTCAATATGACCGTTTCCAATTAAATCAGTCGCTTTCATGGCTCTTGGTTGCATCGAAAAAATATCGTTTTCACCTGATTAGTTAGTTAACCAAAATAACTTGGACTTGTTACCATATTCTTAATAATGTTTGGTATTTAAAATTAATTAATTAATTAATTTACAATTTATAAATTAAAAAGCACAAACCCCAACCTGGACGGCCCAGCACTCACTGAAATTACTTGGTTGGTAAGTTAGTACCAACTAAGTACAAACGAGTTTATAAGGAGCAAGAACATACGATACGGCCCGCTTTTGTACGATACGTTTCTTTTGGGTCAAGGGAACTTTAATGTAGTGACTTTAACTATGCCATCTGGAATAGTGATAAAATATTTTTTCTTTCCCCTTCTAGACATGCCAATTTGTACTTTCTTGTATCTGTGTACATTACCTACTGACTTCCGTCATTTAGACGAAAGGGAAGTTGCGTGTTCTTAACGTATAATCGATACAAATTGCTTCGCACGACACACTTAAATTCTGTGAGGTCCTGTGAATAAAGTGTGATTACGCTTTATACTTAATTAAAGAACTACGTACCTACATTTTGAATTGATTTAATAAAGAAAATATTTGTGTAGTTAAGCTTTCTAATCAGAAAGGGATGAACATGAATATAAACACTACATAGCTGCCGGAGAATCAATCTTGTAAGCCAGCGACAAAAAACGAGTAGGAAAATGACAATTTGTTTGCGTTCAATTAAAACTGCCAGTACTGAGGAAATAGTTCGTTTAATTCATATCGATGATGGGGTTATGATCTAGACTGAGGGATCATAATGCTCCAAATTAACTGGTTCTCGGACCTTCTGAAATCTCATGTCCTCTGGTTCCATCCCATCCAATTGAAAAATGCGAAATTCATTGAACATGATTTTCTGTGCTCTGTGGAACTGTGTATATTTTGTAGATTTATTTTTCTATTTAACTTGTAATTTAATTCGAAAAGGGTTGATAGTAAAAACGCCTATGTGGAGGATGATTTTAGTTTTTCGTCTCATTTCACAACATTTCGCAACATTTCACTTCATTTGTTGCGAATACGTACGCGTATAATTTTGTTTCGAACTGATAGTACACTGCCTTGATTGTATCCGATCGGGACTACTATGGTATATCCCAATGGTTCATAAACTAATTAAGCTGTTCAACCCTAAAAAAGGCTCAAATATATTTCAGAACCCCAACTCTTAACGATATAAAAAAAATGAAAAACAGTACATTTCAAAATAATTTTTTTTCAAGGTTGGTGTGAAGAATGAAACTGTTTCATTGTTCGATTTATATATTTCTTTAAATTGACTTCTATCTCCGAAAGCTGTATTCGCATATCTTAAATCTAAGACAGCGTCTGATCTTGATCTGAATTTAGTCTTTTAGTAAGTATACGCTCAAAAGGCTGTTTTACAGCGATTCCGTTGTGACAAAAGGGAGCAAATTTAATATAGCCTGTTTGGCAAGTTCGGGATATTCAGTTTCACTCCTAATACCAACCCAAAATTTGTTCACTGATACACAATCAAATACATGTCTCGATGGAGCAGAACACTGCAGATCTACATGAGATTTGTTTTCCGGAATACTTAGTATCGTAGGATGGGTATTCATTGGAAATAGAATTTGTACACTCGAGTCAGTTTTCGCATCTGGAAAGTAATCTAATCAAAATCTTTTAGATTTACCAAACGTCCAGCGATCATAAAGGGTGATCCATTTCGAGGTTCCCTACTTTTTTAAAGAAAAAAACACAGAAAATTCAAATTTAATTAAGAATGTTTATTATCATTTGAAAGAACATTCTTTGGCATTTATTTTTTGAAGATTATGTCTATCAAATGTTGGCCGTTGCTACGTCGCAGATGGTCCATCCGTTGAGTCCAATTTTCGATCACTCGTTCGAGCATTTCGACTGGTAACTGGCGAATGACACGCGTGATGTTTTCCTCCAAGGCCTGAATCGAAGCGGGTTTGTCGGCATAAGCTTTTGACTTTACATATCCCGACAGGAAAAAGTGTAACGGTGTGATATCACACGATCTTGGTGGCCAATCGACCGGCCCAAAACGTGAAATTATGTGCTCACCGAAATGTTCTCTCAATAAGTCCATTGATTGATGCGATGTGTGGGAAGTGGCGCCGTCTTGCTGAAACCAAATGTCGCCGAGATCACGAGCTTCAATTTCAGGCATCAAATAGTCGGTTATCATGGTCCGAGTTTCTGCGAACGGCGCCGAATCGACTCTCCACGGTCTTCGTGTACACTCTCAGCTACGGCTATATTTTCTTTCTATATTTTCTTCACAGCGTGCTGGACGTGGTCTATTCGGTCGAAAATTATCCAATAATGAATGCTGGGTCTCAAAATGGGTGATGGTGTTGCGAATAGTACGCTCAGTAGGCCGATTATGTTGACCATAAGTTGAGCGAAGTGCACGAATCACATTCCTCACAGAACGTGAATTTTCATAATAAAGTTGAACAATTTGTAAACGTTGTTCACGCGTAAGTCTTTCCATTATGAAATGCCAAACAATACTAAACAAAAATAACATGACAGCATGACACGACTAACACGTGATCTGTCAAAAAAGGCTATTGAAAAAAGTATCTCTACTTAGATCACCCGTTATTACCAATATCTGCTCTGAGCTCTAGCATGTTTTCTTGCAAGAATTCATGTCAAACTGAAAAACTTCAACATTGTTCTTCTGTACACAGGTAAGCCAGAAATTAATTTTTCTTTTTGAAGCTGCCAGGTTGTCTCGTCGTTAAACTTTTCAAAAATGTCTGCAGGATAAACTAATTTTGTTATCCATTGCTCATCATTCAATACATCAAAAAGGCTGGCAGATGAAGAGATATTTTTGTCCAGTTGAAAAACTTTCTACTCATCACGAAGTTTAAATAATCTAAATAAAGCTTTTCCTCTTGAAAGCCATCTTGTTTCCGTGTGCAGAAGAAGTGATTTGTACTGGCTTCCAATACACACTTTTGTGAACAATATCGATTGGAGAGGTCGACTTTTTACGAAAGTTACGCGGGGTGGCCGCGGTGTAGTGGTAATGTGTTCGCCTGTTCGGTATAAGTTTGCGCTTTCAATCCCATCCAAAAAATTGGATAATTTTATTTTTTCATATCTTAAGTCAAATAATTAAATTATTTTCAGTATGTAAAGTGTGTTTCTTAACAAACTGTATGTCATTCTAACCATATGCAATTAACTATAACTATTTAACAAGTAAAATAATATATTCCATAATACGTTTCTAAATGAAAAACTACTCATTATATCTTTATATTTTCCTGTAATTCCACCATTAACCAAAATGAAAATAATCAAAATAAATATTTTCTTATTCAATTTCAGGACGTCGACGGAATCTTGGAATATATCTCGAAGTAATTGTACTTTTAGTCATAATATCATTATTCTCAACATCAGGTTGGTTTGAAACAATACAGGATAACTAAATAGCTTATACAATTTAAATTTTATTAATTTTTTTTTATAGAAGCCTGCTCTAGCCGAACTGTACCAAAGCCGAGACCACCACCGCCAAGCCCGACACCTAGGCCAAACATTACATTCCACACATATTCATGCCCACCAGCATATGCAGCTTGGTATTGCCTTAATGCAGCAACATGTTTTTCTGTTAAAATTGGCGACGAAATTCTATACAATTGCGAGTAAGTACAAAATAGTCCTTTCGTGTACTTCAAGTATTATGTGTTCAATAATTCAGTTGCATTTATTGACTAAAGGATGTTTTTTTTTACGACCAATTGTTGTGACCACACAATCAAATTGAAAATGGTTCCTCTAGTTTTCAAAATCCCTCGCACCTGAAAATTTTAAGCACAATAGTGCTTAAACGGGCACAAAAAAAAAAAACAAAAAAAAAAATTTGTGATTTGAAGGTGATTTGTGATTTGCGTATAAAAAAAACCCCACACATGTAGGTAACACTCTTTTAACGCATAATGCTATTTGTGCCAATTACTCTTATCATCATCTGATAATGAGGAGGTATTGCTTCATAATTCATCAAGAATTGTTATCTTGTTTGGTCAACTTAACATTTGTATTGTTAATAAATTTTAACTTGTGGCCTTAACTTTATGATATGTACAAAATGATAAGTGTACTTCGTGTCTAGGAGTTTATTGTCATTCATTGCCTTAGCTTGTGAATGCTTATCGGAAGAATTTTGCTTGTTTAGCCGTTTCTCGAATAACTTTCTTCGGCAATTGTAACGTACAAAGGCTGGCTATTAACGTCGTAGGAATGTAGTTAAATATGTGGACACTTAGAATTGCACTTGTACATTGAGCATACTTGAATCACTAAGGGCAATCATGCAACGTTGTAATTTTATAACATGCGAAAGATTGTAATTTTTCGACGACGTTTCATGAACGACCCTAAAACTGCACCACTAAATAATGCGGTAACCCACTGAATTCAATCTCATTTTATTAATTTATTTATTGATAGAATTTTGTTCCTATTATTCTCGATAATTTTTTTCAGTTTAGCGCATACGTTTGATGTGTGAACGTGACTGATTAAAAGTCAAAATAGCATTTCAAAAGTTTACAACGTTTACCATCTCAGTTTACGCACCCAATTCCTGTGAGAAAATTCCGATATTGTTGGAAAAGATTTCCCATACAAATTTTGACAGTCCATTTATCACGTCGTAATTTTATCACGTTTACGACGACTTTCCGATGTTGCATGAATACCCCTAGTATATTAATTTGAGATGATTATAACTGAAATGTATTTAAGAATAAGAGGTCATTACTAGCATTAAATTATCACGCGAGTTAACTCCGGTAACCAACAACATACGATTTCAAAGACTACTCCATCAGGAAATTTAATCCATTAACGGATTAATTTGGTGATCAAATAATAATCGTATGTACCCACGTTAAAGTTCCAAAACTCTTAAACAGTTGCCGCCGCCTATTCATTTTTATAAAAGTGTTCTTAGAAAGATACTAGTAGCACTCAATTACGCAATACATAACTTGCCGACAAATTTTAAGGTTTTTTTTCTTGATTTATAGATCTTCTTTCTTGATTTTTAGATCTTCTTTCTTGATTTTTAGATCTTTTTTCTTGATTTTTAGATCTTCTTTCTTATATTGAAACTCTTTGAACCGAGATTTGGGTTATTATCGCATGCAAGTAAATTTTTGGAATTCGAAATTTTAGTTTAGCCTCGATTTTCGATTTTTCGATATAAGCTTAGTTGCTTAACAAAAGATATACAACTATCCCCTCTTATTATATAGTTTGTTTTAAACTGCTAAATGGTTGTGTAGGCAAAAGGAACTTGTCTGATTTTTACAGAGTCCTCCGAAAAAAAAAGAATGAAGGTTTTTAACATTGCCCATAAGAACATCGACATTAAAAGAAATCGTGGGCAACATAGAAATGGCGAAGACATCGATATTAACCAAAATTAAACTTAAACTTAAATCGCATCTTAACGACGACAATGACCAGGACTGTTTACTGGTTGTGAAATCCTGGCCTTTGTGACTTGGAGTAAGGAGTTTTGATTCCATTTATTGTGTTAAATATTAGGCCCTATCATGATATCCGCTCGGAGAGTAATTTCTACGCAACGCAAATCCAGTCGGAGACTGAATTTATGTTCATAGTATCGGTTCTCCGAAGGTGTATAAACGCAATCATTCAAAAATTAGCAACCTCTTTTGCTGCCCTCTGGGTGAAATTCCGAGCTACGACGGGTTTCTAAGCATCAACTAAACCAATCGCTCATATTGTTTGGTGCTTGTTTTTTTTTCATTTGAATTTTGCCTAAAACCAACGAGTATATAACTACATAGAGTGCGCATCTCATACAACGAAAATTTACTATGTGTGGTACTGATAATGATACCCCAGTGTGCACACTGCCATGCCAGCATCAAGAAACAGCATAGCAGATGCAAACGAACGACGAAAATTCCCCTTCGCACTTACCGCCCGCGTCTTTACTATATACCTCTTTGCTAAAACACAAGTTTTCAAAAAAAAAAAAAAAAATTTCAATAAAACTATTTTATTGCTTACATTATGTTCACTTAAAAATATTTCCGCGACGAACAAATGTCAGAGACCATCGGAGAGAAATAGTCGTGTGGCTGTTAAAAACAGATGCAAAAAATGCAACCCATCGCAATGAAACGTAGACCTCCGATGTGCGTTACGCTTTGTCGGAGAAATGTTCAAAAACAACTGACCGGAACGATTAGCAAGAAGCAAAATTCTCCGATTTTTATCGGAACGGGTACCATGATAGAGCCGATTAAATAGTTCGAAGTTATTGCTGCCAACAGTGACATTTTGTCCAAGGTTGTGGGTGGGGTTTCATAACATTTACTTTGTCATGTTCCCGTTGACTACAAGCCCAACACATTTTGAACAAGGGCAGTGCAATAACCTCCGAGGAATTAAACCCTGCGGGGCTAAATTCTCAAATAAAGGAAGTAGATCCCGCAGGACCTAAATGGACCTTCCATGCCACAAAAAAACATTAACACCTGTGGCTTTTTATTTCCATTTGAAATTGGCATTCTATTCCGCGGGGTTTAATACCGCGGGAGTTATTGCACTGCAACTTTCGAAAAGACACTAATACGTTACGACGAGTGTTTTTAGTGTTCTGCAACAAGCCTTTACACAGTATATGCCTCGGTAGTAGAACAAGACATGAGACCGCCTTTTTTGTAGATGAAACATTTGGAGCTGATATTCCATTCATCAAGAATCCGAGCTTGGTTGATGGTTTGTCCATTTTTCGACCTTTCTTGAATTAGATAAATCGATGGGTCAGAGTACGGCATAAGTAAACCAATCCTACAATGATCTGTTCATCATCAATAATTGCAATGTACACGTGGCTGCCGGCATCTATTCTTGCTCTTGTTTACAGGTAGTGGAAGTAGATGAAAAGCATTAGTTGGAATGCATTAAATTATTTTTTGTCCACAATATGGTGTATTACCACACTTAAAAAGTGAATGTAAATACAAACTGTGCACACATCACAATCTGTATATTAAGATTTCAGATCCCATTTCCTCCATAACTTTAATCGATTTATGCGCATCAAATGCTTGAACTCTTGTTAAACCATCAAACTTAAACTAATTAAACCCATAGACATAACTCCTCTCAACCAACATGCCTCTCCAATTGCCCCGATCTTTAGCTAACTGTCTCCAGTTGCGCACTTCAAGTTAGTTGAGGTCGATTTCTACTTGTACGCGTCTCTTCAGTTGAGCGTTCCTCTTATGCGTCTGGGAATCGAAGACTCTGCGAGCCGGAGTATTGGTGTCCATTCGCTCTACATTTCCTATCCATCTTAAACTCTTAAACGTCCAATGCGGACTTTTTGAACCTATGTTGCTGTTCAGCTCGTGTTGTTCTTAGTTGAATCTTCGTCTCCGTCAACGCAAACGGGACCGAAGATTTTTCGATGTATTTATCTATTAAAACGACCAATCATTTCTTCCTCCGCTTTTGAATACACTTCTGGGATGATTAGGGTCTTGTATAGGATCTCGGCTTTACTAATTAATTGCCTTCTTAACAAGAATAAACAGCGATTCGTTTAATTTCTGACGAGATGTTGTTGTCAAAGTAAATAGCTGAGGTAGACAAAGTCCAGTACTACTCCAAAGTTATATCTGTCAATGGTGACGTTCTGTCTAATTCTTCGATGTTGTGTATCCTTTCGTGGTGACAACGTATACTTGCTCAATCATTTTTGCTAAATCCATTATAGCAACACGTATAAATGCCTTTACCTTCAGTAATGTAAGGTTGTAAGTTGTTCCGTTGTACAGATGATAAATCAAGGAGTAAACTGAATATTATGTGTAATTCAAAAGTAAGCTTCGTATACAATCTGCATAGATACTATCAAGTTATTCTCGACAGTTATTAGGATGCAGTCTTGACCAATTTTAAAGTTTAGAGCTTGCGGCATGATCACAGATCTACAGCCTGTTAAATAAAGTTGTCTTTTCACAATCTCTTGGTTCACATGGTATGCGACCAAATGCAAATAACGGGTGATTTTTTAAGAGGTTTAGAACTTTTTTAAAAAAAAAAAACACAAAAAATTCGAAAAAATGAATGAAATATTTATTTGAATCGATAGTTTGAACCTTGCAATTTAATGTTTAAAGATAATTTCATGCAAATGTTGACCGCGGCTGCGTCTCAGGTAGCCCATCCGCTGAGTCCAATTTTGGCATACTCTTTCACACATATCGGCCGGTATCTCACGAATGAATGCATGGATGTTGGCTTCCAGTGCGTCAATCGAAGCGGGCTTGTCCCTATAGACATTAGCCTTGACATACCCCCACAAAAAATATTCTAATGGTGTCAAATCGCACGATCTAGGGGGCCAATTGACCGGCCCGAAACGTGAAATTAACTGTTCACCAAACTCGCCTCGCAATTGCGCCATTGTTTCGCGTGCTGTGTGGCATGTGGCACCGTCTTGTTGAAACCACATATCATGCAAGTCAAGAACTTCCATTTCGGGCAAAAAAAAGTTTGTTATCATCGCTCGGTAGCGTTCACCATTGACAGTAACGCTGCGATTCGCATCATCTTTGAAGAAATATGGCCCAATAATGCCGCCGGCCCATAAACCGCACCAAACAGTGGCTTTTTCGGGATGCATTGGTAGCTGTTGCAATGCTTCTGGCTGATCTTCACTCTAAATGCGGCAATTTTGCTTATTTACGTACCCATTCAACCAAAAATGAGCCTCATCGCTGAACACAATTTTTCGATAAAAAAGCGGATCCTCGGCCAGCTTTCCAAGAGCCCATTCACCAAAAATTCGGCGTTGTGGTAGGTCGGCTGGCTTTAGTTCTTGCACCAGCTGTATCTTAAAAGGCTTTACGCCCAAATCCTTCCGCAAAATTTTCCACGTAGTGCTGTAACAAAGGCCTAACTGCTGGGAACGGCGCCGAATCGACATTTCGCGGTCTTCTGTCACACTAGCTTATACGGCCGCAATATTTTCTTCACTACGCACAGTACGTAAACGTGTTGGTGGTTTAATGTCCAACAAAGTAAATTTGGTGCGAAATTTGGTCACAATCTTCCGAATAGACTGCTCAGAAGGTCGAGAATGCCGATCATAAAATGGAAGCAGCGCGCGATGAACATTTCGAACCGAGCACGAATTTTGATAGTAAAATTCAATAATTTGCAAGCGTTGTTCATTTGTAAGACGATCCATGGTTAAATTGCAAACCAAACTGAAGCTGTTTGACAGTGACACAAGGTACTAAACACACGTCAGCTGTCAAAACCAGTGTTGCCAAAACCAAACCAGCTAAAAAATCACCCGTTACATGCACGACATCACGTAAGCAGTTTTTCATTTATGCCATTAGGCTTTATAATCAACATCCCCTTAGTATAAGAACAAGGTCGAGTATAGAAGTTGTTGGTCATTAGTCTTCTCCCACCTCTATAAGCTTCATTGATGTTTCGACCGCTTAACGTAAATTTGAAGTAATAACTTTCAGTTTCAGTTTTTCTTTTAATTTATATTGTTTTTCTTTTACTCAATTTCATATGTTATAATCGCATATTGTTAATTCTATTTAAAATGTGTTCCTGGGTTTAGAATAAAGCGGTGTATATATCAGGAGCACATCTTTAGAGCAACCCACAATTACCCATGAAACATGAGAAACAGTTCTATATAATTTTTCAATGGAAAACGCATGATATCCTTTCGTTTCAAAATTATTTCGAACATATTCATTGGGCGGATACATCAGCTGACAAGCTGATACTTATTTTCAAAAGTCAATTGTTTAAACCTTGATACACTTATCCCGATTCTTAAATACAACATGACTTATATTTGTTATCTTTAACTTTCAGGTGTGCCGTAGGCTATATGGGTCCTCGATGTGAATTCAAAGAGATCGATGGTTCATATTTACGTAAGTCGCCTTTGCATATACTTTTGCCTAACTTAACTTCATTTGTATTTTCTTTTATTTTTTACAGCAACCCGTCCAAGAGCTATGTTGGAAAAGGCCAGCATCGCAAGTGGAGCCACACTTGCCTTAATTTTTGTATTAATTCTATGCCTTACGTGGTATATGCGATGCCAGCAAAAACAAAAGGCCCGCAGACTCGAAGCATCCGACTGTGGAATGGATGTGGTCGATGGCATGATGAAGCCCGAGAAGAGGCCATTTGGACCACATCACCACTACACACTCCCAATGACAAGCACTTTTAAGCGATAAACATATTTTTTTAAGCACCTTACTATTTATTGAAGATATATATATTTATATATACGTATATAAAATTTTAATTGTAAACTTAACTTAAATTAGTGACCTTATTTTTTTTGTTTAATATTCTATTCAACTGTCACAAGCTGTTGTTTGTGTTTATATACGTAAGAAATATTTATTATGCATTAGATTAGAGACTTACATTCAAGTTCAAAGCAAAACAAAACAAAACAAAAATATAAACAAACAACATTGCAAACCTATAGATAAAAATGCAATTAGACGATAAACGAAAATAATCATAAAAATAATGATATACACTTTCCTATGACAAACAAAATGGCTGATAAAACTCTTCACTCAGTGAAAGTCTAAAGTGCCTCAATGGTTAACATAAAACGAAACAAATGTCTGTAATAAAAAGCTAGCTTTGGTTATGTTTTGAAACCACAGCAGCACGATCACTACTGTCCCCCAAACACAATGCTATACTTTTACATTAAGTATATTGTAAATAAAACAAAAAAACCTTAACAATGTAACACATATATTATTTAAGTTGAGCATTGCAAAAGTATTTTTAAATATTATATTAGCGCACAGACATGTGTACGCAGAGATGTCCAAGACTTTATTAGAAAATAAAAGTGATCCATGCGAAGTTAACAAAATAAATGCATTCATCTACATGATGTAAATGAAGTGTTTTAAAATTTGTTGTTCTCAAATCAAAATTTTGCATATTTTTGGCAGCTTATTGTGACAACTGTGTTGTTTTTTAAGACTCGCAACTATTTGGCAGCTGTAGTTCTAGTTTTGTATCAATAAGTGGCTTGGATGTCTGAACATTATAATCTGTGAGATAAATGTGTTTTTTCTGCGAAAACAAACAACAAATCAAAAGAATGTATTAACAAAACTGAAACGTAAAATGATCTTGCTATATTCAAGCGCCTTAAATTTATAAAATCATTTATAAAAAAAAACAGAAATCAATAATAATATATGAAAAACACTTCAATCTGATTGTTTCATCTTTGGTCTCTAGAAAACAGATTTGTAAATTTGTCTGTATGAATAGTAGGGTGACCGGATCTCATAGAGGGGGGGGAAACATGTCGGAATCTTGTTCGTCTGGACCCCACAAAACTATTCCAACGCAGTGGGGAATCTCTTGAGAATGTCTGGATGAGGTCCAGTGGTTGATCCCATTTTTCTGTCGAATACGCCTCTTAACAGAATTTCCGAGATATGGTGACGGCAAGCTAAGTATAACAAATCTCTTCCTAACATTGCATCCAGACATTTTCAAGAGATGGCCCAAGATATACAAAGGAATATACGACACAGGTATCAGTGACAATCTAACAAAAGCAGCTAACTCCAGAAGAAATTGCTAATGTTACCACTGAATTCGAGACCAAATTAACTGAGAGCACCGCAGAGATGACTACAAGGAGCTATTGCAGTTGGTTATCGTATACGTTGGATCACTAGACGACAATGTTATGGGTGTTAGTCCTCCAGGAGCCATTCATCACGCAAGCTGGATGGCAAAGGCTATTTACTGCTTAAAAATGTTATTTTTTCGTCGTCAATTTAAGATGTCTACAGAAGAAGAAAGTTTTGTGCGTGCCATTTCTGTTTTCCAAGTTAGAATTTATTGTAGAGCTTGGTTCATTGCACCAAATGCTCATCTTGCACCAAATCAAGATTAAGGTATTTTGCATAGTCTGTTAGACTATAAAGAATGTGACAACGACATTGCAGAAATAGCCCTGACCAAATTTTAGAACCGTTTGTGGTATTTGAATGCAAAGTTGGTGGGATTATCGTTTTTTGATCCCACCATTACAAACGATGAAAATTTGGTAATGGCTAATAAATTGCCCGGAAGCTCAGATGAACCATCAGAGCACGCTAGGGTTGTAAATCCAAAAGAAAAATTAAAAGAGGTAGTTGATGGAGGATTGGTAAATTTACTTACCAAAGAAACGTTTACATTCTTTGACCAATTTATTATTAAAACAGATTTCTTAACACTGGCATCAAAATAATAACTTTCAAGAAGGATTGAACATTGTAAAAACATTAAAAGTAGTTAATGATATGGCTGAGCGTGGTGTTAAATTAATTACCGTTCTGGAGTTATGACTTCATGGCCAAACATTTGGATTTTTTCAAACTTTGAATTTAAATGCGGTGACTTTTATAAACCTAAAGCTTCTAGGGATTGTGTTATTTTTCAAAATATTTTTTATTTAAGATCAACTTTTTTGAAGAAAAAATAGGTCAGGTTAAACTCGGAAAAGAGTGTACAGAGCCTTTTTATTTAGCTTAATATTTAAATCTTTAGTATGATTAGAGTCATTAATCATAGTGCGGTTTTAGACCAAGAAAGTTCGATGTTTAGATAGAAACCCATCACCTATTTATTGGTTAGGATTTGTGGGCAAGACAGATTATAGTTTGGTTTAACCATCAAACTTGTCATTATGTTCAGTAAAAAGATGGAGAATTCTCGGTGCTTTATACGGATACTTAAAAACTTTTAGAAAAGGTGATGTATCTACTTTTCTTCAAAATTGTTTATAAGAGGATTGTGCAAAATTTTCGAAATGCCGACGCCAACAAGAGAACAAAATCAAGTTTATGATACAAGTAGAAGCCACACACAAAATCGACGTCTTCGAGGCAGTAAGGTTCATTGTCTACGTTTATACCATGGACAATAACCGGGAATAAGGGGAAAAGTAGGAAAATGCTCGATATTATAACAGTTAGTAAGTTAGTATACAACTTCAGTTAAATTGTTGACAATGTTGATCTCTAGAGCAAGGTAGAATAAAAAGTTAAATTTATTATATTCCTGGTCAACTTTATTAGTGGACTTAGTTCTTGTTCGATATGTTTACACCTTAGTATCGGTTATTGTCCACAGCGTAAATGTAGAAATTGCATTCATCAGCTCCGCTACAAATCCTGACAACGACATTTCTTTAGAAATTCATGGAAGAATTATTATTGCCAATCGGTGTCTCTTCTGCCTTTTTGTGATCCGCATCAAAGCTACGTTCCAAAACATAAGCCTAATATGTGCACACACCCCTACCAACGAAGCTGAAGATCCCATTAAGGAGGAGTTTTATGACCTCCTAGACGGAGCCGACCCTGTCCGGAGTATGATGTAAAAGTTAAACTCGGGGATTTCAATGCTAAAGTCAGAAAGGAAAACATCTTTGACGGTTTTGTTGGTAAGCACAGAATCCACGAAACGACAACAGACAACGGCTACCGACTAACAGATTTTGCAGCAGCTAAATGCACACAAGAAAGCGTTGCAGCGCAAAACAAGGGCAGCGAGAGAAGAGTATAGAGCCAGGAGAAGGAAGGAAAAGAAAACCCTGCGTCGAAAGAAGAGGGTTTACGCAGCGTCCCAGCTTAAAGAACATCCCTAGGTTTCATAAAAATGCCAAGCAACTGGCTGCTGGCTACAAAACCGGAACGCAGGCTCTTCGAGACACCGAAGAAATCCTAGTCACCGAAGCGCAAGGAATAGTAGATGTGTTTAAGCAGCATTTCCAGCAGCTGCTTAATGGGCATCATGTAGAGAGAGTGATCGGGCAAGAAGAGAACCCACGTCCAGTCAGTGAAGAGCTAGTTTCACCACCTAGTAAAGAAGAAGTTGGCCTAGCTATAAAAAAACAAAAGAACAACAAGGCCGCAGGCTCAGATGGCTAACCAGCGGAGCTTTTTCAATAGGGTTGTGATGTTTTGGTAGCGAGCATGCACCGAATCATCAACCAAGTATTGATGGAAGTAAAGATGCCCGATGACTGGACTATCAGCTCCATATGCCCCATCTCCAAAAAAGGCGATCCTTGCAAGAACTATCGAGGCTTATCCCTTATTAACGGTCATACCAGATCCTATCCAACATACTGTGTGAAAGTCTAAAACCGTTCTTCCGTGGCAGTGAGGCTTCCGGGCCGGCAGAATAAAATCCTAAAAAAGCCCAACGAATTTCAAGTCTTCAAAGCTGCGTATGATAGCATACATCGGCAGGAGCTCTATATATGGCGATGGCCTAATTCTATATGGCGATGGCTTGAATCATCCAGGCAAAACTGATTCAGCCGTGTTGGGTGACGCTGGAAAACTCGCTGCAACGTGCAGTTTGGAAGTAGCTCCTCCGAACTGTTCCAAACATGCACCGGATTTCGTCAAGGAGACGCACTATAATGTGACTTCTTCAATCTCGTTCTGGAGCAGATAGGGCGCATGGCAGGTGTCAACACGAAGGCACTATTTTCAACAGGTCCGTCCAGCAACTGGGCGATGCGGACGAGATTGATATCATCGGTCGCTCTCAGCGTGCCATGATAAAAGGGGTTCACGGCGATTTAAGAACAGGCAAAATCCGTTGGTCTTGAAGTTTATGCGTACATGCTATCAACAAACAAACAAGCATCTGTCCACCGCCTAGGACAAAACGTCACTATTGATAGCAGCGATTTCGAAGTAGTTAAGGAGTTTACCTATCTCGGAGTAAACATAGACTCCACGGATGACAGGAAACCGTTGCTACTTCGGTTTGGCGAAACAACTGGGTTCAAAACTCCTAACTCGAAAGACGAAATGTGTGCTCTACAAAACCCTTATCTTGCTAGTTAGAGTGATGGACGATAAGCAAGAAGAAGAACAAGAAAAAAAAAAATACCGGGAGCCCGATAAGTAAGTAAGTAAGTAAGTAATCGGTGTCTCTTCGGGTTTAAGTGGAAATTTAGTAATAAAGACCTTACTCGAATTAGTAAGAAGATTCTGCAGTTTTATTTTAGGTCTTTTAAAATAAGGAGGTGTGATATGAATGGACATTAGTAATTATACAGGTACTTCCTAGAACGATGGCCAATGCAGTGAAGGTGGTCAGAGACACTCACAAGAGAAGAAAGATTTGCCACATAGATAGATCGGAAACGTAATGGTTAAATAATTATGTGTTGACCGTTACAAACAGGCGGATATTCTCAAAGTCAGAGGAAGATTTCTACACATGATTAAAGTGCTACATAATGTTTTTTTTTTAAGGAAACCTATGCTTTCACAGAAAAAGCAGGCTTATTTCAATTAAACTTAATTGATCATAGAAAAAACAAGAATGAAAATAAATTCACAATGTGCGTGTAAATAAAATTTAATTTTAAAATGAGCAATGCAAAATATTATGCTGCCGAATTAATGGTATATTTCGAGAAACATAAGTTTTTGGATGTTCTTCGGGTAAACATATATAAAAGTTCATATTATAAATAAGCACGTTTTACTTATGTATTCCTATTTCATCTAGGCTCTTTTAATAAAATTGGCTCTGGACAGACCTTTAAGCGTAAAACATTATCTGAGAAAAAATCTGCGTACAATTGCCAACAGTGTTCTGACAAAAAATACGATTGTTCATTTGCCTCTGGAGTTTGGTTTGTTCAACTTTGCAAGTGATGATTAACTGTTTTTTTTGCTGTTTTTTAGATGTGGAACATTTCGTGAAAATATGCCTTAAAAGCTACAATATTCCAACATTTACCTACAACACAAGGGGGGAAATATTAGATGCCCACAAACTGAGTAAAATACTTGGAGAGTTTGAAAAATTTTGCAAAAAGAATTGGCTACAGAAGAAACATAAGATTTTTCTAAGTGCGTATCCATTTATTTAAAACGAAAAGACATAATATTTACAGTTCAGGTTAAACCGGACTCAACCAAGATGACTCTCAGTTACCCCGAGCTGTATGCTCGAGAGTTTTATATATACATGAGTTTCTTAGTAGTTCGACGTGATTTCTGACCAATAATAATTTTTTGGAATCTATAGCAGATCCAAAGAAGTCTAAATCGAGTGCTAGTTATAGATGTCCACTGCATCTTTTGGCTCGATTCGTTGAAGATGTGTGTCAGTTCATGTTGATAGAATATAATATCTTGTTTACTGTTCGATTTAATTTAGCCGCTTTCTTCTCCATGACAATAATTATAGCTTTGTGATCTGGAAATGCTCAGCTTAATGGAAGATTGTGGACCTTGTGTTTGGCTTGTGAGTCTTGCCAATCTTCAAAAGGACAAATGACAGATAGTGAATTGTAGAAATCCAGTATAAATCCATTACGTTATCACATATTTCGGTGATGTTGTTACTGAACTTCTTGGAGCACTGAGAATTTTACAACAGACGACCGAGTTTGGATGGTTTATCTAAACTAGACATGACTTTGTAAAGCTCGTCTTTATGTTATCGGATTATACGGATTCGAAATCGCTAAATGCGAAATGGTTATCAATGTGATCTTTTTTTTTTGGGAGTTGTCCAAGAGCAAATATTTTACCATTTTATGTACTTCCCTGCCCAAAAAGATATACTGATTAGAGCGGATTATTTTCCCGGAAAGATCTCAGGCGTTGATTTATTAAAAAGTGTTGGGAACACGGTTGTGAGATTCTATTTTTCAGTCATACTTTTATCTTACTAAATCTTGCTTATGAGCTGATTTTTGTTCCTTTTCCATCACGCGATTACGTGTAGATAAACTAAAAAGCCGCCATTTCCATCAAGCTTGGTAGGCTTAATTTTGGGTATTGATATCCCTACTCCGATAAAGTCATAAGAACGATAGTGGCCGTCAATATAAAGTGGTTCGTTATACCAAAGAGTATAAAACTACATAGAGTTTCCATCACAGCTGAAAATTGTGTAGCCGTTTCAGACGCGGGCGGGAAGTGCGAAGGGGAATTTTCGTCGTTCGTATTCATTGTATTCAATATGAACACTGGGGTATCAATATTATTACCCCACATAGTAAATTTTCGTTTTATGAGATGCGCACTCTATGTAGTTCTATATACCCTTTGGTAATACCTACCTATCTGTAGTTTTTGGTTTTCTAGTGCCATTTAACTTTTTGTACAAATGTTTTTTCAATATTCTCAGCACCGAGAGTTATTCTTGCTTTCTCATCTCAACAATATTCTGTTTTGGCTTTGTATTCTGTAACTTCCAAGTTTGGAAAGCTTTTTAGGTTCAATTCGTGGAATTTGCAGATTGTGTAAATGTGGCGAATAAAATCACCTTCATCATTGACAACGAGTATTATTTTAAAAGTTACGGATTAAGTGTCAGGTTTCGAGATTTTAATTGTTTGTAGAACCTCATTCCTGAAATATCAAATTTTTCTTACTCATTTTTTCTGTGCAAATTTCGGTGTTTTGTCTATAGATCTTGGCGAGAGATTTCTCTGCAATCTTCCGATATGGAACTTTCCAACAGTATTTCTATTTTGTCAAATCGATTGACCATTTATTGATCGATATTGATAATGATTGATGAAACGATTATCACTCAGACGGTAGTCGAGAACTCGAGACCTCAAAAGCAATCAATCAACAATCGTCTGTGATTTGACGATTATTGATTTAAGTGAAGCAAATAAAGTGATATCGCCGATAGCAAAAACGACTATTGATCTTACGTGATGTAAGATGTATATACCGTCGAAATGTTATCGTCAAACGAAAATCACTTTACGGAATGAGGGCCCAGGATACTTCAAGTAACTTTATAATATGGTTACGATCCACATCCTGGTAATTATTGCTTTTCTTTCTTTCCGCAGCGAAGTCAAATAGGTCTACTAAGTCCGTTACCACTCGTGATGTTTAGTAGGCTATGTTTCCTGGCAATACTGCTAATGCTGTCCCCTCTTCCTACTTAAAGCTACTCAGCACGACTAACGTCACATTCCCACGCTTTTCAAGGAGCTCATAAACAGTGTCTGTAGTCATATTTTTCTTCCGTCGGACGCGGTGTGTATAGTGCATAAAGGCTTCTGATTGCAAATTTGGCCTTAATGCCGATTTTCGTAAAACGTTCTTTGGAGTGTAGGTATACAGTTTTTTTTTTAAATCCACACCTTAAAGTGCTAATAAACGGACCGTATTATATTTATCAAGTTGTTCCTTCTTTTGTCCTGTCCATTGCGGATAGTTGCTCATATACTTTATGCGTTCAGCATGGTAGTCAAAAATTAAAGCAGTCCTTTTCGTGAAACCCTTTTTGCTTCTAAACAATAGATGCATTGACTTATGATATATGTACTGCGAGTAGCAAACTAGCAAACTTCACGTATGTTCCAAAACTACAGACACGCCACTGTTTCACTGAGAGCAAAAAAAGTGTTCTAAATCAAATCAAAGAGTGCTTTTTGTATCCCAATCGAAAACGCTATGAGTGTTAATGCGTAAATGTTCAGCTTGTTTCGCCAGACATTTCCCCTCCAATGTCAAGTGACTAAAATGGTCGATTGACCAATGAGAACAGTGCATCGACAAAGTTAACTTGGTGAAACTAAAACCCGGAACGCGGCCAATGACGACACGTTTAAGCATATTCTTTCGGTTCAAACTAATATGTCAAAAGTCATTTGCATCATATTCATACACGATGCTTTGTTTACTTTTGTTTGCGAAGTTGATGCGTTTACAATGCGTTTTAGAAAAGTATGCATTCCAATATGCTTGAATGGGCAGTAATGTAGCAGTACTGCGTTTTGCAATTCAGACTAGTTAACCCAACGAAAATCTTGTAGCAGGTCTCTCGTTGGACCCCTTGGATTAAGGAGGCTGGACAGCTCGGTCCTTATTGATCTATGATCCGAAAACATAGAAAACCGTTCTAGAAATTCTTCTTCCCTTTGTGCCCCAGTGAAACATTCTTCTAAATTCTCTAATCTCCGAAACCGCTGAACCGATTTCGATAAAATTTTCTAAATGTGTATTTTTTAGCCCAACTTAAACGATAGGATAGTTTTTATCTTGACAACTAACCGTCAATATTTTTTATTGCAAATTTAAAAATTTGTGTATAGAAAAAGAAAAATATAAATATATAAAAATGATCCGATATTTTGTTGGTAACTTTTTTTCCATGTTGGCAATAGCTTAGAGACATTAGAAAGCATCTGCTAAATTGGTGGTAGCGATTTCGTCAGGTGTTCATTAACAAAATATCGATAAATTTTTATGTATTTTATTCATTACTCATCAAATTAAACATTCTTGGGCAAGACAAGAAACTCAACGGCTGTTTGGACAGCTAGTAACTTTAAAAAAACATGTTTGTCCTTCAAGATTTTCCCAACAACTTTGATGAAGTCCTACAAATTGAGAAATGCAAATCACCGCCCACAAACTTCATTCATATTTTCAATGGGGATGAAGTTGAAATGAATTTCAAAGATGTCTTGGACTTCTATGGTGGAATTGTTAAAAAAGTTTCGACAAATAATCGAGATAGCACTATCGATGATAGTGTGGTAGCTGAAGTTATGAACAAAATACAATACTCTCCTCAGCAAGGAGAGCTAAGTATAAGCAATAACTTTGTGCTTAGAGCTGTGTTTATAGGACGACGAGGATCAGGAAGAAATACTCAAGCGAAAATGTTAGCTATACGCTACAATTTGATTTATGGTATAAACAGATCACTTTTGAATTTACTCGAAGTACTAATTATTATTTAATTGTTTAGTTAATATTGAATCACTCATCGAACAAACATTGCAATCCCAGGACAATATGGCCAAGGTACTGTGCATCGCATTCAACAAAGAGAAAAAGTTTACAAGCACGGCCATTACTGCTCTGCTTTGGAAGAGACTTTTGCAGGACGACACCTTGTCAAGGGGTTGGGTGATTGTTGGTTTTCCAAATTGTGTAAATGAACTAGAAATATTTATGGAGAAGTTTGAAACACCTCCTAATAGAATAGTGATAATCCACTGCAGAAAAACCATTGCAATTCGAAGGTTGATTAAACAGTGGGAGAGATCTAATGATCCCAACATAAAGAGTGTCAACACTTGTACAAAAGTCGAGAAGGAGGTAAGTTTGGGTAGTTTCTTAAAACAAAATCTACAAGCTTTAAATGAGACTTGCAATATATGAATCCAATTGAGTACACATCATAAAATATAAAACAGTGGCTTATTTTGAAGTCCGCTTTTTGATGCGGACAACACCATGTCTTGTTCTGAAATAGCGTATTGAAGACGTGCACCACAGGTGGTGTCCTAACTAACTTTTTGGGAAGTTTTTCTTGTTTTTCCATTATTAATAGAACAATTTTCGAAAATTAGTGATACCTTCTACAAGTATTAACGGGTGGCTGATAAATAATGCTACATAAAGAAACTCAAATATTTTTTATATATGTGTGTACTCTAACATACATATATATATTTTTTTTATGAAGTTTGAAAGATAATTCATAATTTATTTATTATTTTAATTGTTCTTAAAAATAATAGTTTTTTAAATGAGCTCAACGCTCATCTTATGCAGCATCTTATCAAAAATATGTTCATCACTAACTGAACAGTTAAACTCAGACTGAATGAATTGCTTCAAACTATTTTAATTAGTTGGTTTTGTTTTGTAGACTTCCTGTTTACAATAACCCCACAGGGAAAAATCCGATGCAGTGAAGTCTGGAGACCGGGGGCGCCAACGAAATGAAGAATTTCTGGAAATTATTTTATATGGAAATTTTTGTTGTAATTCTGCCATAACAGGCCAGGTAACGTTGCTCCATCTTATTGATACTAGACAAATTTAATAGTAATTCTCTTCCGGCGTAATTCTGCATAAAAAAAAGTTCCCCAACAATTTTAAATAACGGTACCAATGAAAGTTACGTTGTCCGTTTTCTTCAAAAAAGTATGAAGAATTTGTGGGTTCTACTCACTCCAAATTCGACAATTTTACTTGTTAACGTTGCCATTTAAGTAGAAATGGGCTTAAGCCCATCTTATGTCAAAATTTCAATCGGATCGGAAGGTCTGTGGTGTTAAATTTGCTTTACAGCAGCAATTGTTTCCGTTGACGGAACTGAAGAATTTCGATTATAAGGCCTTCTATCTGCAAAATAGAAAAAATAGAGTTGATAAACTATTGAGAAAAAAAGTAATTGAAATTTTTGATTTATCAGCCACTTTGTATTTTTATTTCTTTCATGGATTTTGGCTGGGATTGGACGCACAATCCTTCGTTCCACTCAACAGGCAATCACATAACAAGAACAATGCGGCTACCTAAATAGCCTTCAGTTGTATCATATTTCCCCTTTTATGTTTCGATAGAGCGTTTGTATATATTAGGACTATTTTGTAGCTAAGGACGAGTCCACTTCCGAACAGTCACTGATCCATGACTCATGACTTCTATGTAGCAACTTTAAATTTCTTGCTACTCGTTCACCTAAGCAGCCTAGCTGTTAACGAATTTTTACGGTTCCCCATTAGAAAGGGGAGGTCGCGTAGTTGTACCTTATTAGCATGGTTGTCAAGAATAACATTTTAATTAAGTGAGTATACAATCCAAAGCAAAGTCATCAACCTGGCGACCATGCAGTTTCTTCCACCCTATTGAAGATAGGATCGGAAAATCCTGTCCTTATAATATAGGAGTATCCCAAATAGGGGTTCAAATAGTTCATCCTATCTGCAGTGGGTGACAGCTTAATAGTTTTGCTGCTGTCCGTGTATTGAAAAGCGCTACTCACCATCCACCTGTTGGCCATAGCTGGTTCTATTGCAAAAATATGTTTTGAGCTTGCAAAGCTCAATGCACTACAACGCTATTGGCTTTATAGCCATTTCTTCAATGGATATATTTCTTCTTCAGTGGCTCGATGGTTTCTTCTTCAGTGGGTCGATGGTTAGTGCGATTGACTGCAGCGCTTGAAAGTCTGGGTTCGTTTCCCAGCCGTAGCAACACCTAAATGATTTTTCACTGGCCCTCCTCTGGTGATAATCTGACAAATCATCCAAGTAGTACATATCAATTGTCAAGAAAAGCTTATCTCAACATTGCAGTAAGTCCCGCTATCGTGCAAGAAGTACACACGCACACATGAATGAATGTGAGAAAGCTAGGCCCCTGTTTGTATATATATAGGATAATTACAGTTTTTTTATTGGGTAATAATTAGTTAAAATTTACTAGTTCTAGTTAACATTTGCTTTAATAAATTCTTTTAAATATTTTTTAACTGTATTTTTATTTCCTTCATTTCTTACCAATTAGGATAGAACCTGAGCCTTACTTCATACAAAAGGAGATCTGTAAAATTATTAACACTCACACACACTTATTTAAATTAAAATAATGCTTATTATTTTGGTTTTCACATTTTATCTACAGTTTACTCACTAAAGCGGTTGGTTTGACTCTGAGTTAACATATGACTTTTGAGTCACTGAAAACTGATTTAACAAAAAAATTATATTTACAGTTTGCGCAATATGATCGATGTAAATGTGCCATTTATAGTTATCTCAAGGCATCTAAAGTCAAGACTATACATGTCGATGGAACCGGAGACATTTGTGGAATAAAAACCAAAATATTTGCTTTATTGAATCGGCATTAAAAATATTTGTGGATAATAGAATAAACGTATCCGTTCTCCAATCTTGGGAGAATGTTAATTGTTTTTTATTTTATATATTATTATTGTTTATTTGAATATTTAGTTAGACATTTTTTGTTTTTAAATATCCTTTGATGTCTTTTGGGGGAAAGTAAGATAAGTTTGGCGCTAATAATTGATAACGGTGTTTTGTATGAGGGTCAAAAACGAGTTTTTATTTCCATGATAGGGGGGGTCTATCTCGCCCAGTTTAAAAGGTATGCGCAATATTTTAAAAAATGACTTGAAATGAAAAAAAAAATATTAAAAACACTTACAATGAAGTAGTATCCCGTTTTTGAAAACCAGAAACCAGTTTTTTAATCCTCAATTTAAATTTAATTAATTATTGTCAATAGTTTTTGAAAAATTCGCATGCAAACTCAAAATGTTGATTAAGAAAATGCAAAAAAAAAGTTTCGGCCATTTTTTTTCATAATAGTAAAAAAAAACCGAATGGTTTTATGTCTTCTAGTTTTTGAGAAAATTAAAAATTATTAAAACTATTTTTGTGTGATTTTTGTTTTTTGGTATCTCACTAAGAGGATTGTGCAAAACTCCCGAGCCAACACCAGAGGCACAGTTCTCCAAAAATCGGTGCAACTATTAGCATACGCCGTCGATATTGACATCATTGGTAGGACTCAACGTGATGTCATAGCCACGTTTGCTAGTATAGAGAAGGAAGCGGCAAAAATTGTTTTAGCAGTAAATGAGGGTAAGACTAAGTATATGCTGTCAACACGAAAGGACACACAACATCGACGAATTGGATAGAACGTCACCATTGACAGATATAACTTTGAGGTAGTCCGGGACTTTGTCTACCCCGGCTCCGCTATTAACTCTGACAACAACATCTCGTCAGAAATCAAACGAAGAATTACTCTTGCCAATCGCTGTTTCTTCGGGCTAAGAAGGCAATTTAGTAGTAAAGCCCTCACTCGAACTACTAAGGAAATCCTAAATAAGACCCTGATCATCCCAGTCCTGCTCTACGGCGCTGAAGCATGGACCGTATCAAAAGCGTATGAAGAAATCCTTGGTCGATCCGAGAGAAGAATTCTTCGGAAAATCTTTGGTCCCGTTTGCGTGGACATGCTATGGAGACGAAGATTCAACCACGAACTATACGAGCTGTACAGCGACATACCCCTAGTCAAAAAACTCCGCATTGGACGTTTAAGATGGCTAGGACATGTAGAAAGAACGGACACCAATACTCCGGTTCATAGAGTCTTCGATTCCCAGCCAGACGTCGGATGCAGTAGAGGAAGACCTCGCCTTAAGTGGCGCGCACAAGTAGAAACCGACCTCAACCAACTTGGAGTGCGCAACTGGAGGCAGTTAGCTAAGGACCGGGCTAATTGGAGAGGCATGTTGGTTGAGGCCCAGGTTCATCCCGGACTGTAGCGCCACTTAAGCAAAACTTAGAGGATTAGGACCCAGTTATAACTATCATTGAAAAACATTATGGGAAATTTTCTTTTACTTCTTGCGGTAAATTTAATCATTAGCGCAGTGGGTGTCAAAACAAAGCTTATATGAATTTAAGAACATGATTATCCAAACATATTTTAATTTTTAATTGTAGTTATCGCAGAAAATCACTTTTAATTTTTCACTGATCAAGTTTTATTTCTGTGAAGTAATGTTTGTCGTTCCACTGAAAAGAAACGGAATTTGCCTACGATTCCTATAAGCAGTTATGGAGATAAAATTTGAATCATCAAGTGCATTAAATTTTACAAGAACACATAAAAAACCTCGCACCTAACCCAAATCCTTCACTGAGCAGTGGGGATGCAGGGGGCAGCAACCCCCCCCATAAACATCTCACTGTAATTGAATGTAATTGAACTACAGCAAATCAAGTGCATTACATTTTACAACAACACATAAAAAAACCTCGCACCCATCCCAAATCCTTCAGTGAGCAGGAGGGATGCAGGGGGCAGCATGGGGCCATTAAACATCTCACTGTTTATGCACCGAATTAATTTTAGCAATTTTAAATTTTCTCAAAACCTAGAGAAGACATAAAATCATCTAGTTTTCAGTTTTTGTTTTAGAATTAATTATAGCAACTAAATTCAGAAAAAAAAATATAATATTACAGGTTTCAAAAATTACGCTTACAACTTTATTTTCTAAATTTTGAGTTTAAAACCCGTTTTTTTTTTTTCAAAAACTATGCATAGATTTCTTTTGATTTAAAAGTAAGCTAATATTAGCTAAGTATTGGCTTTAGAAAAGGTGTACTACTTAATTGTAAGTATTACCGTTATTTTAAATATTTTTTTTTCATATTTAGTACTTTTTTATGAAATTGCCCCTCCTGCCCAAACCGCGTTGGATAGACCCCCCTGTTAAATTTGACCACCATACTAAAAACCGTTATCAATTTTTTGCGCCAAACTTATCGTACTCGTGACGTCTTTTGTAATGGATGTCTTCACGAAAACGGGTTTTTCGCTTTTGCAGTAAGAGTGCGTATTCATAAATATCCTTCTAACATTAATGCAGATTTTCTATTGAACTTCAACTTCAGTACCCCCTTATCATAGAAATCAACGTAGGCGTTAAGGAGATTGCGCAGCTTTTTTATTTCGGCTGCATACAAAGCATGATGTGATAGAAAAATCTATTTCAATATTTTATAAATGATCGAAATATTTTATTTATTTTGACATTTTGTATTTTTTGACGCTGCAGTGCAGAAAGCAAACCACATTAGGTCTGTTTTCGTACTTTAGAAAATCTCAACATCCTTGCAGTGGGGCTGGGTGTCAATTCACTCAAAAAGAGATAAATTAGGCGTGTTCCATTCCGAGATCTCCGTTAATCGAATACGATTCCTCACTCGACAAAGTAGAAATTTTCCGAAATATTCTGAGACTATTTTTTTGGATTTGTCTTCTCAACCATTCTGCTAAAAGAGTACAGCTGGTTACCTTGTCATCATGTAAGGAATTCATCATTATTATCTTCTGCAAAGGATGGAAACTGTTTTTTTTGACAGAATGAAGGTAAATCCAGTAACGCATCACGAGGATCATGATGCTGATGATGCTTTGCAAAGTGTTCAATAATCAAAACATGTACATGATGCACATCAGTTCTGAAGGCGTCCATTCAACATATTATATTATTTTTATGATTTAATAAAAGAAATATCAAAATATTTTAATAAACTTTATGAAACATTTATTCTTACCTTGCATACCTACTTCCTTATCAGAATTAGCACACCATTTTCAGAACCAGTTCTCATACAATATATATAAGACATTCCAATAAGTGGACCTCACTATCTTTTTCCGTTCATATTTTTACCCACTGTACATAAAAACATCTGATTCCTATACAATTGAAAGATTTCTTCCGGAAAGAGAAATGCATACAAACTGAAAGCAAGTATTCATTTATCTTAATCTGATGATTATGCGGCAGATTTGTACTCGTGCATCATTCTGGTTAAACGGAGCTTCCAACTAATGGATCACAGTCGCGCCGCCGGCTGTTGCTAATTTGTGCATCTATTCGTGCATGCATATGAACAAGAAAACCTTGTTGGTACTTAATAATTGCACGAGGTCCATCGTCCATAGACATCATTGACATAGAAGACGGTGTCATTGTTGTAAATGCACGAATGACACAATTTACGGCACTGTTCGCTACTAACGCTGCCGATCCATTCCTAATGCAGACACAACGACTACAGGGGCATTGAATTGCATTGCAATCTTGTTAAGTGACTTCAGCGGTCTACTTGCTTGGCATGGCCAGATTTAATTGGATTCTTAAAGTTGGCTTCTTTGAACGCGCTTCACTGCGAAAATGTGCAAGTGTGCTGTCATGATTGTGTTGTTAGCACTACGTTGACCATTTGCTCCAGTTAAGGTACCCGTATGAGTTGACGATAGTTTTTTGTTAAGTATTTCATGTAAAATGTTGTGGCGTAACATAGTTAATTGAAAGTACAGACAAAAACTGATTGAATTTTGATAAAAATAAATGTTTTTTATTTGCACATCTAAAAGTATGCAATGCTATTGGTTTCCAATGTCTAACCCAAATATTCAGAATGTTTATGCTAGGGGTTTTAACTAAAAACGATGTACCTGTGGGCATTTGTTGTTTATATCTGGTTTTTTTCATAGGACAAGCCGTTCGCAAGAATTGCCAATCTCTTAGTTCAGATTTTGCAAAATTTTGCTTTAAAATCATGGCCTTCCCCTAACTTACTTCCCTAAGTGGGATACTTACTTACTTACTTAAGTGGCGCTACAGTCCGGAATGAACCTGGGCCTCAACCAACATGCCTCTCCAATTAGCCCGGTCCTTAGCTAACTGCCTCCAGTTGCGCACTCCAAGTTGGTTGAGGTCGGTTTCCACTTGTGCGCGCCACTTAAGGCGAGGTCTTCCTCTACTGCGTCCGACGTCTGGCTGGGAATCGAAGACTCTGCGAGCCGGAGTATTGGTGTCCATTCGTTCTACATGTCCTAGCCATCTTAAACGTCCAATGCGGAGTTTTTTGACCAGGGGCATGTCGCTGTACAGCTCGTATAGTTCTTGGTTGAATCTTCGTCTCCATAGCCCGTCAACGCAAACGGGACCGAAGATTTTTCGAAGAATTTTCCTCTCGAATCTACCAAGGATTTCTTCATCCGCTTTTGATACGGTCCATGCTTCAGCGCCGTAGAGCAGGACTGGGATGATCAGGGTCTTATATAGGGTTTCCTTAGTAGTTCGAGTGAGGGCTTTACTACTAAATTGCCTTCTTAGCCCGAAGAAACAGCGGTTGGCAAGAGTAATTCTTCGTTTAATTTCTGACGAGATGTTGTTGTCAGAGCTAATAGCGGAGCCGAGGTAGACAAAGTCCCGTACTACCTCAAAGTTATATCTGTCAATGGTGACGTTCTGTCCAATTCGTCGATGTTGTGAGTCCTTTCGTGATGACAGCATATACTTAGTCTTACCCTCATTTACTGCTAAACCCATTTTCGCCGCTTCCTTCTCTATACTAGCAAACGTGGCTATGACATCACGTTGAGTCCTACCAATGATGTCAATATCGTCAGCGTATGCTAGTAGTTGCACCGACTTTTGGAAAATTGTGCCTCTGGTGTTGGCTTTGGAGTTTTGCACAATTCTCTCAAGAATCAGATTAAAGAAGTCACATGACAGCGCATCGCCTTGCCTAAATCCTTTTTTGGTATCGAATGTGTCGGTGAGGTCGTTTCCGACCCTGATGGAGCAGCGAGAATTCTCTATCGTCATCCTACACAAACGGACGAGTTTGGGCGGTATACCAAAACTAGACATGGCTCTATACAGTTCGTCTCTATAAATGCTGTCATATGCGGCTTTGAAATCGATGAATAGGTGGTGGGTATCGATTTGGACTTCTTGAGTTTTTTCCAGGATCTGCCGAAGTGTGAAAATTTGATCGGTTGTGGACTTTCCTGGCCTAAAACCACACTGATAAGGGCCAATCAGGTTGTTAGTAAACGGTTTCAGGCGTTCACATATTACGGCAGATAGGATCTTGTAAGCGATGTTGAGGAGACTTATGCCTCTGTAGTTGGCGCAGTTCAGAGGGTCTCCTTTTTTGTGGATCGGGCAAACGATGCTGAGGTTCCATTCCTCAGGCATATTTTCATCCGACCAGATTTGGCTTATGAGTTGGTGGATGTTACTTACCAAGTCATCTCCGCCGGCCTTATAGAGCTCAGCGGGAAGGCCGTCATTTCCGGCAGCCTTATTAAGCTTGAGTTTAGATATTGCTATCCTCACTTCACTCAGGTCGGGTGGTTGGCAGTTTTCGCTGTCGTTGCCAATATTGAATGGTTCGTTCTGCCTGACAGCGGAATGTTGTTCGTCATCGCCGTTTAACAGTCTGCAGAAGTGGTTCTTCCATATCCTCAGCATCGACTGTGTCTCAACTACAATATTTCCTTGTTCATCTCGACAGGATTCTGTTCGAGCCTTGTATCCTTGGCTTTGACGTTTTACACTTTGGTAAAACTTGCGAACATCGTTCCTGGAGTGGCACCTCTCTATATCCTCGATCGCGCGCTTTTCTTGCTCTTTTTTCTTCTTGCTGAAAAGCCGATGTTCTTCCCTTCTTCTTTGCCTATAGAGCTCAATGGCAGCTCTCCTCTTCACCTGCAGCTTAGCCTTGTAGGCCTCGTTCTTGGCTGCGAGCATCTGTCGGCATTCCTCATCAAACCAGGGGTTTCTTGCTGGTGGGCGCGAGAAACCTAGCACATCAGTTGCGGCTGATCTAATGGCCTGTTGGCATCGTTGCCATTGCTCTTCGACATTCGATGCTGGTGGTATGGTGTTAATCGAGAGGTTAAGGGATACGCGTTGTGCGAAGGTCTTGGCGGTCTCTTGCGATTGCAGTCTTCCGACATTAAATTTTTTCACAGTATTTCTGGATTGTTGTGGCGTGGTGGATATCCGCATTCTTACCTTGGCTGCTACAAGGTAGTGATCCGAGTCGATGTTAGCTCCTCGGAATGTTCGGACATCCAAAATACTGGATGCGTGCCTCTTATCTATCGCAATGTGATCAATTTGGTTCACCGTTCGTTGATCTGGAGACCGCCATGTCCCCTTATGGATATCGAGGTGAGGAAACCGTGTGCTGGCTATAGTGGCATTTCGTTCCGTAGCGAAATCAATTAGCCTAAGTCCGTTACCAGACGTGTTGTCGTGTAGGCTATGTTTTCCGACAATACTTCTAAAGATGTCTTCTCTTTGCGTTAAAATCTCCCAGCACGATTTTAACATCGTACTTCGGTAGTCGCTCATAGGTTTTGTCGAGGAGCTCGTAGAAGCAATCCTTAGCTATATCATCTTTTTCTTCCGTCGGAGCGTGAGCGCATATAAGGCTTATGTTGGCGAATTTGGCCTTGATGCGGATCGTTACTATGCGTTCGCTAATGTCTTGGAAACATAAGACTTCTTGCCGAAGTCTGGCACTTATAACAAATCCGCATCCGAATAGTCGCTGTTTCTGCTCACTATAACACGGTCCGTAGTATATGTCACAGTTTTTCATCCTCTTTTTGCCCGGCCCATCCCATCGTATTTCCTGGATGGCAGTAATGTCTGCTTTGTAGCAGTTTAGGGCTTCCGCTAGTTGTTCGCCTGCACCTCTCCTGTTTAATGTTCTCACATTCCAGGTGCAGATACGAACGTCGTTGTCCTTTTTTCGTTTAGCAGGGTCGTCAACAATAAAATCAGTCCTTTCCGAGGCTATTGGTTGCTTCGTAACCATGATTTTTTTCTGTGGGTGGGTAGTTAACCCAAAGCACAACCCCCAACCTGGAGGGCCAGTTCCAATTTATTAGATACCCCTAGGACACGGGGCCATCAGTATCCACTACGGGATTGAGCGCTGCCGTTGGCCTTTCGGTTCATCCGCCACCATCTCTGTTCAAGGGGCCTGACTAACCCTTGAAATTCCTAGACAACCTGTTGTCCGAATATGTCAGAGCAGCTCATCTAGGTTCGCCTGGGACAGCAGGCCGGGTATTCATCCGTGCCATTCTCACCAGGGTGTTTATAGTGTTGCTGTTTTTCGTCGTGTTATCAACACTCGCACTTATCGTTTAGCAAGTCAAATCCGGTTGGATGAGACCAGTACCCGATGGTTACCACTTGGAGGTAAAGATAAGCACATTTGATGTGTAGTCAGAGTTGCAACACTGGGCATTGCCAAGTTAACGCCAATCAGAGTCTACCCTCGTTCTACAGTATCCCACCCTAAGTGGGATACAGTCCGGAATAATCCTAGGCCTCAACCAACATTTCTCCGGTCCCTAATTAACTGCACATTTCAAGTTCGTTGATTTCGGTTTCTACTTTTGGAAGCCAATAACTGCCTTCCCCTACTTCGTCTACCATGTGCTTGGGACATGTGAACCGGATTATTGGTAACCATTCGCTCTACATGTCCTACCAATGTGAAACATCCAATGCGAAGTTTTTTTTTATCTGTCTATACCGTTGCATAGTTCGTAAAACACCATTGCAGTCAACACAAACGGGACCAAATACTTTCCGTAAAATGTTTCGCTCAAAACGACCAAGAATCTCTTATCCGATTTTGATACGGTCTATGCTTCGGCTCCATAGAGCAGGACTGGAATAATCAGGATCGTATATAGGATACTTTAGTAGTTCCCGTAAGGGCTTTTTTAGTAAATCGCATTCATAGCGTAAAGAGTTCCTTATTACCTCAAATTTGTAGCTGTAGATCGTGATGTTCTGTTTAATTCGTCGATGATGGGTTTTTTTCTTCTTTTTGGAGGAACGAACTTGGTCTTGAACTGTTAAGTCTATTTTTGGCGCTTATTATTTTCGTTGTGATCGAAGTGAACACATACAAAGTAGGCTGCAGAGATTTATGAAGAATTGTACCCTTGATTTTGGCTCTGGAGTTTTTCACAATTCTCCCAAGAATGTATAAAAAAATGTCACATGACAATGCGTCACCTTGTCTGAATAATTTTTTGATACCAAATTTTTCGGTGCTGTCGTTGCCGACTCTGATGGAGCAGCGAGAATTCAGGAGACTTCAGCGACTGCATTGTTTCGACATTAGATTTTTACACAGTACATATTTCGCATTTGTTATTGTGCAGTTGCTTTGGCTAATGAAAGAAGGGGTCCGATTTAGTCTCCCGGCATATTTGGACACCCAAAGCTGGGAGCGTCAAGCGTGGTCAAGTTGATTCACCGTTTTTTATTGAAAAAAAAAAAAAAACTAGTAGCGGTTATAGTCGCATTTCGTTCCGCAGCAAATTCAATTAGCCTAAGTCCGTTGCCATATGGACTAAGGCTATTGTCATTTGTCTAATGGCAATCCACAAACAAAGTCACCCATCTGAAAAAATATGACAAAGCTACAAAGGATAGCATGTGTGGGCGCTACTAGCGCAATGAGAACCACAACAGCAGCGGGACTGGAAACCATCCTAAACCTAACCTGTAAGAAACTGCAGCCAAAAGTGCTCTAAGAATAAGCCAGGTCAACTGCTGGAAAACAAACTTATGAGGACACGTTAAAATTCTAAACAGATACGTGGGCTCAGCTGTATCCTCTGACTACATGCTGACTTACCCTGACTTTCAAAGACCATGCTCCTGCATCGAACTGGGCCCCGAAACCATGTCCATCTACACTGATGGTTCAAAAATGGACGTAGGCGTTGGAGATGGAGTGTTATCTGAAACAGCTAAATGACACTTTTAGTCCACCTGAGCACAGCAGTGTCTTCCAGGCTGAGATATTGGCAGTAGGCAGCCAAAGCGAACTCAATGCTGGCGATACCACCAGCTGATATCACTATATCTTCATTGACAATCAAGGTTCAATAAAAGCAAGCTCTGCTTTCGAATTAAAATCTAAGCTTGTGAAGCGCTGTCGTGAAGAGTTAAAGGTTTTTGTCGTCAAACATAATATTAAACTCTGCAGGGCAATAAAATTACTGATAAACTGGCGAGAAAAGGATCTACCTCCAGCATTGATCAGCAGACCAGTCTTTCGAACCGCCACTATGTGACCTCAAATCACGGGTGGGACAGAAAACACTGAATATCGCCAAAAACAGGTGGAACTCCCTCCCCACTTGTGAAAAATTCAAAAGGATATGGCCAGAACCCACAAACTACTTAAAAAAAAAACAGGAAATTTGTTTCGACATTAGTATAGGGATTCTAACTGGACACTACTTATTTAAAAGCCCCAAACTGATAATGCATCTTATAATAGATGATAACCTTTGTAGAGGCTGTGTAAACACATGAAGGTATACTCCACTTTCTGTGCCACTGCCGAGGCCTTAGCCAATTAAGAATCAGACCTTAGGAAAATATTTCTTCCATGATCTTACGGATCTATCCGAAATTCTTCTCTCTAAGCTTTTCAGGTTTGCAACAACATCTGGATGGCTGGAAATGGACAAACAACAATGGACAGTAACAGGATAAATGAAGGAACCAACCATATACGTGGACCCCCAACGGGCACCACAATGGGTCTATACTGACCTGAGTGTGATGAGGGAAGACGCACGCCAACTACCTCATCAACCCACCAACCTAACCTAAGTCCGTTGCCGGACGTAGTGTAGGGTATACGCTGTGTTTTTCAGCAATATTGCTAATGATCTTCTCTATTCTTACCTTTGCGTTAAAAACTCTCAGAACAATTTCAATATCGTACTTCGGTATTGCCCCATATGGTTTGTCCAGGATCTCTCAGAAACATTCCTTCGCAATTTAATTTTTCTTTGTCGGAGCGTGAGCGCACATATGGCTTATGTTGGCGAATTTGACCTTGAAACGGGTTGTTAAAATTCATTCGATCCATAATTCTTCTCGTCTAAGTTTGTCGAATAAATAAATTTCACATTTTTTCCATTTCCTTGGTCCTCCCATCGTATTTCGTGGATGGTAGTAATGTTTGCTGCACCGGTTGGATAAGGCGACTACATGATAGCTATATCAATGGGATGCAAAATGAGCACAATTAATGTGTGTCCAAGTTACCGCCGCTAAATATCTACCGTCGTTCTACAAAACCTAATTATCCCTTCCATACTCTTTCCCCTTACAAGATTAAATTAATTCAATAACTGAGGCCTCTTGATTATTTGAAGAGTCAAATTTTTACCGATTGGGCTCAGCTTGAATAAAATTAGCAATTTTATAAAAGAAAAAAAAGTGTCAAAATTGTTAATGGTTCGACAAAAAACAAAGCTAGTCTCCTGCATATGTTATGGGGTAGGGTATAGAAATGTTTTTTTTTTATCATAAATCGCCCCTAAAAAGTGGGCCCCTATTGCCAATTATTTTGCATCAACAGTTTTTTTCGAATATTTTTAAATTTGACTGAATTTTTTTTAATAAAAACGCCCCCAAAAAGTTGGCGTGTCAAAAATGTTTTTATGAACAAAATATTGCCATTGTCTAAATGTTTTGTTCAGACACTTTTTCAACATTTTTTACCGTTTGCTTAAAATCAACGTTTTTCTGAATAGTGGGAGTCGCAGTGGGGGATTTTGAAAAAAATATTACACTTATTTTGTAGCATCACACAAGGAACCTATATACCAAACTTCATTCTCTATCTCTCTCATTAAAAAGCGGTGCCATACGCACGATCAGACAGGCATGGCTCAATTGACTCAGCTTGCGATTCTGAGTCGATCCATCTACTTTGAGATATACCTACCTAAATTATTTCGCTATGTTACAAACTATATATCAAAACTAATATACCCCTATGGGATAATGAATAATAATCTTTAGCGATGAAGATCATTATTAGGTTAATGGTTTTGTTTATTAGCCAAAAATGCGTTAGAAAACAGCAACAAACACACATGGGCTTCAAGACACTTCATCGGATCTGGCAATGGTGACCGTGTGGTCGTGTGTGGAAGAGTGGTTGAAACTTTGCTCCAAATAATCTATCGCTACATACATGATCGTGGTGGTCATATGAAAGAGATGAATTCCATACTTAAATTTAACATGTGTACAACACCTTGAGTACATTTCAGCCCGACATATCAAATCTATATTTTATTTCAATATCAAATATGCGTTATGTTATGTCCTTGTTCAAAACCTCTTTACAACCGTAAACTACGAAATTTAACTTTAAGTTTAACAAATTTAACTTGTTCCCGGGTAATATGCAAGTAAAGGTTCTAAATTATTTTTTTTCAATGAGAGTATAGTAAGTCTGTTTGCCCATTATTTTTTTTAAGATCGGAATGCCTAGTTCATGACTAATTGTCAGCTCGTGTATTTTGATGTGCAAAAAAGTTCCTAAAAATTGTTTACGTCTCTTCTCGATAAACGCTTTATGTTTTAAATGCTTACATTCATATTAATTTCATTCTTTCTTATAAGAGGCATATTGACGTCATTAAACTACTGAATTGATCACGTATCTGCACTTATATTTTTATAAGCAGAAGCGAACAACGTTCTAAAAAGATTTTTAATAAATAATTCACTGAGTCATACATGAACAATACTTGGCTTGGGGACAGTGATTTGAGGAAACTGATTTGTATTTTACTTCCAGGCAGCCATTTAAGTTAAAATGTAAAAAACAATATTTAACCATATTACATTTCAATTACTGCGATAAATATATATTATTTGTGTATATTATCTATCTATTGACTAAATCCTACATTTATTGAATCACGTGCATTCAAATTCTAGGTTAATTTATAGAAAGCCAAATATCGTAGGAATTTTGTAAGTTTCCAAACTGAACCCAATAATTATAGAAAAGAACGCCGTCATACATCGATTTTCAATAAAGTGAAGTTTAAATAAAATAAATCACATATTTCCATCCAAAAAATGCAGTGGTCCAGAAATAAAAAACATTCATGTGCAAACAATTTCTTTGAAAATTTCGATTTTATTTTGACCATAGAAAAGTAACTGCTATCCAATCGGACAAGCAGCGAGGTCAACAATTCTGGATATGATCGGAATGTGGAACTCAAAAATCCGCGCTACATAAGCTGTGGCAAGAGCGGCATACCACTGAGAGAAACGACCGAACATCGAGAGTCCAAAGAACATCGCGGACAACCGGTGACGATAAATAATTATTATCATTTGATGCCCTCCTCATCCGCTGTTCGGTTCCATTTTCGTGTGTGACTCTTCACGATCGAACTATTAGCACAACGCCACGGGGATTAAATTACACGGAGTAAGGTGAAGATATACCCGTATGTATAGGATACTCGTACCGACAAGTTGTTCAAAACTAAAAACGTAGTGGCGTTCTAGTTATAAAAAAACAATCTATAAAGAGGGTCAATCATGAGGCACGTTATCGGTAGATGAGGTGTTTGACGTTTAAAAACATTTTGTTGCTAAAAACTCAATGATGTGTGCGAAACTTTGACATCCTTTTCTTACACAAAATAAGTTTGTACTTTAGTTACCTATATTTGAAAAGCACTTTGATATATACATAGTTTCCGCTGCTGAAGCCAATATTGAATGGTTCGTTCGTTCGTTCTGACTAACAGCGGGTTCGTCATCGTCGTTTTACAGTGTAAAGCATGAACAATGAACCACGATCATTCCTTGTTCAACGCGACAGGATTGTATCCTCGGCTAAGAGGTTTTAAACTTGGGTAGTTCCTGGAGTGGGACCTTTTCGTATAAAATCCCGGTGTAATTCTTTGTTTATAATGCTAAATAGCAGCGTCTTTATAGCAACACTCATTTTTAGCTGCGAGCACCCTTTTTTTTTGCTTAGGTGAACCGTTTCAGGAGCGCCCAGATGTTTATTGACATTAGTCTTGAATTGTTGTAGATTGTAACGGGTGATCCAAGTAGAGATACTTTTTTCAATAGCCTTTTTTGACAGATCACGTGTGAGTCGTGTCATGCTGTCATGTTATTTTTGTTTAGTATTGTCTGGCATTTCATAATGGAAAGACTTACGCGTGAACAACGTTTACAAATTATTCAACTTTATTATGAAAATTCACGTTCTGTGAGGAATGTGTTTCGTGCACTTCGCTCAACTTATGGTGAACATAATCGGCCTACTGAGCGTACTATTCGCAACACCATCACCCATTTTGAGACCCAGCATTCATTATTGGATAATATTCGACCGAATAGACCACGTCCAGCACGCTGTGAAGAAAATATAGCGGCCGTAGCTGAGAGTGCCGGTGCGAACGTAACCGTCAATGGCGACCGTTATCGTGCCATGATAACCGACTATTTGATGCCTGAAATTGAAGCTCGTGATCTCGGCTACATTTGGTTTCAGCAAGACGGAGCCACTTCCCACACATCGCATCAATCAATGGACTTATTGAGAGAACATTTCGGTGAGCACATAATTTCACGTTTTGGGCCGGTCGCTTGGCCACCAAGATCGTGTGATATCACACCGTTAGACTTTTTCCTGTCAGGATATGTAAAGTCAAAAGCTTATGCCGACAAACCCGCTTCGATTCAGGCCTTGGAGGAAAACATCACGCGTGTCATTCGCCAGTTACCAGTCGAAATGCTCGAACGAGTGATCGAAAATTGGACTAACGGATGGACCATCTGCGACGTAGCAACGGCCAAAATTTGATAGACATAATCTTCAAAAAATAAATGCCAAAGAATGTTCTTTCAAATGATAATAAACATTCTCCATTAAATTTGAATTTTCTGTGTTTTTTTCTTTAAAAAAGTAGGGAACCTCGAAATGGATCACCCTTTACATTGGTGTAAACATGCCTTCTAAAAGTTCGTACCAGCGTTGTTCGCCGTTATAATTATCCCTATCGAGGTATCCGTTCGGAAAAAAAATGTCATCCGATATGTTCGAAATCGGAGAATTTTCTAGGTATCCGATAGCATTTCGAACAGATCTTCCAGCTAATTGAAACGCACATGACCACGCATCGACGATATGCGTTAAGTTGACAAAGAACTGCTGCGGAGTCAAACGAACGCCATTGTTTGCTTTTCCGCAACGGATATTTCGAAAGCAATTTTCGTCTCGGATATTGTTCCGAACGGATTCCTCGTAGGGGTGAATATCGTAATATCAATACTATAGAATCCTATCTTGAGGACAGAATCTTTCGTGTTAAATATGGACACGAATATTTCAACTTTAAGAATAATTATAAGGATATAAGGCTGGGGTTCCTCTTGGAAGCGTCCTCGGGCTGATACTATTCTTTTTATATACCCACGATATTCCGCAAGAAGAAAACATAATTATAGCAACAATATTAGCACCGAGTGCCAATAATACTTATGAACCGCATAACTAAAGGCGGCACACCTCCATCCGATGGTCCAAATTTTCGATGACGCTGAGGCATAATTGAGGTTCTATGCCGTTAATTTACCGAATCATCTCATCCTTTAGCTTTTGAATTATTTCTGGCTTATCGACGTACACCTTTTCTTTCAAATAACCCCAAAGAAAGAAGTCCAACGGTGTCAAATCACATGATCTTGGCGGCCAATTGACATCGCATTCGCCACCACGTGAGATAACACGGCCATTGAATTTGCCCCGCAAATGAGCCATTGTTTCGTTAGCTGTGTGACAAGTGGCACCGTCCTGTTGAAACAACATATCGTCCACATCCATATCTTCCAATTCCGGCCATTAAAAGTTCGTTATCATCTCACAATAGCGAACACCATTCGCAGTAACTGCCTGACCGGCCCCTTTTTGGAAAAAATACGGCCCGAGGATGCCACCAGCCCATAAACCGCACCAAACAGTCACTCTTTGTGGGTGCATTGGTTTTTCGACAATTAATCTTGGATTATCATTCGCCCAAATGCGTCAATTCTGTTTATTGACGAATCCACTGAGGTGAAAATGTGCCTCATCTCTGAAGATGATTTTCTTCGAAAATTTATCTTCCACTGTTACCATTTCTCGCAACCATTCTGACCATTGACGAAGCTTGAAATGGGCAAGAGGCTTTCGTTCTTGAGTCAATTGCACCTTGTAAGCGTGTAAATGCAAGTCTTTATGCATAATGTTCATCAACGCCGAGCGTAAGAGGTGCAATTGTTGGGCACGACGACGAGTTGAGGTGGACGGCTCTTCAGCCACACTATCGCGAACAGCAGCAATAAAAAACTTGACGGCCTTTTAAATTTAACCACCCGTTATAAGCCTGTTCAGATGTGTTTTAGCGAATTCTAATGAATAAGTGTGGTGGTATACAGCTATGGGGTTGCACAAAAACCAGCAATAGTCTTACAAGATTTTCCAAACAAAGTATTTAGAAGAATTGTAAATGCACCGTGGCATATAAGAAAGGATGGTATCAACAGAGATGACGAAAAAAGAAATTTTGCACGAACAAATTATATTCATGTTTATCATCATTGCTACACCCAACACCGCTATTCTCTAAATTTTGTACTAGAGAGACTTGGTGCGATGACTACGAATAACCAAACCGTTTGATCTACTTACTACTGTTCAGATGCACAAAATAACAATCTCCATTTTCTGGCACTTCTAGCAGGATGGTCCTTCATTGGGAGGCTACCTGCTAAATGCGTATTTCTATTGAAGAGAAAACTACTAAACTACTATATTTAGTATCAAAGTAAAGTACTTATCGATCTTACGTAGATTGATAAGTCGTGTTCGTGTCCCATACTAATGGTAATCGAATGCTACCAAAAACTTATCGATTCAGGGAGAGCCATGCACCCATCACAAAATAATGTGCTCCACCACTGGCCCCCGCTTACATATACTCAGATAATTTTTGTTTTGTATTCGGTTGCTTTACTCCAAGAAACTGGTAAGACAACACCGAGTACCGACTGACATCGTCAATTCAACATCAAGCCAACCAGTCTTCGTGTTGGATTCAAACGACCAGCAAGCAACACGCGCGCGTTTATCACTGCGTCCCGCGACACATTTAAACATATTTTGTTGTATTTACTTGCATCTTAGTATTTCACCTGTCGTTCTATCATTTCACATTATATCCCATCCACGCCCCATTGTTCGGATTGTCGTAGGTTAGAAGAAGTAGAAACAAAAAAAAAGTATCTCCGATGATACACCGACAATTGTCGTAATAATTACAATTACTCGCTACCGCTTACTACTAAATAGGGGGCTTCCTGTGCCGAGCCGAGAATCACGGAGCGTTTTTGTGCGTTTTTTTGTTGTTGTTTTCGTTTTTTTTTTTGTTGTAAGAAAATTGTAATTACACCGGAGAGTTGTGTTGCAGTGATTATTTGAAATTGTTTATTGAGCGTAAGAAGTTTAACCTTTTCGATATACAGTGACAAGCTGAATTATTTTAATTAAGAGATTCTATTATCAACGACTAATTAACTCCTTTTTCGGATTACACAGAAACGAACGTTATATTTTTGGATTTTACTAGAACCGATACCGAACCAAAAAGGTGAGATACTTTTTTTTTAATTAAGTTAATTGGCGCTGGTTATTTCCATTCGTCAAAAGTGCATGCTTACAGTATGTAGTCAAGGTCGGTATAAGATCGTAAACGATGGGTAATCCAAGTGAGGTCACTGATGTGTGTTGTTGTTTATTTTTAATTTACAGTTGAAATGCTATAAGAGAATGAATGTATAGATATACGAATATGTTATCCTTACAAAGCGAACCAAAACGACTTTTGAACATTTGCGACGCAGAATGATGTTACGTTGATCAAGTCGCCGCACCTATACCATAGTATGGGAGGTTGTTGTATTAAAGAACCAACTGGGGGCTTGAGTTGTGAGTTGGAATGACGACTGTTGCAAAATATTTGGAAAAACAGTTCGCTTTAAACTAAATTTAATACCTGTCGCGACTTATTATGAATCTTGTCTATATTTAAGGAAGTGGATGCCTTATAGGTTTAAAATACAATTAGGGGCAGACTCTTACAAATGCTGATTAATATTTGTCTGCTAATTGGTAAACTGATTAACTCAGTGCATTTTGGAAACCGGTTACCTCATCTTCAAGCCCCTTTTTAGCATTCAAGAAATAATCATGGTGGGCGCTGTTAAAGCCAAAACGCATATATTATAACCGAAAACATACGGAGAAAGTTGTGCTAAATGCGTTTGAATAAAAATCGGAAAATAAAAAATCCTACTAGCAACAAAATTTGTGAATTATAAATTTAATTTTAAAACTATAATCAGGCACATTGAATTTTAAAATAAATTAAGCTAACAATGGATATAAATATAATTTGTCAGTTAGGTTTAGATTTATAAGCAGTTTCTAGGACAATGTTGAAACAGAGAAGTTCATTGTTATTATTCTTAGACACACACATGCAATTGTTTTCACTTACTTACATTTTTACATGGTTCGATTTATTTAAATTGTGCGAATACTTGAGTGGCATAGTCCGTTAATGGTAACAAGTTGCCATTTTGCAAACTTGTTAAACCCAACCAAAAAGTCGACAAATTAAATAATGCCATTACCGATGAAGAATTTGTAATGATTTCATAAAATACCCAATGTTTTAGAAAATGGAAAAAACTGCGTTTTAACGAAAGACCTACCGCATGATCCGAACCAAGAAAAAGTTAGTAACGCCGCTGAGTCGTATTTACCAGTTCGAACAGCTAATTACCCTTTCTATTTAATTATTCGAAGTAATAAACAATAAAGAAATATTATTCAATCATATATGTTTCACCTTTTCGGTCTTTTCATGTAGATATTACAGAAATGTAGATACAGCTTTTATTCATGACAAAATAGTTGTTTTCTGTTTTTTTTTATGAGCCTTACTAGTAGATATAAAAAAGTATAAAATTGCATTTTTTAGGCCGACAACTGCCACGTCCGCTATCACATAATTTTGTTTTTGTTAAATTATAAATAAATTTAAAGAAGTTCACGAAAACTATCACTATCACTCGTGCTAATGAGGGTCTGACGAGGTTATCTTAGGTTAGAGTTGCTGTCAGCGAGTTCGACAGCACACTTAGACCATTGATGGGTCCATTATGATAAAGCGTGGATCTTATCCATTCGAAGAAAACCATTCTGAGCTGTTAATAAAACGGAGGAGACTTTTCGAATCCGTTTTTGTCAAATCGCTGAGATTTTGAAAGAAGTAAGCTTCAAGATGGAACTTCCTCTTATTTGATAAAGCCGGGCAGTTACAAAGGAGATGAAGCATTGTTTCTTCTTCCTCTTCGTCCATGCAGCTACTACATAAGTCAATTGAGTGGAGGCCTAGCCTTTCTGCGTATCTTCCTATTAAACAGTGTTCAGTGATGATACCTATAGTTGCGCTAATGTTCGATCTATTAAGCGAAATCAGTCACTTGGATCTTCTCAAATCCAGCTTTGGCCAAATTTGTTTGGTTATTTGACATGTCGGTCGTTCCAAGACTCCATCTGACATTTGATTTGCTGTTAGCATGTTGCGCTAGTAAATTTTACCAGTAGCGATATCTTCCACCCTTATGACCCATGGGAACAGGACTCATTGGCGGATATGGACTCTTACCACAAGACCTGGACAGGGGTTACATTATATTTTTGTTTGCCTTTGTCAATAAAAAAAAACCGAGATCTAAATATTTCTCGACCGTAACCACACCGAAACGAATTTTTCGAGGCCCTAGGTCCGTCTAATTCACGTATATTTCAACTTTTGCGTACCTCCATATTGAAACGAGGTGGAGATAAGGAGATCCTATCCAAGCTGGCCCACTCCTAGATAAAACCGATATAAAACCATTGCCAGCGCAGCTTCGTTCATAGAAGCCCTCGCCCCTCTCTTGAGACATTTTTTTTCACCAGCAAAATAGTTCGCGATGTCCAGGAACGGGTGGTAAGGCAATGGTGCCAGGTCCAAACTCTCGCAGCTTCTGGCGAGCCACTATAGATTTTTGTGCCTGGCATTTTTCTGAACACAATTCTTCTCCTATTGGATAAAGTCGTCAGCTGCGGGCAATTGCTTTCTTCAGCTGTTCAATTATTGACAACACAGGTAAGTTTGAATTTAATATGACAAAAAAAAAAACATTTTTCTTAAAGTAGGCATGGTAGTTAGCAAATTTAAAAACAATAATTTTGGAGCAACAAAGTGGTAATGTGCAATTTCCAATTTCATCTTCATAGCCAAAAATGTCAGACAAACAAAAACTGACAAACGGACTGACGGACATACAAACATGGTTTTTATGCCTATAGGTTTTTACACTAGGGTCGTTTTCTTAGTGGGAATGGTCCAAAATTATATATAAACGTAACATAAGAAAACTACCCTATTATAATATTGTGTAAATAATTCTTTCGAATTAGTTTAAACTTTTAACAAAAACATTTTTAAACCCTCCAAAAAGTGGATGTGGCTCGAAGCCTTATATGAATGAAACATAGACGTTTACTAAATACCTTTCACATTTCATTATGGTTTGACATTTTTCTAATAGTATGTGTGGCAGTGGACGTATCTAGTTAAAAAAAAATTACATTTGTTTGTGTTAATTAGTTTATCTTTAAATGTATGCCCAGAAATCGAATGGCATACAAAATGACGATTAAATAAAAATCGTTTTATATAATTTACAATATGTCCATATCAGCTATAAGAACTCTTAACTCAGAGTTTTGAAGGAAACCAGTAAATAAATTCATGCGGCAGAAAATAATGATTTTCTAGAAATGAAAAATCAGTTAAGATACATTTAGTACATTTAGTGTGGCATTGTTGAAAAACCTTAATAATACCGCATGTGTTTAATTCCATTGAAGTAGGAGATATAAGTAGTTTTCTAAAAATTTAAGGGCTAAATAAAAAAAAAACTATTTCCATATCTTTTGGGAAAATAGGGAATGTTGACTTTTTCATCAATATAATGTTAGGTTAGATTAAAATCTCGAAACCAATAACCGCCCAAGAGCAGTAATTAAAAAAAATATTAAAAAGATTCTATTTTGATATGTTCAGATTAATGAAAAATATATATTCGTACATGCAAACCATTACAAAACCTAGATGATTTGACCCTGTAGGCACTGTTAATGTCATATTTTTTTACCCATATGACTCATGCTAATAATTGCAGTGCTTAAGTCTATATAACTGATTAAATCTACTAAGGTTATAAATTCCACCTCGAGTGTTATATTATTACTTACGTAAGCTAAAAATCCAGGAACTTCTATTTGCCGATATAAAAACTGGTTTCTGAAAATTAAATAGATGAACATTACCTTTAGGCATATTCAACATAATTACGTTGAACTAATTGTGAAAGGATGCCAATAATTTTAAAGCATACTCGAAATGAAGGCGGACGAAACAATTAAAGCTTAAAAGTGACAGAAGGATAAATTTCATAAAACTCTTTTGGTTATTTTATCATTGAAAATTCATACTTATTTGCTTATTCGTCACATAGTTTGCTTAGTCGGCACTCTAAGCATATCTTCAATATTGTTACCATTGCAGTTTAACTCTCAATATTATCTTAACGTTAAATTGTTATTTTATTTTTAAAGAAAAATAGCAAACACATATTTTGTGTTTATACGTACATAAACCTGAATTTTCTGTAAAAAATAACCTAAACTTTTTCATCCTAGCTTAAATATTTATAATCAGGATGGCAATCATCCCAAGCGGTCACCATCTTATTGCGTCTTTGGGCGCTCGGCTGGTGGGGTAGTCCATCACGCTGTCTATATTCGTCCGACGCTTAACAGCATCAAGGGGCTTCTTTGCATTTTTCCGTGATGGCCGGTCAAATACCAACTTTACGAAGGTCTAACTATAGTAATATAAAACTAAGAAAGACCTGGGAAAGCACTGAAATCGCACTTTCCTCATTACAAAGCCTACCAACATTTTGTGTGATGCAATTCAGTATCAATTATGTTTCGATCCTATATCGCCTTGCTAGTGAAGCTCATGAACTTGAGCATTGTCGATGTACCTGTCGCGCATAGTAATCATTTTGCTCGCTTTGATACTGGCTTTAAGGTCATGTGGCATGTATAAAACAGAATTGGAGAATCTGAATTTAATGGATATGGAAGTTCTTTTCCCAAGCAAGTGGCGATGAACCGCTGTGAAGAAAGTGCGACTCCTTACCACAGCGATGCAAGTTAGTGTTTTTTACTGGCCCTTCTCTTGCAATGATCTGGCAAATAATACGAGTAGAATCAATTGTCATGACAAGTTTATCTCAACTCAACTCGGACTCGGGATGTAATCATGCGAAAAGTACATACTCACAAATAAATGGTTTTGAGAAAAGAAATTCTAGGCTCTAGGTACTAACTAAACTGTTAACAAAATATATGAAGCGCTTAGAAGATGAAGGGCCTAAGCGACATTTAAAAATTTGAGTAATCAGCGTTTAAAGTTGTTTACCTATAAAGCAATAAAAAGTATAAAGAGATATTTTTATATTGTTAGTATTTTTTTTGAATAGACCGTAATATTTGCAGTATTTGCAGGCAAATTTAATCTTCTAACTGCGTCATATAATATTCCTCAAAGAAATATATGAACCCCTGAAGGGAAACGATTGACATTATGTTCAAAAGGTACAATGGTATGTGATAACTGGTTGAAGGCTTTTGAAAAGTCTATGTATATATGATAGACTTCTTTATTTAGTTAGCGGTCAACAAATTGCTTACAATACTTTTCACTTTTGATGTGATGAGCACGTTTTGATGATTAAGAATTTATTTCAATAGGTAGCTACAATAGTAAAAGAATGTTTGCTCATATATACATATATTTACTTATATAAATAGTCGAACACCTGTAGCGTTTGATATGTCTATCATGTATTCTTACCGTTGTTGGATTGTTGAAAGAAAACGAAATACTTTCACTGTCATCTTTCTGTCACAAAAAATATTTAATCTTAAAAACCGCGACTTCCAACGGTAGCACGGTTCCGAGAGGTCCAATTTTAAACGACTTTGCCACTGATTTTGAGGAATGTCCTGTGCCATATTGAATTTAAAGGTATTGGTTTATTGCGGATTACTAACATGGACCTGCGACTCCAGAAAATCTCAGTTGGATCTTGCACGGGTGCAACCGCAAGTCCAGGCTTAATATTCGCCAAGTTGAAGTCTGTAAAAGGCCGGGTACTTGTGCACCGCGAGAAAAAGGCTGCCTCGGACTCTCCTGCACACTTTCACGGACATCAGCTATGTAATCGTCAGATCGGACGTTCCTTTGACGTAGCTTTTTTGTTGATGGGTTATGCTTGATATGAATTTAACCATTTTTGACGCTCCCTTCTTTATATCGACTAGTAAACCTGCTGTGAAATCTCATTGAGTCCAAACAATGACGTCAACATCATCGTCGTACGTTAGTAGTTGCACAGATTTATGGAAGATGAAATAGGACCGGACGTTTTTTTATATTCCTCTCATGATTGAAGTTAAAGATGTCACACGACAGTCCTTTGTTTGGATCGTATGTTTCGGTGAGGTTCTTATCGATGAGTTTTGTCGGTGTCTCATAACTAGACATAGCACTTTCGTTGGTTTCTACAGATGCTGATCGGGTATTGATTTGCACTTGTTCGTTTATTCCATGACCGGCCGCAGTGTGAACATTTGGTCACTCAAAAGATGAATCCATATCCGTATCCATATTCATCCACTGGCGTGTGAGATTGCTCTTGATGCAAGGACCTTACCCGTAGATAGTTTTACCCTGCATATCTACAGAGCGTTCCTTTATCTGCCATCTACATAAGGACGCGTCCGATGGAAGTCTGGCAACTCCACACGGGCGAATTCGTTTCTTCCCAGGGGATTTGAACGCATATAAGGTTTATTTTGGGGAAATTAGCCTTGACAAAAATTTTCATAATGCGTCGAAGTATTAGCTTATTACTTAAGTCCGTTTTATAAATGTATGGCCGTAAAAGATCGTTTTTACAGTGCCATCTCATCATATTTCCTGAATGGTAGTGTTGGTTCCTTTTGTCTTTATGTATCAACTTCAGGATATTAGTTATTTTGTAAAGTTTTAACAATCAGTATAGATATCCGAATGCCGTTGTTTGTTTTTCCTTCAGCCTTAAATGTTTTTGAAAAAAATCCCCTAGATGTGATTTATAAACTCAGACACCTTCTACGAAAAGCACCATTTGCTAGACGCTGCAATTATATGCTTACCCCGTTATTATCCGTTATGTTATTGTTTAAATAAAATCGTAAATAAATCATATAAATCCATTGCGTCGACTATCTGGCTAGGACGTACTATCAGTAGGTTTACACAAAAATATAAGGAATACCAAATTAAATCATCTATGGTCGCTTATTATGACACACAAGTCCAAAGTTCACAAATTAACTTTAAACAACTAAAACAAATAAATGCGTTTGTGTTTACCTATATCATGTTTCAATGATCTAATTTCATCGACACTTATACTTCTTGCCGAACTCAATGACAGATAAACCTGAACGCAATAGTTATGTATCGGAAGTGGAAAGAAAATACATAGATACGTATATAATTAACACCTCGCCATATGAATATGGTTGGCAGTTATTTTTATTACGTACACACACTCGGCCTACAATTATAATTATATACAATTGCTTTGGAAAGGAAATTTTGAAAGTTTGAGGTCAATAAGCACACGAGTGCAAGGCTGTTTAGCGATAAACAGGTCAGACGTCTCCCGAGGGTATGTAGCCGCAAGATCAACAAAATTCTTTTATCGCGCAAAAACTAACACACAGAAAACAAACAAATTTTACGGAACCGGTTAAGATCAATATAAATGCCTCTTCGACAAACAGAAGCTGTATTCGAAGTTTGTGCCCTCCTCAGGCTACTTCTACCGATCAAAGATACACCATACAAAATATAGATACATTTGTTATACTATTTCATTTAATCGGATGCTCTGTTACTAACGGACGGGGCATAAAGAATTTGGTTTTCATTATTATTTTTGAATGAAAACTCACGTGGGCTAAGTTAGAATGTATGTCTGGCATGCATATGCCAGGGTTTGTGGGCCGCTCACCTCCTCATACCGCGAATATAATTCATATTCTATAGGCGATCTGCTTCGAGCAAGCACTCCTCAAGTACATGCGAAGACTTCAGACGAAATAATCATGAATTGTTCCACTTTCGAATGCACACACGTCGCGGTAAGGCGTTTAGATGCTGAATTTCTTTCCAAGAAGGCTTCGGTCATGCTGCAGTGGATTCTTTTCGAAGCACTCCAACTGCAGCTGAACTCAATTAGGTGTATTTATGTTATTGGCGTGGTAAAAGATACCAAATCTATTGCAATTATTTCGCTTTCGATTTTTCGATCTATATGTGTAAACTGGGTTAAGTAGGCTTCAAGCAGGCTTCACAAATCGCTTCGCATTATTTCGTTATGTTTTGGCCGCTCGATGTGATGAATGTGCGAGTAGTCATCATACCGTTAACGTGTCTTGTGAGAGTAAGTGAAGATTTTTTTTTAATTAAGTTAAATTGGTGGATAAATGTTTTGATGTGTTAATTGGATGACGCATTGACAGATGATCAATACGAAGTAATTCAGATGGATATGCTAATATGAGATGAAATTTCGAATGTGATGAAACTTACAAGTGGTTGCTGCACGTTTAAGGGAGTGGTTTTGTATAGCCTGCTCGTACTGGAAAAATCTAATCAAAAACATTTGTCGTAGCCGAATGGTGTTTGCAATTTTCAAAATAGATACAGTAAAGGTAAGTTCGGTATGTGGAGAGATGTATACCAATGAAATTGTATTAAATCACCTGTTGAGAATAGTAAGTGGAAATTAAACAGTAAATGACACTTAATCCGCAGCTGTAAAAATTCATGTACGTGATGTGAACAGGCTTCATGCCTATAGAAATTGGGGAATGCGTGGCTTTTGCTGTCTGAAGTATGCTGCCAATGAAGTTTTAGAAGATGGTTTAGTTTGCAACAACACAGAAACCAGATCTAATCTTCCTCATTCTGGGGTATTCAAATTTTATTGGATGTCTGCAAGCATACAAGATGTCAGCTTTTAAATCGTATGCTCAATTACTTAAGATTTTTTTAAAAGAATTTTCTATGGATGACAAATAGACATTGACATGGTCCAAATAACTCTTTCGGACAGTGTTTTCTAGTTTTAATACGGTTTGGTTAAAACTAAGACATTTCTTAAGGTATGCATGGGCAGATTTTGGAAATTTATAAACGTACTCTCCTATGAACAAAGAGTTTCCAACGAAATTTCACCATGTCTCAAAATATACGCACTGACTATAATACCCTTATGAGAGATGGTATGAAAACGAAGGGTGTGATTCAAAATGATTTATAGACGAAATGTATATTATCTAAATATTTTTTGTGACACTATTTTGGTATTTCTAAAAAAATTTAAAAAATAATCCTATTGTTAAAAAAAATTCACCCAAAAAGTGGGCGTGGATAAAAACTAAAAATAAATATTGATGGAATATGATAACGACTTTATCGAAATATCTTATTCAGAAACTTTTTCAATATTTTAAGGATATATTTCTTAAAATGGGCAGGCCGATTTTTTAAACGTCTATACAAAGCAACAACAAGAGGCGCAAATCCAGTATTTTTGATGTCCGAACATTCCGAGGGGCTAACATCGACTCGGACCACTACCTTGTTGTAGCCAAGGTAAGGATGCGGATATCCACCACGCCACAAAAAAACAGAAATACTATGAAAAAATTTAATGTCGAAAGACTGCATCGCCAGAGACCGCCAAGACCTTCGCGCAACGCGTATCCCTTAACCTCTCGACTCACAACACACTACCAGCATCTAATGTCGAAGAACAATGACAACGATGCCAACAAGCCATTAGATCAGCCGCAACTGGTGTGCTAGTTTTCCCTCGGCCACCAGCAAGAAACCCATGGTTTGATGAGGAATGTCGACAGATGCTCGATGCTAAGAACGAGGCCTACAAGGCTAGAAAGAAGAAAAAAGAGCAGGAAAAGCGCGCGATCGAATAAAGAGAGGTGCCACTCCAGGGACGATGTTCGCAAGTTTTACCAAAGTGTAAAACGTCAAAGCCAAGGATACAAGGCTCGAACAGAATCCTGTCGAGATGAACAAGGAAATATCGTAGTTGAGACACAGTGGATGCTGAGGATATGGAAGAACCACTTCTGCAGACTGTTAAACGGCGATGACGAACAACATTCCGCTGTCAGGCAGAACGAACCATTTAATATTGGCAACGACAGCGAAAACTGCTAACCACCCGACCTAAATGAAGTGAGGATAGCAATATCTAAACTCAAGATTAATAAGGCCGCCAGAAATGACGGCCTTCCCGCTGAGCTTTATAAAGCTGGCGGAGATGACTTGGTAAGTAACATCCACCAACTCATAAGCCAAATCTGGTCGGTTGAAAGCATGCCTGAATAATGGAACCTCAGCATCGTTTGCCCGATCCACAAAAAGGAGACCCTCTTAATTGCGCCAACTAAAGAGGCATAAGTCTGCTCAACATCGCCTACATTATCTGCCATAATATGTGAACGCCTGAAACCGTTTACCAACAACCTGATTGGCCCTTATCAGGGTAATTTTAGGCCAGGAAAGTCCACAATCGATCAAATTTTCACACTTCGGCAGATCCTGGAAAAAACCCAAGAAGTCCAAATCGATACCCAACACCTATTTATCGATTTGGTATACCGCCCAAACTCGTTCGTTTGTGTAGGATGACGATTGAGAATTCTCGCTGCACCATCAGGGTCGGAAACGACCTCACCGACACATTTGATACCAAAAAAGCATGGCGATGCGGTGTCATGTGACTTTTGCAATTTGAGTCTTGAGAGGATTGTGCAAAACTTCCGAGCCAACACCAGAGGCACAATTTTCCAAAAATCGGTGCAACTACTAGCATACGCCGACGATATTGACATCATTGGTAGGACTCAACGTGATATCATAGCCACCTTTGCTAGTATAGAGAAGGAAGCGGCAAAAATGGGTTTAGCAGTAAATGAGGGTAAGACTAAGTATATGCTGTCAACACGAAAGGACACACAACATCGACGAATTGGACAGAACGTCACCATTGACAGATATAACTTTGAGGTAGTACGGGACTTTGTCTACCTCGGCTCCGCTATTAACTCTGACAACAACATCTCGTCAGAAATCAAACGAAGAATTACTCTTGCCAATCGCTGTTTCTTCGGGCTAAGAAGGCAATTTAGTAGTAAAGCCCTCACTCGAACTACTAAGGAGATCCTATATAAGACCCTGATCATCCCAGTCCTGCTCTACGGCGCTGAAGCATGGACCGTATCAAAAGTGGATGAAGTAATCCTTGGTCGATTCGAGAGAAAAATTCTTCGGTCCCGTTTGCGTTGACGGGCTATGGAGACGAAGATTCAACCACGAACTATACGAGCTGTACAGCGACATACCCCTAGTCAAAAAACTCCGCATTGGACGTTTAAGTTGGCTAGGACATGTAGAAAGAATGGACACCAATACTCCGGCTCGCAGAGTCTTCGATTCCCAGCCAGATGTCGGACGCAGTAGAGGAAGACCTCGCCTTAAGTGGCGCGCACAAGTAGAAACCGACCTCAACCAACTCGGAGTGCGCAACTGGAGGCAGGTAGCTAAGGACCGGGCTAATTGGAGAGGCATGTTGGTTGAGGCCCAGGTTCATCCTGGACTATAGCGCCACTTAAGTAAGTAAGTAAGTATACAAAGCAACAAAGAGCTCGTTTGCAAAATTTTATCAGTCTGGCTCAAAATTTATAGCTTATAAAAAAAGTATAGAATAATTATCAGTTAAAATAAATTGATTTTATTGTTTCGAACAAAACAAACGTTTTAATCAATATCTTAGCAAATTCACATCAAATAAACGTTTTAAAAGTACATACTCCACGATTTGTGTGTGCATTTAACTGACTGGTGTATTACAAAAGTGACATCTTCGTTAAATAGTATTTCAAATATAAAATTGCAGTTAAAACTGCTTAATCGAATTATCTTCTTTGTTTGTTGACAAAGAAATCTCTTTTCTGCTCATCGTTTTCTTTCATTTTTATACATAGTTCTAGATATTATTTAAACTTATCATTGAACCACAAAAGATGATGAAGCAAACATTTTATTTGAAATGATAGTTACAGTTCATATTGAAAATTTGTGTCATTAATATATCCGCAGTAATGAAAAAACAGATTTGTGGTTAGGGTTGATCAAACGGACAGGAACAATCGAGGAAGTGGAGACATTGGAAATAATATGATTTAAAAAGAGTGGTCTATGTATAAAAAACAACACATTTTTTCACAATGAAAAATGTTATAAGAGTAATGGTAGGTATAATCATCGGAATCCAAAAGCTCTATTTTTTTATTTGCCACTTATCTAGCCAAGGTCATGAAAAAATTCGCTCTACTAGCATAATAACAACCCAACTTCCAAATATACTTCGTATCACTTCATTTCGACATTAGATATGAATCAGCTAGATGCTCGTATAAAATACAATGTTGAGACATAAAGAAACGGGGGAGCATGTCATGTGATTAGTATCTTAAACTTATATAATCCAACTACCGGTCGGACCTAACGACTATAACAAATTCGATGAAATAACAGAGGCTTTGCAAACTGTGAGATTTTGTGTTACAATATTTCCATCTAGGTCTAAAATAACACTCACTCCAAAACAGTAAAATGAATAATATTGAGCTATCGGTGTGTGAACCTCAAATTACGTTTGATAGCTGATAGATACACTGAACACGCTAAAAATGTTCACACCTCTCTGCGCGCCTGATTATGAGAAATACATTTCTTATTTGCGTAGTGCATCGTCATTTGAGTTATTTTTTGTGAAACTAAAGATAGTATCTCTATAGGTACGATTTATGTTATGCAACACGCAGATATGCGCATATTATCTCCTCTCGCAATATTATTACATGCACGGTAATTGTACTTGTATGGAAAAGAAAGTACAAGGTGGAGGTGAAATTAAAGCCATCAATATCGAATATCACTATTTTTCCGGAGAATGGACTACGCTGCAGCGAAGGTGGATTTGAGAAAAAGCCAGAGCTCTTGTGTCTACTGCTTTTCGAAAAAGCCCACACTCATGTGCGCGGCCATTGATACCTCAAGAGATTGTGAAATACTGCTTTTGAAAGGAATACACTACCTCGTGTTGAAGGGCTATTTCAACGGATTAGCTGGCATGGGGATTATGATTTAAGATTCCTGTTACTCGGTATTCGATAACACATTTCATTATTCACAAAACACTTCGTCGAATTGTCAGGTATTGCATTCCATGTGGTGCATCATGCGAACACTGCATGCAGTTATTTGTTATCTAATGTATATGTATGTGAATTGTGCTAGTTGTAATGGCGACATGCAAGACTTAATGATTTCGAAAGTGGTAAACTATAGCAAAACTGTTTCGTCCAAATTGCCATTAAGAGCAGGTGCATTGCTCAAGCTGGATGACGGTCATTAAGTTTCGATGAACCATGAAAGATAGTATTATTGTCGTACGACAGGTAAATTGCAATACCATCTGTGCGATATATCTACTTTTGTGCAAGAAACGTTTGAAATGCTGACAAACATGAAGCAGTCACTCACATACTTCTCAACAACAATTGGTGTCGACTTAAATGAGATTCCTTCGTTGATTGTTGAGACAAATTAATTTCAATGAACGTTTGTATCAGATCCTGGTCATTGAGGCCTTACGCGAGTTGAATGGATATAAACGCTAACTTAAGAGAAATTTTTGGAAAAATAGTTATTTTTTAATGACAAATCAAAAGTAAACTTAGTGATTATACGCACCTAAAAGCAGTACCTTTTTTTAACGAGTACAGCTGTTTAAATAAAATTTGTTGACACATAAAACTTTGTATCATGCTTTCGATTGAATTAAAAAAACTGACCTGAGACTGGAGGTAAGAATACAATGAGCATAGCGTGAAACATGTCCGAGTTCTCACGCTATACCGTAACCTTTAAACAACGTTAAATACAAACACTTATTTCATATAAAAACGACTTTTATGGGAAGTCTTATAACGGGTGATTTTTTAAGCGTAGTTTTTGAAAATCGAATAAAACACTCAAATTTGCATCAAATATTCAATTGTAATCGATAAATAGGCCTTTGCCATTTACGTTTTAAAGACAACTTCAGGTAAATGTTGTCCGCGGCTCCGTTGCAAATGGTCCATTCGGAAGGTCCAATTTTGCGTCACTTTTTCGAGCATTTCGGCCTGTATTCCACGAATTACACGTGTTATGCTATCCTGTAAGGCTTCAATCGTGTGCGGCTAGACTAACGACTTTACATAACATAACCCCATAAGAACTAATCAAGAGGCGTTAAATCGTATGATCTTGGCGACCAAAACACAAGGTCATTTCGAGAGATAAGCTGCTCACCAAATTCGTCCTTCAACATTTCCATTGTTTAACAAGCTGTGTAGTGTGTGGCATGTGGCACCGTCTTGATGAAACCACATTTCAACCAAGTTAAAATCAGCCAACTGGGCCGTTGACGGTAACATTTCTTCCTTCAAAGAAAAATGGACCGATGATTCCACCAGCCCATAAACCACACCAAACTGTCGTTTTTTCGGGATGCATAGGTAGTTCTTGTATGGCATGTGGCTGTTCATCACTCCAGATGCGACAGTTTTGCTTATTTACAACAGTCAAGCTGTCAATAGTATCCATTTTCATGAAAAAAGCCTATCACAACTCAATTGTTAGGATTCTGCATTAAACATCAGGTGCTGCCGCAGTGCATAAGGATAAGTAAGCTCAGTGTGTCTGCGGTTATCTTTTAAATAAACCTCAGCTTTGCCCTAAATTAATTTAGATCCTCCTGCAACGACTTCAAAGTACCAGAGTCTATTTCCAGACGAGATAGACACATATCAATGATTTGGTCTAGATAGGTCTTGGAAGACGATTTAAGGATAGAAGTTTCATTCAATAAAAGTTTCATTCGTCACTATATCCGGCGTGTTACTAGACGCCGAAAAAATCTCATCTGTGGACAGCTTGAACCCGCAATCTTATTTTTTCGATTATTGTCCAAATGTAAAACACATAGAACCAAATCTGTTCTAAGCGTGACGGGGAATCGCTCGAAGCCCTTCTAACGTGGTAACCAAGAGTTGAAGACTGCTAACTTTGACGACAAGTTTAGCTAACTTAAAGCTTGGCTACAGAAAGGTTTTACAAATATTTAAAGTGCTTTGGCTAGAATTTCTGAAAATTTGTTCACGTCTAACGTCATTCCCGCTTCAATAAAAACGTTTGGCTTTGAACGATTCAAGGACTATTAAATCATTCACGAAGAGTTTAATTAGTTACCTTAAGTACCCCAACGGCATAATGAAAGGAAGAGATGATAAAATGCAACCTTGACGAAGAGTTTCGTTTACCCAAACATACCTCCTACAGTTTTTATGTAGGGATGAAATGGCTCTTAATGGAGAACTCTCGATTTTATACTTCTGTAATACACTCAAGGGACCTGATCAAATGCCTTTTCACATCAACAAAACAACAACACCCTTTTAAATAAAAGCCTTTAAAATTCAATGCTAAAATGAGAGAAAGGGAGTAATTTTGAAATCCGCCCCCTTTTTAAGAAAACGTAGCTTTTAGCCAAACCGTAAAAAATTTTAAAAAAAGTGTCTGAGAAACAAATTTAGAGAATCTTAATATCAATAATTCGTCTATACAAAGTTTTTTGCCACGCCCACTTTTTGGGTTTTTTTTTACGTTTTTTTGGTACATTTTTTTAAATATTTGAAAAAAACTTTTAAGGCCCAAAATCGGTGACACACAGACGGACGGACGGACGGACAGACAGACATGGCTTAATCGACTCAGCTAGCGATTCTGAATCGATCCATATACTTTGAGGTATATGTATCGAAATTATTTCTCTATGTTACAAACTTAATGTCAAAACTAATATACCCCTATGGAATAGGGTATAATTATTCATGGCTGCTCACTACCTAAAAATGAAGTTATTATGAAACAGATACATAACTACTTACATTTCAGTTCACCCAATTATCTCCTGAGAAAGGAAAACCAGTTATCAATGCTTACTGTATCCATCAGATACTGATTGTATTAAAACAAATCCCATTAATGTGTAAAATTAGGCTAGCGTCTAATAGGCTCTCAAAAAAAATGTTCAACTTGGTTATACTGTTTGGTAGACAGAGTTTGATATAAATATTTATTTTTATTCCACAAATAACTTTTTGAATGGCTAGATGTTGCGAATGAAAAAGTCTCTATTGTGAAATTCAAATTTTAAACCGGCCGAATAGGACAATAATTGTCACACTTGTATGTGTAGGTTTGTTCAATGTGCATTTTGTTTAAAAGGGACTTTAGACTTATTCCAGGATATTCCTTAGAATATGCAAATGTGATTAAGTAATCAAATTAAATAAATTACACCAATTAAGCGCAAATGTCTGACTATAATTGTTATTGAGTGTAATTATATAAACGATGATAAGTCACTTGAATAGTAATTGTAGTTTGCCATTTGTAATTGTGGTTTATAATAAGCCAGGTCTTAGCTGGGTTATTTCAAAAGGTATTATTGAACGCACCTTGCACCGACTCGGACGGCACATATACAATTCGCACGAGTATTATGCGTTGTTTCTCAAGGCTTTTGTTAAGCCATGAGGCCGATATTCTACGCTGTAGTGGTTGTGTGGGAATTTGTCTTTCTATTGGATTAGGCTTAAGGCGGTTTGCATTGACGTTAATGAGTAGAAATCGCCTAAGGATAGTATGTCTAATCAAAACTCGAATGTTCAATAAAAGTTAAGAGAAAATTAGTTTTGTTAATTAAAGATGCGAAATACAAAGTACAGTCTTCATTTGAGAGGTTGCGCTTATTTTATAAAGCATGGTATTTGATTACTTGATACTAATAGAGCAAGTTTTGATTAATTAAAAAATTCGAACTACAGATTTAAATAAAACCTAATATTACGATGATGCTGAAGCCCGAAAAAGTGGGTTCAGCAATTCTGCCCGTTTGTCGGTCTGTGTTTGCATCTAGAGGCTATCATACGTCCATCAAGGCCCATACGTTCCATTTATTTTCGATAATGGTTCGCATATCTTAGACATTATTTTAGCATTTATATAGGGTGGCTGATGAGTATTTTTATATTAAGCATTTAACATAAATTATTTTCTTTTAATTTATGTGAAATATATTTACTTGTTTAAAAAGTGATTTGAATTTAGATAGACTCGGTGATGAAGGATGTGGACTAACTTTTGACATTTGCGCGTTATGGGTAATTATTTATTATAGTAAGTGGATAACTACTTATACGCTTAAACCTCTGTATGATTTTTTTTTTCAACTTAAAATGTTGTCAATGCGGTAACCCTGAGACTCAGCCTTTTGTGACAAATAGAGACAAAAACATAAAAACAACTTTATACAGGCACTATAAAACCATCAGACGAGTTTAGGTTATTAAGCCTCTATTTAACGTTGTATAGGTTCTAAAAGGTGTTTTTTTAGAGTTATAGAACTTTGAAATGGAATAAAACAAATATGATTTTATTTTAAATTAACATGAAATTTGCTTTATTCGAAAGATAATCTTTTGGCATTATAATTTATATGTGATTTCTGGCCTATGACCGCCACGGCTGGCTCGGACGTAGTCTAATCTGGAGGTCCAATTTTCGATGACTTTTCCAACATATTTGGCCCTATATCGGCAATAACACGGCGAATGTTGTTCTCCAAGTGGTCAATCGTTGCGGGCTTATCAGCGTAGACTATCGACTTCACATATTCTCACAGAAAATAGTCAAGCGGCGTTAAATCGCACGATCTTGGAGGTCAATTCTATAGCGGTCACCATTGACTGTAACGTTCTCGCCAGCATCGTTTGTAAAGAAGTACGGACCTAATATTCCACCAACTCATAAAGCACACCAAACAGTCAGTTTTTGAGGATGTAACGGTGTCTCGAAATACACTTGAGGATTTTCATCACTCCAAATAAGGCAGTTTTGTTTATTGACGTAACCATTCAACCAAAAGTGATCTTCATATAACTAAACAAAATTCGCTTATGAAAATTGGGATCAACGGCAATCTTGTTTTGGACCCATTCACCGAATCTACGACTTGCCAGGTGATCCTGTGGCTTCAATTCTTGTACGAGTTGAGTTTTGTAAGTACGCAAACCAATATCTTTCCGCAAAATCTTCCATAAAGTGAATGGACATATATCAAATTTCTTGGCACGATGGCGGATAGACTGATTCGGGTCTTCTTCTACGCTACGTTCTACAGCAGCAATGGCTTCTTCTGAACGCACTCTACGTCTCTTTGGATACGTATTATCATTTAGAGGTAACGTGGTGCGAAAACGTTCCATACTTAATAGAGTTAATAGCTCTGATGGACGATTAGTTGATCGTAAAATGGACGTAGTGCGCGATGCATATTTTGAACAGAACCATGATTTTCAAAATAAATTTTCACAATTTGGAAGCGTTGTTCAGACATCTATACTATTCATGTTGAAATGCCAAATCAAACTAAAAATAAATCACTTGACAGCTGACAACAACAATTTGGTACTACGTGCATTTCGCTGAGGACCAGCGGAGCGGTGGTTAGCGCAGTGAAGTGCCGCATTTAGCAGGCGTATAGTTAACATTAAAAACATTTTTATTGGCTCCGCTATCGCGATGATCTGTCAAAAGAATAAGAGAAGTACAAAATGTCATAAAAAGTTCAGCTCAACCGAATAAATTCGGGATCCGATCATGCAGAAATACTCACCCAAACATGATTTTTTTATAAGAAAAGGTTAAGTCATGGAACTATGCGTGATTGTTACATTGGACGATGTGTTTTTTGTGCATTTCAAAATTGACAATTCCCCATGCAAATGAAGAAAGACCTAAAGATTTTCGGTAACAAAGTGCAAGTGAGCAATAAAGTGACAAGAGTAATTCTTTGTTTGATTTCCGACGAAATTTCTTGTAAGAATTACTATCTCGAAGTAATAGCTGCGACTTTTGCCTAATTCGTCGATGTTGTCGGTTCCTTCTTGTTGATACTATATATTCACATTCTTGTTTTTTCCCCTATTTAACTGATAAACCCTTTTTTCTGCTTCCTTCTCTGTACTAGCAAACACGGCGATAACGTCTCTTCGAATCCGACCAAGTTTATGGAATGATTTTTAGGCATCACTTGACAACGTAGGTTTTGTTAAACTTTTTTGGAGTGAAAGGAATATTCGGTAAGGTCGTTGCCTACCTTGTCATACTCTGTTTCATACTGCACAGGCGAACAAGTTTTGACGGTATACTAAAACTAGAAGGCTATCATTTTCGTCAGCTTTGTTTAACTTAAGTTTAGATATTGCTGTCCTCACTTCCTTTAACTTTTGTGGCTAAAAAAATGTTGCTGTCTACGGCAATATTTAGTATTTATTTAAAGATTGTTTGTCATCGCCGTTTAAATGTCTGAAGAAGTATTTCTTCTATATTCTTAGCTTCGACTGTAACTCAGCTATAACTTTCATTCCCTATTTTAACAGAATTCTGTTCGGACCTAGTATTCTTGGCTTTGATGTTTTAAATCTTGGTAAAACTTTTGAACATCATTCCTGGAGTTGCATCTATTTCTCTCGATCGTACACTTTAGGTTTTTTACTTAAATGCTGGTGTTTTTTTCCCGTTTCCTTTACTTTCAGCAGCTCTCGTCTTTGCCAGCTGCTTGAAGGCTTAATTTTTAGCTGAGTTTATCCCTCGGCATTTGTTGTCAGAAGTTTCTTGGTAGTGAAAGCGGAAGAATCCCAGCACATGAGTTGCGGCCGATACTATGGCTGGTTTTTATGTATGGATAATATTAGACAATGAAGGTATACATATACGTATACGTATAGATGTGGGTTCATACGGTTCCAGTCTTCTGACATTGAATTTTCTCACGCCGCAGTTGTTGTGGTCAAAGATGAAGCTAAGCAGAATAGGGTTATGCATTATGGTCCACCTTGTAAATTTTTTGTACCATGTAGAGGGCATACTGATATCCACCTACTAAAACGCACAATTTTAGAAAAGCCTCGTTTCTGGTCAAAACATAAAGAATTTTTAAATAATCTCTTAACTGTCATTAATCTCGTTTTCAGTTTTTTAAAACATGTATTATTAATTTAAGATTATGCTTTCTATATTGATTTTAATTTCATTTTAAATGGATGCATATTTCTGTATCAACGGAGTGCATTATTTTTTTTTGAAACGTCAAATGAAGCCTGCTCAAAGTTCGTGGTGAAACCATAAACAAGTTTTCCAAAACTTTTTTTCGGTTCGATGGGTAACAATATTCAAGAAGTAGACGATTATTGTTATAATTTGACCGTAACGCAGAAATCTATTATACGCATTTTCTGCCCTAAGGTCCAAGCCTTTTTTGTTGCATTATCGTAAGTGGTTGTGTTTAAATTAATAAAAATCTTTGAAGCACTTTTTGAGATATTCGATATTTTATAAAACCACTAAAACAAAAGAAAATTAACGAAAATATCCAAGTGTGATGTTAAAAGAAATTGTTTGGTCAGGAGTGATCAAGTGATCATGGTTAGACCAAGTTATGCCATCATTGTTAGATGTTAGAGCTAATCAAAATCTCATCGAACCGAAATCGTTCATAAAAACAATTCCTTACCACGTTTAACTGGCCATGTAGGCGTCATATAACTTTCTTCTTGTAAAGGCTTTGATACACTTTCCGATTGCCTATAACTATTCAAAAAAGTTATTGGATGTTCTTTCCATAAAAAAGTAATGTTTTAACATGTCAGATTCCCACTGACCATCTACTCTTATAAGGCAATGGTTAGAATATTTGCAACTCAACATCAATTTCATTTTAAAGAATGACCCCAAAAAAATAATGTCGCATCCATAGTTGCTGAATAAATTAAAAAAAAAATTCTGCGAAAAAGTGAATCTTAGTCATTTACCAGACAACACATTTTTAAATACAGATTTCTTAATTTTTTTTCAATAATTAGCAAAACAGTGATAACTGCGGTCTTTTGTGCTTTTATTCAGGCATGACCCATATTTCGGTCAACAACTTCAAACTGCAAAATTTATTATTCACATGTGAATACGTCAAATATTCAGAATCTTCAACTAAAACACGTTATTTATCTATGTCATATATACACGTGCAATTAAGTAAAGAAAAGAGCAGCCAACTGTTAAATAAAATCACAAATTATAGACCGCATATTGTTGTTATTGGTCAATGATTCTATTCATCGTCCAAATGGGCTATGCTAATTCACGAAGATACACCACTTAAGTGTGAGTAAATAGACTCTATTTTCGCGCAGAAAACACTTTAATTTGTTTGCCTTCAATGGTTAAATGGCGAGGAACACTGCCCAGCCAACGTTAAACATGAACATCTAACAGAGGGATAACTTTGTGTATTGGTCTTCCGTTAAGTCAAAGTGAAAATTTTTCAAACCCACACCCATTCCACAGAACAACAACAAATATCAATTCCCGAGAGAAGCATTGGTTAACTGGTTATTGTATCTTCTTCTTCTGCATTCCGAACATGAGTTGGGAGTAAAAACGGGCGCGATGAGAGATCGGACCTTTATTCGATTTTGCATCGAAAACCGGGTTTTTAGATTTTACCGCGCGACACAGCACAACAGTGCCTCTGGGTTGAAAATTATATCGTGAACTTACCTACCTATAAATATTGTAAACATGAATATGTGTTTGTTTTGGGTTCTAGATACTAAATTATGAAGCTGTTTGCAATTAACATATCTGTCATATGAGGTTTTTGGGGATTGGCTAGCATTTTTCAAGAAATATTATTGAACGTCTCTATTTAAATGGGACCTTTACCTCTGTGGCTAATCTACATCTTCCCCAGTATTATCATCATAATACAATAAGGTATGTTCATTCACGTAGATCAGTGAAAAATTTAATTTATAATCAAGGATGACCACATCAAACTTGTTTTGTAAAACGAATGGCTTGATGAGATCATTCCCTTACATTTTTGTGTGAGGACGTACATACTTTAAACAAAATAGAAAGGGTGTCGTAACAGTATGGTAGTTGACAGTTGAGGGCTAGTAAAACTGGAGAGCTAACTGAGAAAACTGCGTATTATAAAAATTATGAAGTTTCGGCTGCACAGTTTGCATTTTCCATACAAAATATAGTGAAACTATCGATTAAACGTTAATTGTGAACAGAACATTTAAAAACAAATCAATGGAGACTGGATCAATTGGTGATGCTAAACACACTAGCAAGGACAAGCCGTTTAACCACACAAGTGGATCCCCAACGCGCATTACAATGGTCTATATTGACCTGAGTGTGATGACCTAACTCATCAAACCACCAACCTAAACTTACCTTAGAACAAGCGGTTTGGATGTGATAGTGTTGGCGAAAGTCCGGGAACAATAATTCGAGGCCGTGGATAAGAATTGGAAATTTCAAGAAGCTATCTATCACTATAGATATGCGTCTCCAAGCTAAGAAAGTTCAATTAACACAAGAACTGAAGCCTAATGAGTAATGACCATGCAAAGTGAAGAGTGTTCGTTGAATGGATTTTTGAAAATCAACACATTAACTAACCTAGACCTTCTACGTGGAAGTTTACCACATAAAAAACATATGAGAGGCTACAATCCGCTGTGCGGATCGTTGAATACCCTATCCCATTCAATCCTTAAAATTAATATCCTCAAAATATAGGCTTTATGGCGATGAAATGCAGAAAATGACATTGTCACAATATATTGCTCCGAAAGTTAATCAAAATCTTTTGTGGTTCGACAAAAAACAACGTATTTCTATTGCTAATGCCATGGGAAGGGGTATACAAATGGTTTTTGTACGAAAACGCCCCAAAATGTGGGCGTGGCTGAAAATGATCTATAGCCAAAATGTTAATATTAACATTGCGGAAGTATTTGCATTAATTTTTTTTTCGAAAGTGTTAAAATTTGGACAAAAAGCGTTTTTTTACTAAAAAAGCCCCCAAAAAGTGGGTGTGGCAAACAACTTTTTATGGACGAAATATAGATATTAGGATTGTCTAAATATGCTGTTCAGACACTTTTTTGAAATTCCTTACGGTTTGACTTAAAACTACGTTTTTCTAAAAGGGGACGTGACAGTGGGAGGATTTCAAAAATTTGTACACTTGTTCTGCTTTGTCGGCCAGAGAGTCAATATACCAAATTTCAACACTCTAGCTCAAAATTTAAGGCCCAAAAATCGGTGACACACAGACGAACGGACGGACGGACAGACAGACATGGCTTAATCGACTCAGCTAGCGATTCTGAATCGATCCATATACTTTGAGGTATATGTATCGAAATTATTTCTCTATGTTACAAACTTAATGTCAAAACTAATATACCCCTATGGGATAGGGTATAAAGAAAGTAGTTGAAGCTTCTATATAATACTTCTGGCGAAAGCTCTATAACTACGACGGGCTCAGTGGCGCGATGAACTGCCGCGCAGAAAGTCTGGGTTCGATTCCCAGCCGTAGCAACACCTAAATCATTTTTAACTTGCCATCCTCTCGTGATGATCTGACAAATCATCCGTATAGTATCAATTGTCAAGAAAAGCTTATCATAACTTAGCCGTTCGGATTCGACATAAAATAGGAGGTCCCGCCATCGTGCAAGAAGTACACAAGCACACATGAATGATTGTGAGAAAGCTGTGTACTAACGAGCCTGTTGCGCCAAAAATTGTATTTTTTGTATTTGGAAGCTCTACCGATATTTCTTTACATATGGCTAGGCTGACCAGACGTCCTCTTTTTTTTCTAGAAAACAAATGTCCGGTATATTTTTGAAAAAAAATACATGCAATTTGTCCTCTTTTGAGTTCTCTTAATTAAATACATTTTTCGACATCACAAAACTACAACAAAACTTTTTTCAACATTAATTCAGAAATGATCTCCATCTTTCTGGTGTGAACACGACTTAAAATAATATGTGTACCTAAACTGATTCACTTCTTATCTATCGATCTATAGCCATCTATGTCTCTCCGTTCCTCTGTACATCAATGTGTCACTAATTTTTGGGGCTTAAATTTTGAGCTAGAGTGATGAAATTTGGTACATAGCCTCTATGTCCGATGATGCAGAACAAGTGTAAAAATTGCCCACAGCCACGCCCACTTTTCAGTAAAACGTTGTTATTGACTAAACGGTAAAGAATTTTAACTTTTAACTTCTTGTTAGCGTTATTATAAAAGTGGTGAAATTCACCATATTATGACATAACATTCGGTTTATTGGATGAATACCAAATCTTTTTTTTTTAGACTTAAGATAATTCTAAAAAGATAAATCGACTTATTTGTAAGACACTGTGGCAAGGAGCACTAGACAACGACATTTTCAGTACTAATAAATGGCCACTTTCCGCTCGGTGTATGACCTTAGCTTTAAAGAGGCAGAAGGAAGTGATAGTTGGGATGCATCCAAAATGTGTCTCTGTTTGGTGTTGATTTTGAGCTGGACTCATATCAAGGAGTGCCTGTTACTGATGCTCGATGTCGCGAAATGATAACCGAGTTTTTCCACCTAAATTGGATATTGATGTGGTGTGGACGCCAAATGCTATACAGCCCTCGAGTAGTTCAATTCTATACAAGATACATTTCCTGGTCGTTACTCTCTCGTTTCGGTGATTAGAATTTGAGCTCCAGATCGTGTGATTTTTTTAGAATTCCGTCCGTCGTTCCGTCTGTCCGAAATGGTCTCCCCAGCCTAAACGGCTTGCCCAATTTTCTTCAAACTTCGTATCCAAGCTTGTTTTGGTCATAATTCTAGGACATTTTTTTTGTTTGCCATGTTAATAACGGTGCCTGCCATATAAAAATTACACATAACCTCAATTTTCTCGAAAAAAGCTCTAACGATTTTGATTAAACTTTATATATACTATAACCATAGAAGTTCCAACAAAACTGCATACCCAGTTTTTTCGAGAAAGTCCATATAACTGATTTTGTCATTCAGGCCATATAAAGAAAATCGTTAATTTCTCGCAAACTATTTTGTCAAATTGAATGAAATTTACAATTACAGTTTGAAGCAATTCCACATAATTAGTTTTAGCCCAACTATCACTAAACGGAATTTTCAGTTTTGGCCACTAACGGAAAATCATTATTATTCACATTGACATCGATTCCTTCAAAATTCGGAGTAAACATTCGTATAAATACATTTCGACATTATTAATATCATTTTAGCATCAATAATCAAATATGATCTAACGCCCAACATACATAAATTAGGGTTATTATTTTTGTTCAATAAAGAAATTACATCTTATAAGAAACTGTGTTTTCTATTTTATTAAAACCTTGTGTACTTTTCGAACAACCTTGACCGTGTAATTATTTTTACATTCTACAACAGCAACAACGAATGAACGACTGTCAACAGTAATTAAAGATAGGCTTTATATTAAAGACATTAGAAATTAAAACACAAGCTGTCTGAGAATAAACCATATCCCATAAAAAAAGATACAACAAAGATAATATAGATACCAATCTTGACCATTTGGAATGGATTGGGACTTAATTTAAATATGTACAATGGACGCGCATGTAAGGACATTTTTCAATCACGCTTCATAGATTTTGGCTGATACACCGGTACATATATACTATGGGCCCTGAGCTTGTCTTACATCTCTGGCTTGTTGTATTAAACTAAGAAACAGACTTAGACTTTTAGACCCACCGGTTGATGAATCGGTGTTATTTGATGATGTGGGTACAGATTTCAGATCTATTATAAACTAGGTGCAGTAGGTCCCTAATAATTGCGTCCCTTTTAAGTGCGTTTACCACTACGTCAACAGATACCGTTTAAATGCATTTCGAATATTTCTTATAGCACGAATAGTACCACACGTAACGTAATGGAATGCATCTACTGAAATAATAAACCCTTCAGATTAGATTAAATCTATTTCACGTGTTCACTTTTTTAAATAAAATAAGTGACACTGCATGATCCATGCAATATCTTTATCCAACATGACCGATTTTCGGTTTGACCTCCAAATGACTACCTCCATTTATCAATGATACTGAAGTTAACGATGTCAATAACTAAAAGCGATTATCGAAAACGCGTAAAAAACATGTTCCAAACGAACCAAAGAAAAAAAGCTAAACAAATTGAACCGCAACTCCTGAGATTACGAAACGATCACCAAAGTTATGAGTACGGATGCCACTACGTTTCTTCTTGTTCTTTAATAACAGCGAACATAAATGACAGCGATCAGTATCTCGAAGATTACTGTCAAATAACTTGTAAACTGATATCTGTCTGTCTGTCATTTATAAGATTTATAATTAAATTTCAATCATATCGATTTCTAAGTTTCATCTGCATTGTGTCATCGCATTCCAATGAGTGCAATCACTTACCTGCGCAATGACTGTGACTATAGTCAGTTCTAAAATAAGACAACACAATGTCAAACAGCTTAACCGCATCCAGCTAGGTACTTTCAAATGATCAACTATAAAATATTTTCTTCATTTCTCATTTACATAAACACAAACTGATGACGACCGACGGCGCGACATTCACTCACAAGTGATCACGTTACCAGTCATCATGACCACAATGAACTCAATTGTTTGTAATACATATTATTCGCTACACGACTATATAGCGAATTATTATTATAGCAAGCGTATTTTTTTCAATCTTCACACGAACTTAAGATGGAGAAGATACAGAAAATGGCAAAAAATACCATTGTCGCGCACTCAATGTACTATAATCGCGGTTAAGTCAGGTGTCTCATCTGACATAACCTGACACAGAATGCGATCATTATTCCTGCTGCCGATATAATTCATTAGCAGACGAATCACACATGTCGTCTTCCATATGCAAGCAAACGCATAATTAAGTAAAGCAAGAGAAGAAAATAAAACTGAAGACAGACGGATGGAGGATCCCATCAGCGCTTGAGATGATTTATAACTTCACCTAGTTGAAAAGACTAGGTGTTTGAACCATTCCGAGTGGTACCAAACTCATTTTTTTATAAATGTGAGTTAGAAAGAAAGTTCCCACATTACGAGGATTATGCTTTTTGATTTTTTAACACGATTACGTATAGGTTAGACACCCAGCAATTGATTTGATGGATGTGATTTATTGCAGTAGTTGTGAGTTAATGGTTCGTAATTGGTTAGTATTTCACTCAAACCAATCTAGAGCGCTCTTAAAGTGGGTATAATGGGATTACTATAGCAATGGGGGTTTATTGTTTTTATATTAATCACAATTAATCATCGGAAGTTATGAGATAATTTATTGATCTAGTACTTGCACGAAGCTCATCATTTAAGTGGGTTGATTACATTTAGCAAATACTTGTAACTCTTTTGGACTTGTACTAAGCTAAACAGCAACATTTGACGGTTCTTACGAAAAAGCCAAAAACGGTATACGAAATTATGCATATATCCTCGGGTAGCAAAAATAGGACTTGACGAACAGCGTTACCAGATAAATTTTTTTAAACCTGCTAAAGCTGGGACGAAAAACTGCAAAACCTGCTAGACAACAATGTAAAAAAATGCTAAAAAAAAACTGCGATCGATTTTTCCTTAAGAAATACGTTTTTTTTGTTTTTAGTTCAAAAAATACATATACAGTTACATTTGTTATTATATAAGATGTTCAAAGTTATTAATTGAAATCATTCGGAATCTTTATAGAGAATTTTGGAATTTATTAAAGTTACCATTTTATTTGTTGGAACAAAGTTTTAACAGCCTTCATCTTAAGAAACCCACTGCTTTACTTACAAAACAACATTTTCGTCACTGAAGCGATTACGGTTTTAGTTTTTAACGAATTTAGCTGCGAAAATATTGTTTCACAAGCAGTATTAGATGTGAGTAAGCATAAATATTGCAAATTTAGTTATTGTTGGATACTTATTGCTGTTTACTGACATTTCCTTTCATTTTTTTATCAAAATAGTGAATATTGGCATAATCGCTTTGAAATACCTATAATGTTGAATTTGTTAACCATAGGTAAAATGTAATCCATATCATTCAAATTTTTAAAAATAAATTCGTTTGGTACAGAATTTGTTGTTAAATATTCACCTTGGAAATACAGTTTTAATGCACTATATTATTCTATAATTTGATTGACGCAATCATGTAGCGATGGCCATCTAATGACCTAGTGGTGCAAACTCCTATGCTTTTCTGTTTCAAGAAAAACTCTTGGAATTCTAAAAATTATCGTTGTCTTTTACTACTTTGAGAAAAGTATGATTTGACCAATTGCTCAATGGATCTTGGCAATTTCTAACTGGCATGACTGATAGCTGGAGCAACCGACTGACGTACGCATTTAATAAATACACAATGCCTATGTAAATAATATAATAACTATCTGCACCCTTTCCTTTTGCAAATGCTACACAAAAGTTACATCAATAGGTATTCACCACACCGACACCACCCAACAGCTGTGTTTACTTTGTTTAATTTCTGACCCTAACTCTGCGTATTTGCATTTCTTCTTTGGGATCATCTTTGTTGTAGACGATCGTGTATTCGTGTTTACTGTCGCCCAAACAATTAAAAACATGTATAATTTTTTTTGGTTTAAAAACTGCCAAAAACTGCTAAAATTTAAGAAAATGCTAAAAAAAACTGCTGCAGGTCATTTTCATGATCAAAAACTGCTAAAATCGCAGGAAACTGCTAAATCTGGTAACGCTGCTGACGAAAGACTTTTCAAATTATATACGCATATACCCACCCATACTATGTGTGATCTCGACTTACATGAAGCTATTGCATAAAATTTTATTCAGTATAAAAAAAAACTTTTAAGAATATCAAGAAAATTCAGCTTTTTCATAAATTAATTTCAAGGCATAAAGCATTCCAAGACCTTTCTGCTCATTTTTCTATTTGCATAGTGATTAAAAGCGGACTATACCGACATCATCTATCGACTAACAAGTAACAAAACGGTATTTTCGACGACATGGTTTTTTCGGTTGGGGTTTTCAGATTTTGTCTTAAGATTTAAAATTTGTTCGTCCCCAATGTTAATAATAAGTTGTTAGGTCATCTACATTCTCTTGTAGGGTGACTGCGATCAAATAAGGGGTCGTTGTTTGTAAAAATGTCAAATTAGAGATCCAAGCTTAAGAAAGCACGACCGCCTGTCTGGATGACCTGGAGAAGACTTTTGACACCGAATGGTTAGAGGGGGTTTTCTACAAGCCAATGTTATAAAGGTTTTATGTAATGGTTATGGGAAAGAAGTTATTTGTCAAATGTTTTAACATCACGTTTAGTAAAGTTGTTGAAATGAATAGCAGTTTACAACAAGGGTTTTATATTTGTTAGTGAACATTTAAGCAGTCAAATAATTTTTTTTTTAATATTATGGTCGAAAACTCTCAACAACGTCTGAAAGCAGCCACAAATCTGAAAAATAATACAACTTATCCACTCTGAAAATTATTTTTGAATTCTATGGAAGTAGGAAAGTATTTCCATGTGAAACCAAGCTATGATCGTATAAAGGTATTTGCACTCATATGTTTTGAGGTGATTCCAATGGATTGGAACTATCTCTTGAGTTCCGATAATCGAGGTCATCAATATACTCTTAAAGAGTTACTTTGATCACATCAATGTATGTGCTTCTGTGTTTTAACAAAAACATTGTTGCTTGTCTTGCTAGGGGCAAGGAACCTTACGCTCTGACAATAAGACTGTTTCAATGCACTTGCAGTCAACTTAATAAATGGGCTAAAGCCATGAAGCATGGCTCTTATAAGGTCAATCTTCACTCACTGCTTCCCCTTTTGGTTCAAGGTAGCGCCATCCTAAGTGGGAAAGATTTTCGAGAAATGGTGTCTCTGATACTGTCTAGTATTTTATCTAACGCCAGAATCCGAGTACATGGCATACCATTGAAACACGGTCCTATAGGATGGGGCTCAGCTGAAAAGAATTGTCAACTTCATTTTAAAGTTATTTGGAGGCATTCGGGGCTTACTAAACACTTTTGTCAGGTGGGATAAACACCTGATAAATTTGTTTACATTTCAAGGTTAGTTCTAGAAAGGAAAGGTTTCCCGGTATTGTACCAGCGGGACAAGGCCGAAAGGTACATCGACAATGCTTTGGAGGTCCCTTTCTTCAGAACGGCGATATCAGATCGTGATTAAACCAATGCTGGAAGGCACTATACCAGATTTTTCTGACTGAGTAATAATGATAAATGTGATTCTGCGCTTTCTCAAGTCTTTGTCGTAAGAGTAGTCTACTCCTTAGTTTTAAGCAGTGCTAGGTAAGACCCTCTGGGAGGGTCTTGGCTATCCGTCATGTAACATTGCATAGAGGCACCCGTAGATATATGTATCTCGTCGCACGAGTCTAGCCTGCGTAATAGGCTTTCAAAATGGACCTGGTTACCAAAGAAGCAATACGAATGGCATATGGAAACGGGTGCTTGCCATCCCTAGGCAGCCTTAAGTAGTTTAAGATAAGATTTTTAGGTAGAATAAGTTTTATATAAAAAAAGGCAAAATTTCTTTATATATTCTTTGGAAAAAATTAGCAAAGAAACGTTACTTTTATAGTAATTCTGTTAGACATAAGTCTAGAAAGGCATGACTTTAAAATTAAATAAAGTGGTGCATTATTCTATTAAGTGAGGAGATGCTTTTCAAATCCCGCAAATAACAACACCTACGTATAATTTTAACTGCTCCACCTCATGAGTAAGTCTGAGAAACATCCAACATAAAGCTGTCATGAGATGCTTCTCATATTTGCGTTTCGGAATCGGCGTTAAACTTGAGGATCCATTCTTTGTATCAAAAATATAACTTCGGATACACAAAAGGAAGAAGCTAAGTTTGGTATAATATATGGGCCGGCCGTTAATGTTAGATATTCCATTTTAAAAAGGTTGGAAAATATAAATAATGAAGAACTCGTTTATTCTGCACCTAAAAACGTCTTAGAAAGTAATTGTATATATATTATGTTGTGCAATGCAAAACTACAAGATGCTAAACACTTGACTCCTACTTTTACTTGAAAGTTTACAGGTTTGTTTAGTTTCAATTGTATCATAGTTAGATACTAGCAGGTTTGAATGTTGCAACTTAAACAAGTTTAGTAAGTTCTAGTATTTTGATTGCAAATCAATATATTGACTTGTGGATGTTGTGCAGCAGGTGCAGCCTGCAAGTGTAAATGGTAGATGGTCAAAAGAAACTCGTTATTTGATGTAGCTTGTGTGTGATAGGACTTTGTAGGTGTATACAAAAATCAGACTCGCCTGGTGGGGAAACTGAACAAATCTAGCCACCTCAGCTCATCACCTCGTCCTCCATTTTAGCTGAAAAGATGGAAGCACTTACCTAATTTCTGTATTACTTCATGGACATACATATACTGTACATACATCGGTATTTTTTTCTTTTTATTTTCAACGAACGTGAATAGCCAACAATTTGCATATCAATCATACTTCATACTATAGGTATGCACTACACTTTTACACTTGATAATGTTTGCCAAGCAAACAAGATTTCACTTTTTTGCTCGGTCAGTGTATTTACGAACGCGGTGACTGCAACCAAACTACCATCGTCTATTTGCGCACTCTAGCAATGTCGAGCCAATATATGTAATTGAGTATAAAACTAAAGTACTAGATGTTTTTTTTTAAAGGCTTTCACGTCAACGTCGTTTTGCTTAAATATCACCTTCGGTTTGCTTTGTATTTTTGTCACACGCAAGTGGGTACGGTTCAGCAGACAGTTAGCCCAGTTTAGCTAACGCATATTGCTGTAGGTGCGTATAAAATAGCAAAGATATGCGACAACATTAAAGCCAAAAAAAACTACAGTCGCTAAATTCACAAATTTATGTTACTGGCTTGATAATTTCTATCTATCTACATATATTTATCGTTTAATGGTTTTTGGATGACAATCAAAGATTGCTTATTCATATTAGCTTTTAATTTGACAGATCATTGTGAATTGATTTGCTTACGGGCTTCAAGATAAGTCAATAACCTTGCAGAAATAATCGTTTAATATGTATCAGCGGAAAACGATTCGTCAAATGAGATCTTCTTTTGTAATATATTCAAAAAGTATGTGCTGTCAAACATGTTTTTTTTTCGAATTTTATTAAGGGTTGCCTTCGAAAATGTATCAGAAAACATAATGTTTTAAAATGTAGCTCAAACATAGTATTGAACCACATTTTAAATGTGGCTTCGTAATTATGTCGTGAAATTATCTTTTTGCAAAAACTGAAGCACAAGTGTATTATTCATCGAACCTGTTTGGAGGATTTGGCATTTTCAAACAATTTTACCGCGTTTTATTGTTAGTTTTGTTAATTGACATGATTTTGTTATTTTTTTTATTTGCATACATAAACTAAACAAATAAGATCTTATAAATGAAGTGAGTTTTATTTAAATATACAAAACATATTTTATCACATTTTATTTGGCCTTACATTATTTCAAAGTATTAAATCATTATAGCAACATAAGTTATTCAAAAAATCTTAACCTTATGGAACAGAACAAGGTTGCTCTAGAGATAGATAGGAAAAAAACGATTATTACGAAGCAATTATGTGTCTGGGAATGACAACGACGTTAGTAAATGCGCCTGAAATGTGGAAATAGAATAGAAAAGTTGAAAGCCTAAGCTGCTACAAAGCAGACATTACTGTCATCCAGGAAATACGAATAAAAAATAGTGTCTTACCTGCTGCAAAGCAGATATTAGTGGCCACCTATTTGCTTGTGTAGACTTAAACACATTGTGACAATTCGAGTCATGACCGACTCATGCTTCCCGAAAAAACCAACTAGCGACTGCCAAAGTATGATGTTAGCTCCTCCTTTACGGAAAACTCTTAGTTCGTATTGTCAACGTTTGGACTGTCTGAAGGAAGCAACCAGCCAGAAGCGGACAGCTTTGGCTTATAGGCGAAAAATAGTGCTCCATCAGGACAACGCCACACATATCGATAGTGAATCGCCAATAGCTCTGGGAGGTTGGTTGGATCGTTCTTATGCATCCACATTATAGCCCGGCAGCGAGTGAATACCACTAGCTCCTTTCAATGGCGAACGATTTTGGTGGTGAAAAATTCATCCTAATAGCGGCTTCTGAAAAACGACAGTCCCAGTCAATGTGGACAAGGACTTCCATTAGAAAGTGTTACCACAAAATTTATCGCAACAAGGCTCCCTCATATAACAAGTTATCATACAAAACGGCGCGTATTAGAACTAAATCTACTTACTTAGCATACTTACCATAATATTTATTACAATATTTAAGTTAAACCGGGATAGCGTTCAGTCCAAACACTGTAAATATTAGGCGTCCCTATTTTAGATTCGAGCACAGCCAATATAAAAGGTGCCATATGACTATGCCCATAGTAACACAATAAAAAGTTTGGTCCAAGAAACGCCCAACGCTATCTTAATATAGTTTTGGTTTTCAAACGTCAAATTTACTGCGATCGCTCTCAAGTGCAGGATGCTCAGTCTTTCAATGCTATGCTCGCTCATAGAGAGTGGTCAAATCGGTCTCTGATCAAAACAAAATAACACTTTTTCGAAGCTAAAAATGTCTCATCTCTAAATTAAGAACAACATTTTATTAGCCACTCGGGTTCTGCTGTGAATTAAAACAAAAAAGGTCTTGAGTCAGCTTTTAATACAAAATAAAACAAAATTAACACACATTCGAAGCTTAAAAAGGATGGACATCTGTTCCCGTATATACATTTACATTGTTTCCCAAAATAGTTTACTACAGAAATTTATTTGCATACCAAAACTGCATACGGGGACGGTTTTAAATAAAAAAAAATCATTAATAATTATTTGTACGGGAACAGATCTGATGTATATTAAGACATTTGAAAGCCGATAAAATAGTAATGAGCTTTCAATTTGAAATTGATGCCATCTAATTGGTGCATAGATGTCGACAACATGTGAGTTCAAACTTCAAAACATTCGCTACCGATATTTTAACATCTTCAGTTAGTAAGCGTCGGCCGTCGCATACAAACTTTTGAATGCCAATATGACAGAAAATACACTTCAGAGATGATAAGATTTGTTTTGGCATTTGGAAATAAAATTGAATGAATAATGGGTGCGCTCCGGATTTCAGTTTTACCAAGTTAACTTTGCCGGTGCACTGCTCTCATTGGTCAATCGATCATTTTTAGTCATGTGACATGGTCGATTGATCAATGTGAACCTTGCATCGGCAAAGTTAACTTAACTTAAAATCCGGAACACGGCCAATAGCTTTTTTGAATGAGTCTGAGCTGTGAAATTCCAGAAAAGTACATCTTTTTGCGTTTCATAACAAAATATGCAGTACGAAAGTGTTTTTCTTCCAAGAGATGTAGTTGGACAATCCAAAACTGGTTTTTCTGCACTTTTCAGTAGAAACACATACGTTTTAAATTTCAATGTCGAGTTACCAGTTTTTCTGTTTCGATTGTATTTTATTATTGTTATTTTTTTGCATTTAAGAGGCCTGGGATATCATATGCCATTTGGGATTTGACATACTCCAATGTAGGAGCACTTTACCTTGTCCAGGATCTGTACTTGCCTGTTCTGCCAATTTTTTTTTACTAAATTGTGCTGTTCTGTCCGGTTCTGTTCTAAGTTAATCTTCATTAAAGAAAACTAATTTAAACTAATACTACGTTCTCACTGGAGTTCAATGAGCTCATTTGCAAATCAATAAGTTAAGGTATAACATTTGACAGCTGGCTATATTCCCATTCCATTCCAAAAAAAAATAGGTTTATTCGATTGTTTAAGCATATTAGCGACCATTTTCCCAACAAATGTGATGGCATTACCACATTACGAAATTTGAACTTCTATGTACAATTCAGTAAAATTAGATGGTGTTTGCAAATTTATTACCGAAATGAGCGTATTTTCTCAGGAAGAACGCAGTATAAACTGAATTCATGTAAAATCAATCAATAAAAAGAAAATATATACGCGCACTCGCTTGTTTCATTAAAATGCATTGATGAAAAACGAACAAACCTAAATGGAAACAAATTCAAGCCGTCTATTGTGCCAAGGGGACACTAAAAAAGAAAACAACGTAATGGGTACAGCAATTTGTTTTGTTCCTCTACTCTAAATCATTCGTGTCAGTTCCCCAACAAACGCATAGTGCACTTTCATATTGCACAAAGGCGGATATGGATACGTTTTCTTGCACCGTGTCATTCGTAATGACCACTTGGCTTAACCACATATGGGCGAACGAACGTGCACACTGTACCACACGCCGATGGATGCGGTTTCTCTCTACAAATTAAAACCGCAATCAACGTTTTGATGAAAATGCGCGCTTCCACTTTCTGTCGTGTAGGCTTGTAAAAAGAAGTGAGCATAATAAGCTGGGGTTGCGATTTATTTTGTTTGTATCTTTATACAAATGATTGTACATACGTGTGGCTATCATAAACTGTGGCTTACGATCGTTTTTTTAGGATGTTGATTACCTCTAACATTAAATGAATACATTTTAGGCCTTGGTTTGTTCACTCCATGTTAAAATGGCTTACATATGCTAAAGCTGAGACAGCCATTGGTTGAAGCTCTCACAGCGAACAATCCGGGCATTAAACTAAGAGGGCGCTAAGGTGATACAATTATATTAAACATCTAAAACGGACATTACTTAGATCTAGAAATCCTTGGTGAACAACATTGTTCGGTAACTGCAGCGAGCGATGCAGACTATGCGTAACGAGTTAACTTTGTTGTTAACTTTTTATTTGTTCAGCAAAGTTTTATAGTTAGGAATTGACTTCCGAGTCATGAGTAATATTGTGTATCCTATATCTCCCCAACAATCGTGTCTAATTCGCTGTATTTTTGAAGTTAACTGTGCCTATTTCATATTTCAACATCCATTGTCCAAACATGGATCATGAGAATATGAAACCTTGCAATTGTTAAAGAAAAGCGTTCCTGAACTAACCAACAATCATGTGTGTTGTGTATGCCTAACATAAGTGGAGCGCAATTTGATTGCCATTTCAGATATGAAGGAGACAAATAAATGTTAGGTACGCTGGCACAAAGCATAGGCTCAAGTGTCATACATATTTTTTGACACTTTAAGTGATATAAAAGGGAACACCAACGAATGTGGTTTGTTATTAGAGCTCGCAAATGACACGGTTTAAGAAAATTTAACTCGCATGTGTAATTGTGTATACTACCTCAGGTAGTTTTTCAAACAGAAATTAGTTGTCAATGTTAGGAAATTATCTGAGACAAAATATGCGGGTGATACTAAATTTGTGTATAGGTATGACGTCATAAACCTATGTAAATTAAATACGCTGATCACCAGTTACCTAAGAGTATATTATTAGAGCTGCATAACTACCGATAGGGCTATATCTGTGGAAGCATTTATCATACTGGACACGTGTCCTTATTTAGATTATTTCGGCAAATTACCATGCAAACAGATATTTTACTTGTGAAGTTGGTTATAGCAATCATTGGAAATTGATGTCGTTAAAATCAACACATTGGGGGATGAACCATAGATACTTAAGATTTGGGTGATCATACAAAAGACTAGTGACAAATTGGAATAAACGACATATCATTAGAACGAATGTGTTTCAATTGGGTGAAATAACAAACACTACTTCGGAAAAATAAGCCTTGATCATTAAAAAAATAAAAAGTGATTTTTTTTTTTCCGAAAGTTTAAATTCAAAAATGCATTCGTTCGTCCAATGCTGACTTATGCGAGTCCAGTGTGGTGGAACATTAACCCATCGTATATGGAAAAACTTCGAGTGTTCGAGGGCAAATGTCTTAGAGCCTGCACACAGATGTATAGGAGTGCACATTCCGATTATAGGCATTACGTCTCAAACAGAATTGACAATGTCATTCTAGATCTTGTAAGGAATAACTTTGTTCGTTCGGCAAGTGTTAGCGAAAACGAATTAATCTCTGGATTATTCTATCCGAATCCTGGGTATTTCAGAAATGCCTTGGAAAGTGGATACATTCCGCCAGAAACATTTCTGTTTCTGGATGCATATGGCTACCTATCGGATTCAACGAACGTTCCAATAATAAACCATGCTGCAAGGAGAGCAACAGATAAAAGGATCCTTTATGAGCCTTTTGAGTCGGGGGACGGGAATACTGATCAAATTAGATACTGCATTAGCATACCTGAAGGCGACAAAAGTAACACTAACAGGCTAAATAAAGACCGATACTGGTGGCTAGACTGGGCTGAAGCCGATACTTAGGTTAAGTAAAACTAGGCCCTGACATGTGATCTCTGATCTAACAATGAGTTGTTAGTCGATGGAATAGAGATCACATGACGGGGCCTAGATAGGTTTAGATAGGTTAAGTTAGTCTTGTAAGTTTTAGTTTTATATAAAAAAAAAGTTGCGACTGTCTTCTAATAGGTTTTGATTCACATTTTCCTATTTTCAAAAAAAAAAAAAAAAATATAGTACATAACAATAATACAAAAATTCACAAAAAATATTTAAATTGAATTAAACAAACAAATTATATATCATGTAATGCGAACCATAATGGTCTTTTACTTTGGCAAAAGTTAAAAATGTCTAGTCTTTAAGTTTATTTAGGCTATTAATTAATATTAAAGAAATTGTGAATAAATAAACGTTAAAAAAAATTTAAATTCAAAAATTAAAAAAACTTTTTGGATAGATAAACTTGTTTTAAAATGCATAAGCTTCCTTTTAGTATCGAAAAGAAAAGTAAAAGAAAATTTAATATAATGCTTTTCAATGATAGCTATAACTGGGCTCTAATACGTCAAACCATTTTCAGTGATGAGACTCTTTCTTGTGAAATATATAAAAAAAAAGCCACTGAAGCATACGCATACCTGACCCATTCATTCAAATCTGAAAATGATGATTTTTCAAAGCGATTCTTAATTTAACGAGTGGTGGCTGCACGACTGGGTCGTACGCAACTCTCTCTTTCACAACAAGATATGCGCTAGATCAAGAACGTTTATTCCGGAATTTTAATGAATCGATGTCTATGTAAAAAATAATGAATTTCGTAATTGCTCAAAACTGAAAAATCCATTAACAACCATTTGGACAAGAAATAATTATTCGGAATTGTCACAAACGGTCATAGTAACATAGATATAAAATTTATTCTACATATATATTTAACTACAAATAGTTTTTAAAAATTTCCTTATTTGGCCAAAATCCAAAAATCAGTAATACGGATTTTCTCGATAATAATGGGTATGCAGTTTTGTTAGAACTAGTATACTAATAGTTTGTGTTCAGTTTAATCAAAATCGTTACAACCGTTTTATAGAATATTAAAGTTTTGTGTAATTTTTGTATGGCAGCTATGCCGGTGATAAAATGGCTAAAAGTAAAGAAATTGGCCTAGAATTATGACTAAACCAAACTTGGATACGAAGTTTGAAGAAAATCGGTCAAGCCTTTTAGACTAGAGAGACCATCACGGACAGACGGACCGACGTTAATTCAAAAAAACAATTTTTTTGGGTATTAATGTGAGTATCAGTCAATATCGAGGTCGAACATTTTTACGAAAACAATACCTTTCTCTTTGTAAGAGATTGTTAAAAAACAAAACGTGCGATTTACTAGTAAGAATGGGGTGCCTAGTTTAAATCTTGAAAGAAACAAAGCCTAATTTTGTTTACACTACCCCACCCCTTGTGATAGTCCGACAAATATCCAAGAGTATAAAACTATAAAAAGCAGCTCCTCAAATTTGGCATTCGGAATAAGCGTAATCGCAAACACAAATGGCTACCAGGCTGAACATGTGGCTTTTTTTTAGGTTTTTTTTAGGCCGTGAAGGTGATATTTAGTATGGAAACTTGGTCCATATTTGAAGGGTTGGAAGATACGCTGGAATCAGCACTCCAGACAGGCACTGTCACAAGATGCCACAATCCCAAACCTGAACAGCCGCTTCTATTATATTACCCATAGAAAGGAGAGGTAGGTCTACCGGCGTCAGTAACCAGAACGGGATCAAAAACTGCGATTGGAATATAAGGCTCAGCCGTTTCACATTTTTGTTTATGGATCGTGACTAACCAATGAGATTTCTAAATGGCCTGTTGTCCGAATATGTTAGAGCAACTCAAGTAGGATGTTTCTAATTTAATTTTTTTCTAACAGGAACTTGTATGCTCTTGTAGGAAGCTTATTGTCTACTGCTTTATTACTGGTCCACTTGTGATGTTTGACGTAATATAATCAATTGTTCATTTGCTATCGTTTTACGATACCGATGATCTCCAATTTTAACTATCTAACAAATGAATGAGAAGGTGCTGCAACACCAACTCGTAAAGTGCGATACGATTCCTGATCCAGAACAATCGCGTAGAAAAAAATCCTCAACGAAAACTAGAAAGAAAATATACAACCTTTGAGTTCAGTGAGCATGTGATTTAAATATTAGCTACAATAACTTCGAGGAAGTTACGATGTTACTGTATCTAGATGTGACAAAGATTTACAGTTGGAAATCAATGCTTCTTTGAAACAAAATGGTGCCGAAACGTCTTACCTACATGATATATATTTGTTTATTCGAAAAACCGAATGAAGAAGAAGTTTCAAATTTTATGAACATTCGGGGAAGACCGAACCTCCGATTTAAGGATCACGCGATCACGGATGCCAGTACGATGACTAAATAGTTAGTTCTGTGCATCCAAAATCGAAGATGAGACACCTTACAACAGGTCATGTAAACGTTAATTAACAAGTTTTGATTTCCGTCTTTGGACTCCTTGTATGAAAAGCATTGGCACAACGGCACGTAAAAGGAAACCTAATTTCCGTGATAAAACGTTAACAAATCGATGAATTTATCTTAAAAATAAACCGATTCAGCACAAACATGTTTTAATTTTGTTGTTCGTTTAAAACATTTTTAACTATTTTAATAAAATGTAGGAAAAATGATAATAGTCCAATTGTGTAAACGATAATCGTTTATTTCACGAAAAGCAATGTTGGTTTTCTTCCATTTTGAAAATATGGTTGAAAATAAAATGTAGGTACCAGCTAATGCTTACCAAACCAAAGCATAACGATCCTTAATTAATCATGTTATAGTGGTTATTAAGTTATGAAATGCCTAAAGTTAGATACTAATTGAATTTGGCACATCTTGCATAATAAGTGTTTACTTTCCAAGGCATTTCTTGCACTATAAATACACGATATCTTTACTTAATTGTGTAAGTTATTGTTGCACTTGTTACCGCTGCCGGTAGTGTACAAGATATCACCTGTTGCTCAATGTTTTCGTTCCCTCAACGCATAATTTGTGGCCACTACGTGTGACCATAGATCATAACAAAGTGTGCAGCGGCGGCGTCGTGTATGTGTGTTCCGGTGAAACAAAAATAGCGTTAACGAAGCAATAAAGTAGACTTGGTAAATGCACGGAACTGCCAAGTGAAGTGAATCCAACAACAAATTAATTATACCCCACCCACTTATATAGTGTGACTTTACTAGATGCAAGGTCAGCAAATCACTCATTACAGACAGATGCCAAACCGAAAGTGTCCCACAATGCATTTTGATCGACCATTAAGTGACTAAGTGCCCTAATAAAAGGAATTTAATTTCGCCAAGACCTCACTCGCACTGGTAAAGTAAAACCAGGCCCCATGCATTGGACGCGCCATTCAATAATGGACACAACGCTGAAAATGAGCTGAATATATGAGTACCTAGTTCAAAAAATAAAGACCACCAAGCCAAGCCGAACGCCATTGCTTCATCGCACGTGATTGCAATACGAAGCCTCAATAATTGTTATTTGTTGTTTCGGCCGCTATGCCTTAATTAGTCTTACCAAAGTCAAATAATTAAACGTGTTATTAATAATGCAACTCGTTGATACTTGAAATGATATACGCGCGCTAGATATGGTAGCTGAGGATGAGCTTCGTGGCGCGGTTTGTGAGTAAATTATTCGAGATGTTTACGTAGGCGGTGACCAGTCGCCGGAAAACCGAAAGTGTGTACTCTACGCCTATAAAAAAAAGTAATTTAGAAAATCATTTCTATCGTCTTCAATTGAAAAGTAATAAATAATTTAAGTGGGGGTGAATAAGTGAACCACTGGCTCGTCACTCATCAGTGCTGCCTTTTTTTTGTATTCTTCAGCAGTTGATTTCACCAATTTGGCAATTAGTTTTGCACGTTTGATTTTATCTAAAGATTTCTATACTTGTGGGTAGTAGATCTTTAAATAAATGAAAACATTAGTAAGTACATATCATGGTTTTAATCATTTTACGATGTAGATACCACAAGTATAGGAACCAATCGTCTGATAGTGGGAGCAGTTGTTTTGTGGGTAATTCAAATCCCGAAAGTAACAAAACTGAAGTTTTATTAAATGAACCTAATTTGTTTTATAAATTATAGTATCTTTATACCTTTGTAGGGTTTTGGTATAGCTCGGGTATTTCAAGTGAAGTGGAAGAAAGATATTGGGTTTAGTAAAATTAACTACAAGGTGGACCAAAAGAAGTCATCCGATGTTGTTTGGCACTTCGTTCCGTCCTGTTGGCACCACATGTCCTCCAGTCCTAATTCGTTCAATTGTAAAAAAAAATCGGTTAACATGGCCCTATAGCGCGCACTGGCCACTGTTGTCGTTTGACCAGCGGCGTTCTCGGAAAAATGGCCCTATGACTCCTCCAGCGTGAACAGCGCACCATGCAGTAACTTTGAGCGGGTGTAACGGCTCCTGTGTATTACTCGTGGATTTTCGGTGCCCCAGAAGCGATAGTTTTGCTTGTTCACGTACCCGCTGAGGTGGAAATGAGCCTCATCGCCTCATTATGATTTTGGTCGAAAAATCTTTCGTTTCGTCCTCGAGATTAAGGATGGCTTCGGCGTAGGTTACACGCATTTGCGGCCGACAGGCAGCAACTGATGCACGGATTGGACTTTCTATGGGGACATGCGCAAGTCTTTGACTAAAATTCGCCTTAGGGACGACCGGTTGATGGCTAATTGCGAGGCACGGCGTCTGGACGATGTTTCAGGCGACAGCTCGACATCCTCGGCAACAGCGGCGATATTCTCGGCACAACGGCGGGGCCGGCCACTCTTGGCAACGGCTCGTGTGGTCCCATACTCTTCGGTGTCGGACGGCCGGGGAATCGGCGACGGAATTCGCACTGCACCAACACTACAGACGAATTGTTACGCAAAAACACGATTATTCCGCGTTATTGGGGAGTGTATCGCTCCATGGCTTGTTCACTTGTATTCTACATATGTCTAGTCCACAAATGTCAAAACAGTTTCGACATTGGTGGCCATTTGCAAAAATAAAAGCATGTTCCAATAGCGTGATCTCTTTTACTCTTTTACTCTTTTAAAACTAATTTTTCGGGGATTCCCTGTTTTCGTCTGTTCTTTAAATTCGCAGAAAGTTTTTAGAAAGTTGGTGTTACAGTACGATGAAGGCGAACCCCAAAAAAGTGAATCTGGGGATACTGTACCTTTGTCGACCTGTCGGTCTGTGTATACAATTGGAGGCTTTCAATTTCATATTCGATGCTCTTATATTAATACCCAGAGGTGTTTTCCGGATTGGAAATTGGAGGTCAAATTGTACCGTACCGACCTATTATCGGTTTTGGAAAAATTTAAATTTCTGAAAAACATTTCTAACGATTTTAATATAACTTAACCCCCGGCATTAACATAAATGGAGCAAAACTGCAAACGCCCAATATCTCGACAAAACATTTAGGTTCCTTTTATTGCGTATCTATATCTGCATAGAAAACAATTAACATGTTAAATACAATAACATGTATATATAGATTTCGTGAAGCCTGGGGGGTCATTCTGTAACTTTCAAAACGATTATCACTCAGACGGTAGTCGAGACCTCATGAGCAATTGCTCAATAATCGTCAGTGATTTGACGATTATTGTTTTAAGTGAAGCAAATAAAGTTATATCGCCGACCGCAAAAAACGACTATTGATCTTTCGTGATGCAAGATATACCGTCGAATTGTTATCGTCAAACGATAATCACTTTACGGAATGAGGGCCCTGGATAAAAAGGTGCTACCAAGTCAATTTATTTCAACAGTATCAAAAATGATAAATATGGCTGCCAGTACCTACCACATCCGTGCCTCCAACGCTTATGAATAGAAACATATAAGGTCTGTTCCCGTACTTTTGCACTAAAAATTAGTAAATTCTCAAATTTCTTGGAGTGGGGGTAAATTATCTCAGAAAGAGACAAAATTACCAAAAAGTACGGGAACGCGTTTAAGTAAAAAAAAAACAGTAAAATTATGTATTTTGTATGCCTTTTAAAGAACAAATGACATAAAACACCTGTCAAAACAAGCGAGTTGTCACTTGTCACTTTTATAAATAAATAAAAAAAAATCCATACAAGAGGGTTCAATAAACACTCCTATTTTATCGTGCGATTAAACGGAAGTCAACAACCGTTTCAAGCTTGCATTTCCTGTAAAATAAAAACCAATTGATATACCAAAGACAGGTACCAGTTATTGTGTTGCCATCAATGAAACAGGCTTATATTCATGGAAACCATAATTTATATTGAATGTAATTAAACCGACAACCATTGCTTGTAACACAGGTGCTCGTCGTTCGCTCGGTGTGTCTTAAACGTCACCTTGAATTTCACTTTCATAATTGAAGCAAGCTGAGCCCAGCTTATAAATTGATGTGGCCATTCATTAGATTTTCATTTCATTTCTTTTGCACACATTAACATTGAAAATACGCAGCCCAGCGAAGTACGAATTTCTGTAATTGAGCAGCAAAGATCTACCATCTGATGTGGGTATCTCATCTGGCGATATCTGATTTTCCCATGGTGCAGGTGCATTGTTCGATGTCGGTATTTTTCTGTGTTTGCTTGTTGAATAGCATCAGCAAAAAGGGTAATGTACTTGGAAGCGCCTCTTAATAATGCTTATACATAATGAATTTATTTTTTTTTGATCTCGTGCCAGATAAAGTCTGCTTTTTTTGTTGTATTAAATACCTACATGTTGACGCCCTTTTAAACTATGCAGAGATGTTAAGCGTGCATAAGTCATGCAAATTAGCATTGAATTTAAAGTAGGCTATTTGTTATTCAATTTAATGGAAATATTGTAATTAGTTAATTTATTTATGTTTGTTTTAGTAATTCCATACTTTTGCTGGTTTTAGAGAGTGTTTTAATTTTTTTTAAAAGCGCCCGGCTTCCGACATGGACTGTCATTGGAATATTTTAAGTCTGTTCCCATACCTTTGCAGTAAACATTACAAACAATTTTGAATTTCTTGGAGTGTGAGTAAATTCTCGTATAGTTACGGAAAAGTACCGGATGGCGGTTAAGTAAAATATAATACAAATGTTTCTTTCATTTCCTTTTTATAAATCAAAAACAAATTTAAACATTAGCCGTTCCGGATTTTAGATTATAACTGAAAAATGAGGTAAGGTAACGTGGAACGCAAAATCTTACTGAATGGTAAGGTATATGTCAAACTATTCCAACCCTTACTTTGTAACTATCCATATTTATAGATTTCTATTAACTTTCATCTATTCAGAATAATGATTCTTTATCAGAAAAGTAAAAAATAACTAACCCTATAATATCGGGTAATTTTACTGCAATAAAAAAACATCTTCATGACAGGTTGAAGAAAAATCAGCTGTTTCACTCATATCAGAGTGCCCATGTGTAAATTTCCAACTTGCTTCGTCAGTCATTTCCCCTCTAATGACACGTGACTAAAATGGTCGATTGACCAATGAGAACAGTGCATCGGCAAAGTTATCTTGGCAAAACTAAAACCCGGAACACGGCCATTTATATAGCAAGTGACAGTTGACCAAACGACATTTCTGCAGTACATTATTTTGCTGATTTTTATGGAGGGGTAGTTTTTTACTCACTCTCAATAAGAAGAAATCAGTTAAACCCGTAAAAATAATATTGTATGGGAACAGACCTTATGTATGGACAGGTCCCTAAACTGTCACGGCACTTTCATACAATCTCAAAATCAGAAGTAGTTGCAACTTCCAAGACATCTAGTTCTTTTGAATTTCGGCGACAATTTGGTAGACTAGCACAATCGAAATTTAAAACAAATATTTTACTACAAACGAAAATGAAACATGGCGACATCTTAGTCCTCATTTTTGAAGCTGAAATTGCAACAAGTATGAAATTCCGTACTATAAGTATTTGTATACTTAGGAAAGAAAGTACAGATTCGCGCAACGTATACTTGAATAACAGTAATTGATTATAATTTACATGTTATTATATTCAAAGTAACGGGCGTAGTTTTTTCTTAAATCGAATAAAACACTCAAATTTGCATCAAATATTCAAAATTATTATTATTATTGAAATCGATAAATACGCCTGCGCCAATCACGTTTTAAAGACAACTTCATGTAAATGTTGTCCGTGGTTCCGTTTCAAATGGTCAATTCGGAAGGTCCAATTTTTTCGAGCATTCTGGTCTGTATTCCACGAATTACGCGTGTAAGTCTTGAATTGTGTTCGGCTTGTCCACATAGACTAACGACTATACAATACATCTTACCAGATGTATTGTATACTTACCCCACAGCGCAGCGGCGAACTCACAGGACCATTTCGAGATATACCATAGACCATAATATGGTCGTAACAAACGGTGCACATGGCTATCGGTACGACATCCGGTAAACAGTTTTATGAAATAATTTGATGTTATAACTTCTGCCTAGAAAATTATTGAACGATCCATTATATTCACACCAAATGCCCGTTCCAAATATCATATTTTCCATTTTTCTGATGTTTTATCTTGATTGGTATAACTAGTCCATAATTTTTGAAGTATATAGCAAACGAGAGAGGGGGAGGAGTGTCCTCTCACTAAGCCACTCACTCTCAGGCGGCAGCGGAGGAATTCCGTAGATGGAGTCAACGGTGGTGCCTACAGCTCCAGTTTGATCGAACTGGTAGTGAAATCCCTATATGAGCTGCTTCGACATATTTGAACACCAGGTCTATAGGGATGTCCAATACTGAGCCAGGGTATTGGAAAAGAGTTGGTGGCGGAGGAGCCCTCAATGGGTCAACGGCAGCGCTCATACCCCAAAATGGGCTATTGACATCGGGATTTTTTCCGGCCCGCTGTCCTAGGGTCAAAACAAGGGCCTGGCCCTACAGGTTGGGGGTTGTGCTTTGGGTTAACTACCCATTCACGGTAAAAACTATTGTTATGAAGCAACCAATAGCCTCGGAAACGACCATGCTAAACGAAAAAAGGACAACGACGTTCGTATCTGCACCTGGAATGTGAGAACATTAAACAGGAGAGGTGCAGGCGAACAACTAGCGGAAGCCCTAAACTGCTACAAAGCAGACATTGCTGCCATCCAGGAAATACGATGGGATGGGCCGGGCAAAAAGAGGATGAAAAACTGTGACATCTACTATGGACCGTGTTATAGTGAGCAGAAACAGCGACTATTTGGATGAGGATTTGTTATAGGTGCCAGACTTAGGCAAGAAGTCTTATGTTTTCAAGACATTAGCGAACGCATTGTAACAATCCGCATCAAGGCCAAATTCGCCAACATAAGCCTTATATGCGCTCATGTTCCGACGGAGGAAAAACATGATAAAACCTATGAGCGACTACCAAAGTACGATGTTAAAATCGTGCTGGGAGATTTTAATGCAAAGGTAGGAAGAGAAGACATCTTTAGCAGTACTGTCGGAAAATATAGCCTACACGACAACACGTCTGGTAACGGACTTAGGCTACTTGACTTCGCTACGGAACGAAATGCCACTATAGCCAGCACATGGGTTCCTCACCTCGATATCCACAAGGGGACATGACGGTCTCCAGATAATCGAACAGTAAACCAAATTGATCACATTGCGATAGACAAGAGGCACGCATCCAGTATTTTGGATGTCCGAACATTCCGAGGGGCTAACATCGACTCGGACCACTACCTTGTTGTAGCCAAGGTAAGGATGCGGATATCCACCACGCCACAAAAAAAAACAGAAATACTGTGAAAAAAATTAATGTCGAAAGACTGCAATCGCCAGAGACCGCCAAGACCTTCGCGCAACGCGTATCCCTTAACCTCTCGACTCACAACATACCACCAGCATCTAATGTCGAAGAACAATGGCAACGATGCCAACAAGCCATTAGATCAGCCGCAACTGATGTGCTAGGTTTCTCGCGGCCACCAGCAAGAAACCCCTGGTTTGATGAGGAATGCCGACAGATGCTCGCAGCCAAGAACGAGGCCTACAAGGCTAAGCTGCAGGTGAAGACGAGAGCTGCCATTGAGCTCTATAGGCAAAGAAGAAGGGAAGAACAACGGCTTTTCAGAAAGAAGAAAAAAGTGCAAGAAAAGCGCGCGATCGAGGATATAGAGAGGTGCCACTCCAGAAACGATGTTCGCAAGTTTTACCAAAGTGTAAAACGTTAAAGCCAAGAAAAGAATCCTGTCGAGATGAACAAGGAAATATCGTAGTTGAGACACAGTCGATGCTGAGGATATGGAAGAACCACTACTGCGGACTGTTAAACGGCGATGACGAACAACATTCCGCTGTCAGGCAGAACGAACCATTTAATATTGGCAACGACAGCGAAAACTGCCAACCACCCGACCTAAGTGAAGTGAGGATAGCTATATCTAAACTCAAGCTTAATAAGGCCGCCAGAAATGACGGGCTTCCCGCTGAGCTTTATAAAGCTGGCCGAGATGACTTGGTAAGCAACATCCACCAACTCATAAGCCAAATCTGGTCGGTTGAAAGCATGCCTGAAGAATGGAACCTCAGCATCGTTTGCCCGATCCACAAAACCCACAAAATCAGGGTCGGAAACGACCTAACCGAAACATTCGATACCAAAAAAGGATTTAGGCAAGGCGATGTGCTGTCATGTGACTTCTTCAAGTTGATTTTTGAGAGGATTGTGTAAAACTCCCCAGCCAACACCAGAAGCACAATTTTCCAAAAAATCGGTGCAACTACAAGCATACGCTGACGATATTGACATCATTGGTAGGACTCAACGTGATGTCATAGCCACGTTTGCTAGTATAGAGAAGGAAGCGGCAAAAATGGGTTTAGCAGTAAATGAGGGTAAGACTAAGTATATGCTGTCAACACGAAAGGACACACAACATCGACGAATTGGACAGAACGTCACCATTGACAGATATAACTTTGAGGTAGTACGGGACTTTGTCTACCTCGGCTCCGCTATTAACTCTGACAACAACATCTTGTCAGAAATCAAACGAAGAATTACTCTTGCCAACCGCTGTTTCTTCGGGCTAAGAAGGCAATTTAGTAGTAAAGCCCTCACTCGAACTACTAAGGAGGTCCTATATAAGACCCTGATCATCCCAGTCCTGCTCTACGGCGCTGAAGCTTGGACCGTATCAAAAGGATGAAGAAATCCTTGGTCGATTCGAGAGAAAAATTCTCCGGAAAATCTTCGGTCCCGTTTGCGTTGACGGGCTATGGAGACGAAGTTCAACCACGAACTATTCGAGCTGTACAGCGACATACCCCTAGTCAAAAAACTCCGCATTGGACGTTTAAGATGGCTAGGACATGTAGAACGAATGGACACCAATACTCCGGCTCGCAGAGTCTTCGATTCCCAGCCAGACGTCGGACGCAGTAGAGGAAGACCTCGCCTTAAGTGGCCCGCACAAGTAGAAACCGACCTCAACCAACTTGGAGTGCACAACTGGAGGCAGTAAGCTAAGGACCGGGCTAATTGGAGAGGCATGTTGGTCGAGGCCCGCAGGTTCATCCCGGACTGTAGCGCCACTTAAGAAGTAAGTAAGTATATAGTTGTCTATTGCGTTTTTTTTTCTTGCCTGGGATCGAATTACCACATCAGATATCGAGTCATTCGTGACTGATAAATGTTGATTTGGTATGATCACATACGAGATTCGAGTATCGAATTTTGATATTCTGTCATCAGTGATCGAGTATATTTTCATACGGTAGTGTTTGTGGTGTCGAGTGGATGCATTTTTGTGAGAAAAAATGTAAGATATTTTTATTATATAAAATATATATAATATAAACAAGAATCCACTCTTATTCACTCTGAACCTTTTAATAAAACTTTAATATGTTTAAGCTATGAAATATGTTTCAAGAAAATTAAAATTTCCTTTGTAAAGACAAATGATTGCTAAACGTTGTAGTTCAATGGACTCACAATGCTCATCTTCTGACTCGTCGGAAGATGAAAAATACAACCAATACTCCATTTAAAATTTAAGAATTTTTAAATAACCATTTTTTTCATAAAATTCACAGAAAAACAATACATTTGACATTTTCCGATACGTGACCATTCGTATGTGATCATTCCAATGTAGTTACTCGATCATTCGATAACGTGTGCATTTCATAATAACGTACGCATTTTACTCGATAACTGCGCCAAGACATTCTGGAAAATAAGGTGCAAACCTTTTGTTTGATATGACCGATAGGTGTGATACTGTGATCCCATAAATTATGCAGGCCTAGCGCTATAAACATTAGTTGAAGTAAAACGTCACCGATTTGCCACCTATTATCAAGTTAGTTAATTTAAATTCTCGATAGTAAGTCAATCTAATGCCTCATTGTAGACAAAAGTAGTTGGGGCTTTGCAAAATTAACATTCTTCACTGTTTTTGCTGATTCATTTTAATCTTTTCAGAAATAAATCCTTAATTGGATTTATGTATCTACAATTGGTAATCGTGTAAACGGGACACTGTAGAATATACATCTTAGTTTTCGAAAACAAAATTGTCATATCGAAACTTTGATGAAAGGTACATTTTATGAACAAATATAAAATGATTAAACCAAGAAAGAGAAAATGTTTTTTTTACCAAAAGGGATATTATTCGCACATTCGACACATGACCAATTCATTTTTGCACTTACCTATATTGTTATATTAACCATAATATGATGTATTTCAAAACAATTTGCTTTACTTATATATCTCTTTTTCTATTTCTTTTAGACATGCCATAATGGAACCGATGACAGCATTGGTCTTAGCTTTCCAGCTACTTGCGTTGTTCTCAATAGCAGGAGCCCTGCTGCTGTACTTGCTTTGCAAAGTTCGCAGTACACAAGTCAACTTGTCGGAACAGCAGAGTGGAACCATTTTGGTGACAAGTGCAGACAGTGCTTTAGGTCTTCAGCTATGCACCCATCTGGCCAATAGAGGTTGTCGCGTTTTTGCTGGTATGAAAGACTCTGTCGATTCAATTCCTGCAAAGCTTCTCAGAAATTGGATTAAAATGAAAGAAGGCAGCACAGAACCAACGCAAGGATCTATCATTCCAATGCAGTTGGATGTAACACGTGAAGACGTCCTGCGCGAAGCTACCGATGCAATGGGCTCACATTTAAATGCAGGCGAGCGTGGCATCAGCGCTGTCATCAACACCAGCGGTTGTATTTTTCGCGGACGAATCGAAAGTCAAGATGTCCAGCAATGGGAAACAATGCTAAAAACAAACATTCTGGGATCCCTGAGGGTGGCCAAGGCTTTTGTAGGCCTTCTTCGACCCACACGAGGTCGCTTGATTTACTTGGGTGCTGGAAATTGTGGAGAAGAACTTGTAGCGTTCAATGCTTCACGAGTTGCGGTGGATAAATGTGCCGAAGAGTTACGCAAAGAGTTGCAACCGTATGGCATCAGTGTAGTTGCTTTAGATACAAATGGTATCCCAGCAGAATCCTTATACCGGGCACCAACACCACATGGTAAGTGAGCTCTCCTAGACTTACAGTCAAATTAAATTAACTTGAATCTTTACATGTCATAAGTCATATCGGACTGCGAGGGTGCTCCCACACAGTACTCAGCCGAAGTGCTTACATCAAGTGCCTTAACAGCAATCGAACATGCTCTCTGGGATATGAGGCCACACGAGAGATATCAATTAGCGGTGCCACAAAACAAGTATAACATAACGTTGCCATGCAGGTCATCATTTCGTCTGAGAATGGACATGGGGACCGTACAGAAGGTCTAAACTAATTTAGATTTTTTCTTGTTGAGGGAAAAACAGAATTCGGTTTGGTACTTTGTGCCATCTAGTGGCAATCAAACAGATAGATTGCAACTAAATTGGAGTGAGTCTTCCGACCGAATTGGTTTTCGAATTTTAATATTATTAAAACATTAAAAACATTGTCTGTTGGATTTGTATATATTATCGCCAAAAATTATTTGTAAATATATTTTATTATGTATTAATATTATTCCTTAAAAAAATAATCGTTTTTTTGTAAACCCTTTATTGGAAGATTAAAATAAAAGAAACTAATATCATATGGAATTGTTTTATTCAATTGATGGTGGAGTGACATTTTTAAGACATCATCTATCCAGCATTGGCTGGATTGTACAAGGTGGCGCAAAAATAACGTTCTGATGTTTTTTGGCTGTAATTTAAAAAAAAAATGAAAAACTTTGATTCTTCTGGTGGATTATTTTTATTTGGTCTTTTAATTTTTTTTACATCAAGTCGAGAATATGATGTCATGTAAATGGCCGCCGCCACAGTTGATTGTCATTTCAGCCCTTTTTATGGCATTTTCCATAACTTTGGCTAAAACTTCCGGCGATAGGTCCTCACATTCTTGACGGATATTGTCTTTAAGAGCTGCAAGAGTCTGAGGCTTGTTGACATAAACCCGCGACTTCAAAAAGCCCCACAAAAAGAAGTCTGGAGCGGTCAAATCAGGCGATCTTGCTGGCCAGTGCAAATCGCCAAAACGAGAGATTATAGGCGCCCGGGAAATGCATCCTTCAGCATATCGGTTGTGGCACGTGCAGTGTGTGTCGTTGCACCGTCCTGTTGGAACCACATGTTTTCCAATCCCAATTCATCAAGTTGCGGCAAAAAGAACTCGTTGATCATTGCTCTGTAGCGCTCACCGTTCACAGTAACCGTTTGGCCCGCGACGTCTTCGAAGAAAAAAGGTCCGATGACTCCTCCAGCGAAAACAGCACACCATACAGTGACTTTGAGCAGGTGTAATGGCTCTTCGTGGGTTACACGCGGATTTTCAGTGCCCCAGAAGCGTAAATTTTGCTTATTTACGTATTTTTGATGAAAAATCATCTTCCTCTTGGTGGTGATTAAGGATGGCTTGAACGTATGTTAGACGCGATTGGCAGTCAGCAGCTAACAGCTGATGCACCGTCTGGACTTTGTACGGAAACATCTTCAAATCCTGTACCAAAATTCGCTGTAAAGACCGTCGACTGATACCCATTTGCGTGGCACGTCGTCTGGTCGATGTCGACGGCGCTTCCATGACATCTTCGGCTACAGCAGCAATATGTATAAGACAAAATTAATGCTTCATTTTAGCCGTTATATGGCCTATAGATTTCCCTGAAAAATTACTCGAGTCTTACTGATTCCTAAAAGAAAATCCTTTTTCTAGAACGCATAGATCTATTAACACCGAGATTGTTGAATACTTCGTTTTTTAGCGATCAATAATATGGTTTCCGAAAGAAAAATTAAACTGGATACCGGCTGAGCTATCCAATTATGGATAACCCAATTATGGATATCGAGCGTAGTTGCTTTAAAGGCTTTTGATTGAGTTGGTATGCAAACTTAAAGCAATTATCTCACCCCTCTGTTTCCACATTAATGGTCCATCGTAAAGCACCCGCAAAAAGAATATTAAGCGAACAGCAGCAGTTCCAACTTTTTAGAGATAAGATATATATGTTACACCAACCCACTCCTTCTCGAATATTGGTCATATATTTGAAGATCTTCCTCAAAACACCCAATGGCGATCGATTCGCCTTATTCGATTCTGCCCTTACTTTAGATTGTCAACCTTTAGCACAAGGAACATTTGAAAAAGGTATTTCTCTTCATTGTAGATATTACTATGGCAGTTGCTCAGAATTGGGAAGACCAAAAATGTCTGGGTAGTTCAGCCTACCCTTTGATATTTTAGTTGTTCCAATGACGACGTCTCTTTTTGCACCGAGTTTCCGTTTGTATTCGAATATCGAATACAGAATATCAACTTTTAATCTGAAGAATATACGGACCAAGAAGCAACATGGTCAATTTACTGGTTTTCTATCACTTTCATGAGGATGTGAGGTTCTGTATTGGATTGATGTAGGTAAACTTATTATTCTTTGTCGTCGTTTTCACTTGAAATCATCAGTGAAACGGTCTAATAATTTGAAAAATTCTTTAATAATTATTGTTCATCTTCAAGGTAATCGATGTGCATTTTGACCCAAAAAACGGTACCCACAACCGTTCCACTTAATTGTATGATTGTTGGCTTCTTAGGAACCGATTTACTATGAGAAGTATATTCATTTCGAACGTACCATCATCTGTTATTGTGATGTGATGCATTACGTCTTTTGAGTTACGCACGCTTAAGCATCTGTAAATATATTGTTTTCAAAGTGAAGGATGGAATTTGTTGTCAACTGCGAATATCGACTATTTAATTCGCTTTCATTCCGCGGTCATTCAATCCATTCCAAAATGGCTGTATCCTGTTACCGATTTGTATGACTGGTTTCATTTGCATAGACTGCTAACGATCTGCATTCCCTCTCTCACATGAAGTATTGGCTATTCCGCTTATGTAAGCATTGGATGTATTGTCTCGTGTCTGTCTCGACCAAATATGAAACCGAACAGTACATCGTTTGCTTCCGTCTATCAACAAGAAAAGTCTGGCTTGATTGTGTTTGTGACCTATGTCTGCTTTTTAGTAGCATAGGGTTGCCGTTAATTTTCGGCTGCATCTTTTCTGTTAAGCGTCCCTAATGTTCGGAAATGAAGATAGTTATGCAATACCTTATGTAAAAACTCTGTTTGCCTTGTCGAAAGTTTCACTGTTCCTCTTTCAATTATAAAGTGTATGTAATACTCGGGATAATTTTTGTTTATCCATCATGTAATAACATTAACTACTCGACCACACTATTGATCCCTACACACATTTACAATGACAAATCAGCTACTACCTAAACAAAGCCATTACTGTTGCTGTTTATTTTGCTATCAGTCTCACGTTGTCAGATTGTGCTAAGTGTGCTCCTGTACTTGAGACGGGGAACATTCATCCATTCATTCGTCCAATCCACTTAAGATACACAAATCGGTGGCCCAGATGGTATCTCCTCCATAATTCTAAAGATTTGTTCGTTCTTCCAAGTTGCCAAAACCACCACGTAAGACTTTCCACCTGTCAGAACTGCACATTTCGTTGAAATATGTGATACATCTTAATATTGGTTCATTTTGGCAATAAGCTATTCTGTGCCTATTCGCTATGAACATATCTTTTGGGCGAAGGTGTCTCACAGGTGTATAAATGTTAAGACTAGCTAGCAATTCGGATGAATTTATCCGAGAACATATAATATCCCTAATGAACATAACGCCTGTTAGCTTCCTTCTAGTAGAAAGAGTTTGCAAGTCCAGTAATAAGCATTGAGCTTTATAATCAGGTAATTCATCATACCAGTTTAATTTTTTGATTGCATACCTGGTAAAGTTTTTCTGTACCCGCTCGATTCTACCTATATGCGTTTGATGGTAAGGAGACCAAACAATCGAAGCATATTCTATAATTGATCTAACTAGAGAACAATAAATTGATTTTAATGTATAAGGGTCTTTGAAATCAAAGGAATTTCTTTTCAAAAAACCTGATAATGAATTTGCCCTTGATATTGTTACATCGTAATGTGAAGTAAATGTAATTTTTTTATCATATCGAATGCTGAGATCGGTTATTTCATTAACTCGTTCTAAAACAGTTTCATTGCCTGGGTAAGTAAGTGAACATAATAGGTCTGTTCCCGTACAAAGTAATATTTACTGATTCTTACTGATTTTGAATCAGTAAATATTATTTTGTACGGGAACAGACCTAACATCATCTAGCTGCCGTGAAGCAGTAAACTTTTGCACTTCTCTACGTTTAAAGTTAAAGAATTTTTATTACACCAGCGAAATAAATTTTGAAAATCAGATTGAAGATTTTCACAGTCGCTAACAGATTTTACTTGAGTGTAAAGCTTCCAATCATCGGCATATCCTAAGCATTTAGAATGTTTAATGAAATAAGGTATGTCATTTGTGAGAGAAAGAGAAGAGGACCCAAATGACTTCCTTGAGGTACACCACTGTTTACACTCAAGGGTAGAGATGTTGAATTACCCACTTTGACTATTTGTTTTCTATTTGCCAAATAGGAGGACAACCACTTATTGAGTCTTGAGTGAATACCTAAAGCATTTAATTTTTTCACAAGTTTTCTGTGATCCAACTTATCGAATGCTTTAGAGAAATCAGTAAAAATAACATCAATTTGTGTAGCGGCCTCAAGACTCTCATGGGTATATTTAGTAAACAGTGTTAGATTAGCGGTCGTGGATCTACCAGTAACAAACCCATGTTGAAGATGACTAATACCATTTTGGAGTAAAAGTAAATTTTGTCTTTAAATATTTTTTCCAGAAGTTTTGGTATAACTGAAATCTTTGAAATAGGTCTATAATTTGTTACTTTGTTTCGAGATCCAGATTTAAAAATTGGAGTGATATAATCAGTCTTCCACTCATCGAGAAATATGTCCGATTTAAGAGAGAGATTGAATACCTTAAGCAATGTACATTTTTTTTATTATTGTAGGGGGAATACCATCAACCCCAAAACTGCATTTACTTTCGAGGGTTTTAATTCCGTTTAATATGTCAATTTCTGTTAAATAAATTAATCAAATGTCAGCAATAGGATCGATTTCGGAATAATTATTGTCGGTAGATTAATTTCGTTCTACAAAGATATATTTAAAATACGCTGCAAAATTTGTTGAATAAGCCCCATTTGTAATTCCATAAGGGTTGGAATTCCGGTCCATGCTTCAGCGCCGTAGAGCAGGAATGGGATGATCAGGGTCTTATATAGGATCTCCTTAGTAGTTTGAGTGAGGGGTTTACTACTAAATTGCCTTCTTAGCCCGAAGAAACAGCGGTTGGCAAGAGAAATTCTTCGTTTATTTTCTGACGAGATGTTGTTGTCAGAGTTAATAGCGGAGCCGAGGTAGGCAAAGTCCCGTACTACCTCAAAGTTATATCTGTCAATGGTGACGTTCTGTCCAATTCGTCGATGTTGTGAGTCCTGTCGTGATGACAGCATACTTAGTCTTAACCTCATTTACTGCTAAACCCATTTTCGCCACTTCCTTCTCTATTCTAGCAAACGTGGCTATGACATCACGTTGAGTCCTACCAATGATGTCAATATCGTCAGCGTATGCTAGTAGTTGCACCGACTTTTGGAAAATTGTGCCTCTGGTTTTGGCTTTGGAGTTTTGCACAATCCTCTCAAGAATCAGATTAAAGAAGTCACTACAGTTCGTCTGTATAAATGCTGTCATATGCGGCTTTGAAATCGAAGAATAGGTGGTGGGTATCGATTTGGACATCTTGAGTTTTTTCCAGGATCTGCCGAAGTGTGAAAATTTGATCGGTTGTTGACTTTCCTGGCCTAAAACCACACTGATAAGGACCAATCAGGTTGTTGGTAAACGGTTTCAGGCGTTCACATATTACGGCAGATAGGATCTTGTAGGCGATGTTGAGGAGACTTATGCCTCTGTAGTTGGCGCAGTTCAGAGGGTCTCCTTTTTTGTGGATCGGGCAAACGATGCTGAGGTTCCATGCTTCAGGCATATTTTCATCCGACCAGATTTGGCTTATGAGTTGGTGGATGTTACTTACCAAGTCATCTCCGCCGGCCTTATAGAGCTCAGCGGGAAGGCCGTCATATCCGGCAGCCTTATTAAGCTTGAGTTTAGATATTGCTATCCTCACTTCACTCAGGTCGGGTGGTTGGCAGTTTTCGCTGTCGTTGCCAATATTGAATGGTTCGTTCTGCCTGACCGCGGAATGTTGTTCGTCATCGCCATTTAACAGTCTTCAGAAGTGGTTCTTCCATATCCTCAGCATAGACTGTGTCTCAACTACGATATTTCCCTGTTCATCTCGACAGGATTCTGTTCGAGCCTTGTATCCTTGGCTTTGACGTTTTACACTTTGGTAAAACTTGCGAACATCGTTCCTGGAGTGGCACCTCTCTATATCCTCGATCGCGCACTTTTCTTGCTCTTTTTTCTTCTTGCTGAAAAGCCGATTTTCTTCCCTTCTTCTTTGCCTATAGAGCTCAATGGCAGCTCTCGTCTTCACCTGCAGCTTAGCCTTAGGCCTCGTTCTTGGCTGCGAGCATCTGTCGGCATTCCTCATCAAACCAGGTGTTTCTTGCTGGTGGCCGCGAGAAACCTAGCACATCAGTTGCGGCTGATCTAATGGCTTGTTGGCATCGTTGCCATTGTTCTTCGACATTAGATGCTGGTGGTGTGGTGTAAATCGAGATGTAAAGGGATACGCGTTGTGCGAAGGTCTTGACGGTCTCTAATCCGACATTAAATTTTTTTCACAGTATTTCTGGATTGTTGTGGCGTGTTGGATATCCGCATTCCGACAATACTTCTAAAGATGTCTTCTCTTCCTACCTTTGCGTTAAAATCTCCCAGGACGATTTTAACACCGTACTTCGGTAGTCGCTCATAGGTTTTGTCAAGGAGCTCGTAGAAGCAATCCTTAGCTATATCATCTTTTTCTTCCGTCGGAGCGTGAGCGCATATAAGGCTTATGTTGGCGAATTTGGCCTTGATGAGGATTGTTACTATGCGTTCGCTAATGCCTTTGAAACATAAGACTTCTTGCCTAAGTCTGGCACTTATAACAAATCCGCATCCGAATAGTCGCTGTTTCTGCTCACTATAACACGGTCCGTAGTAGATGTCACAGTTTTTCATCCTCTTTTTGCCTGGCCCATCCCATCGTATTTCCTGGATGGCCGTAATGTCTGCTTTGTAGCAGTTTAGGGCTTCCGCTAGTTGTTCGCCTGCACCTCTCCTGTTTAATGTTCTCACATTCCAGGTGCAGATACGAACGTCGTTGTCCTTTTTTCGTTTAGCAGGGTCGTCAACAATAAAATCAGTCCTTTCCGAGGCTATTGGTTGCTTCGTAACAATATTTTTTTTCTGTGGGTGGGTAGGTAACCCAAAGCACAACCCCCAACCTGGAGGGGCAGTTCCAATTTATTAGATACCCTTAGGACACGGGGCCATCAGTATCCACTACGGGATTGAGCGCTGCCGTTGGCCTTTCGGTTCATCCGCCACCATCTCTGTTCAAGGGGCCTGACTAACCCTTGAAATTCCTAGACAACCTGCTGTCCGAATATGTCAGAGCAGCTCATCTAGGTTCGCCTGGGACAGCAGGCCGGGTATTCATCCGTGCCATTCTCACCAGGGTGTTTATAGTGTTGCTGTTTTTCGTCGTGTTATCAACACTCGCACTGATCGTTTAGCAAGTCAAATCCGGTTGGATGAGACCAGTACCCGATGGTTACCACTTGGAGGTAAAAATATGCACATTTGATGTGTAGTCAGAGTTACAACACTGGGCATTGCCAAGTTAACGCCAATCAGAGTCTACCCTCGTTCTACAACACCCAACCAAATTCGACCGTAATACTCACCGTGCCATGAATGCACCCTTAAGCCTATTTTCGGACATGTTATGCCACAGCTTTTATACCTGAATAGCACTTCCGTAGTCGAAACTGAAAAACTTTTCATGCTCATTATGTGTGTAAGTAACGAACCTTTTGTTTGAACGACCACATACTCGAAGAAATATATCACCTCTTCTGATCTGACATCTATATTTAAAGCGTATATACACCCCAAACAGGAGTTCAACGTCCAAATCGGGTCAGGTGCAGCAAAAATTAAATCATGGAGACTAAATAGCTCTTGACTTACACTCCTATATCGCTATAATAACAAAAAAAAAATACTCAATTTGACTGAAATACTCCCCATGCCATGAATGCACTCTCAAGCCTATCTTCGTACTTACTATAAAATATAGCAAATAATTCATTCCTAAACGAATCTGGAATGCTTTATCAAACTCAGTTTTTCTTCCCCATTGCAATTTACAGATATTTAAAACATCGCAGATCGGTATATCCTCTTTTCTCGCCCCCAATTTCCTTAATCCCCTATGTGCTCAAAGACTTTAGTGGTATTCATTATCCCTTTAGCGAGTGGTGATTATACAAAAGAAAACATCGACTCCTCTCCCTACCCCACATCTCTTTACACAAGATCTCCATCGTTTGTTTTTAGTTTGTACTTGAAAAAGCATTTTTATGTTAGAGCCCTGTAATCACTTAGCATTTACGAAGAGTCACATTTTCCTCACTAACGTTATCGAGTTTTACAAATAATCGAATAGCGTTTATCTGTGTCATGCACTGTACTGTAAAATGTTAGTCTTTTGGGCTTACCAGTGTGGTCTGTGTGCGCTGTATGTCAGTCACCCAAGAAACCTTGTTTATATAAATAATAGATTAAGATTATAATGTGTTCATAACATTTATTAGAAACCTTGGTATAAAAATATAAAGTCAAACTGACTTTCTGTCTTTTATGATTAAATGATTTGAATGGTGTAACAATTTTGTGCGTGTATAAAATGAAAACAAGAAAATATCCCAACAATTCGAAAGTAAACATATTGCATATAAATATGATGAATAAAAGTATACATCTACTCATATTTAGATATAAAATCATAACGCAGTACCGATGCTCTCAGAACATCGCCAGCTGAAGCAAATGGTTTGTCTGTGGTTTTACCAGGCAAATGGACCAGCACGTCAGCTCCAACAATACTTTGTAATCGGCTGCTCATCTGCAATGTTTTTTATTCGTTTTTAAATAAATAAACGTAATATATAATAATTGTAGGAATTGTTTACTTGATTGCCATTGACTGAGGCATAGAGGCGACCATTTTTACTAGTGACCGATGCACGCACGTATTCTGGTCTCGGATCGAGGCCGATATTATCGTTTTGAAGCTAAAATCGTAAAGAAAACATTTATTTAGGGTTTTTGACTGGCTGGCTGTTGTTCGAAAAATTGTAAGGTTTGTGATTAGATGAAAACTCGAGTTTTGAAAACAACAAAATGAATAATATCATAGCAATGTTAGTTGATTAGGAAGCTAAAAATTCATAAAAACAAAGGAAAACTTAAAAAAAACATCTAATACCCAAAAATGGCCATGACTTATAGCACCATATTTTTTTTTTATTTGTAAAGGAAAATCCGAATGACATTGTAGTATATAACCTACGTAAATTGATTTTTGGAGGCTGAATGTACTTTGGTTTGGCGAAACAAATGAGGTAAGTAAAGGGTGATCCATTTCGAGGTTCCCTACTTTTTTAAAGAAAAAAACACAGAAAATTCAAATTTAATGAAAAATGTTTATTATCATTTGAAAGAACATTCTTTGGCATTTATTTTTTGAAGATTATGTCTATCAAATGTTGGCCGTTGCTACGTCGCAGATGGTCCATCCGTTGAGTCCAATTTTCGATCACTCGTTCGAGCATTTCGACTGGTAACTGGCGAATGACACGCGTCATTTTGTCGGGTTTGTCGGCATAAGCTTTTGGCTTTTGACCACATGGAAGTGGCGCCGTCTTGCTGAAACCAAATGTCGCCGAGATCACGAGCTTCAATTTCAGGCATCAAATAGTCGGTTATCATGGTCCGAGTTGCTGCGAACGGCGCCGAATCGACTCTCCACGGTCATGTGTACACTCTCAGCTACGGCCGCTATATTTTCTTCACAGCGTGCTGGACGTGGTCTATTCAGTCGAATATTATCCAATAATGAATGCTGGGTCTCAAAATGGGTGATGGTGTTGCGAATAGTACGCTCAGTATGCCGATTATGTTGACCATAAGTTGAGCGAAGTGCACGAAACACATTCCTCACAGAACGTGAATTTTCATAATAAAGTTGAACAATTTGTAAACGTTGTTCACGCGTAAGTCTTTCCATTATGAAATGCCAAACAATACTAAACAAAAATGACATGACAGCATGACACGACTCACACGTGATCTGTCAAAAAAGGCTATTGAAAAAAGTATCTCTACTTGGATCACCCGTTACAACCAAAGATAATGAATTCTATACAGATGACGCATTGAGAACAAAAAACAGAAACTTTTGCTCAGTAGCTTCATGGTACGGGCTGGCGGTGTGCATGAAAACACATGAAAAACAAAAACAAAAACATATTCTTATATGGAGTGCGTCATCTGTACAGAAATCATAATCTTTGGTACAACCAAAATGTATACAAAAGCATACAACAAAAATTTACTATGTGGAGTACTGATATTGATAACCCAGTGTTCATCCAGCATCAAGCAACAACATAGCCGATGCATACGAACTACGAAAATTTCACTTCGCACTTACCGCCTGCGTCTGAAAAGGCTACAACATTTTTAGCTGTGATGCGTAATCTATGTAGTTTTACACCTCTTTGGTACAACTTACATGAATTTTGATTATTTTATGCAAGGAGGGCGAATACACTCCGGTTGTATGTCATCTGTCACCTGTGGTTCCAAATCTGATCGTCAATCTATAGCATAGAATAGAGTGATGGCGAACTCTATCATGAACATTTTATCCAAAACTATCTTTCAGCACATCTATGTGTGAACAAGCCCTAATAAAACTAATACTCGTCTTCAGCATATAAAAAAAAAACAATAAATATTAATTGACTAGGTCTAGTCGATCTGAAATTATCGGGTGACAGTGACACATAGCATATCGTAAAACCAGCTCAGTGAGGGTGCGAATTAGTACGATCTGTGAATCTTAATACTTGGTATACAGACCCACTCCGATATGCTGAACAACATATTCGGACTCTTACGCCATCTTCCTCATTTATCGGCGGGGTTAAGAATGATCTTAAAAAGTATCCTAACCAACTCCTTTTCGCCAGGGGGCATATCTCCACATCATACTATAGCCTCCGTGAAGTAGTGCGTTTTTACTTTGTTTCAAGCTATGGCGATAGGCTGGTCCAATATGGCACCAAAAATCTTAATACAACGTCCTGGAATAAAATATAGGTGACGTTAACTCAATCCTTATGCATATCTTCTGGAGGGACTATTCCAAGGTAAACAACATGCTAAAGAAACTATGACCAACATTAAAACCTAATTTGTGACTGAACTCTGCATCATTCAGGGGCTGGAATATACCCACTGCTTGCATTAATAAAATATAAAGACCACGCATTAGGTCCTTATAGAAACATAAGTAAACGTGACCTTGGATTCAGCTTCTCTGTCTACCAACTGCACGTACGTGGCCTGATTGAACTGACCTAGCATACCAGAGAAGTCGTATGTGATTTCGGAGTTCAATTTTTAGGGTACTCGAACAAAACTGTTGACTCAGGGAAACAAGCCAAAATCCAGATATTCATAACAACTTTCAAAATATCTTACCTCTATTTCTCACTTAAGATCCAGACAACTAGAAGATCACCATCTCTGATCCGTTAGGAAACATAGATCTACATGGCTTCCAAGCAACTAATTAGTATAAACAGCGTGACTTTAACGTTTTCCTTTATTGCGAAGACCTTTGTTTTAGGCAAATGAATGTCAATACTTGCAAGGTTATTTCAGAGGGAGTAACAAATAATATTCTTCTGGATATGGAAACATTCATCCCTCACACTAAAAAAAAAAAACAAAACCGGGCACAACAATAAATAAACAATGCAAGCAAGTATTTAGCAGCAGCGAAAAAGAAAGCGGTTGGACAATGCAAGCAGATCTTACTTTGGAGAAAGGATTGGTTTCCATCAATAAGCAAAACATATCCAACCAAACAATAGAAGCCACAAAGAAAGCTTACAACGAAAGTATAAATAACAAATTTCTGAGATGTCAAGGAAGCTTACGGACATGTTGATCAATGTCAAAAATTGTAAGTAATAATTTTAGCCACACTTTGACCTCTTGCTTAATAAGAAATGATGACTCGCTAACTACTATACAAAATGAAAACGCCGATTTCTTCAAAAAATTCAACATTAAACTGTCTATAAACGCTGGAGTGCTTCAAGGATCAATTCACTCCCCAGCCCATTTCCTCGCACTCTAATGATCTTTTAGGAAACCCTAACAACCATAGCCCTGATTCCGTAAAGTGATTATCGTTTGACGATAACATTTCTACGGTCCATCTTGCCTCACGTAAGATCAATAGTCTGAGTGATAATCGTTGACCATCCTGTTTTGCAGACGATTGACATAACAAGTGAACAGGTCTTGTATCGGGAAAATGCATGCACCTTCTATGGATCACAATTGGAGCAGATGGATCATTGCAACAACATGTAAACGCTATTGTAAAATCAGACAGTCAACACTAGTCCAGCTTACACCACCATAAACTACTTTTGAGAAGGGGCACATATTTAAATGTCAAGTTTCTGTTATTAGTTTCGACTCTACTCTACTACAATACAAAATAAAATGAAAATCTACTCACGGTTACTTGAATGGTGGCCAACTCGCACTTATCTCTTTCCCATCCGGATGACCACCGAAGCGCTGGGAGTGCAAATAAATGGAACGTCACAAATGCCGACACAGGATTTCCGGGTAAGCCGAAAAAGTATTTATCCTGACTTGCATTCGCTGCAAACGTCATAGGTTTTCTGTAAATTAAAAACCCATTACACTTTGTTAACATGTGCTGGAAATGCAGAATCCTACCCTGGTTTCATATTTACTCGACCAAACATAATTTTAAATCCCAGATATTCCAGAACTGGCTTAATATAATCTTTATCGCCCATTGATACACCACCGCTGCAAATAACAAAGTCCACTGTCTGGTATAGATCAGCAACAGCCATTTTAAGGGATTCAAAGCTAGAGAGCAAAGTATGAGATGAAAGGAACTTCAAATAACTGGATCATCGTGGCTTACTTATCTGTCAGCACCCTCTTCATCATGCACTCAAATCCAAAGTATTGCAGCAGCTCCTCAAGCATTGTTGTATTGGAATCGTAAATTTTACCCACCGAGTCCACATCGTTGGGGGCCAGTAGTTCACTGCCAGTTGAGATTACAGCTATTTTTGGCTTTTTAAATTGAATTGTCTTGCCCACAGAAGCTAGTATGGATTTTACAACAACTTCGGAATGGTCGGCACTGGGAAAGAGCTGTGTGCCTTTTCTCAAATCACATCCAATTGGTCTATCAATAGAAATTTGTTTGGAAACATGAAAACTTTAGCGAACAAAAGTGAATCTAACCTCACGTCCAGATTGGGCTTCGGTTCGCTTAGTATTTCAACCAAATCCTCTATGCCAAATTTTGTTGTACGTAGGAGGTTCGTATCCTCTATTTGGATAACACAGTCTGCGTTATTTGGGAGCGGAGCACCTGTGTTAATTTTAAAACATTCATCTTCTTGGAGATCATAGTCGGATATCTATTGGAAAATAATAAACGTAAGTAAATTTATAAGCGAATTATTTGTCAATTACATTTGGCGGTGCCTAGTATTGTAACTGTGACAATGCACCAGTTGTACTTATTTCACAGAGAAAAAAAAAGCAGTTAAATAGTAGGTAATGCAATTATGTGAAAATACAATCGTTGTCGCCTAGTTAATGCTTACCAACTTTAACTGTGCTAGTACCTTGGCCTTAGATTGGGTGTGAACAACTTTGTCTTGCTGCGAACAGATTAGAGCGGAGGAGAATGTGCCCTCATGTAAGATAATTCTTCATTTCCTAGGCGGCGGAGAAAAAATTCCCAAGATGAAGACAACGGTGGCATCAACATTTTCAGTTTGGAAAAGTGAAATGAATAGCTTACATCAGCTACTACGGTACACAGGTCCCCTAGAAATCTCAAAAGTGAATTAGGCCTTGGGGGTCATTCCGTAACTTTGAAAACCCTTAACAGCTCGGTATACCGTTAAATAAGAGTAAGTAGTAGAGAAATACAACCTGTAAGAAGAGAACTACACCAAAAACGAAATCACGATTTTCATCTACATAGACAGAACAAAAATAGACCGTTAAACCGGTAATCAGGCTTACCCATCACAGCAGTGTGTTGAAAAATCAGGTACTAGCAATAGCGGGAGCGGCCTTTATTCGCCTTTATATTACTATATTGCAAGGCAAGCGGTTATAAAAGCAGTATTTGCGACGAACTGCAAAATATGGATCTGCAAAAGATTATGATCTGCCACTTCAAACGACCCATCCACCTCAAAGGACGAGTTGGGGCACTCATTGGTAATAACCTCTATACAAATCGGACAATAGACGACGACATATGTAAAGTCTGCGGTTATTAAGAGACGCACAAGGAAACATCTCTATAGAAGGCACTAAATTGAATAATTCCAAGAACTCTCCAAAATACATTAAGCAGCTGAAGATTATTGAGTGACCCATAACTAAGGTGACCATACGTCCCGCTTTCGAGCTTTGCGTCCCGATGTCCCCAAAGAACACAAAATGTCCCGCTTTGAAAAAGGCTACCCTATATGGATGCATGTTTCGAGGATATTGTTGTCTGGAGCCTAAATTATAAGAATACCTTCGTAAGGCTAACTATAACTTTAACGGATGCTTCAAACCTTCTTCAAATACTTCAACCAAAATGATTTCCTGTCCTTTTTCGCAATACGAAGGAGTACAACACAAGTAAAAAATTTCGAGTTCCAAGAGCTACCAGGTGAAACAGGGTGATTATTCGAAACAAGTGTTGATAAAAAATGAGCTTAAATAACATTTGACATTTTGTGGAGGCAATTGAAAAGGAGCTAATCATGTTTGCTGTAATTGAACATGTATCTTGGAAGGACAGTCTTATGAATATGAAGTGGAGCTCATATAATCCACAATGCAATCAAAACTGCTGCAGATTGTCTACCTATTGATTTTGAATGCCTTATTGTGAAAATTTATTCAATTTCTTACATTTATAGCATTCGTGTTAAAACACTTAAAGAATGCTGTCATGCCTCTGACATAGAATATAAGAAACTTTGGGGATACAGTAAAAGTCACCTAGCTTGCGCTGATGCTGGCGCTGGAAAGAGTATTGCAAATGTGTCATAGTTGAAAAAAAAACTATTTTCTAAGCATTATTTTGAAAGATTTTTTTAACAAACCTAGCTCAGATTTATGGTTCTTCTTTATGCACGGTTAGTCAGCTACATTTCAACAAGCTGTGTTAAAGATCGAGAAAAAGAACGTATCCCCAAAAAAAAATATTTGTTTTGCCAAAAGATATATGTATGCAGGTGTCCCGCTTTGAGAGGAAAAAATTATGGTCACCTTACCCATAACGGAAGAAGAAAGTACATGAAGGGTATCACAATAGAAGTCCAAGACCTTAGTATGGGTGATTGATTCTATTTCATCTACCCGTTAATTCAAGCTACAAGCAACAGTGTTGGCGTTAAGGGGTTAAAAATGGGGATATCCCTTCATGGGGTTACGATTTGTGTTAACCACTTACTTACTACTTACTTAACTGGCGCTACAGTCCGGGATGAACCTGGTAATTAGCCCGGTCCTTAGCTAACTGCATCCAGTTGAGCACTCCGAGTTGGTTGAGGTCGGTTTCTACTTCTGCGCGCCACTTAAGGGTCTTCTTCTACTGCGTCCGACGTCTGGCTGGGAATCGAAGACTCTGCGAGCCGGAGTATTGGTGTCCATTCGTTCTACATGTCCAAGCCATCTTAAACGTCCAATGCGGAGTATTTTTTACAAGGGGTATGTCGCTTTACAGCTAGTATAGTTTGTGGTTGAATATTCGTCTCCATAGCCCGTCAACGCAAACGGGACCGAAGATTTTTTCTCTCGTATAGCAGGACTGGGATGATCAGGGTCTTATATAGGATCTCCTTTGTAGTTCGAGTTTAGTAGTTGCATTCTTAGCCCTAAGAAACAGAGATGTTGTTGTCAGAGTTAATAGCGGAGCCGAAGTAAAGTACTACCTCAGAGTTATATCTGTCAATGGTGACGTTCTATCTAATTCGTCGATGTTGTGTGTCCTTTCATGTTGACAGCATGTACATAGTCTTACGCTCATTTACTGTTAAACCCATTTTTGCCGCTTCCTTCTCTATATTAGCAAACGTGGTTATGACATCACGTTGAGTCCTACCAATGATGTCAATATCGTCGGCGTGTTAACCACTTACTCACATAAAAAAAAGAATTGTTACGAATATTGCGATGAACCAACCAACCACTAGGTAATTTTTTAATATTTATTTGAGATGATCCTGGCAGATGTTTATTGAACCTTTTCTTGAATTGCTGTAGGTTGTATTGGTATACATACGTCTCCTTGAAAGGCATGTTGTTTGGTACGGAGGTTCAGCCCTAACTGTAGTCTCACTTCTTTAAGTTGTTATGATGAATATTTTTAATGCTATCATGAATAGGTGACCTTTATTATTATTTTGAATCTAATAGAAGATCTACATTTGTATTGAAATTGTACAGATCATAGATAAATTTATCTGCGACTAGATTTCTCATTATCAAATTATTGTAATTCTGATTGCGTGAGTTGAGTAAAGGTCTAATTTTAATATTAAAACCAAGGCTAATCTTTCAACATTGGGTTACTGATATAATAAATGCTATTAGGTAGAACAGACAATTTTCTATTAATAAATTCGAAGCTTTAAAAAACAAACAAAGAGATTCAAATTATTAGGTTCGCTCCTCCATGTTTAAGTACCGACTGTATCATTAAAATTGTAGTGACAATAGAATGCAATCAGGTTGTACAATTGTTTGATTGTATCTATAAACCAATATAAAAATATATATTTACCTCATCTCCAGCTGCTATATAACCAATAACCTTCTTCGTTCCGGAGAAGCCAGTTGATCTCATGGCATATCCATCCTTAATGGATGCTCTAAACGGTGGAATATCAACAGGAGCAACATACTGAGATAAAAAATTGGACAAATTTCTCTGAGCTTGCACAGTTTGGAATATGATCCCCAAAGCCTCATGCACTGGCAACATCGGAAATGGTGAATTGCGATCGTTTTTGTCTCCAGTCCCAGTTTTGTGTGGACAAACATGCCCGACATCCATTTGAACTAAACCTTGAACCTCGCTATGTGTCTTTTTGACCAGTTTTAGATCATCTCTTATCAATTGCAGAGCATGAGGCAACACACCGCGGATTGAGTTGTAACATTCCACCACGGCCTTCTCACTGCCGGGTAAATTGATTATTAACGTGTTTTCATATATCCCTGCAACAGCGCGTGACAATGCAGCAAATTGTGTTTTCTTAAAACTCTCCATGGCCATCGCTAGCACCAATTGAGGGCATTCTTTGACAATTACATCCTTAGTTGCTTCGGGAGTAACATCTCTGGGTGCGAAACCAGTCCCGCCGGTTGTAAAGATCGCACTAACATCTTTCAGGGCATATCCTTTAAGTTTACTGCTAATCACACTGCGTTCGTCGGGAAGAATTTCTGTGAGCACTTGACAATCACCAAAAGTATCCTCAACGAGTTGCACCAATCGAGGGCCACTTTTATCAGTAGCATTGCGTTCGTGACACGAGTCACTTACTGTGCAAAGAAAACAACAGTTTATGTTAATAGAAATTATAAAATCAAACAAAGTATTTCGAGTATTTACTTGTTAAGACAACAAACACTGGTTGCTCCATATTCTTGCCTTTTACGACATCCGCGCCTAGCTGATGGAAACAGATGAACAAAATTTAAATGAACTTGGTTTCCATCCCAGCTGACATATGGCACTCTAACGCAAAACGCGCCATCTGCACGTCATGAAATAAAGTGAAATGTCAATTTGACATTTGCAAAATATACACAAATCGAGAAAAAATATTATAAATACATCTCCTTACAAATTAGATCCTATTTTGCGTTTTTACTGACTTAAGAATGCAATAAAATATTTAAATTAATAAATTCGTAGATATAGATCTTAATATTCAATAGCAAAATGAGTAGTTCCGGCTCCGAATACACAGCAGAACCCCTTCAAAGAGAAGTATAAAATCCCATTGATTGTTAGATATTCCATCTCTCACAACTCTGTTCGTATAATTCAGCAAATAATTCAACCTGCACCTCTAGAAACACTCACGGAAGGTCGAGCGAATCTTCGCAAGTGGCTGGGAAAGACGTTTCGTGTCGTAATCACTGATGGCAGGGTACTAATTGGATTCTTTAATTGCACGGATAAGGATGCAAATGTGGTGCTTTCTATGTGTGCTGAATACTTGGAAGAAGGTAGAGATGCAAGAGTGCTGGGCAATGTTATGATTCCAGGGAAACACATTGTTTCCATATCGGTGGATATGCCAATAGAGACACCGATGACGGCCAAAGATTTGACACATTGACTAGTAAACCAAAATTAACAACGTACTTCTGTTTTAATTTATTAAAATTATTTTACAAGAAAGAACTAACTCGTTTTGCATTCTTAAAACTAGTGACACTGGGACTTGCAATTGTTCTTATTTTCCATCGGCATTTTTTTGTTCGACTGGATCAATGCCCTTTGCCATTTTGTCCTTAAATTGTTCATAAGTTCGCTTGCGATCGAAATGTTTAACCCATTGGTTAGGACATGATTTCTCATAGAGTTTTCTTAGTTCTGCACATACTTGGGGAACCTTTTCACCACTCGTCGTTTGGTAGGTGGGGGCATTTTTGTCCAGGCAGGCCCAGAATTGGTCACGAGCTTGCCAGCATTTCGCACGTTCTTCTTTGCCCGGAAAACTCATTTTGGCAGTGCTGTGCAAAGATTTATTGTATTTTTATTAATTTTGTACACTTAATTTTCTTTATTTTACACTTTACCAGATAATTTCAATCACATAACCTGCAATATTTACAATATTTGGCAACTGACAGCCGTCAGTGAATGTGGATCGAATGTGGATTCTGCTAAGACAGAGTGAACTACGATCCAAATAAATTTATCCCTCTTTTTTGTGATGAGTTTTTTTTAAATAAAAAACGTTGAATGGTTAAAATTATTTATGATTTATTTCTAAAACATTGTGTGTAAAATAGGGAGGATATGAACATTTTTTTGTCCGAATCTTGTATGTTTGACTTAAAGTCACAGTAAAAATGTCTGAAACATGTTAAACACACCAACATTAACGTCAACGTACGGAATTGTTCTAAATCGCTGTTGCTGCCGACGTTGTTAATGTGTGATGTAATAAATCTAACGCCTAACTGAATGTTAAAGTTGCTATTGATACAACGTGCTCCACTGAATCTGAAGGTTGTCGATCAAGAGGTAGATATTTTTCGTGTTTCGAGGACAATCATTCTACAATTGCCATAATAACAGATTGGAAAACGCTACAATGATTAGGAATGCCAAATAATTTTTTTAAGTTTAGCATCTTGAAGAAGACGCGTCCACCAGAGCCTGTTTTGAATATATCCATGTTGACCAAGTTTTCATTTTCGATTCCCATTCCACGACTGGGAATTCTAGTTTGGAAGTTGCACTCGAAACTCAGTAAGTAACTGGCGATGTAGAATCTGTGTGTATTGCCGTTGCACCTAAAAGAGTTTGATGCTTGTAGTTTTACAAGAGAGGAGCTATAGCTGCCGAGTGAATATCAAAGATCCGCTAATACATCAGGGTGATCTCTTTCGTTTGTGACTGGAATAGACAATGATGGCAACGTATAGCCAGAATGTGGTGTAATATTGTACGTCTTATTTCTTTCCGATCCCCTTTTTAGAAACGTAAAGGGCTTGGCTTTTTTACGCGTTCTTTTAATATTGCCCTTCCAGTTCTGATTATACAAATTTGAGTGACTTTTAAATGAAGTCGATTCAGTACTTATACGAGGAGGTAGATCAAAAATAATCGTTCCAATGATTTGAATAGAAAGAAGGATAATTATATCGGGCGAAGATCCTTTGAATTTATATGTGAACTTTTGCTTGCTCAGTTTCTAATTCTATCAGATTTTAGGGCTGTGAACTAGCCTTAGACAATTGGGTGCAATAGTTAGTAGCTAAGGGCCATTAGGTCTAGGTAACTTAAACTTTTTCTCTGTTTTTCTTTGGTAGTGAAATTTTGGAAATGGAATGGGTGGAATTACAAAAATGTTAATTTTAATTAAAATTGATTATGGCTTAAGTATATACGGGAACTGCCCAAAAACAGCTTTAAATATAATAAAACCCATATACAAGGTGGGCCAAAAGAAGTCATCCGATGTTGTTTGGCCCTTCAGAATATCGGTTGTGGCTCGAGCAGTGTGTGCCGTTGCTCCGTCCTGTTGGAACTACATGTCCTCCAGTCCTTATTTGCCCAATTGCGGCAGAAATAACTCGGTTAACATGGCCCTATATCGGGCACTGTTGTCGTTTGACCAGCGGCATTCTCGAAAAAAAAAATGGCCCGATGACTCCTCCAGCGTGAACAGCGCACTATGCAGCAACTTTGAGTGGGTGTAATGGCTCCTCGTGCAGTACTCATGGATTTTCGGTGCCCCAGAAGCGATAGTTTTTCTTGTTCAAGTACCCCCTGAGGTGAAAATGAGCCTCATCGCTCATTATGATTTTGGTCGAAAAATCGTCCATTTCGTCCACGAAATTGAGGATGGCTTGGGCGAAAGTTTACACGCGTTTTGGCGTCGACAGGCAGCAGCTGATGCACGGACTCGACTTTGTACGAGAACATGCGCAAGTCTTTCACCAAAATTCGCCTTACGGACGACCGGCTGATGGCTAATTACAAGGCACGGCGTCTGGTCGATGTTTCCGGCGACAGCTCGACATCCTGGGCAACAGCGGCGATATTCTCGGCACAACGGGCGCTCCGGGGCCGGTCACTCTTAGCAAGGTCTCAAACGGCGCAGTGTTTGCGCAGTCGGTGTCCCGGCCGGGGGATCGTGGACGGAATTCGCGCTGCACCAACACTACAGACGAATTGTTACGCAAAAAAATAGACACGATTATTCCGCGTTCTTGGACAGTGTATCGCTCCATGGCTTGTTCACTTGTATTCTACATCTGTCTAGTCCACAATTGTCAAAAAAGATTTGACATTGGCGGCCAGGGTGATTTCTTTTGACCCACCCTGTACTTGTATCACCATGCAGCCAGAAGAAGTATCAACGCCTATCCTACAACCACGATCAAAAACATCTTAGCAGAAGCTAGGCTTCCCTCGGTCGAAGAAAGAAAAGATATTTATTATTTCTTTGAAATTAATCCCCAAACAATCGACAAGAATATTTCACAATCGAAAAACACACTCTAAAGAAAAATAGTCCATCGTCAATTAGTAGGAATTATTCTCAGTAGAGCTACACAAGAAGAACTTCCAACCCACCGACCTTACACCGTGTCATCCTACCCTTAATGGTTTATAAAACCAGAATCGACTATGATGACAATAGCCGAGCACAAAAAAAGCAATACAAACAACGCAACGCATCTCCTCCGAATTTAAATAAGATAAATGGAGTTTTATATTTACGGACGGGTCAAAAAACCATCTTTACAGCTAAAGCGCTAGTCATTTTACAAGCCTTAAAGGTAGCCCTGAAACGTCGTGGAAGATATATTATATGCTCCGACAGTAGCTCTGTACTCAAAGCTGTCAACAACCCCAACAATGATACTGACCTTATCATCGACATTCGCAATAAATTGACTAAATCGCCAAACAAATTAATGTTAATGTGGGTCCCTGGTCACGCTGGTATACAAGGAAACGAAAACGCCGATCTTGCCGGTAAATTAGGTTAATGTACATCTGTGATCAGATTTAATATTTTTACCAAATCAGATTTAAAAAAAAAGCATACACAACTCCATGAAATCTAAACATAGCTTTTTGAATGGAATACGTATTACACTGGCAACAGTAAAATTAATCCACAATATCCAACCAACATCTCAAAACCAAAATATCAAACTTTGTTCGACTGCGGCTTGAGCACACCATCGCTACTCATCAACCCCTTCTGATAAAAAAAACTTGCCACCACTTTGCCCAACATGCAGCCTATGGTTTGTTTTACCACATATACTTACAAACTGCATCCATCTAAAACCAATCATTCTTAACATATTTCAAAACACTAATATCTACGATTAATAAATATCGAAAAAATAAATTAATTGCTTAAATTAATCAATTGCTAAAATTAATATAATAGACTTTATAAAAAAGCCAATAGTATTCGCACCTAGGCTCATAATTTTTTTTAAATATTACCTTGTAATTTATTACCTGTCAACAAAAAATAATAATAAATAATTTTAATTTGTGATACCACTAATTGAAAAATATCATTTTCCCTTAGCTATTTTTTTTAAATTATTTGTACAACTCTAGGAAATAATAAAATAAAATGTATATTCGGAGTGAATTTACCTCATCCTTCACCTTAGGTTAACCGAAGTGAAGTTTTGCTAAGTTTTATTGAATTGTGTAGTAGCGGATGCAACACAGCGAGGTATTTAATGTTCTATAACATATTTTTGTTAAATGATAATTTCTACAAAATAATTTGCAAACGCTTAGGACACCCATAACATCCTATTTCTAACTGGATATACAATACCTAAAATATGCTACCGCTCCTTCATAATATCTTAAAACTAAGATCTAATAAAAATATTCATGTAAATATAAAGCTATTTTTATTCCCTAATGTCTTCTTCATTGGGCTCTGCAATCAAAAACTCTGAAAACTATAGGGAAACTTAACACTTAAATTCGCTCGTATTCCGCTGCAACAATATTTTTGATACAGCCATTAGGTCTGTTCCCGTACAAAATAATATTTACTGATTCTTACTGATTTTTACTGCGGAAAATAATTTGCATGCAAAACTTGCGTACGGGAACGGTTGTAAGTAAAAATCAGTAAGAATCAGTAAATATTATTTTGTACGGGAACAGACCTATTGTATTCAAGTCCAGTTTATCAGATATTATTATTTCCGATAGGCATTTTTCTTTTTTGGAACAGAGTTCTAGCAAATGTGTTCAAAGTTTGCTCATTAAAAAAAAGAGGTGTAATTATATTGAAATTACCAAAATATAAAAATTAGAAAATCACAAAATGGATTTATTAAATAATAGTTACGTCCCGTACTTTTGACCATCAACCATTATTTTTACGAACTCTAATATAAAAACAAACACATTTCGCGTGAGTTTTGAAGAAAACAAAGAATAATTTTAGTTGGTTTCTGTCAAACTCCTGGGGGGTCATTCCGTAACTTTGAAAACGATTATCACTCAGACGGTAGTCGAGACCTCATGAGCAATCGCTCAATAATCGTCTGTGATTTGACGATTATTGTTTTAAGTGATCCAGATAAAGTGATATCGCCGACAGCAAAAACTACTATTGATCTTACGTGATGCAAGATGTACCGTCCAAATGTTATCGCCAAACGATAATCACTTTACAGAATGAGGGCCCTGGAAAGTTTTCATTTTCTCACCAAATACTGCTTGTAATTTTTTCGTTTATTTTACAACATTCTCGGTATGTGAACAGTTTTGCGAACTTTTACATCCAAGTTTCTTCAAATTTTAATGTGTACGCGAACGGACCTATTGACACCATTTAAAGCGTTCTTTTGTAAGTCCTACTGATTGTCCCACCTTTTTTTAATTTTGTTGGAACTTGGTAAAGAAATCATTTATTACCCAGAAAAAAAACGACCACGAGCACACATAAATGCTGAAAAATATTGTGAAAACCCTCCTAAATTTTGAACTTAATTGTTTCATTCCAATTTATTTTTTATAATGAAAGCATCGATTGTTTACCAATTCAATTAGCACCGTGCAATAACCACACCACACTCACTATAAGATCGTCTCTAGAGCCTATAGAACAATAAGTCTTTTCTAATAAAGTTCACTGAGCTGTGAGATAAAAAAAAGAACTACTCTCGTGTACTTGCCATTGACCCCAAACGAATTTTTCACACAATTAAACTTTGGTTAGAGAATCACAACTTTTATGATTGTATTTGTTAGTAGCTCTTGTAGTGCATGGATTTCAATTTACAAGACCTCCCCTTTTCAGTTCAAATAAACCGCGTGTCCGCCTCCAAGTTGTCAACGTCAACAGTCGTAGGTAATCCCAAGCCACAGAAACTGCGATGCAATCTTAGGAAATTCAATTTGTTGTTTTGAACTTGTAACGCATAACTCTCCTGCGGTTGTACGTAGACCAAATGTTAAGGTTGGATCCGGTGGCGAAACCGGGGTAAATAGATGAGGTGGAGAGCAACATAAAGTTGCATTGTTAACTTCTTAAAGACCTATGTAACTACTTTATCTACGTCATTATAGTTAACATGTAACCATTGTTTATGATGCATTGTCTCCCAAGAGCTTAGGTTCCTGGTGATGGGAAGATCTGTAAATACAACATCTGGACAGAAGATTCAGATTTATTACGTTATTAAGTGTGTTTATTGATGTTAAAGAATTTATTTAACGAAAACAGTTGACTTCTAGAAGAGAATTTGGTTGCTGCTTTAATAAATCTCACGATGGTATGACGCATAATGAAAGCTATAGAATGTTGTGGCGTGCTTCAATTTACACAGCCTTCGGAGAGACCACAACTTGAGCTGTTTTTCTCAAGTCTAATTTGTGCTGTAGTAGAACTTATACAAAATATAATCAATTATGGCTGCAAATTATTCAATCTGGTTTTGTAATGGGCTAGTACTTAGATTCTAATTGGGGCTTTTCGTGCAGGGTGTCTTTTCCTTCTATAACTACATTTTCACAATCATTAAATATGGGCTTTATCTACGTCGTTAAATAGACAAATTATAGAATTGAAGGCAAACGTACATTTTTGAACAAGAATATATATAAAATTCTGATGAGAAAAAATTTTGCAGAGTATCTCTTTTTAAATCTTTCAAAACCAAATTTTCTAATTCTGATTTAAACACTATTCCCTATAGGGAATAGTATATGTAAGCGTTTTGATACATAGTTTGCAAAATAGAGAAAATAGTATATGGGCTGTCTGCATGAAGAATTCTTACAATTCGTGAAACAAAATTTGAATCTAATGAATGCCTGAGATAGTCCTAGCCATTGGTGTCTATTTGTGCTTACGTTTCTGCTACTTTCATGAAATATTTATTTAATTTTAGTTTATTTATAGAGTAGTTATTTTTTTTAAGATTAACAGAATGCATGTCCATAATTAACTACAGTCTAATAATTTTTAGATGAACTCTTGTCACTTGTTTGTGACATCACAATTTGTGATAACACATACAAATATGTATTCCGAGTATATCCATACGTATGTATATGTTTTTAGCCATACTAAATTTTATCAGTTTGATGTGATTATTTCTTAGTTTAGAAAGATATATTATTTCCCTTTATATATTTTTGGTAAAATTTATGTATTGTATGTCACACGAAAGGTTTCTCTTTTATTAATACAACAAGATACACCAGAATTCTTACTTTTAAAATATTTTTTTTTTCAGTACAAATTATAATCGTTAGTTTAATATGAGAAGGCTACACACCTCTGTGCGAATAATTGATTACCCTGTCCCATCCCATCTGAAAAAGTAATATCCTGAAAAAGTGGACATTGTCACAACAAATTGTTAAAGACAGTTTATAAAACCCTTTTATGGTTCTACAAAAGACAAGGTTTTCTCTTGCATATCTGCATATGCTATGGGGTAGTGCATTAAATTATTCTGCATAAATTTTTTTTTCGCAAAAAACCTTATATGGGCAAAATAAAGATCGTTGAAATATGTACATAATGTTGTTCAGACACTTTTTCCAAATTCCCTACAGTTTGATTAAAAACAATGTTTTTCTAAAAAGTGGGCGTGGCAGTGGACGGATTTCAAAATTGTTTACACTGGTTTTGCTTCGTCGGACAGAGAGTCTATATACCAAATTTAAAGCCTTTAAATCGGTGACACACAGGCGGACAGACAGACATTGCTAAATCGACTCAGCTGGCGAAGCTGAGTCGATCCATATACTTTGAGGTACATATATCTATCGAAATTATTTCTCTATGTTATAAACTTAATGTCAAAACTAATATACCCCTATGGGAAAGGGGATAATTATTTGCATTTTCTTAGAAATGGAATTGTTTGTATTAAAATTGCAGAAATTGTGTTATTATGGTTTTGAATGAAAGTCAATACTTTCAATTAGTAAAAATCGGTATTAACTACCTAACTTCTTCTTTCTTTCTTCTTATCGGGCTACCGACCCGTGAAGAGTCTCTGTCTGGGACACTACAGCCTTCCATCCTCTACGATCCCGGGCTAGCTGCTTCCAGTTGTCTAGACCAAGCGCTCTGGCATCCGCGATGGCTTGGTCTTTGAAACAGAGGTTCGGTCTTCCTTGCCTTCTAGAACCTGGGGGCTGGGATTAGAAGATCCTCTAAGCTGGAGCATTATTGTCCATTCGCTCGATGTGGCAGAGCCAATGTAGTCGACGTGTTTTGGTGTTTTGGACTACATCCACATCTTGGTACAGCTCACAGAGTTCGCCGGTTGTATCTTCTCCTCCCTCCTCGCGCACTGGACCAAAAATCCTCCAAAGTATTTTTCTTTCGAAGGAGCTCTCCCTTCTTTCTTATCGTCAAGCACTCGACGCCATAAAGCAGAACTGGCAGGATAAGGGTTTTGTGAGCACACATATCGAGTGAGCGCGTTTTGAACTCATTCGTGGAGTCTATGTTTACTCCCAAGTAGGTGAACTCCTTAACTACCTCGAAATTGCTGCTATCAAAAGTGACGTTTCGTCCTAGGCGGGAAACAGATGCCTTTTTGTTTGTTGATAGCATGTACTTAGTCCTGTCTTCATTTACTTCAAGGCCAACGGATTTCGCCTGTTCTTCAATCGCCGTTAACGCTTTTATCACGGCACCCTGGGAGCGACCGATAATGTCAATATCCTCCACATAGCCTAGCAGCTAGACGGACCTGTTGGAAAAAGTGCCTTCCGTGTTGACACCTGCCCTGTGCACTATCTGCTCCAGTACGAGATTGAAGAAGTCACATGATAGCGCGTCTCCTTGACAAACTGAAGTGCGTGTTTTTGCCGGTTTTGTCGGGATTCCGAATTCGGCCATCGCCATATAGAGCTTCTGACGATAAATATGCTATCATACGCCGCTTTGAAGTTGTTGAATAGGTGGTGGGTTTCGACTTGAAATTCATTGGTCTTTTCTAGAATTTGCCTCAGTATGAAAATTTGGTCTTTAGTCGATCTGCCGGGTCGGATTACGGATTACGTGCCGATTAGTGTGTTGCAAAACGGTTTTAGACGTTCAGACAGTACGTTGGATAGGATATTGTATGCCACGTTAAGCAGGGATATGCCTCGATAGTTCTTGCAAGACATAGGGTCGCCTTGTTTGTAGATGGGGCATATGGAGCAGATAGAACAGTTATCTGGCATGTTTTCTTCCACCTTTACGTGGTTGATGAGTCGGTGCATACTGCCTACCAAAACATCACCACTGTATTTAAAAAGTTCCGCTAGTAAGCCATCAGAGGACGTGGGTTCTCTTCTAGCCCTTTCACTTTCTACATTATGCCCATTAAGCAGCTGCTGCAAATGCTGCTTAACCACATTTGCAATTCTCTGCGCTTCGGTGACTAGGTTTCCTTCGCTGTCTCGAAGAGCCTGCGTTCCGATTTTGTAGCCAGCAGCCAGTTGCTTGGCCCTTTTTATAAAACCTCCGGATGTTGTTACGATCGCGCGACTCTTCTATCTCTTTTAGCTGTGACGCTGCATAAAACCTCTTCTTTCTACGCAGGGTCTTCTTTTCCTCACTATACTACATTACACATAAATATTCCAGGATTTGATTTAACAAACGCCAACTTTTCTACAATGCTTTTGGATGTTCGTTCGATCGTGTCGGACCTTATATTTGTATTTGTATACTACTCATTCACCAAATATTCCTCAGTAGCTAGTAAGTAAACGTGGTCAGGGAGTTCAATGACCGATTTCCTTTAAGTAGCATACCTCAAATATAATGTTAACTCTTACAATTCGTGAAACAAAATTTGCATCTAATGAATGTCTGAGATAGTCCTAGCAATTGGTGTCTATTTGTGCTTTCGTTTCTTCTACATTCATGAAATATTTATTTAATTTTAGTTTATTTATAGGCTAGATATTTTTTTTTAAGATTAACAAAATGCATGTCCATAATTAATTACAGTCTAATAATTTTTAGATGAACTTTTGTCACTTATTTGTGACATCACAATTTTTGATATGATAACAAATACAAATATGTATTGCGAGTATATCCGTATGTATATGTTTTAAACCATACTAAATTTTATCAGTTTGATGTGAATATTTCTTAATATAGAAAGATTTATTATTTTTCTTTATATATTTTCTATTTATGTATTGTATGTCGCACGAAAGGTTTCTCAGAACAAATTGACGATCCTAATCATTGATGTGTTATTCATTTTAACACATATCTGATCCGTTTGGGTATTTTTGTGTAAACAAAATGGAAAATGCTGACATCTCTAATATCGGAAAGATTTTTATAAATATCAGCTACAACAACTTTCTCAGTACTGCAAGGTTTTGTGAAGTTTTCAATCCATGCTTATTGAAATTTACTCTTGCACATGAATACGCGGATAGAGTTCCAAAACTCTGATAAAATAATGGCCTTTGAAACCCAGAACTTAGCAAACCTTCATTTTGAAATTTCATTTTCTTAATATGTACGCTAACATTTATTTCTTCATAACAATTATTCTAGATCAGAAAAGTAAAAATCTGAAAACATTTTCATTACAGCTCCAAGCAAAATAAGCAGTTTTAGTCTTACCTTATTTAGTAAGACAATACCCGGAAAAGTCACGTGACTAAATAGGTCCATTGACCAATGAGTTTCGGAATGCGGCCATTATGTAACTACGTTTGAATTGTGTTAGGTCCTTTGCATTTTATTGTATGTCTTGATTCTCAGCTTGATGAAAAAGCGATAGATTCAAAGTCTATGAAACGAGCTCTTTATGTTTGGTTGTTAGTTTGATGGCCGTTCTCTGATGTATTTCCATTTATTCCAGATGTGAACTTAAAATATCTGAAATAAATAATCAATTGCAAAGGATGTTTGAGGAACTCGCCTTGTCGTCTGATAGACGAACGACGAAGTGACGGGAAAACGCGCGCCGGTATATGTGTCTCTAAGCTAACAAGAAAGCCCTACACTGCAGTTTACAATAAAGTCAGTATTTATAGCGGCTTTGAGGGCACCTATTTATCCTAAAGATGATGACTAATTCAATCATTGAAAATATAACAATATCTTATGTTTGTCCCCCTAATGACAAACACTTCATTAACAAAAAGTAAAATCTGTGAAAACATTCTAATGGGATTGATCAATAGAGGGCAGTCTTTCCCAGCTATATATATATGAAGCAGCTATAGACGTTGCTTTTTCTTTCGTCGGTTAAGGAATACATATACCTTTTGAACGTTTTGCAATGTTTACTGGTAAGTAGCCTGTCCGCCCACAAAATGGAATCATTGTAAATAAAAAGGCACGTACCCTACCAACCCGCGACTAACCAACAAAATTCTCATATTGAATGGGAAGCATTGTTGTCTTGCGTAATCGATGTGTGTTGTGACCGTCAAAATGATGTTGGCTCCCATGTACGAGTTACTCGTGTATCTGCAAGATACCCTACGTACGCAATTTTCTTCGTTTCCACTAATGTGTTAGAGCGAACGATTCTTTGCATTCAGCTTGCTAATAGTTTTTACTTGGCTTTAGGGTGGTCGTAATATAAAAGCGCGCTTGTTACATGTTCATAGCATCAGTTCCCGATTCGAATCTCTTGGATACACATTTACTCTTAGAACGTTAGCTTTTGTGATTTCGCATCCTTAAAGTTTAGCCAAAATGAAGTGCTTTGTGAGTTGAATATTCTGTTGGATACGATTTTTGTTTATAGTGTGACTTACTTTTTTTACCTTTTTTTTGTGAAGATAATATACGCTGTCCTTGTTGTGGCTACGGTTGTGCTAGCGGATGAGTCGCCCTCGAATTCGGATCTCTCGCCGGCTGCAATCGAGATAGCTCCACTTAATCAGGAGAAGAAACAAGAAAAACGCGGAATCGGTTATAATACTCTTGGTGGTTACACTGGAGGATATTCCAGCGGATTAGGCGTTGACGGAGGTTTAGGATATAATAGTGGTTTTGGATATAATGGCGTTGGTGGATACAGTGGAGGCGTTGGATATCCCGGTGGTTACAACAGTGGCTATTATAGTCCTTACACCCCACCAAGAGTAGCTGGGCTAGGAAGTGAGTAGTATACATAGTTGTTGATTATTTGAAGTATTTAGCATACAAGATTTTCGCTAGGCATCTCTGGGTACAACAATCCTGCATACTACAACAGTGGATACAATGCGGGATATAATGGTGGCTATGCCGGATATAGTGGTGGATATCCAACTGGGTATAGTGGTTCACGACTAGGCTATCCCTATTCCCGTCAAGGCTACTATAATTCCTATCCATCAAGCTATTACAACAGCAACTTGGGCAGCAGTATTGTTGGAGGGGGCCTTGGGCTCGGTGGTGTACCAACTCCAGTCCCAGTGGTAGCTGGCGGTGGTTACCAATATGGACCAGGTATTTCCGGAGGAATCTATTAAATCGAATTGATTGAATAGAAAGAGATTTTTCAATACATTTTTTGTAACGAAATAGTCGTGTGAATAAAGTTAACTAATTTTTATACGACCAGAAAAATATGTTTGTTGACTTGTCACTTGGTTTTATATTTTTTTTTATATCTGGGCTCAAAGGGACTAGAAAACCTTTATAATGTTTTTTGTTTGTACATAGCGTTCATTTACTTAAGGCTAAGAGTAAGAGTAATATGGTAAGCTTGCAATTGATAGTATTTTTTCAGCACATGGGACTAAACATCTTTCGGTTATAAAACCCAGTAATAAAGAAAAGAAAAAGAGGTTATAGGTCTGTTTGTTATTGAAAGTATTGAAAAAGGCTGAGGTGACAGTACGCTTTAATTTTAGATTTTACTATGAACCCGATGATATGTGACAGAAGCAGGATGCAATAATGTATGCAATAATGTAATGCAATAATGTATTACATCAAAACATTTTTGAATTCGCTAGGGATCCAACATTCTGCCGGTGTTAGAGCGAAAATATTTGGTTACAAATTATCTGGTTTTCAATAAGTTTTATAGCAAGACTCTTGACGTAATGTAAAAGGCTCAACCATGTAGCAGGAACACCAGCATAAATGTTCGAGTTTTATTCAAGTTTGGATTGGATGAATAAAGGCTTTATCGATATCAGTGAAAACCAATGGAAAAATCGGCTTGCATACATGACTGGTATAGATAAACTATTGGATTACTCAACTTCAACCGTTTGAAGTTTAAGTTATCTTACTCTTATCTTCCACTTAATAGATGGGAGCTTCTGTAATATTCAGAGCATCATTTTTATATTCACCATATAGGCAAACTCAACCGTTCTATTTTCCACTAAGCTCATAAGATAGACACCCTTCGAAACGTTGCTAATGAAAATCATACTAACATTATAAAACTAAAGATTTATCATTTAATCATCTATAACTAAAGCACTAAGCTTAGAGCAGTTTAAAAAGATGTTTTTTTTTTTTAATTGTCCATGTTTTCACTGTGGGGCAGTGGCTTAGTGGTTAGTGTGTTGGACTGCTCCACCTCTCGCGGGAGTCAAACATCCAAGAATAACACTTTCATAAGAAGCTTCTCGAATTTTTCATTTGAATAATGCGTTAACCAGGAGGTCCTCTTCTTTAAGGCATAAATAATAACTTCAAACACATAAATGAAGAAATAACAATGTCCTTTATGGGTCGTTAAAGCCAAATATTTCAACTTCTATGTATCCATTGATCCAAAGTACGACAAGTGCATACAACACTTTTTCAGTACAAAGAGTTAAATATTCACATACGAAGAGTAATTGACTGAGAAGTTCAAAGAAGATGATCATGCGAATAGTTGTCGCTTTTTGAAAAACCGGCACGTGATTGTCGAGAAGCCAATTTATTCCCAGAGAGTGACAGTTTGGCGCGGATTTTTATGGGTGGTGGCATCATTGGCCCATCTTAATTCGAAAATGAAATTAGTTGTTGCGAAAAAACCCTATTTTGTATGCATATCTAGTGCCATACTGATCAGGTCCGACAATCGAGCTCATCAACTCAGACCATATGACATCCGGTGCTTGCCACCCTGATTATATTTAAGTAATACAGTTATCCTTTGAGCTTTATAGTCAGAGAAGGAGGGGAGAGCACCCTTTCTCAGAAAGAAGAAAAAATAGCAAGAAAAGCGCGCGATCGAGGATATAGTGAGATACTATTTCAGGAACGATGTTCGTAAGTTTTACCAAAGTGTAAAACGTCAAAGACAAGGGTACAAGGCTCGAACAGAATCCTCTCGAGCTTGAACAGGGAAATATCGTAGTTGAGACACAGTCGATGCTGAGGATATGGAAGAACCACTTTTGCAGACAGTTAAACGGTGCAACTACTAGCATACGCGGACGATATTGACATCATCGGTAGGACCAACGTGATGTCATTTAGCCACGTTTGCTAGTATAGAGAAGGAAGCGGCAAAAATTTGTTTAACAGTAAAGAGGGTAAGACTAAGTATATGATATCAACATTAAAGGACACATAACATCGACGAATTGGACAGTAGGTAGTACGAGACTTTGTCTACCTCGGCTCCGCTATTAACTCTGACAACAACATCTCGTTAGAAATTAAAAGAAGAATTACTCTTGCCAACCGCTGTTTCTTTGGGCTACGAAGGCAATTTAGTAGTAAAGCCCTCACTCGAAATACTTAGGAGATCCTATATAAAACCCTGATCATCTCAGTCCGGTTCTACGGCGCTGAAGCATGTCAGAAATGAATGAAGAAATCCTTGGTCGATCGGAGAGGAAAATTCTTCGAAAAATCTTCGGTCCCATTTGCGTTAACGTATTATGGAGACGAAGATTCAACCAAGAACAATACGAGCTGTACAGCGACATCCTCCTAGTCAAAAAACTCCGCATTGGACGTTTAAGATGGCTGGGACATGTAGATCGAATGGACACCAATACTCCGGCTAGCAGAGTATTCGACTCCCAGCCAGACGTCGGACACAGTAGAGAAGACCTAACCTTAGGTGGCGCGCACAAGTAGAAACCGATTCTACCAACTTGGACTGTACAACTGGAGGCAGTTAGCTAAGGACCGGGTTAATTGGAGAGGCATGTTGCTTAAGGCCCAGGTTCACTCCGGACTGTAGCACCACTTAAGTAACTAATCACACTGAACCAAAAACTGTGTTTTTCAAAAGGAAAACATTTTGTTAAAACTGAAAATGTATGGAAAACTTCTTGTTTCGATGAAGGTGCAAGAGATACACACGCACACATGAATAGTTGTGAAAAAAAAAACCTAAGGCCTTGGTTTAAACGAATGTGTTGCGCCATGAAATTGTATTGTATATTTTTATTGTAAATTGAATACATATTTTCAGCAGGATTGGCCTCATGCCTTACAGCTCATCAAACAGTCGATCTTTTGCGTTCAGTAATCGTGTTAACAGATGTTTTTGCCTCGTCAAAGCTCCGATTTTGACCCAGATAGTTTTTTTGGGTGTCACTGTGAATAATTTTGATCTTAATCTAAATAATATATCAAAAAATATAAAAGTTATATTTTCATTGTTTAGGTAATCTTTTTGCCTTTGTTCAAATTTCAAATGAAACCGACGCAGATTGCATTTGCGTGCGTAATTAATACTTTTTTAATGGCTTTACAAATAAATATCACTTTTTTGCAGCAAAAGCAAAGCTTGAATCAGAATGACTTTCGGAAAACTCACAAATTAGCAATAACAGTGATAAGACTACTGCTTGTATTTTAATATATTTTTTTTCTATTTTTTATTTGTCTCGTCTTGTAATCTCTATTCACTCAGTCAGTATTTATTTTTTTTTTTAATAAATCCAATCCACTGATAACTAAGTATTCAGACAGCTATGCTGAAAACCAGTGAATTTAAAAATCTTAGTACTCGCTCACAAGTTCCGGAGTATTAATCGCGATGTGAATTTCTTCTCCGTGTTTCATCAATTTGATTCATTACAAAACCAAGTTCTCGTGCGATTAAGAGAAGCAAATCAGTTGAATTTACAATGGAAGTGTATACTTCGGATAGCAGCGATACCGATTCGCGGGAACGAAAAACATTAAATTTCTCTCGTATGAATTTATTTGAGGTCTCGCTGGAAGATGACCTTCGTTCGGAGACAAAATCAAAATTGAAAATTCAAAAGGATTTCGAAACAATGCTGCTGAATCACAATCGTTTGACTGTTATTCCGCCTGCGATTAAACTGTTTGTTAACTTGAAAATCCTGGATTTGAGTTCGAATAACTTAACACAATTACCCGAGTCACTGAATACATTGCCATTGGTCACATTGATAGCTAAAAATAATCTACTCACTAATAAGTCATTGCCCAAGTCGTTGGTGTCGAAAAACTCTTCCTTAAAAGAGCTGAATCTGAGCGGTAATTTACTTACTCATTTTCCAGATCAAATTTTGGAGTTACGACATCTGCGATACCTTTACGCTGGCGGCAATAAGATCTCAAGCATTTCGAAGGATATCTGGAAGATGCATAGGTAATGTTTATTATAAAAGTTATTGTGTTTGTCCGATGTGACCTATACAGTCTGTTATCAATGTCACATGCGCTGTGCTAAGTTGAGACAGTTGTATGTGTAAATATGAGAGATAAAGCACATTTCATTTTTTTTGTGAACAAGTCTTTAACCCGATCACACTGCGGAGAACTAATAAGTATATTTATTATTTTGGTGACATTATTTTTCGACGATTTCACGGTGCCATGAAATAAAGTCGTATGCAAAGAGGTTTGAAACGAAACTTCAGACTTTATTGCAAATTTTGAAATTGCAATAAAGTGCAAATGAAAGTGGAAATAAAATCCAAACAAAAAATATATGGGGAGAATTGAAATATTTTGCTCAGAGAGCATGTATATTATATAGGTCCACAGTGCGTTTGATTATATATGATACATTTAATAATATTTTAAATTATGATAATGCCTTTCCATAAAAACTTAATTGAAATTAAGATTTGGAAATTGTTAATACTTGTGGAATTTTTGCTAACATTTTTTTTAACTCTATACATGTTATGACATTCCACCTAGGTAAATGCGAACAATTTTAATTTTAATTCAATTATATTGTCTAAACATGTTGTTCGAAATGTTCGTTCAAATTTCATTATGGTTTAAAAACAATATTTTCAAAAATTATTGTTTATATGCATCAGTTATGTAAAACTTTCTTCTTCTCTCCCTTAAAATATTTCTTTCTTAACTTCCGGTTGACATAGAATTGTAAAAGCACGAAATAAAATCAAGTTATACAAAATAATCCTAAAAAGTTGAGTTAAGAGCTCACCAACATGCATCTCCAACAAGCTCGGTCATTTGTTAACTGCATCCAGTTGTGCACTTCAAGTTGGTTGAGGTCGGTCTTCTTCTATTTGTGCGCGCAACATATTGAATCTACCATCACCTAAAATCGAATACCTACTCATTCGGTCCACATGTCCAAACCATCTCAATGTGAAGTCTCCATCTCCATCCATCCATCTCCATGTAAAGTTCATAAATAAGTTCATAGTTCAATCTTCATCTTTCAATGGATCCGAAGATTTTTCACTGGCATTAATATTTCAAGAAAGGGCTTTATAACTGAATTGCTTTATTAGTCCGATGAAACAGCTTTTGGTAAGAGTAATCATTCGTTTGGTTTCTGACGAGGTGTCATTGTTAGATTTAATAATAATTAATAATACCACTTCGTAATATTCTCATTGGACATATATTTTGGGTGAGCCAAGTAAAATATCGTGATGATCTGACAAATCATCCGAGTAGTATCAATTGTCAAGAATAGCTTATCTCAATCTAACCGGTCGGGAGATAGGAGGTCCCGCCATCCTGCAAGAAGTGTACACGAACACATGAATGGTTGTGAGAAAGCTGGGCCCTGGGTACTAACGAGCCTGTTGGGCCAAAAATTTATATTTTTTTTTGTAAGTAAAATATTGAACCATATTATAATTTGGTAGACGAATATTTCCTCGGGTTACAGTAGATAAGTAAAATCGTTTTGCGTTTACGATGTCAATTCGGGATGTGATAAATCAAAAATTTAATGCGAAATTTAATATTTAACACATGAATCTGATGTGTAACATATCGTGAGGTTAAACATCGTCAAACAATTAAAATATAAAATATAATATAATATAGGTGCGTGGTAAACTATGTAAACTATTTTTATGAACATCCTTATAATATCCCACTTAGCTTTAATTAGTTCTTACTGGCAATTCCATTACCTATTATGATAACCTATAAGAATACCCATTTTATCAATTCGGTGAAAAGGTTAACAGTCGTAACGACTTCTTACCGAATTTATACTACGTTTCCACGAAATACAACCTTTCCTAAAACCTTTTTTCGTTTCCCATAAGTGATCTAATATTGTGTTCCGTGTTCCGGTTTTCGGATTTAGTAAGATATCTTAGATGAAGCTCTGTTCTCATTGGTGAATCGACAGAGTTCACTGTCTGTCAAACAAATTGTTTGGTTAGGTTTTTGTTCAATATAGGAATTAACATACGAATTTCCTCATCGCACATTAAAACAACGACATAAAATAACGTTCCTCATGAGAATTATTTGGAAATCTCCAAGGGTTCCGTAGGTGAAACTGTGGACTAAATTGTTTTTTTTTTGTTTATGTTCCATTCTTAAAGAAAATTTAAAAGCGAAACTTAATTTGGTACTCTATAAATCACTTTAATTGTGCCAATTCATGTTTGTTTTCTGTAATTATTTATTCACGATAACAAAATTTCTGTGTTAATGCAATTGTATGCAAAAGATTAGAATTTTAGACCACCCCAACGATTTTTTTGTTGTTTTTATTGTACGTACTTTAAGACAGTGTCTACGCCATCTTTACATTATGTACATATATATCAATAAAATAATTCAAGGGTCATTTTTGATAACCTTTTACTTAGGGAAGCGGCGCATCGTTTTAATTGTTTCATCATATTAGCAAATATTATGTAGGTGCAATGGGGGCATGTTTTCATCAAATTTGTTGTTTAATTTTCCTTATTGAATTTTGGTTATTTGTGTACAAACTATTCCCAATGATATTATAATATAATTTTATGCGGTTATGATTATGTTTTTCATTTTGATTCTGGAACAAACCAACTTGCCCCCTTATTAATAAACGATGATTAGCTAATCAGTGACTAACTTTTGACATTTGCGCTAGTATTTCTTATGGGGAAAACTGTCAAGATAGCCGTTTATACTCAGCGTTTATCAATACAGTGGTTTGTCTTTATACAGTCTTTGAATATTATAATAAGTTAAAAACTTATTTATAGCACCTAATGATATCTAATTTTTTCGTTATAATTAGAAGTTTTAATCAATGGATTTCTGAAAAAAAATTATTCCAATTTTGGAAATGAATTTACAATTATTAACAATAATCGCAATTTCCCTTAATGTGGTTGAAATCACTCTGCAAGATAATGTTGTAAATCTCGATTGTTGGACTTGATCTGTTCGCCACTAGAAAAACCTGCCGTAAGCTATCGCGTGTCTGAAAACACCTACTACATATCTAACTATTATGAAGTTAAACAATACTGCGAAGTTGTGCGCCCTATTTTCTGAACCATTTTCAATTCAAATTCAACACGAAATTGGCCGTGTTCGTGATTTTAGATTTATTTGGGGATTGACAAATGACAAATCCTGAACATGGTACAGATACATAAATCCCATGACTTTGTAAAAAAAAAGTCCCTCTAACTATATACACGGTTTCGAAAGTCAACTACAGAGTACAGAGGCCTGCGAATGGCTAAGAATATTGTTTCACTAAATCAAAAAATCTCTGCTGAGACAGCGGAACTAAATCTTTGAAAGTCGAACACGCCTAATGTCCCTTCTAATTTTCGAAGTGATATCGGTTCACACCTATCTGAGGCGCCGTTCATCTTCCGGTACTTCGATGTTGTGTAAGCCTTTTTATTGGCAAATAATTGGGGCTGTCTACGACACCCATTTGGCTAATGAGTTTTGCAGAATCTTCTCCAGTACAAAGTTAAAAAATTCACATAACAGTGAAACTTCGCCATCATGCACCCACGCAAGTGCACTAGTAGTAAACATTTATCATAAAAGATCGTACCCGTCTTCAAATTCGAAAAATGCTAGGGTGTCACTTTGGGCTATTTGTTTTTCAAAAGCTGTCGATATGTAAAGATTTGATCAATTATAGAAAAATACTTTTCAAGGTGTTATAAGATTCCATAGACTAGTTGGTTCTTACAATGGTTCGTTATAATGTCATTAAAATTGTTTGTAACGTATGATTTTATTTTATATTATTAACATTTCAGATATTGTTTAATGACACCCTTTTTAGTTTGCAGATCCTTTCACTTGGAGGAAACTTGATCAATGATGTTCCCGATACCGTTGGTTGTCTCAGTCAACTTCAGGCATTGGTGTTGTGTGAAAACTCAATTGAAAATCTTCCCACCAGTATTGCCCGTTTGAAAAATTTAAAATCATTACTTTTGCACAAGAACCGGCTGCGCCATTTGCCAAAAGATATTGTGGCGTTAAAAAATCTAACGGAGGTAAGCACAAAGTCAATAGAATAATTTACGTTTTATTATATTTCTACAACAGCTTAGCTTAAGAGACAATCCATTGGTAGTGCGATTTGTTCAAGATATGGCACTTAATCCACCCACATTAATGGAACTGGCCGCCAGAGCTGTTAAGTCAACCACAATCAAATATGGACCTGAAGACTTACCATTTACACTTTTGGATTACCTCAGCAGTGCAAACTGCTGTGTAAATCCCAATTGCAAAGGAGTGTTCTTCGACAATCGTGTGGAACATATAAAGTTTGTGGATTTCTGTGGAAAGTATCGTGTACCTCTTTTGCAGTACCTTTGCTCATCAAAGTGCATCCAACCCGAGACGCAGCAAAGACCCGAGCCAGGAGCAAGTGGATATTTGATGCGTAAAGTACTGCTGGGATGATGAATAAAATTTCTAAAAATAAATTTAGTTTATGAGGAATTCGTAGATTATATTTTGTATTTGTATATACTTGGACTTGTTAAATAATTTCAATCGCCTCTTAAATTTTAAGCTACTTAGTCCCGTATTTAACGAGTTTCCAGATAAAATATGAAAAACTAAAGTTGGGGAAAATATGTATTGTAATTGAAAATCTGTGAGCTTTATTTTGTAAAGAAAGTTTGACTTGGAATCAGAATATATTATATAAATAATAAATAACACCTAGCGAAAAACTAACTTAAACAACTTAAAAATGCTTAAGCCTAACATAAATACAATCAGGGTATAACTTAGCTCGTTGCCATATGCTCCGTCGCCATCCTAATTGCGTCTTTGGATGCAAAACGCATATGCTGGATAAGTCTCAACCCAGACCTTCTAATTAAAGCGAATCAGGACTATTCCAATACGGATTCATTATAAGAGACATACTTATCATCGCTTCATCGCTGAACACGTTGCGACAATCCGGCATCAAAGACAAATTTGCCAACATAAGCTTTATATCCGCTTACTCTCCGAAGGAGGAAAAGGATGATAGAAAGTACGACGCACAAGACTCAATGACAAATCAGGAAGATTTCCACACCCAAAAACTAGGTGAAGATGAGAGATGCTGAAAAAGTTTCCACTAAGGTTTAAAGTCAGAGGAGAAGAAAAGGAAATAAGAAAAGGAAAAGGAAGAAGAAAGAGCGCGATTTAATATAAAGACTGTTGCCAATCAAGAAATTATGTTTGGACGTTTTTCTAATAACAACGAGTGGTGGGTGCACGACTGGGTCGTACGCAACTTATTCTCTTTCACAGCGAGTTGGGCGTTAGATCAAATAGTACGCATTTTGATTATTAACGCTAAAAATTATATAAAATGTCGAAATGTGACTATACGAACGTTTACTCCGAAATTTGAAGCAATCGGTGTCTATGTGAAAAATAATTATTTTTCGTTATTGGCCAAAACTGAAAATTCCGTTAAGTGATAGTTGGGCTAAAACTAATTATGTGGAATTGTTTAAAACTATAATAGTAGTATATATATTAAATTTCATTCAAATTGACGTAGTAGTTTGCGAGAAATTAACAATTTTCTTTATATAGCCTGAATGACAAAATCCGTTATATGGATTTTCTCGAAAAAAAACTGGGTATGCAGTTTTGTTGGAACTAATATGCTTATAGTATATATAAAGTTTATTCAAAATCGTTGGAGCCGTTTTCGAGGAAATTGAGGTAATTTTTATATGGTTAATAACATGGCTAAAAGCAAACAAAAAAAATGGCCTAGAATTATGACCAAAAGAAACTTGGATACGAAATTTGAAGACAATCGGTCAAGCCGTTAAGGCTGGGGTGACCATTACGGAAAGACGGACCGACGAACCGACGGACCTACGCACGAAATTTAAAAAAACACTTTTTTGGGTTCCGCTATCATCGTAATGTTAGAATCAATCAAAATCTCGAGGTCGAAAATTTTCACGAAAACAATATCTTTCTCTTTGTAAGAGAAAGTTAAAAATGTCAAAGACGACAATGCTCCAGCCAAAAGTCTTTAATTTCAGCCTTCAGGTTCGAGGCGACTAGGAAGACCGAACCTCCGATTTCAGGATCAAGCGATCGCGGATGCCAGAGCGCTTGGACCAAATAACTGGCAGCAACGTGGCCAGGATCAGAGAGGGTGGAAGGCTGCATATCTCAGGCAGAAATCCGGTTTTCGTATTTTAGATTTGTAAAAAATCTTATCTTACTAAATCTGAAATCCGGAACACTATTTTAAAACAATTGTTTTTTTTTATACGAAATATATAAGGGGTATTCATGCAACGTCGGAAAGTCGTCGTAAACTTTGTAAACGTGATAAAATTACGACGTGATAAATGAACAGTCAAAATTTGTATGGGAAATCTTTTCCAACAGTATTGCCTGCTTTTGCGATAACTTTTTCTGAACGCCACATGAACATGACTGTCAATTATACGTAGTTTGGCTGCTTTTGCTTATGAGCGGATACAGCGTTTTGGAGAAAAACCTCGAGAAAATCTTACAAATAAAACAAAGCTGATGAACACTCCCTTCAACTGTTGCTCATTTTGACGGCGAACGTATTGTTTTTAGAGCCAGTTTTTTGCTGTCACTGGCGGCTGTCATTGTGCTTTAAAACAAAATAAAACCTTTTCAAGGAGTTCCCAACAGATTCGCTTTTGATTACTCTCATTTCAAGCTAAATGCTGCCTCAGCATGTCTAATGTTCCTATAAAACAAGAAAAAAATAATGACTCTGACAATGATATCGAGGATTCACTCATTAAGTTGCTGGAGGAGGTAAAAAGAGAAGAGGAGCATTTGCCCAATGAAAACAATCCAGCCAAAACGGAACCACCAAAGTTAACTGAAAGTTTTTTTGATCAATTGAATGACGATAGTGACCAAGAATCTTCTGTTGATGACGAAATTCAAGAACTACAAAAACTTATTGAGCAAAAGAAAAAAGAACTTGAAGGAACAAAAAGTGCCAAAGTCAAATCGAAGCGAAAGGCTTCTGAACTTAGTACAGATGGTACTCAAGCGAAACGCAAACAAACTAGTCCTGGTTGTGAATCTCCAACTAATTCAGCATCGCAAACAGAGCCAGTAGACAGCAGTCAACAGAGACCGCTTCCCGATAGCAACAATCAAACACTTCCTTCTGAACTGGAACTCGAACAATTGTTAAAAACCGATGATTACAATTCGGATGAAGAAATTGCGAATTCAAATCCCGGAATGACTAATATGAATTGTGTACAGCAGCCAACGTATCTGTTTCCCCCTGCAATTCAAATGGGTCCACAAGCAATGTATAATCCAGATAGCCAGATGATTGGTAATATTGCACCTGCCAACTATCCACTTATGTACAACATGGGTATACAACCGCAATTTTACGCACCCAATATGGGAGTCATGCCAATGATGGGTTACGGTCTTCCACAAATAAACATTCCTTCTAACCAGGACGAGCTAGAGTGTCTTCCGGTAGTAAATGAAGCGGGATTTTCCGGAATGCCTACATTTAAACGCATAAAACGTATTAATTGGTCTGTTTAATATTGAGGACATTTTTTATACCTTTACTTTCTCTTTACAGTGGAGAAAAATCCTGTAGTGAGTAATGAGGAAGCGGCAAAGGACACAGAAGAATCCTCTGATAACCGTAGAAGAAAAAGTATGTGGCTATATTAATGATTTAGTTTCAGTATTAATATTTCGTTTTTTCTTTTTCTTAGTCCTTGAGGCTTGCACGGCTTTATTGGAAAAAATGGAATTTGGAGAGCCGGCAGGGAAATTTATATACACCTCAACAGTATCAAAACCAAACCCTAGCAAACCGTCCAATTCGATAATACAAAAAATATCGAATGTCAGTTACGAATTTCATTCAATCGGGCCGCAACTTACTATCTCCAACTGGGGATTAAAAGAAATCTGTCCGCGCAATGCTGGCATTGCCAAACAGATAGCTATGAATGCGGATAACTATTTTGCGAAGATTGCCGAAAAGGCCAACACTACAGCTAGAAAGTTGATAAAGTTAGAAGACCATATGATTGACAAGAATAAAGACGACGTGGAAATGGAAACGGAGGAGCCAACCCTATCGACATTCCTAAAGAACTCAGTCACGCAAACAGATCCCATTGTATGTGCAGAATGCCAAGCAAGAAAGCGAATAGTAGGCCATGATATTGCGGTGCAAGCGACCGTTTATACCGGTAGTATTGGCTCACAAACTTCACCAACAGTTACCGAACATGATCACTTAACAGCGGGGCTGAATATGTATCAAAAAGAAGCCCTTGCGTATTTTTCTAATTTGATTCGACAGCCAACAATAAACAGTACAGTGGAACTATTGCGATTGCGTGACGGTTTGATGGAAATCTATAACATGTCGCAACGACCGACAGGACAGCCAACAAATAAATCACGATATCCTAGAGACTCTTCTTCACCACCACCGGTTCCAAATGCACGAGACCCACGTAGTGATAATCGATTGAATTCAAGATTTATGCCTTCTGGAATGCAAATTCCTGGGCATATAACTTCAGTAAGACAAGCTGCGCCTCCTGTTCATTATCCTCAGTACCAACAAAATGTAATGCAAATGCAAGGAAATCAAGATCCGATGTTCCATCATCATGTGCGTCAACCTGCACCGCAAATACCTGGGTATCCACCTGTTGCAATGCAAGACTTAAGAAGGGGCTATGGGCGAGGAGGTCAGCGTCAATGAGAATTGCTTTCATTTCAACAGATATAATTTAATAAAGTTGTGTTTGTGAGTTTGTGATATTTCTACAATTTGATTTTTAAGACATGTCCTCTATCTATACATAGAATAAAATAAAGTCTCAGTATAAAACACATAGCATGTTCATGATTGGTATGTCTAAATACTTTTTCAGTATCGAGAGCGTGATGTTGATGATGGTGCATCGATCGTTAACTCATTTTGAGGTGACTCACGTTCATACAATTTACTCAGTCTTTATTATTTTTGACAGACAACTGGCATATTTTACCAATTCTCGTCAGTGACTCCATTAATTTTTCACTTTTCCCTTCTCGACATCATTCTGTTATGGGATTGCCTGTTGGTAGAACTTCACTACAACATTCCTGGAGTGACAACTTTCTATATTCATGATCGTTCTTATTTCTGGAGAACTGAGTGCTAGTGTTTTTCTCTTCTCTTTTGCCTAGATCTTATCCAACTTACTACACACTCATCGTGTAGTCCTTTAAGTCACACTTGTCGATCGATCTAAGATCAAATTTCCACTCTAAGGCAAAACGTAGAAAATATCATCGCATTTAGATCAAGACCCATCTACTTTAAGGCAACGTATGATAGCTTTCATCGCCTTAGCTCTATAAAGCGATGCAACGTTCAGTTTGGAAGCAGAATCAACGGAATTGTTCTTTAAACTCGTGAGTAGGGCACCTTAACGAATTTCTTTTTTATGAGTACCCTCGGCGTTAGCTCACAGTAGTGTGAGATTTTTACTCATTAACCCAAACACCACCTTTTTTGTATATGAATTGCAAGTAACTATGCGACGTATCTAACATTTTTTGTTTCACAACCCCTCGAATAACACCTTCTTGGAGATACGTGAAGTGAAGATTGAATTAGAATTTACTTAACTTACTGAAGTCGCAGTACAGTCCAGAATGAGCCTGAGCCTTAGAAAACAAGCCTCTCCAATTAGCCCAGTGCTTCTTGACTGCCTCCAGTTGCTTAAGGTCGGTTTACGCTTGTGAGGTTTTCCTCTACTGCTTCTGGCTAGCAATCGAAGGCTCTGCGGGCCAGAGTTTTCATTTGCTCTACATGTTCCAGATACCTAAAAAGTCCAATGTGAAACACGTCAACAGAAACGGGACCGAACATTATTCACTCTAAACGACAAAGGATTTTTAATCCGCCGATACGGTCCATGCTTTTCCATGTCTCAATTTTTGTGCATCGAGCTACCGATGCTGAGGTTACACTCTTCAGGCATACTTTCATCCGACCAACGTTTGCTAATTAATTGTTGTAGATTATGTTAGTTTGTACACTTAGAACATAAAGGTCCGTTGTGGTACCACGTGGATCGATCGATATTTCCGATATTCGTTCGCCTAATTGAAACATTCGGAGCTGACTATATAACGTCGCAGGTTTCTGAAATTAATATTAGCCAGCTCACCTAAATTATCGATGAAGAGTTTCCCATATGAGAAAGCTGGTGAGTAATACTTTGCTTCTTCTTCGTCTATAGAAGTCGTTGCTGAAGAGGCCTAACTAGGCCTATAGGACAGTGTCCTGTAACGACACCGATTATGGTGCTGATGTTTGATCTGTTCAGCATTGACAAGCAGATCAAGCGCTTCAATATATAGTTAGGCCAGAGTTGCTTGATATTTGACACGTTGTTCTATTTATCCATCTGCGGTTTGCTTTCTTGATCGCATCCAGCTTGATCTGTAATTTACATGTAGCGAGGGTCATGACTAACATATCAAGGGTATTTACCTGTCTGGCAAGCTCATTCGCCCTGCAGTTCCCTGGAATGTCTGTGGCCTGGCACCCAGACGAAGTGAATGGGGAAATGCTCTGCCATGTCATTAAGAGATAGTCGGCTTTCGTGGACTGATTTCGATTTGAACGAGGTGGATTCCAGGGATATGATTGCCTCTTGGCAATCACTAATGATGTTGATATACTTCGCGGATACTACATTCCTGTTCAGCCAGGACAATACTTCTTTAATTGCCATGAGTTCCGCGAGGAAAACGCTAGAATGATCGGGAAGGTGAAATGATATGATCAGGTTAGGCATCTCGGAGAAAACACATCCACCCAGTCCAGATTCTGTTTTAGTCCAATCAGTATAGATGTGAAATGAGTTGTTGTAAGTGGCTTACCAAATCATGTTCATCGACTTTATATAGCTTGACAGGAAGGGCGTCATTCAGCTGCTTAGTTATAGATATTGTTATCCTTTCTACCAGTTGCATTGGTATTTCGCAGTTAGTCGTCGCAACCTCGTTCTTTCCGACTGCGGGAGATCGTTTGACTTCATCGTTATACAGACCAAGAACAGCAGATCGAAAATGCAGGTATTAGTCCTGTTGAAAGTCTATATACCGGCAAAGGATATGTGGAGAGCAAGCCTTTGGAGCTTATTACCAAATGCGCGGCAGATCGTTTGGATCGTCCATTTCAAACGTATTGGCTTCTGTTTATTATCGAAAGCGAAAATGCATTCCAGTTGTTCGACTTCCTGACTTCCAGTTTTTTTTATTTATTTTTCCAAGCAATTTAACGAATTGTATCCACAAGCAATCCGTCACCTATACATATATATCCCTTTCAAATAAATCGCTTTTGGAAATATACAAATAAAAATCCACAATCGACGCGCTGCCATTGGGAATAAGCCCCCTTACTCGGAAGTTCGACCATTTTGTCCAACGAGAACATATCTTACCAAACTTAAAATCCCTAACACGGCCAATGTAAGCCGGATATGGGACCAAATATCGTGTTCTAGCGAAAGATAAATACAAATTTCACTTCGCCACTATTGAAGGCACTACGCTGTTCAAGAGCAAATCCTAGAAAAACAATCTGCCAAGTAATCGATCGTAACATTGAATATAAACCACTGACGAGCATACGTTTTACAAATACATGCATGTTTATTTAATTTAAGTTTTTTTTTGTATGTGTACGAAAATTCACAGATATTGTTGTAATGTCAGAAACGAACAAAAAAATTAAAAGGATTTGAGAAACAGATAACATTTTCCATTTTAAAATAAAATCAAAATAATAAAAAAAAACTACACTACTGATTAATTCTAGAATAATTTTATATATGTTTGTCGTTTAATGTTTTGAATATAAGTTAATACTTTATAAATATGTGTATATAAGAATTACCACCCGACCATCCGAACGAGGCCAGTGCAGATGTGGGGCGTACCGAAGCGAATGTTTGAAAAAATAAAAATAAAAAGTTGGAACTGATAGCCTTGACTTCTACCTGGCTTCTAATTGATGTCGCTCTAAGGAAAGAATATGTTGCAAAGCTTATTGGTCCATTGCTTCCTGACTTGTGTCGTCAACCTCCATGCCAGCTGGTTCATCTTTTGCTGGTTCGATGGCGTCCGTTGCCATTTCAACACTGTCACCGGCCATGACAACTTCCTCTACGGTGGCGGCTGCCTCGACCACGATTGTGGGGACCAACGGCTCCGCTTCGGAAATTGATTCTGGATTTTCATCCATGGGCTGGTCGGCAGTAACGGCTGGTTCTTCAACAACTGCAGGAACAGGGACATCCTTGGGTTCTGTGGTTGCCGCAACAGATGGTGTCTCAACGCTAGCTGCTGGTTTCTCGGTCTCCTTCGGCTCCGTTGGTTTGATTTCAGCTGGAGTTTCGGTAGATTCATTTTTTAGAGATTCTGTTACAGGCGGAAGCGGATCGGCCTTATCGCATTTTTCTACCGGTTCTGTAGTTTTAGCAGTACTTTTCTCCTTGGTTATTCCTTCTTCGACTGGTACTGGTGGTGCCGACACAGCTTCAGTGGTAGTGGTTGTTTCTTCAGCAGCTTTCGCTTCCTCAGGTTTTGAAGGTTCTTCCTTGAGTGCACTGGGGGGGACATCATCGGGCTTTAAGGGCTCGACATCTTTTTTCGTTTCATCGATTGCAACCACCACAGGTGCGACGACAACTTCTTCAAGCTTCTCCATTACCACGTCTTCAGACTTGTCTTTGTCCTTTTCTTCGCTGGTTGGAGCAACCTTCTCTTCGACTGCAGATTCGGGCTTTTTCTCAGCAGTCTTATCTGTGTTGGTGGTAGTGATGATGTGTTCAGTCTTATCTTTTTCGTTTTCTTTAATATCGCAGTTCTGGTTCTCCTTGTCGTCATCATTCTCTTTGACGACTTTTTTAGCTTCCACCTCTGTTGCTGTTGCTTGCTTTTCGAGAACTTCCTCAGCGCAGTCTTTGTTCTTTTTTTCTGGTTCGTTGTCGACCTTTTCTGCTTTATCTGTTTTATCAGATTTATCATCCGTTTTCTCAGATTTTTCGGGTTTTACAATTTGTTCCGTTTTTTCAGCAGCCTTGTCGGTACTTTTAGCGACTTCCACCGGTAGAGTAGTTTCAGGTTTTGGGGCAGGGGAGGGAATTGCTTCAGAATCTTTTTCTGCCTCAACTGTTGCAGATGGTGCTGCTGATTTTTTAACTAACTCCTCCTTCTCCTCGGCTTTGCTGTCAGTTTCTTCTTTTTTATCTGTTTTCTCCTCAACATTGTTGTTCTCAGATGTTTTTTGAGCCACAGCAACGTCCTCATCCATTTTTTCACATTCTGAGTCTTTGTTGTCTTTCTCCGCGTCAGCCATAACTGTGTCTTTAGCTACTGCTACTGGCTTGTCATCAGAAACTGCACCTTTTTCAGCTACACCTTCCTCGGGTTTCTTCTTATCAGTACTGTCAGCTGGCTCTTCAGCATCGACTTTCTCGGCAACAGACTCGGCTGCTATATCTGCTTTTTTGCTGATAATACTTTTTGTAGCTGCTTCGGTTTCAGCATCAATGGTCTCATCGGCGAGGTCGAGCTTCGGCTTTTTAGGATTTGGCAAAATGTCGTCATCGGCCTTGTGGATTAGATTGGAAGTAGGCTGTGGCGCCGGAGCTGCCGATGATGTTGGATTTGCAGTCTCTGCATTCAAAATGGGCTCATTCTCCATGTCAATATCAACATTGACATCCAATGATGCGTCGCCATTTACTACCGAATCAAGAGAATCGCCATTTTCGCTTTCAGTCCGTTTACGGCCCGGTTCAATGGTACTAACTACTAAATGGAAAAAAAGATATGAAGCAAATAGAACATGGGTTTAGTTATGATGAAATAATTTATAAAAAAAAAATTAATGGGATAAAGGCAGACAATATTAAAAGTATTTTTCTATACTATCTCCATCAAAGGCTTTACAAGCAAGCTCACATAGATTTAACCAGTAAGCTTGATATTTAACCAGTAAGCTTGATTCTTGTATGTGTGCCACGTTTTGTACTCTAAGCCCAACATGTATATAATATTCACACGCCCCCCTAATAATTAACCTGGAGAAGTAACTGATGAAGGTCGCGCGTATTAAGATGTTCAAAATATATTCAGGGACATTACGGGCAAAATCGGTAAGGAGAACATAGTTATGGTAGATTATAAAGAATGTCTTGTCAGAAAATCGTGCGCGGAATTAACGTTCTACTGTCCTTAAGTCAAAAAAATGGTCCAGACCCTTCATATTAGGAGTTGTCACGTGAAAAATTTTTAAGAACTGTTGAAAGGGCTGATTTTATTGATTACGAGCATGCTGCATGCTTGTCGTATCTACATCTAGATGAATGTTAGAACACTAACAGAGAAGATGCCGAACAACTAGCGAAAGCCATAAGCTATTTCAAATCAAACTTTTTTTTCTACCAAGAAGTTTTATTCTCAGAAGACGTCAGTGATGAAACCTCAAACCTCATATGACTGTTTCTAGACAAAACTTTTGAGGGACTAACTAAGTACGATGTTGCAATTGTGCTAAATGATTTTAACGCCAAGGTTGGACAAAAGAAGATATTTATCAGTATTATAGGAATATAATGCTCAAACATCACTCACAGAGTAGACACTTTAGCCGGTACACGGTTCCCTGAGTCTACTCCTAAAATATTCTCTTTCCTTCAAATCGAAATGCTAAAATCCTACATTGGTATAGAACACTTCAAAGTTATTCATAACCCTTTGAGTGCATGCAAATAATTGAAAAAAAAAAAAAAAAAAACAAAAGGAAGCTTCATCTTGGAGCTTACTTCTTTAAAAAATCTCTGCGATTTGACAATCATCTCCTCCGTTTAACTAATAGCTTAGATTGTTTTTCTTACAGGTAACAACAAGAGAGTTCACAAGATCCACGCACCAAAACTGGTGTATGTGTGCTGGCGAATCGCTGGCAGCCACTCTATCTATCGTCTTGAAACGAAGGGGACCAATGAACTCACCAATATTAGGGGCAGATGTATCCTCGCAACATGTGAACGTCACCAACAACCTGATTGACCCATATCAAGTATGGTTTTCAATAATGCGGTCGATGTCATATCGGACATCGAGAAGTTGAGAAACTTATTTGTTTAGTTGAAGACATGAAATAATTTGTCTAGAGCTTTCACCGATTCCAAATGTATGCATTTTTGACAAAAATCATGTACAGCGAATGAATATCAATTAATCCGTCTCTCAGAGTCTTTGTTTCCCAGCCAGGTGCAGTTTGACCTCGCAACTGGAGGCACTTTAGCTATGTGCCGGACTGATTTGAGAAGCTTGAGGCCCCCAAGTTTACCCTGGACTGTAGCTCCACTTGAGTAAGCAACAGATTACACGTCATAAAATTTGTCATATTCAATTTTTCTTAAAGTAAAGTTCGATTTTGGCTCGTTGGGACGTTATTAAGTGATTTGTTGATACTTTGTATAAAATAAGAGAAAAGGAGCAAACAACGAGTAACAAACAGATGGAATTTACAAATATACGCTAAGTTAACCATTCCATGGCTGAACTTATGGTTAAGGAAGCCTACATCTCTGTGACTTTGTTTACTTTGACAATCATACTGTGGCCTTTGTACGTTTGGTGGGGAAAAATCCTTAAAGTATGACTTTTATGGTGGGATCAAAATAATTTCTACAATGAACGTTATTTTGGAAACACAGTCATATTAGAAAAACAAAAAGCACGCGAACATTGACCAAGGAACTGTGCCGAGTTTAGTTGGATATATTTAATATTCAATTAAAAGAGCTGGAAGCGTGCACGTGTTTTGTTTGCTTAGAGTATCTGGACCATCCACATGGATCTATAATCTTTCTTCAAATCATCTGCCTATGTGAACCATCCAAAGTTTCCTATTTTATGAAAAAGAGTTAGTTACCTATGTAAATATCAACTTGGTCACATAGGTTTTCAAAGAAGTTTATCAGGCAAAATATTTTCTTATTGGAGAGCGCTCGCTACAGATCAAAAGAGAAAGAGAGTTGAAAAGGAAATAAAATATACAAAACCCCATTGGTGGTAGGGATGCACTTAAGCAGAATTTTCAACCTTACAACAATTGTGACACATCCATGAGTATAGTATGTCATGAGAATTTTCTCAAATTTGCAGTTCGGATTCTGCGTTGATAAGGACCACCCAATCTATGTGGTAAAAATATAACAAACATGAATGAAGAAGCTAAGTTTTGAGGTCATATATGCCAGAAATTTTATTTCATATTTGGCAGTTGCGTTTTCCAGTTCTTTGTAAATTGCAGTCTTGATCTTAAAACGCTTCTTCCTATTGATAGCAACAAAATTAAGGTAGTTACGGAGTTCATCTACCTCGATATCAACATTCACCCCACGAATGACACTTTAATGGATGTACGACCAAGATTTATCCTTGTACACCGATTAGTTGACATTTGCGTGAGTATTTCTCATGGGAAAAACTGTTTAGTGATTGATTAGCTAATCAGCTGATACAGGGGTATATGCTTGTTCTGCCAAAACCCTTATCCTACCAGTCCTTATTTAAGGCTCCGCGTGCTAGACAATGCGGAATACGTAGCAGAATTCTTTATCAAATCTTTAGTCGTGTATGCGATAGAAAGGCGACTTTCGACTTTATTGGCTAGGCCAGGGGATCCAAAAGTGTGCGCCGCGGCGCTCTGGTGTGCCATAGAAAGTAGAGGGGCGCCGCGCCGTGAAAGCAAATATTTTGGTTTGCAACCTGATGAGCCTATACTGACAGTAATAATGATGCATATCTTATTGATAACGTACGCTTTCTGGCTTATAATATTTTTGTCGAAGAACTTTTATTCTGCAAAAGCATTACATTGCGAAGGAATTGTCATTCTTGCCTTTTTTTTATGCAGAAAATGGTTTGGATTTGGAAAAGTGTATAAATGTATGTATTGATGGTACTCGATCCATGTCTGGTTGTTATGGATGAATACAAGCGCTTATTCGTAAAAATGCTTCGAATACTATGTGTACCCATTCCATCATCCATAGGAAAGCTCTTGCATCAAAGTCAATGAGATCTGATTTGAACCAAGTACTAGACTGTGTCATTGGTGAAGTAAAATACATAAAAAGAAGGCCGCTAAAGGCCAGACTTTAAAAAAAAAACGATGCACTGATATGGGAGTTGAAAATACGTCCCTGCGGTATAACTGGCTGTATTACTGCAATTCCCAATGGCTTTCACGTGGAAATGTCTTATTTCGTGTGATCGAATTACATAAAGAAATTCGCACTTCTTTACAACATGAACGTTATGAAAACGCCGTACACTTTTGCTGAATCAGATTTTTTGCTAAAACTAGCATATTTGACAAACTTAATAAAGTGAATCTATCTCTGCAAGGCAACAAAACGCACGTCATACTGAAACTATTGGAGAAGATTGCGGCGTTTACAAATAATTTGCAACTGTGGGTAAAACGATGAATGAGAATGAAGGTGGCGCCCAAGATTGCTTCGTGCAATTGTATAAATATGCGGCTTCTAATGAACTGGTTGTCGCACAAGACCTGATGGATCTTTTTACGAACACCTTTCGAAAAATATCGAATGGTTTTCAAAATACTTTACAGATGATGATGTCGAAAAGTTTTCCAAGATCCATTTCATGTAACGGGTGATTTTTTAGCTGGTTTGGTTTTGGCAACACTGGTTTTGACAGCTGACGTGTGTTTAGTACCTTGTGTCACTGTCAAACAGCTTCAGTTTGGTTTGCAATTTAACCATGGATCGTCTTACAAATGAACAACGCTTGCAAATTATTGAATTTTACTATCAAAATTCGTGCTCGGTTCGAAATGTTCATCGCGCGCTGCTTCATTTTATGATCGGCATTCTCGACCTTCTGAGCAGTCTATTCGGAAGATTGTGACCAAATTTCATTCGTGAGATACCGGCCGATATGTGTGAAAGAGTATGCCAAAATTGGACTCAGCGGATGGGCTACCTGAGACGCAGCCGCGGTCAACATTTGCATGAAATTATCTTTAAACATTAAATTGCAATATTTCATTCATTTTTTCGAATTTTTTGTGTTTTTTTTTTTTAAAAAAAGTTCTAAACCTCTTAAAAAATCACCCGTTACAAGGACAAGCTTCACTAGAATTCATATCACAAGAAGAGAGTCTCGCTGAACTCTTTTGCGACAGCAGTCTTAAAACTACATTCACCGGTTCCGGTTTAATGGAGTTTTGGTTATCGATTCAAAATGAATACCCAAATTAAACATTAAATGCTTTAAGAATTTTCATTCCGTTTCAAAAATCTATTTGTGTGAAGCTGGATTTTCAGCTGTAGCTGTAGTCAAAAGCAAATATCGCTCGAGTATCAATGTGCAGCAAGAAATGAGAGTAGCAGTGTCAAGCCTTATTCATAGCTTTGAAAAACTATGTGGAGATCAACAGACTCACCCGTCACATTGATTGGACTGAGCAGCTATTGTATTTTTTTTTTGTGTTTCTTAAGTTTCAAATTTTGGATGTTTTAATTTTTTTCTTATCTATTATTTCATTCGACTGTTTCTTTTTCAAAAAGCTACAGGGTAGGGCGTCGTGACAAAATATTAAACTTGTAGGTGCGCCGCGGACTGAAAGAGATTGGGAGCCAGTGGGATAGGCCACATTGACCTTAAGTACTCATCTTTGTTTTTAGCCAACTCTGATGATTACATGGAATTCATTAAAAAATTCCGGAATACCGATTTAATCTCAATTGTTGAAGTTTTGGTTAACAGCCCGACCAACCATTTTTATATTCATTTGCCATATCTCTAAAAAAAAAAAAAAGTCCCCCTCGTTGTCACTCTCAGACATGATAATCGCGTATATTGTCTGCCAATGCCATTATAATGCGTCATGTGCAACTGATATGTCTAAAATCTTATCGAAATGTATGTTGGAACCACATTTATAATGTTGTAACGTTAAATATTTGGCGGCCAAACGCTTCCCTTTCCGTAAGGACAAAATTTAAATCACCCTACTTCGAAACTTGAAAATGAAACATGTGACTGGATCTAACCGCTTTTCTAAATAGGTCAAAGAACCTCGGAGATCTTTCTCCGTTCGCGATGAATTTCGAACAAAATTCGAGACTTACAAATGTGTGTGATGCGGGGAGATACCACCGACCAACCTAATGCCCATGGCTCGTGCAAAAACGAAATCGAAAAAGAAACATTAAACAAGAATTAGGCACATATAAAAGACACCAACGGACGAAGCAGAAGGAGAAGCGACAAACCGACCGCACATCAAAAGAGGAAAATAATTTGCATCCGAAGAAAATATTCGCTTCAGCTGTTTGTCACGAGCACAACGACGACAACACTCTTTGTCCTCTTTTTCCTTAGCACCACTAAGCAACTACCACCTTTACTCTTCCCTCCATTTTGAAGTATTTTTTTTTTTTTTGCAATATACATATAGAACAAAAAAAAAAGTAGGATACCAGAGACACGGAAAGTGTACTTACCCAAAATGTTCTTCTCCAACGCCCGCATGAATTTATCGATGCGACTGTACTGCTTGCGAGGTTCGGTCAAAAGCTCACACAAACGCTGAACGGTAAATGGAGCTGCATTGAATAGCTCCAGACGCTCCAGAAGCGACGATTTCATACTCTCGTAATTGAACGGATCCACATTGGGATACTGGGGCAGATCTGCAAATAAAAAATGCAAAAAAAAATTAACACACATTTGCAACACGCGAAAAAAAGATCTCATTTTTTTTGCAATGCGAATTTTGGAACGTTTTCCTCCGCCTCCTTGTGGATTTCTCTTCTTCGGTATTCCTTTTTTTGCTGGCTTTTTCGTCGCCTCACACAACCCCTTTTCTTTCACTGTGTATATCACGCACTCGTCGTTATTTCATGATGAAACAAGTTCTGTGTACCCACCCGTCTCCGCCAACAATAGCCGGCCGGCTGCTGTTGCTAATTTTTTAACGAACATGTCTGCGGCGGCTCTGGGAATGGGATGGGGGGAAAACTTACCGTCGACCCGTGGTGATGTGTCGTGGAAATTCTTGATCACATTCAATAGCTTTTCGCGGAATAAGTACTTTAGGCTGGACCACTTGAATACCGTATCACCGGTTTTTGCAACGTAGTGCATGTAGTCGTCCAACTCTTTTGGGATTTCTTTCTGCTTTAGACGTGTGAATCTTTCGAGGATTTGCATCACTTCCTCGGCATTTTCCATGTTGAGCATTTGTGATTTGGTAATTACGCAGTAAGCAATTTAAAGTTCACAAAAAAAACGAACAAAGCCTATTTAGTTAGTTCTTAGTACAGTAAATTCGGATTTTCTCTTTTTTCTGTGGTTTTTTTTTGTATTAGGTGGTAATGAAAAAAATTGCGAAAGACCCTGCCGCGGTTCAACCAACTTGCAACAAACTCCAAACGCAACGTAAAACTACGATAATGAACCGCTGCAGTCGCACCGAAGTTGTCTGTGGTCTCCGGTGTGCTACAGCTGATTTGCAGACTGGAAATGTTGGCGCTAGTGTCGGTAGGAGGTAATTTATCGTAATGGTGAGACTACATTGAGGAGAAAATTATTAGGCTTTCACATGTTATTATTATGGCGTTTTCCATTGGTAAATCTGAATTTTGATCTAAAATTTGATAATTCTTGGTGCCAATGGAACATAATTTCAAATATATTTTTATTTGTTTCTGTATTAATGTAATTTCTTGTCTGTGAAGTTAGTGTCGGTGTAGCTATCAAGTTTCAAGTCACACAAGTTGATTATTTTTCATCCAACATTGGACTTTTACGGTCTTAATGAATAATAATAGTTTCTCACAACCGAAATAATAATAGATCAAAACGAAAATCACTTTGGTCAAACTAACCAAAATAAAATTTGATAAAATTTGCCGAAAAATCCAGATTTGCAAAATTGACACGAGATAAAAAAATCATTTTTTTTGCCCAATGGAACCAAGGCCCTCTAAAATAATAGCAACTGTCAAAATCGATCTTTTGACAGGTCAAAAAAGGATTACATTTTTTACCAATGGATAACGCCATTAGTGAATTTTATTGGAGATTTGGATAAAATGTTGTATTTCTGTTGTGTCAATTTTGTCAAATTGGATCTTCTGCTGTCGCGGACAACATTTTGGACAAATATATTGAATTTTTCTAAAACATTTGTTCATTAATATTCTCAGCAGAGGAGAACTTTCCTTGTCAATAAACAATGTTCTTAATTCGCTGCGTATATAGCCGACAAAAATAAACGGATGTATTCTTTTCGCATAAAGGATAAAGAGATTAATCGAACAAATTTGAGTAGAGGAATCATGTTCCACTTACAGATTTTTTGGACATCTCGGAAGTATATTTAGTGGAACGCACGTCTTTTCTTCTATTGGCAAGAACCTACATAGACTATACAATAACTTTTGTTCTCTAATATTTAATGTATAAATTTCAGCCATAAATTAAGAATAAATATATATTTTGTGCAAAAAGGAAAAAAAAAAAACATTAAATTTAGGAGTGAGTCTTATTTGAGTTAGAATAAGTACATGAGCAAAAACATATGCGATAGTCGTGTTTTCGCAGAAAATATAGCTTTTGCATACAATTAATAGAATACAATAATGAAAAATATGGCAAACTGTCAAATATACACTTGTTAAATGTAAGTTTACTTCTTACTTTTTTTTACATTCTTTTAAGGTTTTTATTGAAATTTGTTCTTGCAACCATTCTATATGTTCAATTTTATATTAATCTTTAACTGCATTGAAAATGAAAATAATTGAATTCTATTAATTTTTTTAATTTTATCTTTTTGCCACCTATCAACGTTGAACCTTCACTTTTGCCACAAAACAAAAACTGATCTAGTCATCAGCATCAGTCAAAGGCAAAGTGAAATTTTCCTTGTTAATTCAGCATTTCCCAATTTCATGAAATTGCTTTGCCAGGCGACATGTGCTGACAGCCAATGCAATGACATACAAATTTAGTCTATTACATTAGAAATGATCAAATTATAATCGCCTATTTCTTTTTTTATGTAGCTAGGATCGCAAATCACATAAACGAAAGTCAACACAAATTCGCAGATCGGAACGAGTATAATTAAAGAAGCACTGTTTGAAGCAGAATTGATGGGGATGAACTATTGACACGTTAACGGCGAAAGGGTATCAAAATTTGCTTAAGTGCGATGAGGGAAGAAGTATATCAGTTCTTGTCTTATCATCCCACCAACCTAACTCATCTTAATCAACAGTTCGAAATTGTAGGTTTTACCATTCATGCAAGAATGGTGTTAAATATACAATTTTTTCTTAGATAAGACCCCTATCTAAGGTGAACTTAATACACGTGTTCCAGTTGCGGATAACTTATAGCGTTTTCGATTGGGATTTTCAGATTTGCTCTCAGATTTCAGATTTTACCATCCCAATCGAGCATTAAAGAGTTTGTGTGTGTATTAGTGTTCCATTTGACAGCTTATTGTTTATCTTTAGACCGCAGTTATAGCTATCATTGAAAACCATCATTTGAAATTTTCTTTTACTCATTGCGGCTTTTTTTTTTTTGGCGGGTTGGTGTCAAAACAAAGCATATGCATTTTAGAACATGATTATCTAAAAATATTTTGATTTCTAATTATGTATAGTTTTCGCAAAAATCACTTTTTAGTTTTCACTGATCACAAATGCGAAATGCAAACTTCAAGCATAACATAACATAAGTCAGATGTCAAATGTTTTTGTGTTGGTGCATGTAGGTGTAAATCTTACTTGGAATCGAGATTCATCAAATGTGCTCTAGATCAAAAAGAGAGTGCTTTTGTATCCCAATCGAAAATGCTATAAGATATTGTTGTCTGCTCAGCAGAGTGAAACTTTTACTGCCAAACAACAATATCCTTACTTTTCAGCTTATAATAATGAAGAATTCCATTCATGATACACTAAAGCTGTACTCTCTTAGTAGAAAGGGTGAGAAACTAATTCCAACATATTTAAGTCCCTCTTTATACCCTATCCCATAGGGGTATATTAGTTTTGATACATAGTTTGTAACATAGAGAAATAATTTAGCTACATATACCTCAAAGTATATGGTTCGACTCAGAATCGCTAGCTGAGTCGATTAAGCCATGTCTGTCTGTCCGTCCGTCTGTACGTCAGCGATTTTTAGGCCTTAAATTTTGAGCTAGGATAATGAAATTTGGTTACTTAGAATCTATAATAAACGTTGTGAAGCTGTAATAAAATTAATGTTAATATGATATATGTAGTACATATTTTTTGGCTTATTTTGTGTGTTTATTATAACATTTAAAATTAAATAATGACAACTTACCGATAAGGTACCTACCCATTCATGTTCCAGGAAAACAAAATTGAAATAAATTTAAATACATTTTATTACGTGATTTTGGATAAACAAAATTCAACATTTTTCATCAATAAAATGGTTCATTGCTAATTCAGTGCAACATTCAAATTTTTCGATAAAATAACGTGCACCTCTTAAGCTCTTTTCGAACAACACAAAGAATTTAGTACAATTTTATTACCTCGTGTTCACTTTTGCTTTCTATATAAAACCCTTAAAATATTCAAAAACATGTATAAATAAGTAAAACAACAAAGTTGTACACAATACATATTTTTAAACAATTTTTCAAAATGTGTATCAAAAGTATTTTAATATCCATGTAAACATCAATGCACTTGGTGCGTAATTGATAATTCAAATTATTTATAATTATTTGTCAATAGTTTTTTTTTTGTTTTGTTTTGGTGAGTGTATATAACTTAATGGATGTATATACAATTGTGAGAAGCCTTTCTAGGTTTGCATTTCCTTGCTTCTTAATTTGTTTGTATGGTTATATACTTTTTATTTAACTATAACAATTATTATTCTCTATATGTATATCATTCTAAGAGTAAGTACATATCTTATGTGTTGTAAGGCATTTGGAAAGTGCATACATGGTATCAGACATTGTTGTGTATTGACTTTTAAAGTTGTGTATACATATCTAGGCATATATGTTAATGTAGTTATTGTTGTAAGTATATAATCAGTTATAGATTCCCAGAAGTATAATTATCTAAACTTATTTTGCGTATTAATATTATTTGAGTCCTTTGTTTATAAATTATTATATTGTGTATATATAACGATTTATTTAAAAAAAAATGTACAGTTATTGGTTGCTTTTGATTCTTTTATGAAAAATTGATATGATTTTTTTATTTGAATAAACTTGTGCGGTATTTAAATTAATGTGAGCTGACTATTTGGATATTCAATTTTCTTACTATGATCATGCATGCGAATGATGGAAACATCTAAACGAATTTTTTGAAACTTCAAATTTTAGTTATAAACATATTTCGGCTCACAGTAACAAAGAAACGATACGAAACGGTACGTATTATTCGGTTGTTACGAATCTAGACATCTAAAAATTAATATTTTTGAAATTAATTTAGATTTATATTTGTTATCAAAAAAATACTGAATTGTGATATCCCTTTAGTGAAAGATGTGCCCGAAATGTATTGTGCTAAAATTAGTATGGATATAATTTAGCCATTATATGGAACAAAATAAAAATCAACCCAACCGTCATAACCTGTGGCTAATTACAGACAATAAGAATAGATACGAAGGGATAAGCCATATTTATTAAATTCATTTTCTCCTTTTGTAGAATATGATAATACTTATGTGACAATTAAATTAAAAATGAATGCTTTTCTTTTAATTTTATGTATATAGATAATACATTTTTTTTGAAGACTTGGTAAAATCACAATTTGATAGAATGGAAGCTGAGAATGTTGTTGATTTCAATAAAAAGTCTCAGCTGATACAGCGGATGAAAATCTATGATGGATCCGTAATTGGAACACACCTATTGCTTTAAAAGAGTGTGATATTGATATTGCAACTGCATTCTAAGCTAACCAGAACTCATCAACCCTAGGGATTCTTTAGGGTAATATCGGATATTCAAAACCTTTTCAATTATGTGTCATTTTCATTTCACCTTCATAAATTTGGGCTGCGTGTCAATTGCGCTAAAGTTTTAACCAATGGATCATTTTTGCCATTAGTGTGGTGAGTATTAACATTAAATGTTTAACATGCTCTGGAGCTCGTTAAAGTTGTATTCAATGGGAAATTTTTGACGTTTTGTAAATCTACGGTTGAAATAGAGTACAACACGTTTTAGAGTTTATTAAAAATAGTGTATTACAAAATGACATTGAGCTATTGAAAAATGTTGGTTAAAAAAGGTTATTATTATGTTCTGTCCGGTGTCTTTTGTATGAGAAATTTATTTAACCTGAAGAAAGTATGTATGACATATGCTGTGCAATATAATTTTAAAAACGCCTATTACCAGCTTTTGCCCTTTAGCTGTTGGACTTACTTTTTGTTTACTACCAATTACTGAGTAATTTATTATTACAATAAGAATGTAACTATTCAATGTAATGCGTATGGCGTATACATGTGTTTTTTTTAATGGTTTGTATATTGTATAACACCTTTCTCATAATTATCTTTGTGCTTTAGCATGAAGTGCCGGTTATAAATACATAGTTGCCTCGGGATGGCATTTATGTAAATTGACAAATCTAAAAAAATAAATAATGAACATTATTATTAAGTATTGTTCTGCTTAAAAGTAATCATAAAAATAATAATTTTTTTTTGGTTATACGAAGCTTTTTTACTTTTCTTTGAAATGAGAAGAAAATTAATCAAACATTTATTTTTAATATTTCTGAAATCTTAAAAATAGTGTAAAAGCGCAAAACAATTAATTGAAAATTCATTATGTCATGTAATGAAACACTTTTTTATTTTTTTTTAGAGGACACCTTTTGGCTCAGAAGCTAATAAATTTTTAAACCAAATTGTCCTTTTTTAAAATTAAAATATGAGCGGAATATCACTGTTTCTCTGAACAGATGATTATAATTAATAGAAAATATATTCCATCCAATGATTGTGTTTACCTTTTTCATTGATTCCAATCTGTCTAACCTCAAATCTGGTTCCCTGTGGTTTTAATTACAGAGTTGTTTAATGCTAAACAATGGGTCAAAAGTAATGTGAAAATGACAAATGACTTCAATTGTTAACGTGCTTTGACATTTATTTTGTAGACAGATATGTTAACATAAGAGTGATACACATAACGGTATCTATTGAAATTTTATATATAGTTTTTAATTTTGATCGAGAAAAAAAAATATTTTGACATGATTCTTTTCATTTTGAAGAGTTATTTATTAAGGGATATATTCTTTTATTAATGACACATTAGGCATGAGTTAAGTTTGAAACATGTTTTTAATTATTTCGTGGAAAATAAATCTTGGTATGAAGTAAAGATTTCCAATAATACAGTAGCGTACGTGCCTACAAATGCTTCGTGACAAGCGCTAAAATCCGACCGCAGCAATTTGTAAGATTACTATCTCACATTCCCGATTTAAAAACGAATTTTGTCGGTGTATTGAGAAGAGTTAGGAGAAAACATAATTAGAAACTATAGCTGAACACTTCAAGTAATCTTCAAAAGTCCAAATTAAAAAAAAAATGTATGTACATCGTATTTGAATTTTTAAATTTAAAATAAATTAGTTATGCACTGTCAATATACTTTTCATTTATCTACCCTACTATTCATGCACTAGCTTCTACAAAACCTATCCTTTTCACCACTCCGCTCATTATTAAATATAATTCTGACCTACCTACATAATCTTTTTAAGAAAACTGCTTCCCTTACTGAATCTTTTCCCTACCAAACATTTTTTTAAAGTCCGATCTTCCTAACCTGGAAATATATTACTAACATCGATATTTATAGATAACTAGCTAACCCGGCAAACGTTGTTTTGCCAGTATATTTTTTTCTAGAAAACATTTGTTTAGTTCAATAAAAATAAATATTTGCTATAAGTGTGCGGGGGTGTACTTATAATAGGAGTGAACCACCCTTAACATTTAGGGGGATAAAAAATAGATGTTGTCCGATTCTCAGGCATAACGGATATGTACACAAAATTTCACGAAAATCGGTCGAGCCATTTCGGAGGAGTATAATGACTTACACCGCGACATGAGAATTTTATATATAGAATTTAGTAAATAGCCTTGCTGTGCATCTCGATGATTTTACTGTGTCACACACTATATAAAACACTCTGGTTATCTTTCTGAGTCAATGTGTTCTCATGTTAAAGACGTATTGAACCACATCTAAACCCTCTCTAAGGGGCTGTTGACACCGATGAAACATTTTTGGAGATGATTTAATGTAATATTTTTGATAATGACTCCGCTTCAGGAAAGATATTTTAATCGTCAAGAATCGGAAAGATATTTCAATCGTTAAGAATTTTACTAAACATGGGTCTTTATTTTGTATTTGGGCCATTTTTGAGTTAGCCCTATGTGACATTTTGTCCGCACCATTCTTTTCGAAATTCTTAAAATCTCCTTTTACATCGAAAAAGGAAGTTTTTTGTATTTAGCAATTTTTGAGAAACCATGATTACAATTTTGTCGAAATTGTAAATAGAGACTGAACTAATTACTAAGTTTCGTATGTAACTTATAACATTAGTTGTAGTTAAAAAAAAGGGAATCCAACAAAAATTCAACTCGATTCATTTCCGCAGTTTGATATTTAAGAACATTGATGAAAGTGTCAAAAATATACTGTAATTTCAAAACCAATTCAAAATTGTTTAAATTACCCAATTTAAATCGACTTAATTAATTTTTGGTATGACATGCATTAATTGGTCTTAATTAACATTATTATTAATCATTATGACAATTTTATTTAAAAATGTCGTCATTATGAGTTTGTAAAATGTAAGGTAAAAATTAACTTGATGTCTCAGTATACTCGTTTATATTGACCAAAAGTAAACAGAATTGCTAAAAGTTATAATAAAGTACCTACATACAAAATTGGGGCATGTGTATAAAGGATTACAGTTGTAATTGATATCGTTTGAAAAGACCAGGACCGATTTTTAATCTGAAGTGTTTAGAGAGCCAACCAATTATAATTTCTTAAATGTTATTTAAATTATTTTGGGTCACCATAGCTAAATCTATATTTTAGATATGAATGTTTAAAATGCCCATCATTTTGTGAATTTGCAAAATTCAAAGTAATACCTAAAATAATAAACGCATCCCAAAACATGTATTATAATCAAGGATCCATGGCATTATAATGGTTTAATAAAATATTTTAATCTCCAAATAGTGAACGCGTTTTTGTTTTAATTTTATCTGGCTTCATTCCACACACCCTGATAAGAAATACACAATCTAAATTAGGTAGGTAAACGTCATCGTTTAAAGCAACAAACAAAATAAAATAATTATTTATATAAATGAATATCCAGTTGTATTAAATGATTCGCTAACATAGACATCCCTTAGCTATTTCTGTAATTATCATGCACCTATCGCGTTTTGTTTGTCTTCTCGTTTGCCACTTTAGCAACACCAACTCACAATATTATCCTTAGAGTAAACACACATTCCTCGCGGATGTAGTCGTCTCAAGTTCGCCAGCATTCGAAAAAGAAAATAAAAAGAGAAAAGATGCAACAAAAATGTCCTTAACGATACACTCAAACTTTAGCTATGCACAAAAGTCGAGATAAAACAGTATTTCTATCACAAAAAGGATCTTTTCAGTTCTGAGTAGCTCTTAACTCGATGCGTTTCTTGAGCATTTTAAACGTTTGATGCATGGTACGCATTTGAAATCGTATTGATGTGGTAACATCTTTCTGCAGTTGCTGCACTTCCTGGATGTCCTTGCGTAAATTCTGATATTCGTTCTTTACCTCGGTCATTGATTCAAGGAGTTCCATCACGCATACATCGTCTATTTCTTCGGCATTTGTGTTATCCAAACTTCGCTCGACTTCGCTTAGCTTTGTCGCAACTGTGTAGAGTTGGGTACCAGCATTTGCAACCTTTTATTCCGTATGAATGATTGATTTAGGAAAATGTATTCACTTATGTTTTTAACTCTTACTTACCGATTTCTCGAGTTGGGTTAATTCCTGAGTGGTCATTGCGCTATCACTGAGAAAAATATTCGCACTGATGTGATTTCTTATCATGAAATAAGGATTCTTTCCTAATTTTACACATGGATGCGATCCATAATCTATTACTGTGTTGTCCTACGTCACATTGAGGTACGAAAATAACCAAGTACTCCGATTTACCACGCACAGAGAAAATTATTAATAAACACCAAACGAGTAATATGCTTTAACCTGCTTCAACTAAAATGGTCACAAGCCACATCCGTCGAGGATATAAATACATTCAATACCCAATGATTATGTCAGGATGATCCTAGAGAGGATGAATCGATATTAAAATAATTTTTTCTTCACTCTGGCAGATTGTAATATCCTTCCCAGTCTACATGGTGAGTAAATTGAAAGCGGGAGCGAAAAGGGCAGCCGCTAGTCCTATCGACACATTTCCGTTTGCGCGCGTACGTGTGCGAAAGAATGGAAGATACAGAAAGCGGAGAAATGAATAAGGAGCAGGGTTAAGGATGCAAAGGGCAATATCAGCTGTTTCGGGCTCCGGCGCGATGGGATGCTATGTGGGTGGATGGGTGTCAATGCTCTGTCCATTCATTTATGGCTAGGGCTACATATCAGCTGGGACACGTTGCCAGTGCGACGTATCAGAGTACCATCGGTAACACACAGCTTCACAATCACCTTCAACCGTCGACATTTGTAGGAGCGGCTGTGGTACTTGTGTGTTGATGTCCCATCTCTCCAGGTTAGCATTTTATTCCTTGTAGTGTCTATAGGTCAGTGTTACTGCGCAGTGACATTCCTCGTGTTTATTTTTATTTTGATTTTTTTTGCTTTAACACGAAATTCCGGGTTTTTGTGTATAGATGGATGTGACTTATTCATGAAATTATACCAGAGGGATGGGAAATTAGATGCTCTGACATTTCCTTTTATTTCCCGAACGAGGAAACTGTGGTGAATTCTGTCGTGTTTGTTTATTTTGATTTTCGTTCATCGTCCTTTTGGATTTGTGTACATTTAGGTACATCACAAACCTATATTTTATGGTTAATAATGGTTTTTATGTACACCTATGTATATATGGCCACGTGGGCTTTGAAAGAAACTTTCTTTGTCGCTGAATGAAAGCCAATAAGGAAGTTCTCAATGGACTGTAATTAATGTTGCAGATGTGTCTTTAAAGTTCTGTAGAATATGAAAAAAACCTACTTTAGTTTTGTTCACATTCACAATGCGTTTTTTGTATATGGGTCCAGGTGAAAATTGTCATTTCCGGAAGAGGTTAGTCTATTGATGAAATACTGACATCAATTTCTGGATTTATTGAACAAATTATTTATTTTTGAAATTCAATAGAAAGATATGTATCTGGGAAATGACTAATATTTTTGCAATAAAGATCATTGAAACAGAAACATCAAAATTGACAGACTGGTCCAAAACGTTCTAATGAAACTGTTATTTTAGCGGGTCTAAAATTCCAAATTGGATTGCGGAAAGTCCTCTTCATACAGCTCTATGGTTTTCATTAGTTCACACGCCAGGCGCAGCTAGCTTTATGTTGCCGTAGGTCTTGAACAGTTTATCGTTGTATTTTCAAATTCACAATCAGTCAAACAAAGTCGATGATTTTCAAACAATTGCGAATTCGAATCCTTCATCCAACCATGGCCCTCATTCCGTAAAGTGATTATCGTTTGACGATATCATTTCGACGTAAGATTTGCATTACGTAACATCAATAACCTTTTTTGCTTTCGGCAATATCGCGATATTTGCATCATGTAAATCAATAATCGTCAAATCGCAGACGACTATTGTCCGACTACTGTAATTTGAACATTTTATAAGCACAATGTAGGTCTTTGTTATTCGATCATATGTTTTGTGTTTTGTCAATGGCTAAAATCATCATTTACCAAATTTTGCAAAATGTTTGTAACCGACTTATCAATAAAAAAATACTTGTATACTTCCAGCGTATCAACTGAAAAAATATGGAAGTCCGCACACTACAACGATTCGGAACCGGCCGATAAAATAGTTTGATAGCCTACTCGATCGCCTTCAAACTAAACTATCGGCCAACTGTTAATCAGTGTGGCGTTATACCAACGCGCAATTTTTTAGTCGCAACTGCTCATTTTGCTCGCAACTTTGGCGCTGTATTTTTCGTTTTCTTCGTTGTTTTCTTGTATAATAAAAGAATTAATAATATTTCTCGAAATTTCATTTTGCTCTATGCAAAATTCAATTACCAAACCAATCGTTCGAGAGCAGTCTGTCGACTGTTGTATAGTGTGCGCATTCACCACCAACCCGACTGTTTAATCGGCCCGGTGTGCGCGCAGCCCAACGCGACCAAAATACCGGCGTATAGAAAGTCTGTAATGTGCAGGGGCTCTTAAAGATAAATTACTTATATTTTGCAATGTTTGAGAGGATCTGAAATAAACGATTGACAATACTATAGGTGACGAATCGTTTTTAAAGTTTCGGAATGAGCCCCGACACGACGATTGTATAATTACTAACACTGAAACAATAAGCTGTTACGAAGCTTTTACTAAGGTATGCATTAAAGCGATTTAGAAAAGAAATTTTATGCTTCAATATAGATACACGATTCGCATACTTTGACTTCTATAAGGCGGCATGGCGGTTTACTGTTATGAAAATGTTGTCTATATAAGCAAACACCTTTTCTCGTATTATTACTCTTAATGGCTCACTAATTCTACGCAGTTCCTTTAGTACCTTACCAAATAATTCTGTAAAATAAGTAGGACTTTTGTAGTTTTGTTTGGGTTTTCTAGGGCGTTTCAAAGGTGTCAATCGAGTAGCGCGTTCAAATATTGCACAGCTAGTAACAAATTGCTGCAATTTCCGCCGCTGTTTATATGCAAGTACAGTTATTGCTGTTTATATGCAAGTACAGTTATTTTAATTTGAAATCAATATATATTTTACTACCTACAAAAAAATTTGTATACAATTGAAATTGACGTTTTTATATCTTAATCTTTTTATAAATGTTTACATTTCAATATAACTTAAATCCATAGCTACGTCCTTCGTCAATTTTATCGGTGCGATATACAGGATAAGACGGTTGTGGTTGGTTTGGCGAGTCTGGATGATACTCGTTGGTTCGAGTGTTGGAAGTATCTAGGTTTTCGGGCGATTGACGTCTGAATCTATAGCTACGTTCTTCGTCAATTTTATCGGTGCGATATACATGATACGATGGTCTTGGTTGGTTTGGTGAGTCGGGATGATACTCATTTGTCCGAGTATTCGAAGAATCAAGATGGTCGGTAGACTGGCGTCTGAATTGATAACTACGTCCTTCGTCAATTTCATCGGTGCGATATACCGGATACGAAGGTTGTGGTTGTTTTGGTGAAGTAGGGTGATATTCATTGGTTCGAGTTTTGGACCGGTCTAGATTATCTGTTGTCTGAGTTTTACGAACGACTGGTTGGAATGATGCACGATCACGGTCTGGACGGTATAAAAGTGTCCTGACCGTTGCTGAATCTCTATCTGGTCTGTACTCAAGAGTCCTTATCTGTGCGACTGCATAACTAACAGTAAGTACGATTACACAAACGAGCATTCAATTCGAAGACATTGTTTATAATTCGAAGACATTGTTTATAATTCAAAGACCACTGATTGCGATTAACTGATGCTATTTCGATGAGAGTTTATCTCTTTTATATTGATGTCTATATGATTGAAAATAGGGATGTAGGGGGCTTTTTAGCTGATAACGCGGGAAAGTACATTAGACTATAAATGTTTGTGAAATACGTAGGTATTTTTTAGACTGGCATTTTTTATTTACCTGTGTGCATTTGAAGTTTTTTTCAGTAATTAATCAAGTGATTATTGTTTTTTTTATATACCCTAGACTAGTGATTCCCAATATTTTTCAGTCCGCGGGGCACCTACAAGTTTAGTATTTTGTCACGACGCCCTACCCTATTTAAAAAGAAACAGTCGAATGAAATAATAGATAGGAAAAACTTAAAACATGCACAATATGAAGCTTAAGAAACACAAAAATAAAAAAAAGAGTTCAGTGAGACTCTCTTCTTCGTGTGATGTGAATTCTGATGGAGCTTGTGCATGAAATGGATCTTGGTAAACTTTTCGACATCATCATCTGTAAGGTATTTTGAAAATCAATCGATGAGTTTCGAAAGGTGTTCCGTAAAAAGAGCCATCAGGTCTTGAAAGACAACCAGTTCATTAGATGCCGCATATTTATATATTGCTGGAAGCAATCTTGGGCGCCACCTTCAATAATATTTTTTATCCACAACTGCAATTTATTTGTAAACGCCGCAATCTTCTCCAATAGTTCCAGATTGTCAAATATGCACAAAATTTGCTAGTTTTAGCAAAAAATCTGACTCAGCAAAGTACATGGCGTTCTCATGACGTTCTTGTTGTAAACGAGTGGTGGGTGCACGACTGGGTCGTACGTAACTTTCTCTTTCACAGCAAGTTGGGCGTTAGATCCAATCATAAGCATTTTGATTATTGATGCTAAAATGATATAAATAATGACGAAATGTATTTATACGAATTTTTACTCCAAAATTTGAAGGAATCGATGTCAATGTGAAAAATAATGATTTTCCGTTTTTGGCCAAAACTGAAAATTCCGTTTAGTAATAGTTGGGCTAAAACTAATTATGTGAAATTGCTTCAAGCTGTAATAGTAGTATATGTATTAAATTTCATTCAATTTGACACAATAGTTTGCGAGATATTAACAATTTTCTTTATATGGCCTAAATGACAAAATCCGTTATATGGATTTTCTCGAAAAAACTGGGTATGCAGTTTTGTTGGAACTAATATGGTTATAGTATACATAAAGTTTAATCAAAATCGTTAGAGCCGTTTTCGAGAAAATTGAGGTTATGTGTAATTTTTATATGGCAGGTACCAGTTTTAACATGGCTAAAAGCAAACAAAAAAAAATGGCCTAGAATTATGACCAACACAAGCTTGGATACGAAGTTTGAAGAAAATCGGTCAAGCCGTTTAGGCTGGGGAGACCGTCACGGACAGACGGACCGACAGACCGACGGACCGACGGACGGAATTCCAAAAACCACTTTTTTAGGCTCCGCTATCATCGTAATGTTAGAATCAATCAAAATCTCGAGGTCGAAAATTTTCACGAAAACAATATCTTTCTCTTTGTAAGAGAAAGTTAAAAAGTGCTGTTTTCGATCACACGAAATAAGACATTTCCACGTGAAAGCCATCGGGAATTGCAGTAATACTGCAGGGTCGTATGTTCAGCTCCCATATCTGTGCATCGTTTTTTGAAAAGTCTGGCATTTAGCGACCCAGTTTTTATGTATTTTACTGCACCAATGACACATTCTAGTAATTGGTTCCAATCAGGGCTTATTGACATTGATGCCAGAGCTTCCCTATGAATGATGCAAATGGGTCCAAAATCCACATAGCATTCAGAATATTTTCAGCAGCTGCTAAATGAACATAATATCGAGAGAGTGATAGGGCAAGAAAGGCACCTTACCCAATAGAAAAGAGGCTAGTGCAGCTAAAAAAACTGAAAGAAAGGAAGATCAACTAATCTGATAAATTATCAGCTGAACTCTTTTTTGTTTTTGAAATCTTTAAACACTGAGGTCATATCTTGGAAATGTGTATTTAATAAAATATCAAATAAGCTGAGCATAGGGAAGCATTAGGTATCCCATATAAGAGATAAGTTATTTTACGTGTGGTTCCAACACACATCCCTCCCAAATTTCGAAATTCTATTGCATAGAATTCAAACTCGATAGCATCCATCTCATGAGTTCAATAGAGCCGTGTTCGAATTTGAGGGACCAGAAAAAATTGATCTAGTTGTGTCGTTTTAAAGGATGCAACGTCCTGTTCGAAAAAGCTCATCGGAACTTTTCCAAAAATGCACCGGCTTCCGACAGTGAGATACACTATTATGCCGTAATTTGTTCAATATCCTGCTGGAATAGATAACTCATAGGACACGTAAGCACGAAGTAACTATCATTAACAAGTCTTGGTAGCTACTAGGATGACAGATGATATCGACATCTTAAATCCCTCTCATCGCACCGTTTAGAGGCGTTTACGCAATTTCTGAACAACGAAACGCGTTGGGTCTTCAGGGAACGAGGAAAAAACAAAGTGTTGATATGAACCAACAAAGTATTATCGCCAAATAACTTTTGAAGATGTGTCAGTGTTAACAACAACCACTTGGAGATAGTAATGGAGATCATCAACATAAATCCCACGAATGTGGGAATAAGTGAATAAAAAAAATCGAGTTCCATGCTTTAGGTTCTAGAAGGCAAGGACGATCGCCACTCCGCTTTATATATCAAATTGATCAAGGATGCCAGGGAGCTGGGACTCAAAAATAACAGCGTCTTAGGGAGCAAAGAGGATAGAATGCTGGTTTGTATCAGGAATAAATCCTCAATGGGTCGGGTGTTAAGATTTTTAAATAATCTACTTCATATGCCTCCATACTCAGTCAATCACTAATTATTTGGATCCCTTCTGAATTAATGATTGACGCAGTCTCTTACCACAATACCTATTCTATAACTGTTTTTAAGTACTAAACATGATAGGCCATCACTAATAGAAAGTACTAGTAACTATAGTATAACCAAAATTATAGTTCACCCGTATTTATGAAAAACCCTTCCAGTATAGGTATCTAGGGACAATTAAAACTTTTTAAAAAGTTTCAATGTTTGGGACATTTTTTTTTTACTACGACTGAGTACCCATCCAATTAATTGGTTTCCAATGCGTAGTTTTCAATAAACTTTCAAAACAATCGATTTTTTTAATTATATATCAAAAGGATTTGTTTTAATTATTCCGAAAGAAGTAATTACTCTATTGAAAATGGTTTCACAAGGCACCAAAGATATAAATACCATCTGAACACTTTTTTCTGCTTAGTCTAGTTTTATTCCGGTCAAAATGGCACCAAAAACCATAGTCAAATCACATTCGTCGCGAGATGCAACTGTCTACTTCTACCTTGTGATCCGAGCTTTGGGAATAGATAATATAAACCACAATTGGCCTTACATAATCTACTCGCTTCAGCTTAATTTTACCTCTTGCTTCTTGGAGCTGATTGCTTTCACATCTAGCTACTTGATCTCAACTGCGGAAATGGATATGGGTACATTTTTGACATCGCTGCAAGTCGCAATAAATGTGTATATCGCTGTTCTCAAGGTTATCGTGATGTACCTGTCTATGGGTAAACTACGTGAAACCGATACCCTATTGGATGCGTTAGATGCAAAAATCTATACCCAAGAAGGACGCGAAACTATTGAAAAAATGATTCGGTTTTCCAAGCGATTGGTTATATTTTTTATCATTGCGTACGGTACATATTCGACGAGTACGTTCTTAGCAGCGATAATAAACGGGCATCCACCTTTTATGATTTACATACCATACCTCCACTGGCAGGATTCGAAAACTAATATGATCATAGCCAGCATTATAGAATACTACCTAATCAACGTATCGTGCCTCCAAGCTGTTGGCGCCGATGTTTATGGGATTACCTTCATTTATATAGCCCGGACACACATGAAAATTCTTTGTACGAGAGTGGAAGAATTGGGAAAGGATCCGACTAAATCGAAGGAAGACAATGTGAGAGCACTCGTAGACTGCATTGAAACTCACAAGTTGATTTTAGAGTAACAATAATCGGGTCAACTTTTTAGAGCACATTAAAACCCCTTTATTTTACAGATTAATCGAAATGGTTCGACCAATCATTTCGAAAACTGTCTTCATTCAGTTCGCTGTAACCGCAATTGTAATGGGTACAACACTGACCAATATTATGATGTACGCCAATCTCCCTGCCGCTATTGGGTCAACATTCTTCTTATTGGCAGTGTCCATGCAAACCCTCCCTATGTGCTACATCATGAACGTTCTAATGGATGAGATAAACAATCTACCGACAGCGATATTTTACAGCGAGTGGGTTACGCAAAGTAAAAGCTTTCGCAAAATGATGGTATTCTTTATGCAAAACTCTCAGAAGTTTAATAATATAATCGCTGGTGATATATTGCCGATTCAAGTGTCAACATTTTTGTCGGTTGGTGTTGTTTTTCAATATTTTTACATATTTCAGATTTTAGAAGAATTGAGTTTAATGAATTTTATTTTATTTCACAGATTGCAAAAATGGCGTTTTCCGTGTATACTCTGATGCATAACATGGAAATTCGGAAGTCAACACATCTCTAGATTGGCTTAACCTCAAATTTATCTTTGAAACCTATGTATCATAAGTCGCACAAGTATTCAAAAAGTTAAACAACTCATAAAATGCAATTCAAATATTACAACAAAAGCCTAGTTTGCTTATCGCCCTATATTTTAGCGTTACTACTCTCCATTTGTTTTCTCCTAGCTGAGGATACAGTCATAATCCATAAATTTGTTTACTCATCTTTGGATGAGCCAGAGAAATGACAAAAATTAGGCGATTGCCAAACGCTTTTTTGTACTCAAGAGCAGTCGATTAATGGAACGCAATAGTTCAAGTTAAACCAAAATTCATACAAAATTCTACTACCATCTACTCGTCAAGAGCACTAGTGGCGGCGGCCTTTCAGAAAGAAGAAAAAAGAGAAAGAAAGGCGAGAGATCGAGTATATAGAGAGGTATACAAGGATACAACAAGGATACATTCGATGATGAGGTTAGGGAAGACCCACTTCTGCAGACTGTTAAACGGCGATGACGATAACAACATTCTGCTGTCAGGCAGAACGGACCCTTCAATAATTTAAACGACAGCGAAATCTACTAACCACCCGACCTAAGTGAAGTGAGGATAGCAATATCTAAACTCAAGCTTAACAAGGCTACTGAAGATGACGGCCTTCCCGCCGAGCTTTATAAAGTTTGGCGGAGATGACTTGGTAAGTAACATCCACCAACTCATAAGCCAAATCTGGCCGGATGTAAGTATGCCTGAAGAATGGAACCTCAGCATCGTTTGTCCGATCCACAAAAAAGGAGACCCTCTGAACTGCGCTAACTACAGAGGGACAAGTCTGCTCAACGTCGCCTACAAGATCCTATCTGCCGTAATATATGAACGCCTGAAACCGTTTACCAAAACACCGATCGGCCCTTATCAGTGTGGTCTTAGGCCAGAAAATTCCACAACTGATCAAATCTTCACACTTCGGCAGATCCTGGAAAAAAAAACCCAAGAATTCCAAATCGATACCCACCACATGTTCATCAATTTTAAAGCCGTATACCTATACAACAACATTCATAGAGACGAACTACACAGAGAAATGCCTAGTTTCGGTATACCGCCCAAACTTGTCTGTCTGTTTAGTATGACGATGGAGAATTCTCGCTGCTCCATCAGGGTCGGAAACGACCTCACCGACACATTCGACACCAAAAGAATTTAGGCAAGGCGATGCGCTGTCATGTGATTTCTTTAATTTGATTCTTGAGAGGATTGGGCAAACAGCGACAACCAGACTTCGGACGCAGTAGTGGAAGACTTCGCCTTAAGTGGAGCGCACAAGTAGGAATCGACCTCAACCAACTTGGAGCGCGCAACTGGAGGCAGTTAACTAAGGACCTAATCGGAGAGGCATGTTGGTTGAGGGGCAGCTTCATTCCGGACTCTAGCGCCACTTAAGTAAGTAAGTATAAGGTATCGTTCAAAATAACCACTGTCGGTTCGTTAAGATTCAGAAGAGCGTGACAGTAGTTTAGACGCCATTGGCAATCTGCAGAAAGTATTTGATGTACTGTCTGCACTTGTTACGGAAACATTAAAATGCAACAGGCTCGTTAGGACCCAGAGATGAGTTAGACAAAGTCCTTTACGATATCAAAGTTGTAGCTTTTGATGGTTATATTCGGTTCAATTCGTCGATGTTGTGTGTCCTAACTTGTTGGCACCATATACTTGGTGTTACCCCTTTTAGCGTTAAGGCCATTTTTGTCGTTTGCTTCTCTATACTAGCAATTGTGGATGTGACATCTCATTGAGTACGCGCCAATGTTGTCAATATTGTCGGCGCATGCAAACAGTGGTACAGACTACTGGTGTAGGCTTAGGAGTTTTCCACAATCCTTTCAAGAATAATTATAAGGAAGTTACACGACAATGCGCCACCTTATCTAAATTCTTTTTTTTTTCCGGAGACCGGAGAAAACGTCAAACTAGCTTTTTTCTTTCAGATTATGTTTTTTATTGCGAAATTTTTAAAATTGAATGTCCAGTCTATCATTGTAGGCATTCTCGTAATGTAACAGGTAACGTATACCTACTCTAAAACAATACAAACCCCACCAAGTCAACCACATGCAAACAACCGCTTCATGTAATTTATTTACACATACGTATTTAAAATACTTCTTCGAAATGTAACTTCTTCCTGTTTAAAATTTGAGATAGAAAAATTGAACTCGTGCACAGTGTTATTTGAACAAGAGCCGCCTTGGGATTCATTATATATCAGGGTGCAGCTGGAGCTGCCAGAAGAGCGTGCGCATTTATTCCTTGAATGAAATATTTACCTGAGGTTCCAATGATGATAAGCATCTGCTGTGTGATGGTACGAGGACTTGAAAAGGATTTGTAACGAAGATAATAGGTACTGCTGGAGCAGGTGTTGAGAGTTATAAACAAAAACGTGAACGTGCACCTAATTGAAAAGTGTGTGAGGAAGAAGGTAGTTAAAATAATAACAACAGAAGCAAAATTTGCAGACGTCATTAAATCTTTGAAAAGGTCAGTCGGAAATTTGTTGAGTAGCAAGATACGGATATACAGGTATACGGATTAAAAACAATAGAATGCGGTTGTGGGCAGGTTTGTCGTATAGGAGTAGTATTAGTTTCTTTAGAACTAGACATTACATACCTCACCAATCTAATACGCAAACACGCGAAAATTATATAATTTCGATAAGAACTGTCACAAATTTCAATCATTGCTACTGGTACACTAGCCGAAAGCACTAGCAGCTAGCGCTAGCATTGTTAATGAATTGTACATTAAAAAGGTTGTAATACTAAAAATAAAAATATAAAAATCTAAGTTAAGAGGGAATCTGATTGATTTTATTAAGATGAATCCGCAGTAGTCATCAGAATTCGGCGTACTTTGTCCTTCTATTTCCCGCTTAATAATCATCTTAACAATAACTACCGCAGTTCCATGTACCGTCTCCCGGAACTTAGAAAGAAGATAAGTTTGCAGATATAAAATAGGGGCAATCTAAATCCGTTGTGTACCATATGTTTTAAAATTTGCATCAACGCTTTTTCACGTATTAACCGCTTTCCCAACATGATTCACCCAAAATATTTACAAACATATTAAAGGCCCGACTTGACTATTTGCTATTTTAGGATTTTTATAGTTTTCATTTTTGAAAAACTGGAAGTGTAGTTTTGTGAATGTCCCGAGGATTAAGTTGATCTAAACAAATTTTGTCAGTTTTTCATCACTTATGTATCTGCCATGAAATTTCCTTAACTACCTAACGGATTTGAGTGGAGGTTTCTCCTGTAGATTCAGAATTCTTCTGCGGGGTTTTTTCTATATCACATATTTTGCACACTAACAGTTCAAAACATGAGAAAAATCACTCTACATTAAAAATAACTAAATCCATTTATAACTTTTCGAGAAAAAGGCATTTTTTGAAGTCCCTTTAGAATCCCAATTCCAAAAACCGCTATTTAGGAGCAGCAACAATATTCATAGCCGATTGCAGTCAAATTGACCGAATAGTTTGGGCTGCAGTGTTAATAACAGACTCCAGTCCACATACTTTTGAAAACAAAATATACTTGTTTGAACTCGGGGTACCTCAAAACATAAGAATTTTTAAAAATCCCAACTTTGAATTTTCGCGCCATCACAATACATATCTACTTCCTATACTACGTATACCGGAGAAGAGAAATTGAAAGTATGATCATCTGGAATTTAAGAGCAGAGTTAGTAAACATCTGGAAGTGTGAACTTGTTTTAATAAACTACCACAATTATTGTTTGTTGTTCTTTTATAGAGTTACAAAAAAAAGCTACCAAATATACTAAATCGCTTGATAATTCCCAAATTTCGTTAAAAATACAAAATAAAACCATTTCAGTTTGAAGTATGTGTACTTGTATATGATAAAAATTCTATTCTATTAATAAAAATTTCTGCAGTAAATTAGAATACTGATTTTTATGTTGGGGCATTCTTTTTCTATCATAAACTCTCATTTTACTAAATTTTGAGTACAGGAACGGAAATTAATACAAATAAGAATAAAAATCAATAAACATAATATGGAATAAAACAGAATTGTTGTTAATTTGCATTAGCAATTTACAAAAAACACAATCTTGTGTTGATATTTTTTTTATTATTTACGAAATTAAATATTAATATAAAATTGCATAACACAAGTTTTACCGAATTGTGACAATGATGTTTCCTATTGGGGTTTGAAGATTTTGCTCACCGATTTCAGATTCTTATTTTTGTTTACATTAGCGTGTCATTTGAGAATTTGTTTATTACGCTTTTTTATTTTTGTTTTTTACTGAGAGATATATTTCTCAAAAAAGCAAATCTCGATTGTGATTCAGACAACTCAAAATTGATCTAGAACGGAAAAAATGGACTACTTTCCCAAATACAGCAAAAAAAGTGATCTAGATAAAAGGAGTTTTTCTTGTTCCAATCGAAAATTAGATACAATAAACAATAATTGGTTTAAAACTCTATGACGTAAATTAATTTCTTATTTTTTTTTATAATTTACATAGTACGGTTGTACAGAGTTTCACACCAGAAATTAGAAAAATGCACACTTTCACATGGACCTACGCAAATTACTTTAAAAAGTTATTAATTCATATCTGTAATATAAGCAATCTAAAGAAAAATGCTGCTTTTGTTTCCACCTGACATATACCCGATTTCATGTTATCCCATCATTTTATGTCTTACGCATCATGCCTACGATTTCCCAAAGAATGCTAGTTTTGCGATCTAAGAAAAAAAAACAAATTAAAATTATTAAATTAATAATTTAAGGCCGTCAAAGACTGGAATTAGAATTCCAAACACTCGATAATATTTAAAGTGGCTAAGGCTATCGAAAAGAAATCGACACGAACGTAGCCACTTCAATTGTAAGAATTTCCCCGGCAATGATGTTGTTGAGCTTCTGTGCATTTTGCATAAAGAATATCATCATGCGACGAAAGACCTTGTGTTGTTTTTACTGCAGAATTTTCCTATTTTTTGGATCCTGTCCCGATTTCTCAACTCCCAAGCAGAGCATTTTCATGTGCAATCGAGCTAAGTAAATAAATACTACGGGATAGGCATCAACACCCACATCCTGAACGCAAGGCACATTAATTAGATAACACTCGATAAAGCTGGCTATGACCATTTTAATTGTTGAGTCCTGTCAGTGACAGTATGGTATGGAAATTGCAAATGGTGGATGACCGTTTGTAGTCGCTGATAAAAATTTACTTGTCGAAAAGGTAAGGTACATGGCAACGTAAATCAAAACTAAAAGTCTGCAAAATATAATCATGTTTTCTAAAATGACACGTTCTTCCTTGGTTTGAATTCTTGCATCCAATGATTGGAGTATTGGATCCACTTTGCGAAGGCGTGGCATATAGAAGTACACTATATTTACTTTTAATATTACGGAATACAGATTGTCGACTAACTGCAGTGATGTTAGAAATGTCCCCCAGGACATGTTGCTACTTGAGATCACATAACTTACAGTAAAGTCCATTTCCAACACTCGAAACACTTTATAAAGATAAATTGTAGATTCCCGCGTTGAGATTGGCTGTATTTGATCTAGCATTTTAAAGAAGCGATGTCCACCTTTTAAATAAAGGTATAATTTAAATAAAAATAAATAAAACTAAATGTTTACAATATCTGTGTAACTTAAATTTTTATTAATAAATTATTGGATAATTTTTCAAAATAGCTAATTGTCGGTGCATTATCTAATCCAAACTCTAAGACTAAAGATTTTCTTGATTTATTTTATAACATAAGACATTTTTTTATAATCGTTGAAAGCGTTTAACAATGTCAATGGCAACACAATCTTAATGTTTTAGAGTGCATCTTTTTTTGTTTATTCTAATTACAAAATTCAGCACACGAATTAATTTTCATATATATATATATATATAGTTTTAGACATTATAAATATCGACGAAGAATATTCTGTTGTTTTATGTAACAACAGGATATTCAGGAGCATAGACAAGCACAACATGATTAATGGCACCACCATCTTTAAAAAAACAGAAGCTAAAAAATGAAGTTGCCAAGTAGACTTATAAACAAAGACCTAAAGAATGTTTGCAACCAAAGCTGCTGCATGAGGCTCTGTGACATTTTGTCCAGTTTCTTTCCTTCCTATATTGTGAGTCGATGGATCGCTACATGCAATTCGACTTACTCGTTCTAATTTTTTTTTGGAAAATTCCACAATGAACTCTGCGTAAGTGGTGGACGGATGGAGAGCCAATGGATTTGATATGATTCACCTTTTATTTTTATGAAATATGCGACCAAACTAATTTTGCAGGTGGTTTTCTATTTCTTATACTCGAGAGATTATGCAAAGTTGATCATACAGCATAATGAACTGCCCAAATATTCAATGCAGTCAATATCCAGTAATGAATGAACAATATTTAGATAATTGAAGTAGCCCAAGGCTCGAAGTTTTCTGCTTATTTGTTTCTGCTCCACGATCTGCGAAGATCGTGGAATCTTCTCTCCAGCACCTTAAAATAACCAGGTTACACAAATATTCTTAAATGGTATATTAAAAGATGAGAAGGTCAAGTCTTCTTATTGAAATTCCAACCTAGGTGCTCTTTGTCACGTGTTTCTTTTTTTTCGTTTGCAGCACGATCAGAGCGCGCTCCATGATCTTAGCATAAATTAACCGAGCATCCTGTGAAGAAATTATCGAAGTAAAGGCATATCAATCTTCAGGTTTTTTTTTCTTAATTTTCACCAGCTTTCTTTACCGGACTTTTATAAAAGCTTCAACCACAATAAGGGAAATTTTTTGAGTCACCACGAAAATGAGGTTCATGAGCAGAGCCACCGCGAGTGAGTGCATCCGACAAAAAAATTATGAAAACAGAAACCAATTCAGCAAACAATTCGATTCAGTTGCAATTCGTACCAATTTTAGGAAAAATTAAAGGAACACTTTTACAACATATATTTCAACTAAAAATAATAAGAGAGTTTCAATATTCTCAGGTGTTTATATTCGATACAATTTTTTTTCTTTTAATTTTTAATTGTCGTCTTCGGATGCGAATTTATCCATGCGATTTGGGTAGGCAGAAAAGATTTTGATAATGAAAAATTACAAAACAAGGACATAAAATACTGATATGTAAAATCAAAAATAACTCTACCGCTAGAAAATGGGAGTGTATACCCCTAAAATAATCGATCGCTGAATTCTTGAAGACGGAAAAACATATATTCACGACAGGAGTGCATTGGGTGTGGATTACAACAAAAACTATACAACCTTTTGAGTGGATTCAGGTTGAGAGAGGGAGAAGTTTGATATCTTATTACATATATCCAATCTCTGATCCAGTGCACGTAAATAGTGTGGTCAATTTGAAGTTTTAAAAGGGAAGGCACACATAAAAAAGCAAAACGATCTAGTTATGTTTTGTGATATTCTGATTTTTAGATTTTGATAATTTCATTGACATTTTTGTGCTAAGTTGGTTCTGAGCGAACTCTGAACAATGCACGATCGATTGGTTAAGACTCGGTTCAGAGCTCTACTCTGCATTAAAAAAAATGAAAACTCCTAAAGAAGCATCTAGAGGTTTGACTTGATATACTGTTTTCCATCTCATCCTATCCGGTTATGTCTTCTCCACGTTGTCTGCTATGAACCAAGGCATACACAGAAAAGGCCAGTTTGGCGATCTGAAAACAATGTATAAAATAGTAATTTAAGAAGTCAAAGATTGACTTTAAGAGTTTACAAGCAACCGGTAGCTATTGAAAATTCTAAAGCCATCGAATATAAAGAATACTAACCGACACAAAAGTAGATACTTCAATGGGTAGAATATTTCCTGCGATGATGTTGTTGAACTTCTGTGCATTTTGCATAAAGAATATCATCATACAACGAAAGACCTTGTTTTGTATCTCCTCCATAAAAATATTCATTATGTAACACATAGGAAGCGTTTCTAAAGTAATCGAACAAAGGAAAAAGAATGCACTAATCCCGGATGCCAAATTACCATATATGTATCATGATATTGACCAGTGTAATTCCCATCTGCTCTTGTGGCCACCAGCTGAATGAAAATAGTTTTCGAAATTATAGGTCGAACCGTTGGATGACCGATGACAGAAACTTTTGCTCAGCAGCTTCTTGGTACGGGCGGGCAGTGTGCATGAAAACACATGAAAAACAAGAACAAAACGACCCGCCATAGAACACAATTTTTCTTATATGGAGTGCGTCATCTGAATTCATAATCTTTGATATTACTGAATATTTGGCAATTACTTGCAGAGATAATAGAAAAGTTCCCCAGGTCATGCTGCCACTTGAGATCACACAGCTTATAGTTAAGCCAATTGGCTGAAGAACACAAGACGGTGAAATGTAGCTGAATAGATTACATTTTGTACAACCAGGTCCGATTAAGATTGTCCATTGCATCGACTCTAAGCGCAATCACGCAAACTATAACCATGCGGCCTGGGTGTAAATCCCAAGAAACCTGAATTAGTACTCTTCACTAACAAAAGATCAGTCTCAGAGTTTGTGGCACCAACTTTAGGAGGGTTCACGCTCTCACCGTCCTCAAGTGCCAAATACCTTTGGGTGATACTTGATAGCAAGCTAAACTGTAACCTAAACATCAACGAAAGGATTAAGAAAGCTAACATTGCACTATATAGCTGGTATAGAATCTGCAGGGCCCCTCCCCGAAGGTCAAAAAGTGGCTATACACAGCTGTTGTCAGACCAATCCTTACCTATGGTTGCCTAGTCTGGTGGAATTCCATGAAAGAGACGAAGCATTTGACTGCATTATCAGAAATTCAAAGAACAGCACGCGTCCACATAACAGGAGCCATGAGCAGCAGTCCCACAGCGGGCTTGGAAGCAATGCTAAATCTTCCACCAATTGACTTACAGATCAATGACACAGCAGAGAAAAGTGCAGCACACCTCAAAGAAGCGGGTAATCTGTGTATCAAACACTTTGGTCACAGGACAATATTGAAATTAGTAGTAGACGAGAATGGAATATCTGACTACACCATCCCATATCTCGATTTCGACATTAAATACTCAATCAGAATACCAAGCAGAGACGAATGGTCGTCAAATACTGTGGTATCCAACACTGAAATATTAATCTATATTGATGGGTCTAACATCAAAATAGGATTTGGCTCTGGGGTCTACTGCAATAAAATTGGGTTAACCACATCCCTGCGACTAGCAAACTCATGCAGTGTATTCCAATCAGAGATCCTATCCATACTCGAAGCTGTCGAATCGGCTAGAGTATTGGACATATCAAAGAAGATATCTCCATTTTCGTAGATAGTCAAGCGGCCATAAAAGCTCTGGCAACCAACATAATAAAATCACGAATAGTTGGACTCTGCAGCACAGAGCTAAAGAATGAAGTCCATTCTACGGGGACCTGGCGGAGCTAGCAACAAAACCTATAGAGCATATCGTCCGTTTCTGCTGCAATTCGGGATGGAGCAAACACCCGTTGAAGCGGATCGAAAAACGCAGATCACAACTTAAGAATCACGCTCACTATATTTTTAAACATTCTTTTCAGGTACACTTATCTAAACAAAGGGTGTCGCTATAGGCCCACGTAGTCCTATGCGAGTTTGACGACTCACCTGAATGTCAACAGCCCATTAAACCTAACCTAACTTTAGTCTGTGTGATAAGTCCCTTCTTAATGTCACATTTAAGATCCTAGTGTTTCAACTGGGTTAAATACTATCTGGATTAAATCCTATCCTATCTGAACCTCCAAAAAAAGTTCTGTTCAGTAGCTATGTATCACACCTCACACCCTTTTAGCCACCCCGAATTACCTCAAGGTAGCCATTTTGGTTCTTTAATATTTATTTTGTCTATCATTGACGTTGATTGTATGATTAAAAACTCTTATTTATCTGTTTATGCTGATGACATGAAAATCATTAGGCAAATTTCATCCTCCGCTTACTCTTACCCACTTCCGGAATTAAAAAACTTTTCAAGGTGGTGCAAAAAAATTCCAGTAGCGCAAAGTCATCAAATGCCAGACCATGACATACTCCCATAAGCGTCTCCCAACAGTAGCCAGATTCTATTTGATATGTGGTGAGCCCGAACCTACTGTCCTTATTTTGCGGGATTTGCATGTTATCTGTGAAAGAGGACTAAATTCCGCTTTCATATTGATAACAACAACAGCAGAGCCAACTCAATTGGGTTTGTTTTCACATTTGTTAAGCTACATTCAGACGATTGGAAGATGTTTCAATTTTGTCATATATGTCAGTAAAAAAATTGTTCCAAATGTCTTCCAACCGTCTGAACTCCCAATTTTGTGTGACAATTTTGTAAGACAATTTATTGTCGGCAATTGTTACACCACAATCCGACCAAATAATTGCTAGGTATCATCAAAGATTATAAATTCTATACAGATGATGCATTGAGAACAAAACACAGAAACTTTTGCTCAGTAGCTTCATGGTACGGTCAGGCGGTGTGCATGAAAACACATGAAAAACAAGAACAAAAACATATGGTGGGCTGTGCCAGCACGACCCGCCCTATAACAATTTTTCTTATATGGAGTACGTCATCTGTATAGAATTTATAATCTTTGGTATCATACAATCGTCTGAACACGCAATTTCAGTTTTTGCAATTTATTGTCAGCTGATTGAGGATTTGTGAGACAATTCTAAATTGTCCGATGTCATAGTTTTATACATCTTCCAATTGCCGACAATTTCTGCAAGATTTCGGTTAATAAATAAATTCCGAAGTATTGACTTCTGTAGGTTATTCAAAAAATTACGCTATTTGTAACAAATTAATATCGTATTTTCTTATTTTAACATAATCTTAATCACACTACATTTTATATATTTAAAAAGGTTGTTAATTATACTATCAAATAGCATTTACAAGTTTATATTGTACAATAGTAAAATGTTTGCAAATCCGCGTTTACATCCTTGTCTTCAAATTTCCCTCAGTTCTATATCTGTCGGTCTGCGCGTGGAGTTTTATGTTAAACGTGTGGCGCCAGGGGCAGATTCTATGTATACGAGAGAGAGAGGTGCATACGTGGACACGTGCAGATTTTTTCTGTGTTGCAACTATTCGCCATCTTTGAAGTGTTGTTTTAGCTAACAGCGCATATTCGTATCTTGTTTTTGGATCTGTGGAGTCACCAAAGCAAGATTGTTGAATTGCTTTAAGTCCATTCGCAAAAAATTACGGTACAATTCCGGTTCCTCATTCGCAATTCCACGAGGAGTTTCGAATAAAATCCCTCTTGCAGTCAGCGGGCCACCCAGTTTTTCGTCCAAACACTTCGGATTTTCTGTGCCAATTCTTCCTCCTCGCGGTCTTCCAACACGTAAGCCATTATGGTAGAAATCGCAATATTATGTTCCATTTTTATTAATTTGTTTATTTTATTTTCACAAATGTGTTCACTATATGTAACTGACCTACGAATACAAATTTAAATATGTCCGACAATGCGTGTCATCCGATCTCCCAATTTTTTGGTAAACAAATATCTTCCAACCGTTTGAACACACAATTTTGAAGGTGACAATATTTTCTCGAATCCTTTTGTCGGACAATAAATTTGGAAGACATTGGCACAAAATATACCAACCGTCTGAACAGACAATTAAAAATTGGAAGATAGTTGGAAATTGTGAGCAATTGGCAGCTATTGTCACAGCTTTGACATATACGACAAAATTGGAAGATCTTCCAATCGTCTGAACGTACCTTTAGACCTATCCTTGAATATGCTCGCCAAGTATGGTCACATTATCACATAACCTCCGAACTAAGTGTGTCCAGAAGGTGAAGCGTGGCAATCTTGATACTAATAAAGCGACGAGAAGTAAAGTAGGTAGTCTGTGCTATAAGCAGTGTTTGGTTTGCACCCAAAAATATTAAAACATAAGCAAATTTAAAGAACAAGATTATTTTTATTTGCTTTTGATTTACGTTTATTTGTTTTTTATAAATAACTTAATTAAAATATATTCCTACTAATGATGAATATTTTATCTAGCAATTCGTACATTTACCTATAAATTTATATTAAATCAATTGTGCAGCATGCCGATTTTGATTCTGTCGCACCAATGCATATACAGAGAAGGCCAGTTTTGCAATCTGTAAAATATAATAAAGCCAGCAGAATAAGTATGTACGCTTTACCAACATAATATTATGATGTGCGTAATATTTCTAAAACGGTTTTCACTAAAATAGTCGATCCGAATACTTATAAATACTAAGCAAATCTTTAAAATGAATGGAATTGAAAGCCGCCTGCAGCTCTATAGAAGAATTCGGAATTCATATAAGGATACGCGTTGCAACGTTTAATATGGAAATAGATCATCCGCAGTCGTTACAAGGTGTACTGGATTTCGAGAAGATTATGTGCTATCATACAATCTCATGGTGGAAGAATAGGACGTAGGGCAAGTGTAAACACTGAAGGACTCTTCTTACGAAATCTGTCCATGTTCTTTGGATATATGGATGATATCGGGATCATTCGTCAAATTTTATATTGGAGAACAAACTATGGAGCAAGCGGGCAATTTGAAAGACCTCATTCGAACTTTTAGGACGTAGGGCAAGTGTAAACACTGAAGGACTCTTCTTACGAAATCTGTCCATGTTCTTTGGATATGTGGATGATATCGGGATCATTCGTCAAATTTTATATTGGAGAACAAACTATGGAGCATGCGGGCAATTTGAAAGACCTCATTCGAACTTTTCCAAACGTTTTACATGCTGATACCAACAACGTTGAAATAATTATGACGTTTATCTACATCGGAAACATGGGATATACTTCGTTCAAATTGATACAAGCAAACTTTTCTTAAGCAGCATCTAATCGGGAGACCAAACAGATGGAACAGTGGCACTTATATGAAAGTAACTAACAAGATTTGCGAAAGCTGGTTTTGAAACGGTCTATGAAATTAATCTCGCTTGATGGAATCGATTTTAGTACCAAGCTATTTGTCATCATCACACTGTCTAATAGGAAGGTACATATCAAGACTTGGTCTACATATAAACGAATTCTGCTGGAGGAGCTGTATGGATGAAGACGAAAAAATATAACATCTAAAATATCTGGAAGCTGAACCCAGGATCCTGTTGCTTTTTCACAACTTGTCCATAAAATAAAGTGAAAAGCCTTTTTTGTATAAAACAGAGTGCAGAATAAAAAAGTAGATAGAAAATTCATGGCATAGGGTTTAAAAAAAGAGCTTAACAGCTAATATGAATTATCGTTACAATAGCTTTAATAAAACTATTAGCTAACACGGCTGGGATTACTAAAATCCTCTATTCGTGGTTTTCAGCCATTTAGGTTAGGCGGTTGTATCAGTCAGTCGTCCACGAAACTTATTAATAGGCGTGTTTTTTTCTAAATCTATATAGGCTTAGATACACATGAGAAAAAAAACGCTTATCGGTGATCTGACTGGCACTGGCACCACTGAAACTGAAACACATAAACGCCAACAGATGGCATATTGGGGTTTCAATTTTTGCTGTTTTTTTTTTTGCAAATAAAATCCAATTTTTTTTTCTCTTTATCCACTACTATTCTTATTGTAGTGTTTTGATTATATATATTCAAAGCAAAGATAAAAATATTTTTACATCCAATTATTTCATAAAACATTGAATTCCCACCTATTTTGTAGTTTTAATATTTTCGGTTGTGGTATCGGCTGCTATTTTTTTGCAATTTGATCATTTTCGACAACCGTTCTGAAAAAAATAGGTTTGGTAGCACATTTTCTATCCAGGCTAAAGGTGTAAGACTGGATAATTATCCAGTTATCGCGAAATCTATATAGGCTAGGGTGTTGTTGTTGTTTTACACATTAATTGTTTGCTAAGCCTATATAGATTTGTTGTAAAGAGAAAAAAACACGGCTAATATATGACTTCAATAAGCTGAACTACAGATCCTTTTTGAAATACCACCCTAGTTCTAGATGTGTGCCGTGTATGTGCATTTGTTAAATCTTTTGCTTAATGTAGATGAAATGAAAGCGAGTTTTCAAATGTGATTTTCAGATATTTAGCATGAACAATAAGATACTTACCGAAATAAACGATGACACTTGAACTGGCAATATACCCAATGCGATGATATTATTAAACTTTTGTGCATTCTGCAAGAAGAAAAGGACCATCCGACGAAAGATTTTGTTTTGATTATACCATGCACTATGAAACAGCGAAGTAGGAAGGCTGTTGATCTCCTCCGCAAGGACATTCATCGAATAACACATGGGAAGAGTTTCTAAGGTCACCGATAATAGGAAGAAAGATGAACCAATGGCGGAGGCAAGATTAGCAAACAACAAGATGTTTATAAGCGTTATAGCCATCACAGCAGCTGTTACTACCAACTGAATAAAAACAGTTTTCGATATGACGGGGCGAACTGTTTCAACGAACCTTTAAAATGATACCAATATGTTAAATTCATTGAAAAAAAAATTGTCTTATTAGTTATACTCGAGAATTTTTCTGTGGGTATCAATGCAGTCAGTAAGGCTTCTAAAGTTGTCCTCATCCGTCTGGGTTGGGTCCTTGCCTAATCGTTCCACTCTTAAGCAGAGAATTTTCATGTGCATTCGAGCCATATATATAAACACAACTGGGTAGGCGTCCACGCCCACATCTTGCAGACAAGATACATTAACCAAAGCGTACTCTATGAAGCTGGCTATCATCCGCTTGGTAAAAGATTCCTTCCAATCACAATATGGCATGTAGATCGAGAAAGGCGGATGTCCATTATATAATGCCGCTAAAAACGTAGTGGTCGAGTATGAAAAGTAACAGATGATGTAAATCAGAATTACACTATTGCAGAAACGTATCATATGTTCTGCCATGTTACGTTCCTCCTTAGTTTGGATTTTCGCATCCAACTCTTTGAGAATAAGATCGGTTTCGCGAAGTCTTGGCATATACATGTATACCACAAGCACTTTCAATGCCACTGAGTATACATTCATAGCTACCTGCAGGGATGTTAAGAATGTATCAGTGGACATTTGATCACTTGATATCACATAGCTGACTGTAAACGCTATTAACTGGTAAACAATTGACAAAAAGTTGAGAATGAAGGAATATGTTAAGTAAACCCAGGTCTTGTTGAGATTGTCTATTCCCAAGGATCGAATCACAGCGTACAGGTGGATAGTAGAATCTCGCGTCGAAATTGGCTTCAGTTCGTCTGCCATCGTGACCGGTTTAAAATGGATACGAATTAATGACGGACATAGGTATTCAGGTGGTATTTATAGGCGTCGTGGTATGTTAAATTGAATAGTTATTGTAACTACACTTTAATTAGATAATACTGTTTTCAATTTTTAATAAAGTAATCATTACTATTTAAAACTTTACAACACCCAGGTCATGCATAGCCAATCACTTTAAGGAGGTGGTGTTACAAAGTAAAAAGTTTCAAAATCCAACAATTTAACGAAAGTTAAAATTAACGATTGTATTTTTAATGCAATTCATCGATTACCTAAGTTGAGGAAGAATTATTGTGGCACGAAACGAATGTCAAAGCAAGCACTACATTTTGGTGTGATGGTCATGCTTACGTTGTGAAAAGTTCATAATACAAGATGTGTGGGAATCCCTTTATCGACCATTCTTAGAGAGTACATATTCAAAGCATAGTAATGAAATAATAAAGCTAATGGTGTGATAAATGAGAAGAATGCGACATTCAAAGGTTGGTTGATGAATGATACACAAAAACACCTTAAATTGAAATGCAAAGCTCTTACGAAGAATAAATACGCCTTAATTAATCCAGAAAGCACAAAGGGTTTGTATCGGGAGTAAATAGTAAATATCGGTTGCAGATACAAACCATGATGGTTATTTACAAATTCCAAATAATTTTATTTAATCACAGTTAGAACACTTCAAATTGAGTTTCTAATTTTTATATTTGCTCTAAGTATTGGATTCGCAAAAATAAAAAAAACATGAGAAGGCTACACTACAATCCGCTGTGCTTATCGTTTGATACCCTATGACATCCCATTCTTAAAATTAATATCCCCAAAATGTGGGCATATTGTTCAGGCAGTTTTTCAAAATTATTTGTGGTTCGCAAAAAACAATGTATTTCTACTGCATATACTAAGGGGTAGGGTATACAATAGTTTTTGTAAGAAAACGCCCCCAAAAAGTCGGCGTGGGTTAATAATAATAATAATAACCAATGATCCAGCATTAAACATTTTTTTTTTTTGAATATTTTAAAAAAGGTACCGTAAAACGTTTTTTACTGAAAACGCCCTTAAAAAGTGGGCGTAGCAAAAAACTTTATAAAGACGAAATGAAATATTGATAATAAGATTCATTAAATATATTGTTCAGACTTCTTCAAAATTTCATACGGTTTGGCCAAAAACTAGGTTTTTCTAATAAAGGGGCGTGACAGTGGGCGGATTTCAAAAATGTTTACACTTGTTCTCCTAGGAGCACTTGTACCAAATTTCATCTTACTAGCTCAAAATTTAAGGCCCAAAAACTCAGGACGTTTTACTACAGCTATCGATTCTGAGTCGATCCATTCTACTTTAAGGTATATCTAGCTTAATTATTTCTGTTTGCTACAAACTATGTATCAAAACTAATACACCCCTAAGTGATAGGGTATAAAAACGAATGGTGGATGCACTACTGGGTCATATGGACTTGCTCCTTGGGCGCCCATTGGTTGGATAACAATTTCAATATTACCAAAACCGTTGTATGGTACCGTTAGTTTTACATGAAAAGTAAAGCCTAACTACCATTCACAGCGAAGAGAGTTCGTTGAATGGGTTATTGAACTTCAACAAGTGACACATGATTGTCGAAATAGAACCTCAATCTGTCACTATTTAATATGGACTTCGAGGAACAGGCATCATTGGAGCATACATTTATGAAAATCTGTTCAAAATGTGATTGTTACTGGTGCTCGATATCACAATATGATAACCGAGTTCTTTCTGTATAAATTGCATAATATAGATATGGATGACATATGGTTTCAACAAGACTTTCCCATATGTCAAAATGAAAGGTATGTAGGTATATATGCAATACGCCAACAAACCCACAACCACCCATGCATTGAAAGAGGAGATTCAACGCTGAATCAACGAAATTCAGTGGCATTTATGCAATGTCGACATAAGTTTGTGTATGTACAACCAACGATGTGTAAGTCTTTTGGCCGGTGTGCGATTTCATACATAATTCTATCCTATCCTACGTTTCAACAACAATTTTTTCGTACATTTAAGAATAGGAAAGTTGGTTTAGCTTACTATGCGAACGCAATATGTAGGAACTTCAGCCACTGTAAAGCGTTTCTCGGGAGTTGACCGCGCGAGGAATTAGCGGCCCTAACATTTTTGAAGATGATCGAGGACTTGCATTACAATAAATTCAAAGCGTTATGCGTAGATGTAAGACGACTTCTTGGTTCCTGAATTACAAAACATACCTGGCTATAGCCAAATAATATGGTTCTAAAAGCACGGAGCAACGTCACACAAATGCGATATGTTTCTGCTACGATCTCCAGGAGAGGTGACATAAATGTAAAGAAAATATTCATCATGAAATGGTTGCTATCACAGAGTTTACCTGCCAAGCCATCATAACAAATTGTATTAATATAAGAAATAAATGCCCAAATTGCGTACTTCAATTTATTTTCTGTAGATAGATGGCATTTTTTGAGACACCTTGTAAAGGGTGATCCATTTCGAGGTTCCCTACTTTTTTAAAGAAAAAAACACAGAAAATTCCAATTTAATGGAGAATGTTTATTATCATTTGAAAGATTATGTCTATCAAATGTTGGCCGTTGCTACGTCGCAGATGGTCCATCCGTTGAGTCCAATTTTCGATCACTCGTTCGAGCATTTCGACTGGTAACTGGCGAATTACACGCGTGATGTTTTCCTCCAAGGCCTGAATCGAAGCGGGTTTGTCGGCATAAGCTTTTGACTTTACATATCCCCACAGGAAAAAGTCTAACGGTATGATATCACACGATCTTGGTGGCCAATCGACCGGCCCAAAACGTGAAATTATGTGCTCACCGAAATGTTCTCTCAATAAGTCCATTGATTGATGCGATGTGTGGGAAGTGGCGCCGTCTTGCTGAAACCAAATGTTGCCGAGATCACGAGCTTCAATTTCAGGCATCAAATAGTCGGTTATCATGGCACGATAACGGTCGCCATTGACGGTTACGTTCGCACCGGCATAATTTTCAAGAAATATGGACCGATGATTCCACCGGCCCACAAACCACACCAAACGTGCTGGACGTGGTCTATTCGGTCGAATATTATCCAATAATGAATGCTGGGTCTCAAAATGGGTGATGGTGTTGCGAATAGTACGCTCAGTAGGCCGATTATGTTGACCATAAGTTGAGCGAAGTGCACGAAACACATTCCTCACAGAACGTGAATTTTCATAACAAAGTTGAACAATTTGTAAACGTTGTTCACGCGTAAGTCTTTCCATTATGAAATGCCAAACAATACTAAACAAAAATAACATGACAGCATGACACGACTCACACGTGATCTGTCAAAAAAGGCTATTGAAAAAAGTATCTCTACTTGGATCACCCGTTATAAAGCAATTTGGCGATGCTTTTCTTTAGATACATTGTAGAATTAGGTACTATACAATACCAAAAATGAAAATCGTCTAAAAATTGTATTCAACAATAAATAATTTATTTTTTTATTTCATGTCCAGTTAAGTTTGATCAAAAACTATGCTCCTGTTTTTAGTAAACTACGTAAGAAGGTTGCGATTGATAGGCAGTATCTGATTGATACTCGTTGGTGTATGCATTCGAAGAGTCAACGTTATCAAAAGAGCGCCTAAATCGGTATTGCCTTGGTTGGTTATTATTACTATTTGGCCGGTACACAGGATTAACAACACGAGCACGATCACGATCTGGGCGGTATTCAAGGGTTCTTGTTTGTGCTGAATCCCTTCCAGGCCTATATTCCAAAGTTCGCTGGGACACAACGCAGCACACGGCAAGCGCCAGAAAGCAGACAACAATAAGTTTCGAAGACATCGGAGATGTTGAAATATTCACCGAATGTGAAAAACTGATGCTGATTAGTGTGCTGCGCATGGCTTTTATACTTAAAGTTCGCCATTCATTAAATTAATGAACCTAAGACGTGTTAGTGAATGTGTTGCAGATAAGAAGATGGGGAAGCACATATGCCAGTGAATAATTTTTCGAAATCCCCTCGTCTGTTTTTTTTTTATTTTTTCAACTGATTATGTTTATTGTTTATATTCAAACAATTGAACAAAAATCAAGCTCTATTTGGAAATGTGATTCTTGGAATGGTACGTGCGCATTAATAGAGTGACACAACAATTTGAATCCTAATTAATATCCTTCTTCATTTATCCTGGTCCTTAGATAACTGCCTTCGGTTGGGGATTTTAAGTTGGTTGAGGTAGGTTTCATCCTGGTTAAGGTAGGTTTTATCCTTCATAGACGGACAATTTTGGGTGGTAAACAAAAACTAGTCATAGGTATATGTATCCGCTTAAACGCTATCGTATGTAGCTTTGAAATCGATGAATCTGTGATAGGTATCGATTTGGAAATATTGGAATTGTTTATGCTTCGGATGAAGTGTGCAAATTTGTGCCTAAAATCACCCCACAATAATCAGACATGTTACTGGTTAAGATAAAAGGCTACCAATATTATGGCATACAGGATGTTTAGTACACGTGTATATCGATGCTGAGGTATCGTTCTTCGTCCATACTTTCATTTGACCATAGTTGAGCTGAGTTGGTGTATCTTCCTAACCATGTCATGTTGGCAGGAGCCATTATCGTTATGCCGAAAGGCATTTAAATTAATAATAGAGCTAAGCTTTAGAGTATCCACTATGGGAGAGTAAGAAATATTAAGAAAACCTGTTTATAGCGCCGACTACAAAGAACATAAACTTTGGACTTTGTGAGATAAGGAATAACTGCGCCAAAATTGCGTAGCATGCAGGATCTTTCAATGGAAAGCAACCATCCAAAAGTTTTAAATTCGTGTTAGCAATATTGCTTGATAAGATTCATCTCAGTTGCAGTAACGGACAATTTATATCGAAGGGAGGTGTTTTCAGTCAATAAAAATCTGACACACCTATGACAATACTCTCATAGAGAGATTTTCACCTACCCTTGGGGAAAAAATGAATCGCCATTGCCGTTTAACAGTGTCCTAAGTGCTTCTTCCCTATGTTCAGCATCAAATATGGTTTTTCCATGTTTATCGCGACAAGATTCTGTTCAGACCTTGCATTCATGGCAATGACATTTTATACTTTGGTAAAATTTACGAAAATTATTTCTGAGGTGCCACCTTTCAGTATTTTTGATTGTATGCCTTTATTGCTCTTTATGAAAAGGCGGCGTTCATCCCTTCGCCTCTGTCTTTAAAACCCAGTGGCAGCGTTGCCTAGTTTATCACATTGGTCGTTTAATTTAATCCTCATGAAGAGAAGGGGGTTAGGATAGGGAAATAAAATGGTGTAGGGAGAATAAAATACATTTATTTTGATCTCTCTGGTAAAAGGAATTGAAGGTGCGATGGGAAGGGATCTTCAAGGCGAGTAAGTCACTTTATGTTCTTCAATGTTCGAAATTTATTTGTCTGAAGTAATGTTTGTCATTTCACCAAAATGAAGCAGAATTTTACAAGTAAATCAGGTTAGCACACCCCCAAAATCCGAATTATTGCAAAGGACTGCAGTACAAATTGATTACTCTTACCGATTTGTATACCCTATCCCATAGGCGTATATTAGTTTTGATATTAAGTTCATAGACATTAAGTTCATTTTGACATCAAAACATAGAGAAATAATTCGATAGATATACCTCAGAATCGCTAGCTGAGCCGATCTAGCCATGTCTGTCTGTCCGTTTGTTTGTCACCGATTTTGAGGCATTAAATTTTGAGCTAGAGTGATGAAATTTGGTACAGGACTCTCTTTCCGACGAAGCAGTACAAGTGTAATTTTTTTTAAAATCCGCCCACTGCCACACCCCTTTTTCAGTATATCGTTATTTTTGGCCAAACGGTTAAGAATTTTGAAAAAGTGTCTTAATAGGATAGTTAGACAATCGCAATATCTATATTTCGTTCATATAAAGTTTTTTGCCACTTCCACTTTTTGGGGGCGTTTTCTTAAAAAAAACCTTTTTGAATACAATTTAAGGAAAACTCAAAAAAAATCGATGGGCATAATTCCAGAATAATACTAGAAACATTTCGTCTATATAACATTTTAACCACGCATACTATTTGGGGACGTTATTCTAGAAAAACCGTCTGAACAAGGATTAGGATAGGGTATTCAACGATTCGCACAGCGGATTGTAGCCTTCTCATATGTTTTTTTTTGGATGAAACTCATTGACAGCCTTGACTACTTGTAAGCTTCAATATTTTATTTCTCTTCATCGGATATCAATTTTTCTTCACCCACATTAATGTAAATAGCCTACTAATTAGTTGTCATGTCATTCATAAGCCTTCAACTGTTCAAGATAAATGAATATGAGAAAAATAGTATACAAAAAAGCAGCTGAGTTTTAGCAACAAAAACAAGAACATCAATTTTGTTAAGCTTATTGGGGGTGTGCTAGCCTAATGACCAGAAGTGTACTAAAATGGCCGATTAACCAATTAGAAAAGGACTTTATCTAAGAACTATCTTTTCCATTAAAACGTCAAGCAATTATGTCGGAAAACAATGACATATTTTATATTTTATATTTTTTACAAACAATAGGGGTATTGATGCAACGTCGGAAAGTCGTCGTAAACGTTGTAAACGTGATAAAATTACGACGTGATAAATGAACTGTCAAAATTTGTATGGGAAATCTTTTCCAACAATATCGGAATTTTCTCATAGGAATTAGGTGCGTAAACTGAGATGGTAAACTTTTGAAATGCTATTTTGACAGTTAATCAGTCACTTCCATACATCAAACGTATGCGCTTAACTGAAAAAATTATTGAGAAGGAAAGAGAACAATAGGAACAAAATCCTATCAATAAATAAATTACTAAAATGAGATTCAATTCAGTGGGTTATAACAATTTTTAGTGGTTCAGTTTTTGGTCGTTCATGAAAAGTCGTCGTAAAATTATAATTTTTCGCACGTAATAAAATTACGACGTTGCATGAATACCCTTAATAAAATCATTTAATATTTTTATTTGATTTATAATTTGTTCTGCTCCTATTTTGCACTTGTCAAACAATTTTCAGGAAATTTTAAAATGTTTGAATGTTTGATTTAATAATCTGAACGATATACTGTTTTTCCGAATTTTAGCGTGTTTTACACTAAAAGCACAGACTAAGAAGATCCTATTTAAAGCATGTAGGTTGAGGGCCTTGTGTATTGAAGACTTTATGAGTACTTCGACATTCGCTCAATTTTTATGCATTAGTACTAACGTTTGATTTCATTTATTTTACATTAAAATTGAGAAAAATAAGAGATTGTCATACAGGTTTAACTCGAATAACTAAACGGCCCTTTTATGGCTATCAAAGATCAATTATTTGCTCGATAACATCTATCAATTCATCAATAATTTGGTATTATGGCTATCGATTGATAATTTTTACACCATTGCGAATGGGTACTTTTTTTACGTTTCTTATTTTCATTTGGTTTTTGTTTTTTGCATGACGAGGACGAACAACTTTGGATTTGTTTCTTAACAATATTTTCTTTATTTTGGAACAGAGCCGTAAGCAATACACGTTTCGAAGGCCCTTTTTCGGTCCGATTATTTTCACATGCGTTTCATCTGCAGCAAAAACATTTTTCGAAGAATTATATTTTTGCACTTGTTCCTGGTACATTGAAATCTTATCCATTTCGGGCAAATGTGTCCTTCCAAAACACCTTCACTCAGAATGATTGATACCGTTGGTTGTGCCATACCAATATTGAAGTCATTTCCAACGCTCAGCAAGTTTAAGAATATTTGGCATGGATTGCTGGCTTTTGTTCGGTTTCAGATTATCCCCGATATCGGTCAATAATCCTAAGAAGGCTTGTTCGGAAAGTCGGTAGTTTTGAATGAATCTGCAACCGAGCATCATTAAATGTTGAAATAAAATGTTTAAAAATAACTTAAACATTTTCGTGCAAATCCATTGGATTGGAAAAATCTCGTAATGCTCGGCGTATCTTGTCTTTCTCGTTTGTGTTTTTTGCATCACTTTTTTCTTCAAAAAACAATTCCACCGAAGACATTTTTCGTTAAAGCTTTTTTTTATTTTTAAATAACCCGTTCGAATGATTGTAATTTTACGACGACGTTTCATGAACGACCCTTTTTTTTTAAATTCTTACCTGCCTAAAGCAGTAACATACACATCGACCTAAAAGATCTATTGTGCTTGCCGTCAGATGCTTTCAGCCGAAGATTTCCTCAATTCTTCGGGACTTAAGAATTCCCTTAAGAAAGATTCTCTTCTCATACTGTAAAGGGCCGGGCATTCACATGTTTCGTCTTCTTCTAGACATAGTCTGCACTCCGGTGAGTCGACTAGACGCATTTTGTTTAGGTGATATCGCAGACCGTGATGACCAGTTAGGTAGCCTACTAAGTTTTTGATATCGTGCCTGTGAAGATTTAGTATCTCGTTGGCATCTGATTTGAAGGGCTGAATAGCTGAATCAGGTCCAATGAAGGGGGTTTCCGAACCTTTTCTGGCTAGTTCATCAGCTTTTTCGTTACCTTCAACTCCCTTATGTCCGGGGACCCACCATAGTTTGGTTTTGTTCCTGGAACTGAGTGTTTGGAGGGAGTTGAAGCAGTGTAGTACTGATTTGGAGTCAATGATGTGTGAGCTAAGGGCTTTTATAGCTGCTTGACTGTCCGTGAATATATGGATGTTTGCGCCTTTAATACCTGAGTTGTGTATTAGGTTTGAACGATCCTAAAACTGCACCACTAAATAATGCGTTAACCCACTGAATTCAATCTCATTTTTGTAATTTATTTATTAATAGAATTTTGTTCCTATATTCTCTTTCCGTTCTCGATAATTTTTTTTTCATTTTAGAGCATACGTTTGATGTGTGAAAGTGACTAAATATCAAAATAGCATTTCAAAAGTTTACAACGTTTACCATCTCTTACGCACCCAATTCCTGTGAGAAAATTCCGATATTGTTGGAAAAGATTTTCCATACAAATTTTGACAGTTCATTTATCACGTCGAAATTTTTTCACATTTACAACGTTTACGACGACTTTCCGACGTTGCATGAATATCCTTTTTTTAAATATTAATACTGCAAAATTGATACTATTCAACGAAGAATCGGTTACCGACAGTAAATTTGATAGATATCAACTTTTTTTACAGCTGTTATGCCAATTTTATCAATAGAACTATTCACAATAGATGTAAGATCTAATGGCTGAATCACAATCACGCTTTGGTGCGTTGTGTTGGCTGACGTACATAGTCCAACCATATGAAATCAATGTTACCTATCCCAAGTTAGCTTTGCCTGGCATTGAGTTTCCACCTCAAAATGAAAAACATAAAATCTTAACGTAACGTTGCTGTAAAGCGCCATGGGCAAAGCAAAGGTTGGAAAAAGTGTGAATTGTCAAAATGTTTGTTGTTATTTTCTGGATTATTTTCTGAGAAGGTTGTGGAGTTGAAACTGCTGAGGAAATAAATATGTCAAAGCGGGCGCAAATCAGTTGGGCGTAACGTTGGTAAAGCGAAGCTCCAAAGCGTGATTGTGTTTTAGCCATAATAAAATTCACAGTTCATCAAAAACGTTGATAGTTGATAACCATATTACTAATAAATTAATTTCGTTGATAGCTATCAATTAATATGATATCGTGTTCATATTTGATAGCTATAATAGGGCTCAAAAATTGTAACCACCCTACTAATGTTGCTAAAGAAAACTCGTCAACATTGCGTTGCTCTTATCAACATACTAACAAATCTATTATACACAACAGCTGACATTTCTGTAAACTATCATACCACTGTCAGTTGACAACAATAAACAGACTGATAAAACTCAATTTAAAATGTATTAATTAGTTATTTTGAATAGATAGGCAAAAGCTTCCACGCGATAAAAAATATTTATAATCAGAACTACAACATTAGGCATAACTCATATGATTGTTCCTAACTAAATTCGATTAGTCTGTAGCTGTGCATATAGCAAAGGAAGGCGTGCGTGAATTGTGATATCTTGGAGGGTATGAAATAGCCCTATCCACCGATCAAATGCATACATTTGTGAACAGTGCGCAATTGTTAAGATTCACATTGACTAACTGCAAACGACTATTTAACAGTAGACGTAGTCTTTTGAATTTTTCAAAGCATTCCTCACCGTTTAGCAACGAGAATAACAATCAGACGCAGCAAAATCCTAGTGTAACTACAAGTGGCCTACAAAGGTTTAATCTTGCATAATAATTTATTCGATTGCGTATTAACTATTAAGTTTTAGATACAAATACACAATGGAAGTGCCAGATGGTTTATTTCGAGGGGTAGTCGATAGATTTAATGGCATCACTGTGGACTTAGGTGCAGAATTCGATGGACAAGACAATTTCGCCGAAAAACTTCAAAGTAAGTTTGGACTCGTTGAGAAGGACGACCGAAACGTTCTCGACTACAATAGATGAAAATAAATTAATTGATGATATTCACTTTTACTGCTTATAGAGTCACTCGACTATTGGATTGAGAACGGGCGACGAGGCATATGGTTCAAAGTCCTAACCGAGCACTCACAATCGATTCCAGAGCTGACAAAGGTAAATCTAGTATATATGCGTACAATTATACTCACTTTGTTTCATCATTCGCAATCAATCTTATTTCTCCGAGTTTCTACTTTTGTTTCCTTTCTTGCGTGGGTTTTTCCCCCATTATTGGTCTTGTGTACCTATAATTGTTCGCACCTTATTAGAAGTTGTATAGTAGATTGAGAATTTTAATGCCAACTAGAATATTGGAGTATAACACGTTGTCGACATAGGTTTTTGTTACTTCCTTGTTTGCGTTTATTAAAGTGGGGAAACGACTCTAAACTATTGGCATTACCCATCAAAATTCCTATTCCCCTGTCGCCTAACAATCAAATTTGTTAATGTTTATAGATTTTTTTAATTTTTGTTTATTACATTGCGGGGACTGACCCTACGCAGAATGGTCGGATTCCTGTATGGAACACACTTCAGTTAATGGCGTTGTGTGTCCGAGTTGACCTATTTTGGTTCGGAAAAGTGGTTTAAAAAAAAGTAAGTATATTTTTTTGTTTGTTGTTCTATCATCAGCTTAACACCTAGCAAAGCTCCATCTTGTGCTTTAGATTGGTTCCTAGAAATTAAAAGAAACATTCGCGATTAGATTTTTTTGTAAAAGTAGAAGAAGTCCTGTCGTTTAATGCATTTGGTGTTTCAGTTCAGTTCATAACGAATTTCTCTACAACTGTCAATATTTTCAAAGCTATAACTACCAAAACATAACTACGTGTACCAGTCTTTGGAATCGTTAAAGTATTCTTTGTGCAATAAGTTTATTAGGGCCTCAGGCTGAGCCTTTTTCTCACAGCCATTCATGTTTGCATGTGTACATCTTGAGCTGTACGCGAGTGATCGCTATCAAATGAGCACTTACAAGGTGCACGGACTCATGAGTTATCAGCTGTGGACATTTTTGTTTTAGCTCTCAAACATTAAGGTTCCATCTTTGAGACTCACGCAAAGTGCATAAACTATTTGTCTGTTTAAAATAACACACAAGTGTTCGCACACCATCTCTCTGCGCGATTAAGAAACATTGATCATATCAGCAAGATATTCTAAGCTACACTTATCAGTACCATGGCAACGCCGCTCCGACTTTTATGAAACTACAATGCAATCACTGGAATAATCTGTGAACATATTTTAGGCAAAGAGATGTCAACCCTTGCACAGAATGAACCACAGACATGATTCTTGAGGGTTTACAAATATTCATCTAAATTGAAAAAGCAGCCTCCAATAAGGCAGTAAAATTAATACTCAAGGCCGAAGGAAAAAAGCAACAAGCGCTGATACAGCAAAAGATGAATGACTATCAATCAGCAAGGTATTGCAAATCAAAAGCTACAAGCAGCAAAAATGTCCGTCGATTTAATGTATCGGCGGATGAATCAAAAAAGGAACTGGAACCCGTTTTTTATAGGTTTTTTTCTATCCCTTATGACCAGCAGGTATTTGTCCGAGTTTCTGTAAAGTGGCCCGATATCAATCGGCTTCAAAAAGGAAGAATTACAAAAATTAGGAGCCACTTGCTTTAATACAGACGCTATTTTAATGGGAAAATAAATCAGTTAAATGAAGGGGCTGCACACACACGTGAACTTCTTCTTAATGAGTCTACATTGACATGAGTGAACAAATGCCACCTACCTCGCCTACCCGAACCCTGTTATGGTCATCTGAAACAGCAACATTCAACATATTCGATCGAAGTTAACACAGATCGTTACAAATCTCCAAATTCAAATCTCTGTAGCTGTTTCTAAAGTTTTTTTTTTTATAAACAAACAAGCTGGCCCGTCAAACGTTGTTTTGCCATTATCAAATGGAATGACGGCCTACAGCGCCACCTTTTTTTTTTTTCCTAAACCTTGGCGGAGCAATTACGAACAAATCCGCAGAAGGAAGTATCCAATTTGGTCCAGTCGTTTTCGAGTTTTTAGCATCCGAACAAACCAAGATCCATTTATATATATATAGATCTGTTTCAGTATTGATGTACAAAATGTTTGCAGATAGATTTTATATAAACGCTGGCATAATTCTATCTGAAATATATGAAATAAACAAGGATATGCATTAGGATGATTTACTTACTCCAACCCGAAAAAAAGCACTGTCGAAAACCTTGATAGGGAAACATCTGTTAAATCAGACAAATCCATGCATTCTGAAGGTCACGTTTAGTTCAGATATATCATGACAACAACATATAATCTACTGCCAAATAAGGAACTGCTAAACCTTGATACCCTTTTTAGCTAAGATGTTTGACACCAGCCCAGCACCTTCTCTATTATACTGTTTTATTCATCAACATTTCTTTCTTTTATACTTTAGAGAGGATTCGATTTCCATCACGCAAAAAGTGGTTATGTGATGCTGTTCCGATGGTTACCAACAACAGAATCTGCCAATATCCCAGTTTACGCGCACTCCTTGGTTGGAGTTGGTGGCTTAGTAGTTAACGATAAAAACGAGGTACTTGTAGTTAGTGATCGGTATGCTCTAATACCAAACAGCTGGAAGCTTCCTGGTGGCTACGTTGAACCGAGTAAGTACCCATATTTGATTGGGATTGCACAAGCATAATTTAAATCCATTTTTAAGAGGAAAATCTAGTAGAGGCTGCAATACGTGAAGTTCGAGAAGAAACCGGCGTTGAATCGTCATTTGATACAGTTGTAGCCTTTCGTCAATCGCATGGCGGTAGCTTTGGCTGTTCGGATTTGTACTTTGTAATAGCTCTTAAGCCAAGCACCAGCGAATTGATAGCTTGTCCACGAGAGATTAGCAAAATTCAATGGATGCCTGTAGCTGAGTACCTGGAGCATCCACATGTCCACGAAACAAACCGTCAATTCGTTAAAACGTACCTACATTACAAGGAAGCGGGAATAAAATTCAATTGCAAATCCGCAACACATCAAGTACTAAATCGAAAATATTGCATGTACACAGTAGAACAGCAGATGAGCGCAGAGAAACCTTGATACCAAGTGGAAACCTAGATAAATTTTTAAATGCCATTGTTCAAGTTTTACAAAGGAAAGCGCTTGCACCAACGAATTTATTCTAACTAACCAGTGGTTAGCTGCCCACCAGTAAAATGCCTTGATAGTCGAATAAATAAGTAGGTGCAAGTGACCCTAAATGAAATATATATATTTTTGTTAATTAGAAAGGAATCACTATCTTTTGCATTTTTCTAGCATCATTAAATGTACATAATAAGGGCTGTTTGATAATCGAATACATGTTTCTATTTTAATTATAAACTAACCACAACTTTGTAAACTAAAAGGAATAGCTTATCCCTTCGTCAATGTTATCGGTACGATATACAGGATATGACGGTTGTGGTTGGTTTGGGGAATCAGGATGATATTCATTCGTACGAGTATTGGATGTATCTAGGTTGTCGGGTGATTGACGTCTGAATCGATAAGAACGTTCCTCGTCAATTTTATCGGTGCGATATACAGGATATGATGGTCTTGTTTGGTTTGGTGAGTCTGGATGATACTCATTCGTACGAGTATTCGAAGAATCAAGATTGTCGGTATACTGGCGTTTGAATCGATAACTGCGCCCCTCGTCAATTTTATCCGTGCGATATACTGGATACGAAGGTTGTGGCTGTTTTGGTGAATCAGGATGATATTCGTTTGTTCGAGTATTGGATCTATCTAGATTGTCTGTTGTTTGACGTGCTTTACGAACGACTGGTTGGTATGATGCACGATCACGGTCTGGACGATATAGAAGTGTCCTGGCCGTTGCTGAATCCCTTCCTGTTCTGTACTCCAAAGAACTTTTCTGTGCTACAGCACAACTAACGGCAAGTGCCAGTAAACAAGCTACCAATAGTTTCGAACACATTGTCGATGGTATAAATGAGATTAACTGATAGTGCATCGAAATAAACTATCTGCTTTTATACAACCCGTTGTACTATGGATTGAGATTGAAAAAAAAAATCACCTTTGCTAGAAGAATTCCTGAAGCTGTTTTAGGTGATAATGCGGGAAAGTACATTTCGTTGCAATATTCTACGAATAACTTTTTGATGTTTTTTTACTAAGCAGCTAATGATTTGTTTGCGTAGTCCATGTGTTTACGATTCATAAATAAGGTAGTTTATTTATTTTTATATTAACGATTCTATACAAACTCTTTGGCAGTTTTAACGTTATTTTATGCTTATTTGCAGGGGTAGGATTTTGATAACTTTGCCTTTTTTGTTGCCGTAATCGTATGGAAATATTGACAAACACGTTTCATGTCCCCCTGATTTCAAATATTAATATATATATACTTTGTTTTGACTTTTTTACCATAATTGCCTTTTTGGGATTTTTTCTGTCTGTTTTATTATAATTGCCTATTTAGTTATATTTTATACCCTAATCCCATAGAGGTACATTCGTATTGATACATAATTTGTTATATAGAGTAATAATTGAAATATGCATATCGTAAAGTATATGGATCGACTCAGAATTACTAGCTGGCGTGATCTAACTATGTCTGTGCGTCTGTGCGTACTTTACCAGTTTTTGGCCCATAAGTTGTAAGCCAGCTGTGAATGGTGTACAAAATGAATTTTACTTCGATCTGAAAGTCGTCCTGTATTCAAGACATTCATCTAAAAAATATATTCAAAAGAAATATACAGATCAGTTATGCTTCGAAAAAAAAAACACGTGGAAGGCTGCTATCTAAAAGTCCTCGAAAAAGGTAACGACACCATATTCCTTTTGATAGACGAAACAACAAACAAAGCGTAACATTTGTTATTGCCGAGCCGCTTCAGAGAGGTTGTAATCTCGACGATAATCGCAAGGCTGTTTGATGATTTAATGCAATTTTCATGGCCAGATGGACTAAAGAAAGAAAAAGTATTGCTATTTGAAAAAAGTGGTAAAGCTCTGCAAATTTTGTATTCCAAAATGCTTTAAGTAACTCGAGTCGCACACGGTATTCTATCCTATGAATACCGTGAAACCATCCGGAGCAAGTACCCGAAAGCCAACGCATTTTTTTTAAAAAGAGATGGAGCTTTGGGGCACTTGGTAAAATAAAAAATTTAGCCAACCTAGCAGTTAAAGAGTTAATAGTAGACGAAGTATAGACGTAACTGACATCAAAATGAATTTCACTTTTTTGGTGGAACCAAAAGAACATAATATTTGAAAGCAAGTAAAGAAGGGTCTAGAATATAAAAGGTATCGTTAGGCTCTTTATAGATGCCCCTGATAATTGCTACATTGAACTTTAATATTTCAAGAAGAAATAAACTTTCGAGATTTATGGCTGATATTCAAACGAATTTACCCAATCGGGTTGAAATTGTCGTCGTGCTTGCCTCCTTACGCCTACTACAAGGTTCGCATATCTCGTTTATGTTTAGAAAAAATGTCTCTCATGGTCGAAAAGTTAATGATGTGTGTTGGTAAGTAATGTCTTTTCAGCAGAACAATCACCCCCATTAAATAGTTTATCAATACCCAGTTATAAACCTTGTGCAACTACGTAGTCAATAATCTAATATGGAGTGTATAAAGGCCCTAGTTCTTTAGGTTGGGGTTTATGTATCTGTTGCAGGGAAGTTTTCCCATCGGATATATACTGGAAATGTGCAATCAACTGACTAACACAAAAATTAGTTTGGGGCCTATTTCTAAGAAGACGAAACACTAATGGTGGCCATGTCATTGACAACAGAAGATATACTTTTTCTCACAGCCATTCATGTTTGCTTGCATGTGTACATCTTGAGCTGTACGCAAGTGATCGCTATCAAATGAGCACTTACAAGGTGCACGGACTCATGAGTTATCAGCTGTGGACATTTTTGTTTTAGCTCTCAAACATTAAGGTTCCATCTTTGAGACTCACGCAAAGTGCATAAACTATTTGTCTGTTTAAAATAACACACAAGTGTTCGCACACCATCTCTCTGCGCGATTAAGAAACATTATCAGTACCATGGCGATGCCGCTCCGACTTTTATGAAACTACAATGCAACCACTGGAATAGTCTGTGAACATGTTTTAGGCACAGAGATGTCAACCCTTGCACAGAATGAACCACAGACATGATTCTTGAGGGTTTACAAATATTCATCTAAATTGAAAAAGCAGCCTCCAATAAGGCAGTAAAATTAATACCTAAGGCCGAAGGAAAAAAGCAACAAGCGCTGATAAAGCAAAAGATGAATGACTATCAATCAGCAAGGTATTGCAATTCAAAAGCTACAAGCAGCAAAAATGTCCGTCGATTTAATGTATCGGCGGCTGAATCAAAAAAGGAACTGGAACCCGTTTTTTATAGGTTTTTTTCTATCCCTTATGACCAGCAGGTATTTGTCCGAGTTTCTGTAAAGTGGCCCGATATCAATCGGCTTCAAAAAGGAAGAATTACAAAAATTAGGAGCCACTTGCTTTAATACAGACGCTATTTTAATGGGAAAATAAATCAGTTAAATGAAGGGGCTGCACACACACGTGAACTTCTTCTTAATGAGTCTACATTGACATGAGTGAACAAATGCCACCTACTTCGCCTACCCGAACCCTGTTATGGTCATCTGAGACAGCAACATTCAACATATTCGATCGAAGTTAACACAGATCGTTACAAATCTCCAAATTCAAATTTCTGTAGCTGTTTCTAGAGTTTTTTTTATATAAACAAATCTGTTTCAAGACTAGCTGAATCGAATGCTATTCCAAACAAAGCTCTTTATGGGGGTTATGTAGGTGTCCGTGGTATGATATTGCAATTATAATTGGCCAGAAATTAAATGCTAAAATCCACAATCAGTCAACCTTTATGGGATGATCGGTAACCACGGACTAACTTGCGAGGGGATGAACTTATGCTTTAACATTTCACTCCGCATTTCAAGTTGGGGCCGATGTATTCTTGTTCATTCGCTCTAAATGTCTTAATCATCTTAGCACCCAATGTGGAGTTAACTAGTTCGTAAAGTTATTATTTAAATCTTCGTCTCCATAGCCCGTAAACACAAACGTAGCCGAAGATTTTTCGAGTTTCCAAAGGTATAAAATATTGTTAAAAAAAGTACACCAGCACGGGTAGTTGCAGAGACAAATTAAATCGTGCATTACGCATAAAAAAACCACATCAGTGTACAAAATATATTGTGAGTTGTAGATTCCCGCGTTATCAGTCAAAAGCACCTACGGCTAATTTTCAATCGTAAACTTCAGTATAAAAGAGAGAAGCTCTGATCGAAAAAGCATCAGTTAATCATAATCAGTGGTTTTTGAAGTATATCAACAATGTCTTCGAATATTTTGCTCGTTTGTGTACTCGCACTTACTATTAGTTGTGCAGTTGCACAGATTAGGACTCTAGAGTACAGGCCAGACAGGGATTCAGCAACGGCAAGGACACTTTTATACCGTCCAGATCGTGATCGTGCATCATTTCAACCAGTCGTTCGTAAGGCTCGTCAAACAACAGACAATCTAGACCGATCCAATACTCGCACAAACGAATATCACCCTGATTCACCAAAACAGCCACAACCATCGTATCCAGTATATCGCACAGATAAAATTGACGAAGGACGTAGTTATCGATTCAGACGCCAGTCTACCGACCATCTTGATTCTTCAAATACTCGGACAAATGAGTATCATCCCGACTCACCAAACCAACCAAGACCATCGTATCCTGTATATCGCACCGATAAAATTGACGAGGAACGTAGTTATCGATTCAGACGTCAATCGCCCGAAAACCTAGATACTTCTAATACTCGGACCAATGAGTACCATCCAGACTCGCCAAATCAACCACAACCATCGTATCCCGTTTATCGCACCGATACAATTGACGAGGGGCGTAGTTATGGGTTTTAGGATTCTGGGACAATTGTAAAGGTGTATAACGAATCAGGCTAACAGATTTTAATTGTAAAGAAATTGTTATGATAAATAAATATATTGTTTTTGAATTGGACAAAACCTTTGTTTAAACAGTATAGGGCGCAATAGCCACATATACCCAATGATGGTCATCGTATCATTGATCACTGCTATGAGGAACTACTTTATTGGTAGGCTCCTTGTGCAATTGCTATCAACAACAAATGCCCACATCGGTTGAGTGTACTTTGTACCTGCGAGAAGTGTAGTAAAATGAAGTGCTAAGTGTGGAGATATTTGATCAAGTACTCCGCTGAAGAATATCCTAACATAAACAACCAAAACAATGCCGCATAGATATTGTGTCGACGGTTTTAAAATCCCAATCCGCAAGAAATGAGTGAAATCGTATTCGTATTATAAAGAGATAATCTAATAATTGAAATTGTAAAAACAGATACTTAGCACCCCAGAAGAAACCAACGCAACAGAAATTAACAAAATTCTAGGCAACCCGAAGAACTGGCTTTTCTGTTGTTCCCGGAGTAGAACGAATGAGAAATCTTCATGATAGGCAAAAGATTTTCTGAGGACCAGGAGGGAGACCAGAATTATTTTTTTCTACCCCGGCGAAAGTAATTAACTCCGAAACGGAGTAAGTCCAGCCACGAAAGTTCAAAGGCGCGATGCCGTAGCGTCTGCAGTCACATTAGGAACTCCACAAAATCAGGCTAGGGAAAAATATGTCTAAGAAATTCATTTAAAAACATATGAGAAGGCTACAATCCGCTGTGCGGATCGTTGAATACCCTATCTCATCCTATCCATAAAACTAAAATCCCCAAAAAAAAGTGAGCATTCCTAAAAAACACGGCTAATTGGAGAGGCATGTTGGTTGAGGCCCAGGTTCATTCCGGACTGTAGCGCCACTTAAGTTAGTAAGGCTAAAAACACGATGTGGATAAAATAGAAAAAATGATATAGTGACAACAAATTCTTCAGACTGCTTACAAAACACCTTTACGGTTCTACAAAAGACAAGGCTTTCTGCTGCATATGTTATGGGGTAGTGTATAAAAATGGTTTTTATATAAAAACGTCCCCAAAAAGTGGGCGTGGGTTAAAATGGTATATAGACAAAATGTTAATGTTAATAATGTTAATGATTCTGCATCAACATTTTTTTCGAAAAATTTAAAATTTTACCGAAAACAGTTTTTTTTATGAAAACGCCCCCAAAAAGTGGGCGTGGCAAAACACTTTATATGGACAAAATATAGATATTAAGATTGTCTAAATATGTTGTTCAGAAACTTTTTTTAAATTCCTTACGGTTTGGCCAAAAACTGAGTTTTTCTTAAAAGGGGGCGTGGCAGTGGGCGGATTTCAAAATTTTTTACACTTGTTCTGTAGGCATGGACGAGGATCCTATCTACCAAATTTCATTATCCTAGCTCAAAATGTAAGGCATAAAAATCGGTGACGTACAGGCGGACGGACGGACAGACAGACATGGCTTAATCGACTCAGCTAGCGATTCTGAGTCGATCCATATACTTTGAGGTATATGTAGCTAAATTATTTCTATATGTTACAAACTAAGTATCAAAACTAATATACCCCAATGGGATATGGTATAAACAGTAAAACTGGATACAATACTGTATGGATACCTCTTAACCTCACAGGCTGTGATCTCGGCCGATTTGACTGAAATTTTGGGTATGAGAGTTCTAGCTCAAAAATAAACGGTGCCTGTCATACAACGATTTTCTTCAAACACAATTATCTAAATAACAGCTCTAACGGTGTCGATAATTTATAACTAAGCTTCTATAAGTATTTAGAATAACGTTGCATAGGAAGTTTTTCGCCAAAAATACACATAACAGTACTTGCCTGATTTCCTATGAAAATTGGTATGTAGTGCAATATGAAAATTCTGAATATGACTGGATAATTTGATTTTTCAAACAAAAATTATCAAGCCTTACATTTTGCAGCAAGTTCTGTAAATGTTAATTTTCCCGAAAACTGCTCTAAGGATTTTGGTTAAAATTGTAAGCTTAGGTGGCGTAGACTTCTTTTTTTTTTGTCGAATAGGGTGCTTCAAAAAATTGTCTCTATTTTTTTATTCCAAAAATGGAAATAACTGTTCTTTAAGACTTCCACCCTTATTGGGAAGAACAACTTTCAACGGATTGATACAATCAATTAATATAGAGAAATGTATTAATATTGTATGTTAATGGCTACATGGAAAATATTCCCAGCTCAGTACCGAAAACGAACTGCTTTTATAACGGGTGATCCAAGTAGAGATACTTTTTTCAATAGCCTTTTTTGACAGATCACGTGTGAGTCGTGTCATGCTGTCGTGCCATGACAACCGACTATTTGATGCCTGAAATTGAAGCTCGTGATCTCGGCGACATTTGGTTTCAGCAAGACGGCGCCACTTCCCACACATCGCATCAATCAATGGACTTATTGAGAGAACATTTCGGTGAGCACATAATTTCACGTTTTGGGCCGGTCGATTGGCCACCAAGATCGTGTTATATCACACCGTTAGACTTTTTCCTGTGGGGATATGTAAAGTCAAAAGCTTATGCCGACAAACCCGCTTCGATTCAGGCCTTGGAGGAAAACATCACGCGTGTCATTCGCCAGTTACCAGTCGAAATGCTCGAACGAGTGATCGAAAATTGGACTCAACGGATGGACCATCTGCGACGTAGCAACGGCCAACATTTGATAGACATAATCTTCAAAAAATAAATGCCAAAGAATGTTCTTTCAAATGATAATAAACATTCTCCATTAAATTTGAATTTTCTGTGTTTTTTCTTTAAAAAAGTAGGGAGCCTCGAAATGGATCACCCTTTACAAGCAAGTGCTAAAGCCGGTGTGGACCTACGGCATACGACTTTGGGATTGTACCAAGAAAACAAATGCTAATAACTATTTTACAAACTTTTCAAAATAAAGTGCTTAAAGAAACTGTCCAAGCACTGTAGTATACTAGAAAAGACGATATCTGCATTGGGATCTCGGAATTATTTCAATCGATGCTGAAACTAGAATTGCGTATCATGCAGGATCTTTCAATGGAAAGTAACCTGCCAAAAGTATTAAATTCGTAATAGAAAAATTGCTTGATAAGATTTACCCTGGTTGAAGTAACTATCAATTTTTATCGAAGGGTGGTGTTTTTGTCAGTAAGAATCTGACACTACTCTGACTCTTCTCTTCTACTTCTACAGCAAGTACAGTACTATCGTCTGCAAATATCGCCATATTTATTTCTCCACTTTCTGGCAGATCACTATATAAATGTATAATACTATGCCGAGCACACTGCCTTGTGTTACAGCAGCTTCGATTTCTCTCATTGTGGAATACACACCGACATGTTTAATTCAAAAAAAATCGCTGTGAAATATTAGACTCCAGAATTTCTGAGAATTGCTTAGGTAGAAATACTTTATCGAAAGCTTGTGCTTTATCAAGGAATAAAGCTGAACATATCTTCTTCTCTTCAAATGCTTTTTCGATGCACAGGATCAATCGTGGAGTGTTCATATCTAAAACCAAATTGGTGGTTGGGAATAAGCAATGTATCTCCGATTATTGTATGCAGATGCTAAATTAACAAGTTTTAAAAAGATTGGACAGCAAAGGCAGTATCTATCTTTGGAGTTATAAAGTGCCTTCACTATGTGGTTTGCCAGGTTTCGGTATCATAATTACCTCCGCAAATTTCCACATGTTGGATACATATTTTATCTTAAATGCAGCATTTATAATCTGCACTAGTTTTTTTAAAACCTTTTTTTGGTAATAGTTTTAGGATTTTTCAAGTTATCAAATCGAATACCGGTGTTTATACCCTATCCCATAGGGGTATATTAGTTTTGAAACATAGTTTGTGACACAGAGAAATAATTTAGCTAGTTGATCCATAACTCAGAATCGCAAGCTAAGTCGATTTAGCCATATCTGTCCGACAGTCACCAGTTTTTGGGCCTTAAATGTTGAGCTATAAGTATTAAATTTGGTACACGTGCTTTGTTGCTCCCAGCAGAACGAGTGTAAACATTTCTGAAGTCCGCCCACTGCCACGCCCCCTCTTAAGAAAAACGTAATTTTTTTACAAACCGTACGGAATTTTAAATTTTGTTCTGAACAACATATTTAGGGCCGGTTTGTTCACTGTGCGTTTTTTCACTAAAAATTTAAATCTGTACCCGCCCGATTTTGTTCGGTAAATGGCATTTAACCGATGTTGATTTAATAATAAATATCACTATTAATATGGAGTGAGTAAATTTGTATTCAAACTCTTTATTTCTATATTAATTACAAAGTTCATTTGGAAATTGCATTTGGGATTACATTAGTAATTACGGGTGGTTGAACTGGGGCAGTATCACGCACCTATATGAACGATTGGATCACTTTAATAAATGGGACTGCGGAAGGAAACTGTAGATCTCGTAATATACATAACTCCAATGCCTAAACTTCTGATCGCACTTCGATTTTGTGCATTATGCCCATCTCAGTCGGGGACTTTTTTGGTGTTTGTAAGACTACAGTTTCCGTCATAATTCACATAAAATACGATCTACGTTTTGTGTTTTTTTTTATGATTTTAGGATGGTCTGTTATAGCCGTATATATGTAGGTAATAAAACTCAAATCCTTTTTCCACACATTGTTTTTGTGATTTTTGTATTAATTGAATATTCAAGCTTTTTTTTCATTTTTATTGCTTCTGTACGTCATTTTCGATTTACGTCGAGTCTATCGGAAACAACTGGGAAATATATATTTCAATCCCATCCTTAGTTCTTACAATAACACAACACTGACAATAAGAAGGAAAATGGAACGATTTATCGTAGATCCACGGTTTGGTAACCGAAGCGAAAAATCTACTGAACAAACACTCTTCGGTAACCCCAGATTCTTAATCGTGTGTTAAATCAAAACTGCGATAACATAAACGTCGATTTAACCGGCAGTGTACAAACCGGGGGTTAGACAATCTTAATATTTATATTTCGTCTATATAAAGTTTTTTGCCAAGCCCACTAACATATGCAGGAGAAAAACCTTGTCTTTTGTAGAACCATAAAAATGTTCTATAAACTGTCTGTACAATTTGTTGTGACAATGTGATTTTCTATATTTAATCCCCATCGTGTTTTAAGCCATGTCAACTTTTTGGGGACATTAGTTTTACAGATGGCATGGGATAGGGTATTCAACAGGCACAGCGGATTGTAGCCTTCTCATATGTTTCGGTAAAATTTTAAAATATTCGAATTCGAAATTCGAAGTAAACTTATGATGCAGAATCGTTGGTAATGATAATATTATAAACATTTTGTCTATAGATGATTTTTACCCACGCCCACTTTTTGAAGACGTTTTCTTACAAAAACCTTCCCCATAGGATATGCAGAAAAAAAAACATTGTTTTCTATCGAAACATAAACGATTTTGATAAACTGAATGAACAACAGGGGTATTCATGCAACGTTGGAAAGTCGTCGTAAACGTTGTAAACGTGACAAAATTACGACGTGATAAATGAACTGTCAAAATTTGTATGGGAAATATTTTCTAACAATATGGGAATTTTCTCACAGGAATTGGGTGCGTAAACTGAGGTGGTAAATTTTGTAAACTTTTGAAATGCTATTTTGACATTTAATCAGTCACTTTCACACATCCAGTATATGCGCTAAACTGAAAAAAATTATCGAAAACGGAAAGACAACAATAAGAACAAAGTTCTATCAATAAATAAATTACTTAAATGAGATTCAATTCAGTGGGTTACCGCATTATTTAGTGGTGCAGTTTTAGGGTCGTTCATGAAAAGTCGTCGTAAAATTATAATCTTTCTCACGTAGTAAAATTACGACGTTGCATGAATACCCTTAATATGTTGTGACAATGTAATTTTCTATATTGTATCGCCATAAAGCCCGCTTTTCGGGGATATATCCGCACAGCGGATTGTAGCCTTCTCATATGTGTTTAACTTTCTCTTACAAAGAGAAAGATATTGTTTTCGTGAAAATGTTTTACCTCGAGATTTTGATTGATTCTAACATTACGATAATAGCGGAACCCAAAAAAGTGGTTTTTGGAATTCCGTCCGTCGGTCCGTCTGTCCGTAATGGTCTCCCCATCCTAAACGGCTTGACCGATTTTCTTCAAATTTCGTATCAAAGTTTCTTTTGGTCATAACTCTAGGCCATTTTTTTTGTTTGCTTTTAGCCATGTTATTAACGGTACCTGCCACTGATTACACTTTATATATACTATAAGCATATTAGTTTCAACAAAACTGCATACCCAGTTTTTTCGAAAAGATCCATATAACGGATATTGTCATTCAGGCCATATAAAGAAAATTGTTAATTTCTCGCAAACTACTACGTCAAATTGAATGAAATTTAATATATATACTACTGTTATAGTTTTAAACAATTCCACATAATTAGTTGTAGCCCAACTATCACTAAACGGAATTTTCAGTTTTGGCCAATAACGAAAAATAATTATTATTCCCATAGACACCGATTCCTTCAAATTTCTGACATTTATTTATATCATTTCGACATTATTTATATCATTTTAAGCATTAATAATCAAAATGCGTACTAATTGATCTGACGCATAACTCGCTGTGAAAGAGAAAGTTGCGTACGACCCAGTCGTGCACCCACCACTCGTTTTTTATTGTGATGTCTTCTTTTATTTCTCTGGCAAGTTCTTTCGCCGTTACTGGTTGAATACGTGTCCCCTCTTCATATGGGTGGAAGACGCCTGGGAGATATTCAGTAAATAAGTTTACCTTTTCTTGACTGCTTTTTGCCCAGATACGTTTCTCTTTTTAACTGGTAGAATGTGTGTGATTGGCCTATTCATTTTGTTTTTTGCCTTCCTGTACTGCATTCTGTACTATCATCAGTTGTAAGATGTTAAGTTCTGTTATCCAAACTTACAAAATAATTTATTTTTTAATTTAATTTAATTTAGTCGCCTATCGCGAATAAATTTTCCCAGAAATTTTTCAAATGTCAGCAATGTAAATCTGATTGCTTTATGGGAACAGTTTTCCGGGAAAATAAGCCTGAGTGTACGTTTTGTTTTGTGGCTTGATGCCCTTGAGGGTGGCACCTTTTTCTAGCCCTTGTCTTTTCAGCAAACATTTGGCATATTTTATTTGCAGTGTAGCACATTTGGTGTTGCAGTCCATGCAGCTTGTTTAATAATATTTGTAAATATTCGCACAGTCTCTTTTAATTCATCTCTTGTTTTAATTGTCTTGCGGGAAACCTTTTTTTGGTTTGTGTCCGCTTAATTGTTGTTTCCCTATTGTTGCATCTTGTAGTGTTGTAACCAACAAGCTGCACCTTATAACAGGGAAAAGGTAGAGTTGGTGCACTGACTATTGTCCGATCATGAAAGGGCACTCGACTATCAGGGAGAGCGAAGATAAACTATGACCGATTCGCTCAATACGGTGAACCTAAATACGGTATAGCACTATGGTGCCACAATATGAGAGGGGAGACAATAGGTAGTAGTTAGAAGAGTTTGAATGACGTGAAAAATGGGAAGCGGACGAACAGGACAGCTGTTCCTGGGTAGAAGAAAACTGCTGCAACTACCCTACTATCCTTCCCTCCCCTACGCCCCAAAATCCAGAAAAAAAGAAGAAAAATTATAAAAGAAAAAAAAAGATAAGTATAAGAAAGAGAATGTGTCACTGTGCCCCCAACGTTTTGCCAAACGGTTCATAAGAATCTAGGAGAGACAATTTCGGGCTTCCTTCTCAAATCAAAAATAAAAAAAAACTCTGCCTACCACCACGAGAGAGGCATGAAAATAAAATGTAACTGTTCGTTAATTTGGCAGCAAGTTCCCCCCCATTCCGACGAGCTTAGGACGGAGCACGACTAGCATGCCTGATGCTGCAAACACACTTTCGAACAACCTCACACTTTTTCCCGAACTGGCCTTCAACGAGGCCTGTGGTTGGAGGTCATAAGGGTGAACTTAGGTGGGAGGATCAAACAACAACATTTCGTTACAGTCTTTGAAAGCTGTATACTTTCCACCAGATTCTGTCTGAAGTTGTTCAAATCAGTCAAAATGTTAGGTCTGTTCCCGTACAAAATAATATTTACTGATTCTTACTGATTTTTACTTAAAACCGTTCCCGTACGCAAGTTTTGCATGCAAATAATTTTCCGCAGTAAAAATCAGTAAATATTATTTTGTACGGGAACAGACCTATTATCTAGTCTTGGACTATTTTCTTTCATATTGATGTTGTCACTTGTCACCTAGTGTCAAAAGTATTGCTGAATGGTCAGAGTCAAGATCTGGCACTCGTTCAACATTAACAATGTATTTACCAAATATAAAGCATAACATACAAATTTTCGTCAGTCAGGATTTAAGTTTCAAAAAAGCATGTGTTCCCAATACTGTCCGACTGATCAAAGCCGTTGTAAAAATTATGTAGACTTTTATATAAATAAAAATAGAAACAGAAAGCTGCAGTCCCATCTATGCATCAATCAGATAAAGACTCATGCAGTGATGGCCACCATTGAATGGTAAGAGTTTTCGGCAATTCATGAACAAGGAAACGCGTTATATTGTTGTTGACGAGGGAAAACCAAGTACATATATCTTTTCTACAATGAAACCATTGTCAACCCACAACCTTGGGCAATCGACAATTACAACATTGAGGTAGAAAGGGACGCAGCTCGGCTACTAACTCTTTGGCCGTTTTGATAGAAAAATTCTTCGGTCCCGGTTGTGTTGACGGGCTGTGGAGATTCAACAACGTTTTGTTGTGTTTTTGATTCAGATAACCCAATTGGATTACTCAAAATAACCAAAAACAGAAAGTCTACGGACGTACAACAAGCAGAAGCTCCTAGCTGCTACAAAGGATACAAAATACTAAAAACTAATATACCTTCTACGATTCGTGTTATATTGTGCATGCTGTAAGCTCCAACGGAGAAAAACGTATGCATCTATAAATGAGTGGTAACATTGATACGCGTTTGCACCAAAGTATAAATATCTCAACCATAAATATGTTTTCGATTGAAGTGATATTAATTCGTTTTTTTTTCGTACATTTAATGATTAAGTTCTTATGCGAATGACGCCGATTTTATTTCAATTCACTTAGCACAACATAACATCTTTGTTCTTAATTAGAATCTCCTTGTAGGAACACTGCTAGAGGACGCAGACACTGGTTGAACTTTATTCGGATCATCCAAAACTCGTACAATCATTGAACTGAAATCAAAAAATAAAAAAACCATATTTTAGGACACCATTCAATAAACATTATAGTGATGAAATTTACTTTTTAGGTCCTGTACTCCATGTGATCCCAACTTCATCAATAACATACGTTTCCAATGTCACGTTCCATTGGCCCCCAATCGATATCGGCAAGAGAAAACTACCAGACAAGAAATCTCTCTGCGGCTTCACTGTTTGCGTCAATGTAACCGTGTCATTTGCAGACTGCGAAGATAAATAGTAAATCGAATTAAGATTCATTTTTATGGGTATCAATTGGACCTTACTTTTATAGTATCCGCATTGACACGAGGAGTCATTAATTGGGAAGTCAAACTTAGCTGAACAGACTCCACAGATCGGTACAAGCTTGGGCATTTGCCGTAGTGTTGAATTACCCCTTCGACTTTGATAACCAAGTTACTTCCCGATTGAACTATGATGTGCTCTCCAGCGGCACGTGGTTGTGGACTCACTGATAACTTGATTTGTGTAGCTTGTAGAGTTTGGAAGAAATATCTGGGCATGCAAATCGGAGTCTTTACTATCAGTTCGATTTCACTGGTGATGACATCCATGTGCTAAAAGGGAAATTTAATTTATAACTGTCCACGATGTGGGTGGTAGTTGTATTTACTCGGTTTGTTATGGTTTTCATATTAGGCTGTTCCTGGGGTAAATTTTGAGCAAGAATTTCCATTTTGTTGCACGTACTTATGAGATATCTAGAAGGTGTTATGAATTATTATTAACTATTGGCTTTGAAAGGAAAGAAGACCATAACACGAACAACTTCACGATATAAATAAAAACGCTGGTAGTATAAGTCTTACGTTCGCTTGGCTGAAGGTGTCGATGAAATAAGTTCTAGAAATGAAGACGCTATGCAACTCGTGTGATTTTTATTTTTTTTAAAAGAAATCATCGCACGGAGATCGATGGAAATATCAAGGATTTATTCCATCGCCATGAGAAACTATGATCCATATCCCCAACAGAGATATAAAATCCAATAATGAAGGGAAAGAAAAAGGTTTGTCAGATAGTTAAAGTCGAGTAAGATCTATACACCCTATCTATTCTATTTTCCTTTGTAAATGACTCCTCAACATCTACAAAGTTACGTCCATGTTATCACAATCTATCAACTTAATATCTCTACCGCAAAAGTTTCCATCACATCAAATTTTGACTAGTTGATTTCAACGTAAAGATCAGTCTAAAAATTTTGTATGCCCAAAAAAATAAAAATGATCCTACTCACTTTGTCTCCGGATAATTGCCAATCATGACTGACAAAGGTGGCTCAGACGGGGAAGCGTAACACACACCTTCAATAATATTTCCAAACAATGCACATTGATACTCTGTCCTGAAAGAAGAATTCATGAAACAACATCACAAATAAAAATACACATGTCCCGATTTACAACTCAAGAAACTCCAACGTAGCTGGATCAGCATCAAAAGCAGATTTGTACAATTTCAAATATGAATCTTCGCAGCCTTTTATCGATTTAACAACTTTCCTCAATTGATTTGTAACATGACCAAATTTCTGCAAGTAGTCTCTAGAATTCTGTGCCAAGCTAGCTGCAATCGCTGGAGGAGGAATAATAGTTTGGGCGTTCTTTGCTGTTACAACACTGAACAGTGTCTGCAAGAATTGAGCTCGAAGTTTAATAAATTCTAACTGGAACGTAAGCGGGCTGGTTGGCGACGAACTTGCGCGTAAACTTGCCAACGCTTCCCAATACAAACTTATGGCCATATCCAAACGCTCGATCAGCGGAATCAACTTAAGTTGATTATTAGCATATTTTGGATCACAGACGTTATAGTGTTGTGACATGGTGTCATATTCAAGACCGAAATTCAATATACACTCCGCTTTGGCCATTTGAGCAACTCCAATTAGAAAGAAGTGGAATTTGTCCATCGATGCGTGATTGGCGATTTTTGAATAAAATCGTGCAGCTAAGAAGTGCTGGCCATACCTAGAGTAGAGATTACATTATTTATATCACTCTGAGAGAGGGCACTTGATTTACCTAGAAGCAGATCGTCCAATTCGATAAAGTGTCCAGCAATTCGTCACCGCAGCAATTCGATCAAAACTATCCAGTATGACTTTTGGGATAAAACATCCTATCAGCGATTGCAGCATTACAGCTGAGAGTATTTCAATGATTCTCGACTTGTCATCCTTACAATCATTATCGAGAATGGAATTTAATTTCTTCAAGATTTGCGGAAGTCGTTCGGCTACTGGATTAATCACGTCTGGGCATGTGTCTTCTTCAGTGTCCATAGCGTCTGACTTGCGAATTGTGAACTTACGAAGCTGGAATTTTGATGACAGTGCGGCCAATGTTTCACACAAAAGCTCTGAATGTTTCTTTGGATATGCTTAAAAAAAAATAAGATATATCGACATTGAACCATATATGTGCCACGCTTTAGACTAACTTATATCATCGCTTAGTAGATCGCCAATCATTTCGATGAAATCTTCACCAAACTCATGGTATGCCTCAGATATCTTTACGCCACAGACTAGATACTTCTTCAACTCCTTGGTGTATTTCTCGTTTCCCACCGAGGAGAATATAAGACTCTCCAAATGTATGTTGATAAGTTCCATGATGACTGCAGGAGGTGGAGACGAATTCGAGTGACTACAAAAATAAACTTTATGAAAAAAGTGTTCTGTTGGAAATTAGCCCACCCTTACCAATATAGCACTAGTCCTTTCAGAATGGCTAAAGCTTGACTAGCGGCTGTGTGATTTTGTAAATTCAAACACGAAGAACAAAGTTCAATGATGAGACTTTGCTCTTCATTCAGCAATGCATGACAAGTCAGCGGACATCCAGTGAGCGTTAGAACGACTGTGAGTACTAGCGTCTGTTCGATACCCTCGACACAAGTCTTTGCTTTTGTTATGAGATTTTTCAAGGAACCATTGGGCCATGAATGGGCACTCTTTTCGTTCGCTAATGTTGTCAACGATTTCAAAACTTGGCAACGTACTTTCATCCGAGGATCCTGTAAGTATGTCAGCAGAAGGTCGACTTGTTCTGGTATTCCAATAAGTGTTTGACTTGATAGCTTGGTAAGTGAATCTAAAATTGCGATCACAAAACTTTCGGCCGGATATTTTGGTAGTAGATTTAGGCAGAGGTCTTTGACCATCGCTGCAGTGTTTGCGTCGTGATGCATATGACGCAGGACTGGAATTAGCTGAAGCTTCATACTGACCGGTGTTTGAAGAGATTCAATCATAGTCGCTATCTTTGAGCACATACTTATGGCAAATGACCTGCGAATTATAATCAAAACGCAATGGTATGTGGCATATTTACAAATAATACTTTCTTACTTGGACTGTGCAGCAAATTGTCCACTTGCGTATATGGCCGCCTCCACTTCCACGGTATCATGACTATCTAGCGCCCTACGTATGGAGTGGTGTACCTGTTGCTTTTCCGGAATCACTCTCGAGACTGCACCCAAGGTTCTAATAAATTAAAATCCATAATGACATGATATATTAATAAAACCTTGATGTTATCACCTCAGTGTAAGCGCTCTAGCAACTGGGTCATTGGAGTGTGTCACCATATAAATTCGTTTTACAAACGCATCGATGTTAAGGATTTTGTCAAGATGATTCTCACTTTGTTGGCATACTTTTAACACCCAGAACCGAAGGAGATTTGAACTGAAAAAATGTTAGCAAATGTTCTGTTGTATATTTCGTTTTTTATAAACATTTTGTTGGTAGTACCCATTCCAAAAGAATTCAGCTAACTTCAAGAACGATGAATTAATCAGAATGGGAAAAGGATACTTCTCGAACAGACGTGGAAACCTTACAATTGCTTCACATTGGACACCAATCTTTGTTGATCTTAGCCCTAATTCATACAAGTAATTGTTTATTGTTTTCAAAATGTTTAAATGTTGTTACCTACCTTTATCCAGTTCAGTGAGAACCGAGTTGGCATCTTGTTCGTTCTCATTGAGAAAGTTTTCATTAAACATGTTAACCCGGAAACCAGATAAGGAAGACATTACTAAATTGTTGTAATGATTTTATTTAAGAATTTGATATTTATTAGTTAAGTTTATTATTATCAACGAATTTGTTTTCTAATTTCTCACAACAAAACAATAGCGGTTGCGACAGAAATGTCAAACTGCAGGCTAATCTAGCGAGCATGTTCGTTAATTTGAAAGATTTGCAAATGGTCGAATATTAATATGTCAATGCACAGAATCGGAATTTAAGGGCTCAGTTAGGACTCAGTTATAGCTATCATTGAACAACTTCATTGGAACACAAAACATGATGGAATTGAAATTTTACCTCCATAGCTGCTTATAGGAATCGTAGTACATTACTTCACAAAAATAAATCCTGATCAGTGAAAAATAAAAAGTGATTTTCTGCGATAACTACAATTAAAAATTAATATATGTTTGGATAATCATGTTCCAAAATTCATAAGCTCTGTTTTGACACCAACTCGCCAATGATTGAATTTATAAAAAAAACCACAAGAAGTAAAAGAAAATGTCCAATGATGTTTTTCATGGCTAAACCACAATCACACTTTGAAGCTTCGCTTTGCCGACGTGCTTTACGCATGCTTTGACATATTTACTTGTACTCCACAACCCTTTCAGAGAAAATCCCAGAAAACAACAAAAAAATTTTTGACAATACGCATTTTTTCCAACCTTCACTTTGACCCACGGCGCTTTTCAGCAACTTAACGTTAAGATTTTACGTATTTCATTTTGTGGTTGAAGCTCAACGCCAGGCAAAGATACATTGTGATAGATAATATTGATTTCATATGGTTTAACTAGGTGCGTCAGCCAAACGCAACGCACCAAAGCGTGATTGTATTTCAGCCATCAATGATAGCTATAACTGGGCCCTAAGTATTTCTTTTTATAGGAAACAGTTGTTATCCGGAAAAAATAATTAGTTATTAGCGTCCGAATTATCTACATATGATATCTACTAATAGATACAATTTTTTGAAAATAGTTAATAACTATTAAATTGTCCGTGGTATGCAATCCTCTGTTAAGAATTTGAATACATTTCTTTCGCGCCTTTTTTATAGGCAAATCATAAATTACGCTTAGCTGACATTACGTACAATTGCTTTGTGCACTCAAAGGTTATGGCATCATCTCATATGTATATTCCGTCAACACGGAATGATACACAACCTCGACGAATTGTACAGAGCGCCACCGTTGACAGATACAATTTTAATGTAGTTAGGACTTTGTCTACCACGGCTCCGCTACTTACGAAAGGCCCAGGTTCATTCCGGACGGTAGCACCTCCGGCTCTCGGCAATTACTTTGGCTGTTGTACACAGGTAGGTGAAATGCATTGGTTAGATCACAATTCAATAACTAGTTGCTTCTATTTCTCAATTCACTGCCAAACCTAAACCACAACCAAAGAAACGATATATCCCTTTGCGCATATGTACAGTACTGTATGTGTGCTTCATCTTATTGAAGTGAAGTTAAATTTTGTATCTAAATCTAGTACAATATTCTACTGCCAATAGCAATAATATAAGTTTTGAGTAGGAGTTAGATGTGGAAAATTTCGAGACTAGTGTAGCGCATATGTTTTTGTCATTTTTCTTGTTTTTTTTAAAGCAAATGCAAACCTGGCAGTTGTGGATCGCTTTTGGTTTATAGAGTCAGCTTACTCTACTACTCTTTCATGATAAACTAAGTGCCTGGTCACACGTTCATCCCAACGACTTTCATTCCCAGGAACGAAGTGGCCACACACATAAAAGCGTTGTTGAAATGAAGTCAACTTTTAAACCAGGAACACGAGGAAATCTGAAATAACCCCCCATTTCACCGATATTGAGGTCTGCACTCGACGAAGCAAATTTCAAATGAATATTTTTTGCCTAATTTGGAAGTGAAACGTTCATGCCCACACCGAGAATTCAGTTTGAAATGGATTCTCGGTGGATTTTCTTTGCAAGCTTTCTTTCTCTTCTTGACTCACATAAAATCTATCTGTCTCGTTCGAGATGACTTTCACTCCAATGAACGTGTGGCCAGGCACTAAGCAAATATCATCTTCGCTTTATTATTTTTTTTCTCATATTGTGCATCTAGCCATATCTGCAGTAGTTGTAACATGGTTCACTATTTTCTGCACTTGATTAGTGATTATTGGTATAAAAATAAAACGTGCTCTGTGAACACATTCTAAAGTCCCACGTGCAAATGCAGTTGACATTTGTCATCAGCTGTCACTTGCCAGAGTTTATTTAATATTTTTGCGAAAGGCTAGAATGTTTATAGTTCGACACGTTTTTTAATTTTATTTCAAATACAAATATTAAATTGTTCCACCAATGATGCAAACAAAAAACAATAAAAAACCGTTCCAAAAGGGAAAGAGATTTAAGAAATATGAACACAAGGCACAGAACAATGCGAACGCGAAACCTAAGGATGACGAAGAAATCGAACGCATTCGAGCCCAACTGGAGACCATAGATCCAAGTAAAATAAAACAATTTACTGATTTTCCTCTTTCTTGGAAGACCCAGAAAGGACTTCGCACGGCAAATTACAAGGTACCAACAGATGTTCAACGTGAAAGTATTGGTCAAGCACTGCAGGGCAGAGACATTCTTGGAGCTGCCCAAACTGGAAGTGGAAAAACGTTGGCTTTCTTAATACCGGTAACAATAAATTACTACGGCTATATTGACTGCAATTTTTAATGTTTTATTTATTCCAGGTGATAGAAAATTTATTCATGAAGAAATGGACACGATTGGATGGAATAGGATCTATCATCATTTCGCCGACACGAGAGCTGGCGTACCAAATCTTTGAAACTCTAAAGAAAATTGGTGCATTCCATGATTTTTCCGCTGGCCTGATTATTGGTGGCAAGAATCTGAAGTTTGAAAGGAAACGCATGGATCAGTGTAATATTATTATTTGCACTCCTGGACGTCTGCTGCAGCACATGGACGAAAATCCACTTTTTGACGCTTCGAACATGCAGGTCTTGGTGTTGGATGAAGCTGACAGATGCCTGGATATGGGGTTTGAGCAGACTATGAATGGAATCATTGAAAATCTTCCACCAGAAAGGCAAACACTTTTGTTTTCCGCTACCCAAACTAAGTCAGTGAAAGATCTAGCGCGATTGAGTTTAGACAATGCGGTGCATGTAGCTCCGTCGGAACAACAAGCTGTAACACCCGATAACCTGCAGCAGAGCTATGTGGTAGTTAATCTGGAGGACAAACTCACTATGCTGTGGTCGTTTATAAAGAATCACCTGAAACAGAAATGTATCGTGTTTCTTTCCAGCTGCAAACAGGTCAAGTACGTTTACGAAATATTTTGTAAGCTCCGTCCCGGTACGAGTCTGCTTGCTCTCTATGGCACCCTTCACCAGGATCGACGAGTGGCGATCTATCAAGAGTTTTGTCGCAAGAGTAATGTGGTGTTATTCGCCACGGACATAGCATCGCGTGGATTGGATTTTCCTACCGTAAATTGGGTGATTCAGATGGACTGCCCCGAGGACGTAACGCAGTATATACATCGGGCGGGGCGAACAGCTCGTCATAAGGCGCGAGGTGAAAGCTTACTCGTTTTACTGCCAAGTGAGGAGGAGGGTATGGTTGCAGAGCTGCAGAACGCCAAGGTTGCCGTTAATCAAATCCACATTGATCCGAAGAAACTCTTCTCACCCAGGGGCAAAATGGAAGGATTCCTCGCTCAGAATAAGGAGCTGAAAGAGACCGCCCAACGTGCATTCGTTTCGTATGTAAAATCGGTTTTCCTAATGAAGAACAAAAAAATCTTTAACGTTAGCAAGCTGAACACGGATGAGTATGCAAAGTCACTGGGTCTTGCGGTAGTGCCTAGAATACGGTTCTTGGATAGATTCAAGAAAAGGCAGGCAGCCACAAAGAAAGTTAGCGAGGATGAAGATGATGGCTCTTCATCGGAAGATGATGATAGTGACGATAAAGTTCCCAAGGCTAAACCAGCATCAAACAAAGCTCCCAAAGTCAAACCAGCATCGAATGACGATATTAATTTCAATATGTCCAATTCTGAAGATAGTGACAATTCCGAGGTTGAAGAGGATCTCTTCAAACTGAAGAGGAAAGACCACGATATTGATGATAATGAAGACGACGCTGATGACACTAAAGCTGAGGCCGAATTGACAGCAGCTAGGAAGGCGAAAATACTAACAAAAGCCGCTCTTGCTAAGCGCGTTCTCAAAAAGAGAATCCAGGCAAACACAAAAGTTGAGTTCAACGAAGATGGCACAGAAGTCCTTGACACTAGAAAACAAATGCAATCTGAGCTAGCCCGAGAATACGCCAACCAAGACGAAGGCGGTATCGATATCGAAACAGCTAAGAAGATCCTTCGCGAAGAGGACAAATTCGATAAGCAGCGCTTCAAGGATATTGTCAAGACAAAACACAAAGTACAGAAAAAGAAGTCAAAATCAAAGATGAACGCAGACGACGACGAGGACGAGGTGGATGAGTTTGGCGAAAGTGATGATGATTTGCCTGACGTCGATTTGTCATGGCTACCGGATCCGAAGAAGGTCTACAATGTCACGAATAGCGATTCCGAAAGCAGTAGTGAAGATGTTCGTAGTAACCAAGACGGCGACAGTGATGATGAGGAGTTAAGTGATGCGGAAAGCTTGGTACATCGACCACCGAAGCGTTTATACGAAAAGAAACGACGATCTGCAGACGCACCAGAAAGCAGTGACGCCGAAGATGAACCGCGATACAAAAAGACAAAACAAATAGCAGAGAAGTTGTCACTGAATGATGCAGAAATGATCGCCATGCAACTGTTGGGAAAATAAAACGAGCCTTTGGTAACAAAAAGATGTTTGTGCATTTTTTTCCTTTTTAAATATTTACATTTTACAATACATATAGATGCTTAAGGGTTAGGGTGTCATGAGTGCGTCTTAGACTGCCTGTTTCACCTTCTCGTCGATTTTGATCCAGTCCCGGGGATTCTTCAGAACCTCGACAAGTTTTCCTTCTTCTGATGTGGCTGATGGTGTGTGCATGTATTCCCAGCGCTGAAAGAGGAAATTTGTTTTTCAGAAATAAGATTTTTAAAGGATTTTCTTATTATACGTCATTTTCTAGCGCGTATTACTTACCGCTGTCAATGGCAGCGACATGAGAATGCTTTCATATCTAGCCCCAGGTGTATACAGTCCGAATTTAGTACCACGATCATAGATCAAATTAAACTCCACATACCGCCCACGTCGCAAAAGTTGCCACTGGCGTTCTCGATCCCCATAGGCATCATTTTTATGCTTTCGAACTAAAAGTATCGTAATCATTAATCTATCTGTCTGCAGAAAAGACATTCATTGAATAAACCTATTGGCATGTACGAAGGGATAACCGAGTGCGCACATGTCGAAATGAATTTAAATGCTTCATCCTGGCTGGGCGTGTCAATGTCGTCGAAGAATATGCCACCAATGCCTCGGCTCTCATTGCGATGGGTCACGCGGAAGTAGTCATCACACCACTTCTTGAATCGTGGGTAATACTCAACATTATGCTCGTCGCAGGCTTCTTTCAGTGTTTGATGGAACAACACTGCATCTTCCTTATCCAGGTAGTATGGAGTCAAATCAGTTCCTAAAAGGGTATCGAGAGCATTACAAATACATCACCTACTATGTCATGAACTCATGAGATTTAAATTCATACCACCACCGAACCACCACTGTTTCTCGCCGTCTTTGTTTTCCACCTCAAAGTATCGATAGTTGAAGTGAATCGTAGGAACCATTGGATTGCGTGGATGGATAACAGCACTAACCCCGGCAGCAAAGAACGGCAAATGCCCTTCGCTGAGATTCTTACCACGCGAACGCATTTGTTGCACTGCGCCCGGTGGCAGAGTTCCAGTGACAACTGAGATATTTACTCCGGCTTTTTCAAATACATCTCCATCTTGCAGAACGCACGTGATTCCACCGCCTCCCTCTTTGCGTTGCCAACGGTCGACTTTGAATTTTTGTCCGAAATTCTCTTCGTTTTCTAAGGCACGACAAAAGTCCGCTTGAATCTTCATTATGAGCATCTCAACTTTGATTCTCATATCGTTTTCCTTAAGCAGTATATCATTCACATCGGTAATGGGCTCGGCCATGAACTGGGAGGTGCTCAGTTTGCGCTTGGCTTCCATGTTTGCTTGGCTAATCGACATGAAAGTCGCCACACCAGATCCGATGATGAAGGCTTGAGCGTGACTAAAAGAGATAGATAAATTCAAAGGTTTGTTTTAAATTAGTTTTGGTCAGTTTTTGATCAAATATTTTGAATTTTTTTTCAATTCGCAATAATGCTATAGCTGTTGAAAGTTGCAACAGCATTAAACTATTTGTCGGACGTTGAGTTCAAATAGTTTTGACTATTTGAAAGTGATTACCATAAAACCACACATTTTTAAGTTTGTGGTTTAGGTTACATTTGTTATCAAGGAAGAGTGACTGTGTCAGTGAACCTAAGTACACCGCGACCTTGGGATGGCCAACTTAAACGAGTCAATAATAGATCGTTTCATTTCGGTGCCTTACTCAAGTGTAAGCACCAATTGGTGGCATAATTTCAATCAATTTTCAAGATCTCTATGTTCAGTTACATGACTTCATGAGTTGGTGTACAAAATAGTATGCATGGAGCGCATATTTACCAAGAAGCATACAGCAAGAAGATTTTTCGAAAAGTTATCGATTTTATTCAAAGGTTACAGGGTCAAAAATGCTTGATCTAATTTGAGATCGTTTAATGGGTAAACGTATCAGACCGGATTTTCTGAGTAAAAATTGGTTTCAATTACCCAACGATTTTGAACATTCTTTGGTACGGCGGCATGCGGAATTCGAGCTCAACTACTGGTCCATTGTAATGCCAAGATTTACATCCTTTCTTCTGGTAGTTCGTTCCATTGATTGCTTGTTCTGTAAGAAAACGAATTTTGGAATTGCGTTCGTGTCGTTATTATATGGATAGTGTGTCTGTGAGCCGAAACGGAATGTTTTATCAGTCTGAGCTCCTCTGTACATCTGCCACTATAATATCTGTAATAAAGAGACAGATTTCCTACAAGTCTTCTCTGTGCCATAGGTTGCAGCTTTGAAGTCAGTTAAGAATCGTATATAAGGCGGATTGCACGTCTTTGGATAGAGTCCAGTAAGCTCAGTGTATGTTTCGGGACCGAACTTCAAACATGAGAACATTATTCATGGAACATTATAGTTGGGCTCTCTATAATTTGTTGAAAGAACATTTCATTCACAAACTGCGATTTGAATATGTAAACCTGCAGATGGGGACCAAATGGAGGCCATGGTTCAGAAAAGTTGAATGAACGTAAAAATATGATTATCAAGTTGACTCGGTAATCACCGAAATACTGATACCAACGGATTCGAATAAAATCAAATTGCTACGTTCTGCTTTAACGTAGCAATTTCCACTACCCGGCGTCCCATATTGTAGCAGCTCCTTATCCTTTGTATTTGGCTAAAGCAAAGTTATTAGTAATGATTTCTATATGGTGTCTGGAGTGCTTCTTTCCCCAGAAACAGACATTTATAACCGACACTGACTTCTATCTTCAACCAGATAACATATATTTATTTAATATCAGCGACGTCGATAGGCTAACTTAGGTCGGTGCGTTGATGCGCCAGTCAAGCTACGTCTGCGTGGATGTCCCATTTCTTTTGATGACCATCTATTCCAAAAAGAACCACCAAACCATGAATGAACTGTTTCTGAAGAGTTATATGGTATTTTCGCGTGTTTCTTCATGTCTGCTAACACGACACAGGTCATCATCTAAAGGTAAGGAAGCGAATGCACATCAGCTGCTCGTGAGTGTTACCAAATGAGCACTTACAAGGGGATTTCAAGTCTAGAAATTAAGAAAATAAATGTTGGCGTATCCTAAGGCTCTGCTTTGTCTCACACTCATACTAATTTTCTCATTTTTAAGATTCTATCGTCTGTAGCTTCCAATCTAATTCATTTCTTTTCTGATGGCAGTCCTCTTAGTTTGAAATTGTCGTTTTCAGTTCGATGTCCCTCATCTTCAGACGTTAACTTTGAATTGCGACGCTGACAACATTATTGAGTAGGTAAATCCCACGGATTGGAATTCAATGCTTCCAATATACAAGATTGTCTTCTATCAATCAAGCGAAAAAGAAATCTGCAGTTAATTTCCATGAATTTCACTTGCATCGACGAAACCGACAACCATTCCATGGTCATTAGACATTTGTGTTGATAACGATCACATATTCGGAGTTGGTTGTTTATAATCACTGGAAGAAATATTTCACCCCTTTTGATCTGGCCGCAATATATAACTCTATTGCGCTTATACGATCTAAATTTGAGTTTAACGATCAGACGTCGGTCAGGTGGATCAAAAATAAAATTCACCTTGTAGATAACATCCAAACGCATGCAAAAAAGCTTATAGGAGACATTAACATCGCAGACTCACCAGTTTCGCTCGAACATAGTAGAAATGTCTGCTGCCTCGATCTCTTTTATAGCTACTTTAAAACCCAATGGTCAAAACTGAAATAGCCAGTTGCATTCAACCCATTGAACAATTCAGCAGCATTACTCGCAATCGGGTAAATGTAAATCAATCTTCCCTCTTAAGCCTATTTGAACGTAGGTACCCTGAAATACATATAGAGATTCGTACGTGATACAAACAAGATGAATGTTGATCCCATTATAAAGTTCCTCCTGATGTCCTGACTTTTTGTTCCCAATTTTCCTAACTAAACAAAAACATACAAATGATACGCATAACCTATTGAATGAGCGCAAATTATATAAAGAAAAAATTATCCTCGTCCATTGTAAGATTTTTCAGACTTTTTCATCAATTTCGCATTAAGGTGAAAAAGTATGAAAAATCTTTAGCCGCTTATACGGAACTCTGCCGATGTATACCTACAATAGGTCTGTTCCCGTACAAAATAATGTTTACTGATTCTTACTGATTTTTACTGATTTTTACTTATTGCTGTTCCCGTACGCAAAAATAAGTAAAAGAGAGAGCTCACGAGAGAGCAAAAAACTACCCCTCCATAAAAATCTGTAAAAAATTTACTGCAGAAATTTCTGTTGGTAAAAATCAGTAAACTGTCAGTTGGTATCTAAAAGTGACAACTCGCTTATTTTGACAGGTGTTTTGTGTCATTTGTTCTGTCAAAGACATACAAAATAGGTCTGTTCCCGTACAAAATAATATTTACTGATTCTTACTGATTTTTACTGATTTTTACTTATTGCCGTTCCCGTACGCAAAAATATGTAAAAGAGACAGCTCACGAGAGATCAAAAAACTACCCCTCCATAAAAATCTGTAAAAAAATTTACTGCAATATTTCTGTTGGTAAAAATCAGTAAACTGTCAGTTGGTATCTAAAGGTGACAACTCGCTTGTTTTGACAGGTGATTTATGTCATTTGTTCTTTAAAAGGCATACAAAATATATAATTTTACTGTTTTTTACTTAAACGCGTTCCCGTACTTTTTGGTAATTTTGTCTCTTTCTGAGATAATTTACCCCCACTCCAAGAAATTTGAGAATTTACTAATTTTTACTGAAAAAGTACGGGAACAGACCTAATATATAATTTTACTGTTTTTTACTTAAACGCGTTCCCGTACTTTTTGGTAATTTTGTCTCTTTCTGAGATATTTTACCCCTACTCCAAGAAATTTGAGAATTTACTAATTTTTATTGCAAAAGTACGGGAACAGACCTAATGCTACATCTTCTACGCATTCACCATTATATATCAAATGACGATGACCATATCTCAGACTTCCACATATTTTATTATCTGATTACTTAGCTAGAAAACAAGATAACAAACATAAATGTAGGTAGACATACATGATTAATAATATTTCATGATCAGTAAGCAGCTGCTAAAGGAATACATATACCAATGTATAATATTTCACGGATTTTACTCTCCTCTTAGCAAACAATTTATGGAAACAATTTCCAATCAAACAATCTGCCATATAAAATATATTTCTAAGAAGCAGATGAATCTATTCCAGGACAAAACAATATTGTTTACATTTCACCACTTAAGAATCCAATGACATAAACATCAAAGTCCCAGAGCCAAATTCTAACCGCCATTCACAAATTATTTCTTCGCATACAACAGACATTCAAAACAATTCTATTAAATTAGATTGCTCTCCCATGACGGCGCATTTGGTCACCAGTACTCCAGCACCAATTGACGTCCCAGCAGAACCAAAACAATAATGTTTTGTTATCATCTACAACTACAATTGACTGCAAAAATATTTTGCTCATGCATTCTCTTGTTGTTGTCCAAGAAGTGCTATTATATCGCATCATCCAGTATACCATCGTGTTGTTACTTTGATAACAACTTGTTGTTTATAGAATGTCAATCAATTGGACATAATCTCCGGACTAGCGATCAAAACACTATTAAATCGATGCCACTACGTAAGTGTGTCCCAGTTCCATTTGAATTGCAGTGTTTATCATGACCATGCGACCACTTATTCAATCTAATCAAAGGAATTCGAATATAGTAGAAAATTAGACCCCAAAATGTCAATACGCCGCTAATCGCACGCACTCCACCAATACCACACGTCCCCCGATAGGTGACTTTGCAAAATCTTGGTAATCAATTATCATGGCAAAGGTAAAATTAGAAAAGTGTCAAATACTCACAGTAGTTTCGACCGCTTTGCATATTGGAAAGTAGTCAAAGACGCCAGCGTCCTTACACTGTATCTCAGGCTATTGAAAATTGTCATTTTTATGACGAATTTAATACAAATTACTAAAATTAAATGTAGAAAACAAAATGTAACAAATCGCGTTATCGTATTCACAAACACACAAGATAGAAATTCACATTGGACTGATGGTTGAAGAGCCGCGCCATTGAAATAGTACCAATTGAACGGCGACGGACGATAGGCGAGGAAACAGCTGTTTGTCAAAGTAACGTAATGTGAGGAAATGTCATGCTGTGACAGCTGTTGTTGCGAAATGGTATTGCCAGCAGGGCAAAGACCATGGATATTTAAATTGTTATTATTTATAAATATAAATGCTGTATACGCAGTTTAGTGATTGTGCAGAGATCAAGTATGAAGAGATAGGAACTTTCCAGCCTAAACGATTTGCCTAGAAGCTATTCCTGGAATTTTCTAGGATTTTGACAAATAAATTCCCCACCACGGCCCAACCAATACAGACTTTTATGGCTAAACCATAATCACACTTTGAAGCTTCGCTTTGCCGACGTACTTTACGCATGCTTTGACATATTTACTTGTACTCCACAACCCTCTCAGAGAAAATCCCAGAAAACAACAACAATTTTTTTTGACAATACACATTTTTTCCAACCTTCACTTTGACCCACGGCGCTTTGCAGCAACTTTACGTTAAAGATTTTACGTATTTTATTTTGTGGTTGAAGCTCAACGCCAGGCAAAGATACATTGTGATAGATAAAATTGATTTCATATGGTTGAACTAGGTGCGTCAGCCAAACGCAACGCACCAAAGCGTGATTGTGTTCCAGCCATTATGCAGCTTTGGTAATTAATATGTCAAACATATGAGAAGGCTACAATCCGCTGTGCGGATCGTTGAATACCCTATCCCATCCTATCCATAAAACTAGAATCCCCAAAAAAGTGGGCATGGCTAAAAACACGATGTGGATAAAATAAAAAAATGATATAGTGACAACAAATTCTTCAGGCTGCTTACAAAAAACTTTTACGGTTCTACAAAAGACAAGGTTTTCTCCTGCATATCTTATGGGGTAGTGTATAAAAATGGTTTTTATATAAAAACGCCCCCAAAAAGTGGGCGTGGGTTAAAATGGTATAAAGACGAAATGTTCATATTAATAATGTTAATGATTCTACATCAAAAATTTTTTTCGAAAAATTTAAAATTTGACCGAAAACAGTTTTTTATTGAAAACGCCCCCAAAAAGCGGGCGTGGCAAAAAAACTTTATATGAACGTGACACTTTTTCAGACACTTTTTTTAAAATTCTTTACGGTTTTGCCAAAAATTACGTTTTTTAAAAAGGGGGCGTGGCAGTGGGCGGATTTCAAAAATTTTTACACTTGTTCTGGTGACTCGGACAAGGATCCTATATACCAAATTTCATTATCCTAGCTCAAAATTTAAGGCCCAAAAATCGGTGACGAACAGACAGACGGACGGACGGACGGACAGACAGACATGGCTAATTCGACTCAGCTAGCGATTCTGAGTCGATCCATATACTTTGAGGTATATGTAGCAAAATTATTTCTCTATGTTACAAACTATGTATCAAAGCTAATATACCCCCCTATGGGATAGGGTATAAAAACACACGTAAGAAATCGGGCAATAAAGGGGAAGACGTACAAATTTTCCTATCTCTTCTTTACCTGATCTATGGTGATTGTGTGTGTTTCTAGTCAAACGTTCATTGGAATGAAAGTCATCTCAAACGAGATAGGTAGATTTTATGTGAGAAAGCACCGAAAATCCACCGAGAATCAATTTCAAACTGAATTCTCGGTGTGGGCATAAACGTTTGACTTCCAAACCCATTTTGGCAAAAATACTCATTTGAAATTTGTCTTCGCCGAGTGCCGACTGTCAAACAAAGGTGTTATGAGCAAGCGTAATTTGAATTAACTTGAATGTGAAACTTCCTAAAACCGTTCGTGTGCTGAGAAAAGATGAACGAAGTTTGTTTTCTTCACGATGAATGTCGGCTTGTGAGAAAATGAAAACCGTCAAAGAATGACAGGAGATTGAGAGAAAACATCAAAATTATTCTGTGTGATGCTCTGACTCATTTTAGTCAGGCGACATTTGAGGGGAAAGCCCGACGAAAAAAGTTTAAAAATGTAAGAAAAACATTATGGGAAATCCGCATTTATGTATCTTACGCAAATGGGCCTCCGTACATGAGATGAGCTTAGCTCTGGTGTGAAACTTGTTTCACACTATACCCCAAGCGCACACGAGATGTGTTAGTAATTCTATAGAAATTGACATTTGCCTTGAGTACTTTTGACAATTCGTAAGCTCTTAGGTTTATGCAACTCCATTGATGTTGACTGCTCGACTCACAAAACGCGTATGAGAGCCGAATGACATAAAAAAATGTCAGACCTAAAATAATGAAAAATGTGTTTGTATTGGTTTTCAACCTTGTTCCACCGCACAAACTCGGTTGAAATTTTCAACCATTTTCTCTGGCTAGGATGGCTTCGACATGTAGAAAGAATGGACACCAATACTCCGGCTCGCAGAGTCTTCGATTCCCAGCCAGACGTCGGACGCAGTAGAGGAAGACCTCGCCTTAAGTGGCGCGCACAAGTAGAAACCGACCTCAACCAACTTGGAGTGTGCAACTGGAGGCAGTTAGCTAAGGACCGGGCTAATTGGAGAGGCATGTTGGTTGAGGCCCAGGTTCATCCCGGACTGTAGCGCCACTTAAGTAAGTAAGTAAGCTAAGGACCCAGGTTCATCCCGGACTGTAGCGCCACTTAACAACAACATACCTCAGTCCGTTAGCGCATAAAACCGGTTTCACACCAAAATATTCATCTTATGTGCGGAAGCCCAATAGCCGGATGATAGTGTTTTATTTGTACGATTTGCATATTTATGGAGAGTGCTCACTGTAAGTAAATATATACTCTGAGTAAAACAGCTGATTTTGTTTCGACCTGTCATGAAAGTGTTTTTGATTTTAACTAAATTACCCGATATTAATGGTTTATTTAAGTTATTTTATACTTTTCTGCTAAAGAATAATATTTTTCCAGAAATATTACGTATACGCCCAGTGCAACCTACCGCAAACAAATTGTGAAAAAAATGTAGTTTGCGGTCAAATCGAGAAGCTCACTACCTTTAATAATTTGTCCTCTTATTCAATAGAATTCACTAAAACACATATCAACGGTTTTATAGTTATACAGTGCATAAGTATTTGTGATATTTTTATTAAGGGTCGCACAAATAATAGAAAACTGTGTTATAGATGAACAAATGAAATGAAACATCTAGCATTAACCTCCCATACTTATTTACTTTCGGGATTTGAACCATGTACCCCGCGCTTAGAAGTCTTAATGCACTAACCCACTTGTCAATTGTTTTGCCAATGAACTGCAACACGATTTTTTTTACAACTATTGACTTATGTTTGTCAATAGTGTCGGTTATTGATACAAGAACTGTTGATTTTTTACATGCTACTAAGCAAGTCTTGCGGTTTCGTGAAAAAAAATCGAAAAAGTGGGTCCGGCAACTCTACCCGTCTGTCGGTCTGTGATCCCAGCTGGACTTATTCCAATTGTTGTATATGTACTAGGTTCTTGGGTCAATACACAGGATTTTTAGGAATTGTCATTATTATGACCAACACTAATGGTATCTACTATAAAAGGGTTTTTAACACGATTATGAACGTTAATATTTGAAAAAATACCCAGTTTTTCCCTAAACAAAACTCGAAGAACAGAATTTTGTATTTAGGCCGAAATTTAAAAAAAATCATTCATGTCTCATGAACTATGTATTGTCTAGTTAAATGAAATTGAAAATCAATGTTAGTATTGATATTTATAAGAACTTACTTACTTACTTAAGTGGCGCTACAGTCCGGAATGAATCCGGGCCTCAACCAACATACCTCTCTAATTAGCCCGGTCCTACAAGTTGATTGAGGCGAGGTCTTCCTCCACTGCGTCCGTCGTCTGGCTGGGAATCGAAGACTCTGCGAGCGGAAGTATTCGCACTACATGTCCTAGCCATCTTAAACGTCCAATGCGGAATTTTAGGGGTAAGTCGTTATACTGCTCGTATAGTTCTTGGTTGAATCTTCGTCTTCATAGACGTCAACGCGAATGGAACCAAAGAATTGTTTCCTCAAAACGACCAAGGATATGCTCATCCACTTTTGATACGGTTTATGCATCAGTGCCGTAGTGCAGAACTTGGATGATCCGGGTTTTGTATAGGATCTCCTTAGTAGTTAGTAGCTTAGTAGCTTTACTACTAAATTGACTTTTTAGCCCGAACAAACAGGGGTTGGCAAGAGTAATTATTCGTTCCACTTTTGACGAGATGTTGTTGTCAGAGTTATTAGCGGAACCGAGGTGTATCTGTCAATGGTGACGTTCTGTCCAATTCGGGGATGTTGTGCGTCCTTTCGTGTTGACAACATATATTTGATCTCACCATCATTTACAGCTTATCCCATTTTTTGCACTTCCTTCTCAATACTAGCAAACGTGGATATGACATCACGTTGAGTGCGGTCAATGATGGAAATATCGTCGGCGTATGCTAGTAGGTGCACCGCCCTCTCAAAAATGAGTATGAGATTAAAGAAGTCACATGATCTTGTAGGCTATGTTGAGCAGACTTATACCTCTGTAGTTGGCGAAATTAAATTTTTTGTTTTTGTAATATGCATTCGTAACAATTTTGTATGGTCAACAACGACAAATCAAAATTTCAATATTAATATTTGTTTGTTAACACTGGTGTAAACGATGTACCTTAACTACATTATAACAAAAAATACATCGAAGATTAAATAGTATTAAACATATCTTTTATGTTAAAACCTGTGCAACCAAATTAAACTTTATGGAAATATTGTGCATATCTATACGTCTGTACTTTTATACTCATTCATATTATTAGATACCGTCCTCCTTTATAAGCGGCACACTCACATAATTCAAATGGTTCACTTCCGCTCTTCATACTCATTCGCAATGTGCACTTTATCATCGACAAACGAATCGTGTTACAATTGTCACAATAGCTGTAAACTCCTTTTTTCCCACTTTACCTTTCAAATAAATAATTTGCGCACCCCCAAATCCTCATAGATTTCAAGTGCCATTCTCGCATCGACTCATTCCACGCTCCGAATGTACAGCCATGCGATTGAATACAACGCTCACGCGATACTATTCGACGATTAATTGCCAACATTCATGATACAACGATAAAAAGAAACCGAAAAAACCACCTACCTACCTATGTAGATACAATTTGTATTTATTTTCACCTGTTATCCGCCGATCGTAATCATTGAACAGCAATAGCTACTCGCATTTCAGCGTATCGCCTGTGAACGTCAAAGTCTGTTAACTTCTCTTCGAGAAAACGACGACGGTCGGTGGTGGCGGCAAAAGCTGGACTCTGAGGTGCATGCGCGCGAAACCCACCTAATAGCGGTGATGGTGGAAAGCTTCAAACATTTTCCGTACGTCAAGTTGTGGCAGTTGTTTAGTGAATTTTTGTGAAAAGAATTTTCCAATATTTTGTGTGTAATTCAAAATGCTGTTGCATCCGATAAAGTAAGCTCATTGAATTGATTACTCTAAAAATGTATCTCAAAGTGATTTCATAGGAAGAACTCCGGCGATTTCGCGATTGCTTTGAATTTTCTCAATTGTCTGCTCCTACAAAGTCAATGGCAAAATCGAACCGTACCTAGTACCTACATCTAGTTCAAGGATAAAGATATTCCTTCTCATTTGGAAAGTGAGAATTTTAGGTGCAATCAGATTGGTAGCGCAGTTTGGTATTGGAAACATTTTATTGGATAGTGGATTTATAACTGGTGTGTGTGTGCTTGTCTAGTGCGTGCATCTGGGAAAAAGTGTTGAAAGTTATTGAGATGTTTTGAAATTACATCATTGTTTTTTTTTCTTTTTCGGTGATTTTGGCCTATATACGTGCACACGGATGTGTGTAGCTACCTACCCCATTTGCACCTACACATGCGGATTAAATGAGTTTTGCCTTTTCAGGATGGCTTGGAGGGTTAGATATGGTAAAAGGCGGTATATCTTTTGCGGTGAAATAGCTTCGGGTAGGGTAGTCAAACTCTTAAGGGAAAAAGCTCTACTCTTCTAAGTAGGGATTGTGTTGTGTGTGTGTTTTTATTTGTTTTTGGGAGAGTTGCTTCTCTAGAACGTAATGTGACACTGATTAGATTTGCCTCTGGGAAAAGTTTTGTCTACGGCGAGTTGACCTCAACATATGTTGATGAGGATGGCAGAGATGTCCAAAACATGGGTGATAGTTAAACTCAGAACGTACTGTTTGAGTTTGCTAGTAATTTAAAAAAATGGAATTATGCATTTATCTAAAAATATTTAAACACTTATGTGAATGTTTATTTTTGTTGTTGCATTGCGTGTTTCACGTGTTAAGAGTGCATTAATTGTGCATGTGTACAATGTATAAATGCATTCTTGCTTTTATTTAACCCTGATATAAATTATTTATATGTGAAATAAACTTTTGTTATCAAAGTTGCATAAACTAATTACTCCTGAACATAAACAAAAGGCATAAGAGGAACAAAGGATTAGCACGCACATACACCTAACCACGTGAACTGTTCCTGTTTTACGAAGCCAGTGCATTGCATAAATATGTATATTATCTGAATTATTGTTGTGACTTTGAAGTGGAATGCAATTTTTTACGTGGTAAATGTCAAAGTGCAGGAAACATCCACTTTTTGTACTTTGTGCATTATGTAGGAATACCTACGCTTTAAAAATACATGGGGGGGTTAAATATCTGGCATTAACAGCCCATACAGTTTATTAAACCTACCTTCTCCATTCGTTTGTATATGTGATGTTATATTTTTGCCACAAAGAATGCGACCTGCTGTTAAACGCCGACTCCGAAGAAACTTCTCGAGACAGTTTTATACTCTTGGATGAAGAAGTGGGGCAATGGAAAAGAGACAGTTGTTGTTGTGGATTTAACCCAGGAACCCCTCGCTTAGTAGTCCAACACAATAACCTTTAGGCCACTGCACCCACAAACCTAGAGACAAGCTTGTGCAAATGATAATAGGAATCATAGGCTAGATTAATCTTAAAACGTACTGTATACTGTTTATATGTTTCCTGTTTTATTTAAGTGATCTCCTACCCATGGATATGCATGTACACTTGATCTGACAAATCATCTGAGTGTTATCAATTGTCAAGAATAGCTTATCTCAACTTAACCGTTCGGATTCGAATTAAAACAGGAGGCCCCGCCATCGTGGACTTGAATGGTTGCGAGAAAGTTAGGCCCTGGGTACTAACAAGTCTGTTGTGCCAAGAAAATTGTTAATTGTTTTGGGAATATTAATTTTAAGGATGATGGGTTGGGATGGGATAGGGTACTTAACGATTAGCACAGCGGATTATAGCCTTCTCATATGTTTTTTCTTAATTTTTATCAGACCGAAGAAATGGCGGTTATTTAGAGTAATTTTTCATTGGATTTCTGACGAGGTGTCGCTTTTCTCCCCTATACTCGCAAACCCGAGGGTGACATTGAAATCGATAAATATGTGGGGGTTATCGATTTGGACTTCCTGTTTATACCCTATCCCATAGGGGTATATTAGTTTTGATACATAGTTTGCAACATAGAGAAATAATTTAGCTACATAATCCTCAAAGTATATGGATCGACTCAGAATCGATAGCTGAGTCGATTTAGCCATGTCTGTCCGTCCGTCCGTCCGACACCAGTTTTTGGGCCTTAAATTTTGAGCTAGAAGGATGAAATTTGGTATACGTGCTCTTTGTTGCTCCCAGCAGAACAAGTGTAAAAATTTTTTAAATCACCCCACTGCCACGCCCCCTTTTTAGAAAAACGTATTTTTTGGGAAAACCATAAGGAATTTTGAGAAGCTTTCTGAACAACATATTTAGACAATCTGAATATCTGTATTTCGTTCATATAAAGTTTTTTTCCACGCCCACTTTTTGGGGGCGTTTTTAATAAAAAACGTTTTTCGGTCAAATTTTAAAATTTTCGAAAAAAACTTTTGATGCAGAATCATTAGTAATATAAATATGAACATTTCGTTCATAGACCATTTTAACCCACCCCCACTTTTTGGGGGCGTTTTTATATAAAAACCATTTTTATACACTACCCATGTCACCATGTCATTTTCTTTATTTTATCCACATCGTATTTTTAGCCATGTCCACTTTTTGGGAATTTTAGTTTTACAGATAGGATGGGATAGGGTATTCAACGATCCGCACAGTGGATTGTAGCCTTCTCATATGTTTTTTTTTTTTCAAGGATCTGCCGAAGTATGAAGATTTTATCAGTTATTGACTTTTCTAGTTCCAATAATCTCATCATCATCTGCAAACCGATTTTTGTGTATTGAAGCCCAATACCCGTTGTACTCAGATGGGGATTTTCCTGGTCTAAGAACTTACTGATAGATAGATAGGAGGCGGCCAGGTTGGTGGTAAATGGTGTTTAGTGTTCACATATTAACGCAGAGATTATCTTATATATAATATTGAGTATGCGTATGGGTTAATTCATAGAAGTCATAAATCAAAGAACTGATCCGCGTTCATTAATGCAGATTTTCTGTTGAATTGTTATGAATTATGACAAATGGGAAATGAATGAAAAGAAAATTATTTAAACTCACCATAGGTGCCATTCGTTTGTTCGGCATATGCGAGTAAAGGACAAAACATTCCTTAAAAATTATGATAACAGAATAAGGGGTTTGATGGACAGACAACACACACCAAACCGCTAGACATAAATGGTTGAAATTTTGACAGCACATTTCTGTCTTGCAGTAAAAATTAGTAAATTCTCAAATTCCTTGAGTGGGGGTAGATATTTTCAGAAAGAGGCAAATTTACTGAGAAGTACGGGAACGAACGACTTGCCACTTTCAACAGCAGTTTCTGCAGTAATTTTACAGATTTCTATTTTTTTCTCTTCTTACTAGGTCTCTCATTAATTAATTTTTGTGTACGAGTACGTCAATAAGTAAAGATTAGTAAAAATAATATTGTATTGCAACAGACATATAGATAACCGCGTATTTTTTTCCGAAAAAGTGAAATATTGAATGGGTTATCGTGCTGAGAACAATAGACAGTTCATCTCCAAAAATGTTCACGTTGGATTGCGAACGATGCATTTGTCAACATTTCATGGAGCAGCGCAATGAAGTCTCGAGGACTTGTGTGTGTGGTTTATGCATCTTTAGTCTTTAAATATTCAGAAATCAATATCTTATTATATACTATGGTAAATCGTTATTATTTTTATATTCTATGCCGATGTTTTTTTAACGATTAACTCTAATTTAAATTCGAATACAATATTAGTTTATAATTTAAATTTCATTAATTGGGAATGTTTGTATGTGTGTAATTCTTGTACGATGTTAAGTAGATGAAGGTACCACTTCACTCCACTTGTATGTCGAGCCGAGTTGATAACACTTTAGTCATGGAAATTATTAAATGTTGGCAGTATGTCACCTGATGGTGTGTACCTTGCAGACATTTCTGACAAGTAATATTATTTCACACCGATAGGGACCTACAATTTAATGCCAATTCTAAAATGCGAACTTTAGAGACTTCATGATTGGGTTACACTCTTTGATGTTTTTAAATTATCACATCATGTGACAAGGTTAGGTTAGGTGTTGTTACTTTCTTGAACTGAACAGCTGAGCCATTAAGCCCATATGTGGGAAAAGAAGGCATTTATTTGAGGATACATCTTTCGTTTTAAATCATATGTTAATTTGACGCTTAAAGGAATGACAGAAGTTTAGCGTTTTATATCTGCGGTAAAAAAATAAATCGATTAAGACATGAAAAACGCTGGGCAATATTAAAATGATACTTCCAAAGTGGATTATGAATGTTGCCGAAACAGTACCCATTCTAATGTCTTCCGGCCTATTGGGCTAGATAACTATGGATTTAAAACTGTAACACAAGTCGTCCAACAATTGATCTATATTGCACAATTAGCGTAATGGTTATGTTACTTGGCCGGTGCGCCGGGAGCTGTGTTTTGACACCAATGAAATTATTTGCGCAGGGTTTCATTATGGATCAAGCTATTCATAAAATAGTATAACAAAAATATTAAAGGTATTGAGAAATTAGCATACTACCGAGTTGGACAAGGCTGTCATTCGCGTACTGAGAAAATTTCAAAAAGATGAACGAAGAAAAAATTAGTTCGGTTCTTTTTTTTTATTTTCTTCACACAGAATTTCGGCTGTTGAGAAAATGAAAAGTGTCAAAGGATGACAGGAAAGGAGTTTTATAGAAACCAACAACTAAATTCTTACTTTTATTCCAAATATAAGCGGAAATGTGTATGTTTTGTTGATTTATCTAAATATTCGAGTTCGTAAAAATTATCTTCACAGGTTTTATAGGCAAAGCACTAAAGTTGAAATTCTGAAATTCGTTGCTCTAATTAATTCTTAAACAAACGAGTGGTGGGTGCACGACTGGGTCGTACGCAACTTTCTCTTTCACAGCAAGTTGGGCGTTAGATCATATCATAAGCATTTTGATTATTGATGCTAACATGATATAAATAATGACGAAATGTATTTATACGAATTTTTACTCCAAAATTTGAAGGAATCGATGTCAATGTGAAAAATAATGATTTTCCGTTTTTGGCCAAAACTGAAAATTCTGTTTAGTAATAGTTGGGCTAAAACTAATTATGTGGAATTGCTTCAAGCTGTAATAGTAGTATATGTATTAAATTTCATTCAATTTGACACAATTGTTTGCGAGATATTAACAATTTTCTTTATATGGCCTAAATGACAAAATCCGTTATATGGATTTTCTCGAAAAAACTGGGTATGCAGTTTTGTTGGAACTAATATGGTTATAGTATACATAAAGTTTAATCAAAATCGTTAGAGCCGTTTTCGAGAAAATTGAGGTTATGTGTAATTTTTATATGGCAGGTACCGTTATTAACATGGCTAAAAGCAAACAAAAAAAATGGCCTAGAATTATGACTAAAACTAGCTTGTATACGAAGTTTGAAGAAAATCGGTCTAGCCGTTTAGGCTGGGGAGACCATCACGGACAGACGGACCGACGGACCGACGGACCGACGGACGGAATTCCAAAAACCACTTTTTTAGGCTCCGCTATCATCGCAATGTTAGAATCAATCAAAATCTCGAGGTCGAAAATTTTCACGAAAACAATATCCTTCTCTTTGTAAGAGAAAGTTAAAAATGAAATAAATAGTCACCAATATTCCGCGTTCTGGAGCAGTGTAGCGTAACATTGTTTATTAACGTGTATTTTGCATGTGTTTACTACACAAATGTCAAAACAGAACTGACATTAGGGGCCAATCGCAAAATTTATAGCATTTTCTGATAGGAGGATTACTTTTGCGCCACCTTGTATTACCGTTATTTTTTAATATTTTTAACTTTCTCTTATTTTTTTTTTCAGTTTTACTAGTTGATTTTTTATGAAACTGCCCCTCCCGCCCAAACAGCGGGAGATAGACCCGCTCCCATAGTAAAAAAAAAAGCTTGTATTGAACTGTTCTACAAAAAAACGTTATTATTTCTTGGCGCCGAAGTTATCGTAGGTATGTACTTTTGCCTAATATGACTTTTTTATGACATTTCACAAAAAAATCTTCTTTAGATTTCCTTGTATAATAAAGAAATATATGTAGGTATACTAAGGGTATTCATGCAACATCGTAATTTTATTACGTGCGAAAGATTATAACTTTACGACGACGTTTCATGAACGACCCTAAAACATCATCACTAAATAATGCGGTAACCCACTGAATTTAATCTCATTTTAGTAAATTATTTATTGATAGAATTTTGTTCTTATTGTTGTCTTTCCGTTCTCGATAATTTGTTTCAGTTTAGCGCATACTTTTGTTGTGTGATAGTGACTAATTAAATGTCAAAATAGCAATTCAAAAGTTTACAACATTTACCACCTCAGCTTACGCACCCAATTCCTGTGAGAAAATTCCGATATTGTTAGAAAAGATTTCCCATACAAAATTTGACAGTTCATTTATCACGTCGTAATTTTATCACGTTTACAACGTTTACGACGACTTTCCGATGTTGCATGAATACCCCTAATATTTTAAATGTAAACACATATTTAGCTATTTATTAAACAATAATCAATTCATACATCTTTGACAAGACTTTCTGAAGACTTTTCGCTTTATGTTGAGAAAGGACGAAATTAAACGATTTCCCCTTTTTCATATTTTATCGTGACACTTGACACAGTGCTCACGGACTTGTTGTGTTTTTATCATATATATGTTATCCTACTTGAACTTATCGCTCCATGTTAATCCCTGGTACTGATTTTGATACCTACATATCTACTATTTTTAGAATACGGACACCACCAAAACATCCATCATCACCAAAATTCTCTGGTAAAAAACAATGCAACGGAATGTTTCATTACAACAATGACTTCGGGTAATTACCGCCTTGACAGTGCACAAAACCTCTAGCAAAGCAATTAGGGACTCCCTGCCGGGCCTACATGGATTTTTTTTTCAAATTTTTTTTTTTAAATTTTTAATTTTTTTTTGCGACATCTACATTTGTTGCACAAAAAGTAATCCGCAAACCTTATCGTACCACTTTCCAAACCGCGATTTCTTTAACCAAAACATCCCACGCACGAAACCATTCAACCAATTATCATGAGGTTTCTGTCACAAATCCCAAACTGGAAAACATAATATTGACACATGCAACCATATTTGGATTCAATTAATCTACGGCTATCAAAAAGAGGCCGCCATGCTGCAGAATGTCAGAAAAAGAAACACCGCGCAGCAGTGGTGTGGGCTCAAGAAGTATTCGATTGCGATTTGTGTTAGTGCATGCTAAAACTTTTTGTTTTTGTTGATTTTGTTTTCACTTTTTGCCGTATAGCTTCTACTTGATAAACATTGCCTCATCTATTCAGCTTCTTGTGGGCGTCCGTTATCTGCCGCAGCAGCGAAGCACTAAGCTTCCCGCTCTTACTCTCTCTCTCTCTCTTCAAATAGACTTTAGCTGTGCTTAAATCAGAACTAGCAAAAGCATTTTACCATTACCAACCTATTCATCGAGCCAATCTTCGACTCACCCGACACGAGAACAAGCACGCATTGGTGGTAGTAGCATTAGTAGTAGTAGTTTATGGTAGTACATAGTATGTATTGTATTGATCTGTCAAGCAAAGCCCGCAATGCTGAATGTGGTGTTTGGGTGTTTATCTTTTTTTGCTCCGCCAGTTAGACAGTACACCTGGCAGTAACTTCCACGCGTGCATACTTTTCTTGAATTTCATAAAGTCGCAAATTGTCCAAGAAATTTATTAGCAAACTGTAGCAAAACAGAAAACTAGTTAAATAGTGTCAAAACTTGTCAAGTCGGTAGTTGAAAGAAATTCAAAATATGCTCGCAAAACACCGAAAAGTCTAGCAAGGCGAAACCAGTGAAGTGATTGATAAACGAAAGCTTTTACTACAACGCAAGGTTGTGTGGTGCAAGTTTGTTCTCCGCTCTTCCCCCTCTCTTCGGTAGACATTCCTAAACAGTTCTATTGTTTACAGTTACGGTGCCGTCATGTCTTCTTTCATGCAATTCTGAGTGTTGTTTGTGATTTTGTAAATGCAATCGAAATTAATGAAGCACGACATATTTGTTCGCACACGTACCAAACCAATTCCGTCAGTTTGTTTATTAAACGTACAGCTGTTGTTCTCTTAATTTGATGTCGTGTTTGTTTTTACTTTTCTCGATCAAAGTGTCAGTTCTCGGTTTGTAAAGTGAAGTGAGAGGAATTCTCGAAAAATAGAATAAATATTGAACGTGAATTTAGGTGAATATCTAGATCGACCACTTTTGCGAATTTTTGGTCTGTATTGCTGGAATAAAGTAAGGAACTGTGACGAAAATCTGTAAAGTGTGCGTTCGCGTGTTGATTGGTGAATGGTGAGTGTATTGTGTTACGCATTTCCAGTGTTGCCAGATCAGATGTATTATATTTGGACATATTTTCAGCTGAAATAAAAAAAAAACACGTAAGCAATATCTTACTTAATTTATATTTTATATGAGGTTTTGGTTATTTTGATGGTCAACAAAATTTTATTTTTTATATACTTGTTTGATAAGTAAGAAGGTTTTTTTTTTTAAATATTGTGGATTATATCAATTGATAAAATGGTTGATCAATTGCTCGAATGTATATGTACAGTGAAGTGTTAAACCAAAGATTATGAATTCTATACAGATGACGAACTCCATATAAGAAAAATTGTTCTATGGCGGGTCGTGCTGGCACAGCCCGCCATATGTTTTTGTTCTTGTTTTTCATGTGTTTTCATGCACACCGCCCGCCCGTACCTTGAAGCTACTGAGCAAAAGTTTCTGTTATTTGTTCTCAATGCGTCATCTGTAAAGATTCCATTATCTTTGGTTAAACCTACTAAATATTACACGGTCTTCCAGAATGTAATGCCTGAAACACACGTGCATTATTTTTTGTTTGACATACATGCAGTGCAGTGGCTCCTGTCATTACATTCAGCTTACTGTGGTGGTGTTTGGTGATATATAATTTCCTCATAGTGCTTCATTATATGAAATAAATAAAAAAAAATGCATATGGTAGGTACTTGGGTTTCAGTTGGTTGAAGCATTCATTCCAAATACACATTGAAAAAAGCAATCTCATATTTGATACTTTACTGGATTTGCTTTATGCTCTTAGGTCATAATAAGATTGAATATGTAATCTTTCAGTAATTGCTTCCTTCATCAAGTCATTCAAATTGGTAAACATTTTCATGTTTTTAAATGTTTACGTCTTGTGATTCTTAGTAGGGGCATTCGTGAGTAATTTTAAAAGTTATGGTTGAGTTGAGAAAAAGTCTCTTTCATTTTTGATACATTTGTTTTGTTATGGCATTTATTTGTTTTTTTTTATGCGGATTAAACGACATAATTCAATGATGCCAAATATCTTAATATTACGTTTTTTTTTTCTTTTGTGTTGTGGTGCCATTGAATTTTTGCAGTGGATTTAGAAATAGCGACAACTTGCAGTACTGCAACGCTTGCAGATTTTACATGTGTTCGCTCCCATTGAAAACTGTGTGTTCTATCTTTTCTGCAAGGAGAATTCTGCACACGTGTTATTGGCATTATTCGGCTGTCTGGTCACAGGTTGGAAGATAAATTTGTCATTTGGATGACCCATACTTACCGAATGACTGAAATTTTTGAATAGCCGGAATTTATGCATAGATTGATACCATTTTAATAAGACCATAGCTTTTTCGTAATAATGTGTTATGACATTGCCGAAGAGTCATAAGTGGATATTCGAACATATGTCTCATGTCGCTTTGATAAAGCGTCATAAGGCGATTATCGCTTTATGTGACTTTCTACTTAAATTCTTTCCACATTAGGTTCGCGAACACTAAACACCAAATAATAAAAGCAATAAAGCGAAAGCACAAAAAATAACTTTTCATTTTCATCACTATCAGAAGTGGATAAAAATCATGAAAAATATTAATCAATGGCTAACTTAAAAGTTTTCCCCATAAGAAATACTCGCGCAAATGTCAAAAATTAGTAACTAGCTAATGAGCGTTTATTAACGTTAGTAAATCGTTAAAACTCGTTCAAAAATCTTTTTTCATTGGAATGGATAGATCTACTTTAGCCTCCGGAGTCTTCGATTTTCTACTAGTTAATATACGCCATAGAGAAAGACATTGTCTTAAGTGGCGCACACAAATAGAAACCAATCTCAACAAACTTGAAGTGTGCAACTAAAGACAGTTAAATAAGAACTAACTAACCTGAAAAGTGACAAGGAATGCTGTTTGAGGGTCGGTTTCTCTCGTACATTAGCGCAATTTAGGTAAATACGTAAAATGCGAAAAATGTTTTGATTGGCAAAGCAAGGCGAAGAATGGTTCGACAGCTTTCCCTTGCATTTTAACTAAAACAAATTATCCTTAAAAATAAAATGTACAGTTGTTTGCAATCTATATTCTTTCTTTTCACATACGTCCCGTAGACTACCTACATGATGTCAAAAAAAAATCAGCTGATCGGTAAACGTCATACGTAAGAACAGTATAACACAATGTGATTACAAAGTGGCTGCTTAAAAGAAGTTTCTACAAACAAGTTTCTTTAGACGGCTATCCCACTGAGGCAGAAAGCAACTGGCAATGGGAAACATGCGATATTGTTGCTATAAATTATTTTACATTGAATCAAATATCGGTCAATCGAAAAATACTGCTGATTGCGGCAACATTGCTGGCGATACACAGCGCATGTTGAAAAGTGATATATATCGCGTCGTAAAGGGTGATCCATTTCGAGGTTCCCTACTTTTTTAAAGTTAAAAACACAGAAAATTCAAATTTAATGGAGAATGTTTATTATCATTTGAAAGAACATTCTTTGGCATTTATTTTTTGAAGATTATGTCTATCAAATGTTGGCCGTTGCTACGTCGCAGATGGTCCATCCGTTGAGTCCAATTTTCGATCACTCGTTCGAGCATTTCGACTGGTAACTGGCGAATGACACGCGTGATGTTTTCCTCCAAGGCCTGAATCGAAGCGGGTTTGTCGGCATAAGCTTTTGACTTTACATATCCCCACAGGAAAAAGTCTAACGGTGTGATATCACACGATCTTGGTGGCCAATCGACCGGCCCAAAACGTGAAATTATGTGCTCACCGAAATGTTCTCTCAATAAGTCCATTGATTGATGCGATGTGTGGGAAGTGGCGCCGTCTTGCTGAAACCTAATGTCGCCGAGATCACGAGCTTTAATTTCAGGCATCAAATAGTCGGTTATCATGGCACGACAACGGTCGCCATTGACGGTTACGTTCGCACCGGCATAATTTTACACTCACAGCTACGGCCGTTATATTTTCTTCACAGCGTGCTGGACGTGGTCTATTCGGTCGAATATTATCCAATAATGAATGCTGGGTCTCAAAATGGGTGATGGTGTTGCGAATAGTACGCTCAGTAGGCCGATTATGTTGACCATAAGTTGAGCCAGTGCACGAAACACATTCCTCACAGAACGTGAATTTTCATAATAAAGTTGAAAATTTGTAAACGTTGTTCACGCGTAAGTCTTTCCATTATGAAATGCCAAACAATACTAAACAAAAATACAGCAAGAAATTTCTGCCAACACTCTTGCTTCAATGTGAGAATATGTTAAAGTAAAAGTTGCGTATTGCTTATTGTTAGTTGCTTATTGCTTGTTGCCTCAGTGAGAGAGCCGCCTGTAATATGTATAGTTATTTAATGAATTAACTGCTTCGGAGGTTTGACTATCAAAATATATTTTATGAATATTCGATTACAAAAATATTAAATTTTTGATTCTATTGTAAAGAAAATTGTCATGTATGACGTACCTCTCTGCCTATCTAATCAAATTGCTTGAAAAGTGTTGACAGTCGTAAAAGTGGTCAGGTAATAATACCACTGCCATGATGGGTTGACAACACTGACAAACATGCTCAACTATCATCGCTCATCCGCACGTATCCGCGAGAGTAGGCGTTTGCGCATTACGTCTTTATCTAGCCAGCTTTGAAAGCTTTGAGCATTTTGGCAATTTCGCGTTTAAGTTCATTTCCATGTAGATACATAGATACTCGTACAAGCGATTGTTTGTTTTGTACATAACAATCGGCCATACTCTGCTCTTATGTGTTTAGGTCTAGGTGACAGCACTTTCTTCAACTATAGTGAATACTTCTATCGTATCCATGAAGTGGTAGAGCGAGTAGGTGCTCGTGTATTCAATGCATGTGTCTCAACTGTATCACTTGGTTTCTCTTAAATAATTATCTCGAACTTAACATTGAATGACACATACGCCGGTCATTGTAGGCTGGGTGTAGTGTTGTGGCCACCAAGATGACGAGTTTGATCGGTGTGTACTTTCTTTGGAGCACTAGGTTCGGGTGTTGGTGTGCTGACACATATTTTTCCCTAGATTTAACCAAGCTCTGCTGCTTTATTGGACCATAGTAATATTACTGAGCTTTTAATTGTTTGAAAGATTGCTATTTTGTTTTGTGCTTCATTCTTTTGCTTTCGTGTTCTGTCTGTGGGTCGTTTCGTGTCGAAAAACGAGGTGTTAATACTCTGTTTATTTATCTGTCTCTCGTATATAGTTTGGCTATTGACAATTGTCAAAGGTGACGTTTATGTAGGGGTTGTCGGTTTGAAACGGTGAAGCTACAGATAAAATGCCGTCATAGATAATAGTTCGGGCGCTATCGGTTATTACCCGGAATTGTTTACGAGTAATTTTCCATGGTGAGCGTGTTGTGTACATATGGTGACCGAACTGTCAAATCAATCAAGTTGATGCAAATTGAATTCATTGGTGGCAGATGAGTCAGATAATATGATGCGCAGTTACGTTACGTTATTCCAGAAATATTCAGGCGAACAATGGTTGTTGTTGTTGTGCGGATTTGCATATTTATGTCATAGTTTCGGTTTATGAGTTCACTCGCAATTGACAGCACAAGGGAGTGTCATTGAACCACGTACGTGTAATGTACTTGCATTTTCTATAAATATACACAAACTTATCTCTCATAACATTGGAGATAGTACTTTAACGCTTGCCATAGAATGTGTTGATATTTCATGGAAATAAACTCTAAGACAATGTTATTGGATGCTTATACTAGTGTTTGTAATTAACTGGTAGGTATATAATATAATGTAATATTCATGTCTAAGGGTGTTTATTCGAAATGTGAATATTGTCAGCAAATTGTCTGGGACGTCAAAATATCATCGAGCATTTGAGTCACTGTCCAGTATAACTTGTATCTACTGAGGTAGAATGATTGCATCAGAGGTGGAATGAGAGAAGGAGAGGCTGATCGATAGTCTCCAACTCTACAAGTCTACACACAGAAACTGACAGTGTTCATTTGGAAATGTTATGAAAATAGGGGATTTCCCGCTGTATGAATAAAGTTAAAGTAGTGTTATTTTTATTTCTGGGTGATGGGAATTGAAGATCTTGTTGGTTGGACCAATGTGATCGAGCAAATATAATTTCCGTCGTTTTGCCTATCTTGGTACAACTCATATGATTCACAATTGGAAATTCCCCTTCACTATCATTCTTTGCCCTATATTGACACCGATTAGGTCTTAGGTCCGCTTTTTCAGTGCTGAGTTAAATCTTAGCAAAGATTATAAATTCTATACAGATGACGCACTCCATATAAGAAAACTTGTTCTATGGCGGGTCATGCTGGCACAGCCCGCCATATGTTTTTGTTCTTGTTTTTCATGTGTTTTCATGCACACCGCCCGCCCGTACCATGAAGCTACGGAGCAAAAGTTTTTGTTTTTTGTTCTCATTGCGTCATCTGTATAGTATTCATAATCTTTGATCTTAGTCAACTAACCCCGGATTAAATTTAATCTAGATTTAACTCATGAAGCCTTTTTTCAGTGCAGAATTAAGTTTGAACACATGAGTGGTGATTCACTATGGTAACATTGATGATTTATCGATTTTGCTGTTGAAACGTTATCGAAATGTGTCGAATCGAATAAAAATGTTTTGGTCACGATCTTACAAGCATTTCTCTCTTCTTAAAACAATAAACTCAACATTTCAAACAATTTCGAGCAGACGAAATCTGAATCTGAAAATATATACAATACACGTATTTGTTTTCTAAAAATGTAATAAAATGTTTAGATAGATAAATGGGATTGAAAAATAATTGTTCGCTTGCTATTTTATCATCTGAATATATAATTAAGGGTTAACTCACCAAACTTTCTGGGTAACTCGAAATTAAGTCTGAATTTAAATTGACTGAAAAACTACATTCTCGTGTTAACTCGAGTTTTATTCCGAAACTAAGATGATCTCGCACTGAAAAACCGGGCCTAAGGAAATATCCCAATAGAATATCCTTAGGTCCGGTTTTGCATCGCTCTCAATCCTCAGTAGGTATATCAAACGTCAAAAATTAACCGCTTTTTTTTTAAATTCTGACCTGCCTAAGCAGTAATATACACATCGACCTAAAAGATCTATTGTGCTTGCCGTCAGATGTTTTTTAGGTTAGTAACGCTTCTACTTTCCTAATGTAGCTGATAATACTTTCAGCCGAAGATTTCCTCAGTTCTTCGGGACTTAAAAATTCCCTGAAGAAAGATTCCCTTCTCATACCGTAAAGGGCCGGGCATTCACATATGATATGCTCGTCTGTTTCGTCTTCTACTAGACATAGTCTGCACTCCGGTGAGTCGACTAGACGCATTTTGTTTAGGTGATATCGCAGACCGTGATGCCTGCGAAGATTTAGTATCTTATTGGCATCTGATTTGAAGGGCTGAATAGCTCTTTTGGCCTGTCTTAGGCCTGGGATGTTTCCCCAGTATGAAACACATTTGTTTTGTTCCCAGTTTTCTATGACCAGATTTATGGCTGATTTGGGGATTGCACAGAAGGGTTCAGGTCCAATGAAGGGGGTTTCCGAACCTTTTCTGGCTAGTTCATCTGCTTTTTCGTTACCTTCAACTCCCTTATGTCCGGGGACCCACCATAGTCTGGTTTTGTTCCTGGAACTGAGTGTTTGGAGGGAGTTGAAGCAGTGTAGTACTGATTTGGAGTCAATGATGTGTGAGCTAAGGGCTTTTATAGCTGCTTGACTGTCCGTGAATATATGGATGTTTACGCCTTTAATACCTGAGTTGTGTATTAGGTTTGCGCATTCTTTAATGGCATGGAGCTCAGCTTGGAATACACTAGGGTTTTTTCCCATAGGTATTGAGATGTTTTTATTTGGTCCATGTATGCCAGCTCCTACCCCTGAGTCCATTTTAGAACCATCCGTATACCACTTTAGGCCGTTTAGGTAGTTTGGTGGGATGTTGCTACACCATGCTTCTCTGGTTGTGATCTCCGTTGAGAATCTTTTGTCGAAGCATAGTGTCTTTGGTAAGCGGTCTGTAACCGCACAGATCATGTCAAGTTCTGGAAGTTCGGATAGAAGTTCCATTAGTTTTAGATGTTCACTAATGTTTAATTCTTCCGCTTGTGTCAAACTTGCTGAGCTGCGAATTGCCACTTTTTTTATATAAATGTGGAGGGGTGTTAGTCCTATTAAGGCTTCCATAGCCGCCGTGGGACAGGTACGCATAGCTCCGGTAATGCCCAGACAGGCAAGCCGTTGTACCTTGTTTAATTTATTTATAGTTGTTTTTTGGGTGACTTTGTTCCACCATACTGTTGAAGCGTATGTTATAATGGGCCTGACCATGATCGTGTAGATCCAGTGTGTGGTCTTTGGAGAGATTCCCCAGGTTTTACCATACATGCTTCGGCAAGCCCAGAAAGCTTTGGTTGCTTTTGAATTTTGTTTTTGATGTGGGAGTTCCAGCTTAGTTTTTTATCGAGGATCACTCCAAGATATTTTACTTCGTTGGAATACTCAATGTGTGTACCATTAATTGAAATTTGGGTAAGATTTAATTTCCTCCTTTTTGTAAAAGGGACGATGATAGCCTTGCTGGGGTTTATAGAGAGACTTTCTTTACTACACCAGTCTATGACTATCTTAAGGGCGTTTTGCAAACGTGTTGTAACTTCGTTTGGTTCTTTGCCCTTTATTATGATGACTAGGTCATCGGCGTATCCAATTATATTGAAACCTGTGTTACTTAGGTCTTGAAGTAGGTTATCGATAACCAGAGACCATAGTAGGGGTGAGAGTACTCCTCCCTGAGGGCAGACTTTAACGGCTGTTACTGATATTGAGGTCAGTGCTGATGAAGCAGTTATTTTCCGACGACTTTCAAGCATCGCTTTGTTCCATTGGATGGTGGGGTGATCTATTCTTCTATGAGTCAAAGCATTTGATATGGAGTCATATCCAGTGTTGTCAAAAGAACCCTCTATGTCTATTAAGGCACATAAAGCTACTTCTTTGTTTTCGTATGCACTTTTTATTTGTGATGTTAATCTTAGAAGTGCTCCTTCCGTGGGTTTACCTTTTTGGTAGGCGAATTGACATGGGTGCAGAGGGGTGCCTACATTTAGGCACTCTCTAATGTGTACGTCAAGTATTCTTTCCATTGTTATCAGGAAAAACGATGTTAAGCTTATTGGACGGTATGATTTAGGTAGTTATATTGGTTTGCCTGGTTTGGGGATAAATACCACGTTTACCTCCCTCCAGGTTTGTGGTATGTAGCCCCAATTGAAACTAAACCTAAATAAGGCGACCATAGTGGGTAGGAAAAAGTCCAAGCCCTTTTGTATAAGAGCAGGAAAGATTCCGTCTGTCCCTGGTGCCTTGTATGGTTTAAATGAGTTGATCGCCCATTTGACCTTATCCGGAGTGAAAAGTTTGCCGGATAAACTATTAATCCTTTTCAGGTTTATAGGGGGTGAGTCATCTATCATGTGTTCATGAAACTCACTTGTGATTGTAGAGCCGGGAAAGTGTACCTGAAGAAGTGTGCTCAACGTTTCTTCCCGGTCGCATGTGATTTTACCGTCAGATTTGACTAGTAATCCCATGCAGTTTGTTTTATCTTTCGAGAGTGCCCTCTGGAGACGCGGCACCGCCGGAAGCTCTTCGAGTTCCTCACAGTATTTGCGCCAGGACGCTCTTTTTGATTTTCGCAACTCTATGTTGTATTGGGTAAGTAGAGATTTATATTGGTCCCACTTACCGGTGCGTTTGGCTTTATTGAAAAGTTTTCTTACTCTTTTACGGAAACTTTCTAGGTTATCGTTCCACCATGGTGTGCACCTCTTTGCCACAGTGCGTTTAACCTTACAGCTATTTGTAAAAGATGAGATGATAATGTCATTTAGTTGACATTGTGTGACTTCCTCTTCACTTACACATGAAGGTTTTTCTGGAAGTATGTCACATTTAATCGATAGATTTTCTCGATACGTACTCCAAATTGTGAGTTTGTTGTCGTATTTTACCGGCGCATCCTCGGTGTTGCATCTTAATTGGAAACTTATGTGCATGTGATCCGATAAAGATGCCTCACCAGAAACGTGCCAATTTTCGACGGTGTTTTGTACAAACGGAGAAGAGATGGTAAGGTCTAAAACTTCTTCTCTTAAAACGTTATTAAACGTGGGTTTATTTCCCTTATTTAGTATAACTAAATTGTTGCTATATAGGTATTCTAATAAAGACTCACCTCTTTTGTTTATATCTCGACTGCCCCATATTGTGTTATGCGCGTTGGCGTCGCAGCCGAAGATAAGATGTAGTTGCTGGTTCTGGCAGTACTGGACAAGTTCCTGCACTGGGCGAGGTGGTATTTCGTCATCTCCAGCAAAGTACGCCGATGCGCATACAATTTTTTGTAGCTCTCGGCCGTTGCGTCTTTCTTAAAGGACAGCCACCAGATCTTTGGTAATGAAACCTGGAATGGGAGAGAATTTTATATCTTTTGCTGCCCTTGGTCTAAAATTTCCCCGGGCGAAGATGAGCTCCCTGGTTTTATTTTGTAAACAAAATATCTTACCCTCTGTTGCCCATGGCTCCTGGATTAAACCTAGAGCGATGTTCCTTTCGGCACATCTTTGGTTGTAGGTGTCCGAGGCACCTATAGCTGGGTGCTGGTTTTCCTGCAGCACATTTAGTAGGGTGGTCATCGTTTCCTACCGTGCTCAGGGTTTCGTACCCTATAAGGCTTGTTATCGCCTCTTCTACCTACGATATCCTGTTGAGAGTTTTTTCGCTGTCCGTGTTTTTTTTTTGCCGTTCACGCTCCCGTTCCGCAGCTAGCTTTGGTCTAAACTGTTGCTGGCTGATGTTTACTTTGCTCGTACTAGGGGCGTTTGGCGATACTGTCGTAGGCAGTGAACCAGTCTTCTTTATATCGCTTCCGGCGGCACTACTAATACTGGCTGCCGGTTGCGACGAGCTGGCGCTTGTTTTTTCTGACGACTTTTTCTTTGTATCAGTGTCAGTGTCACTATTTTTTCGGGCCAGAATTGCAGACTTGTGGGATCCCTTAAGGATGATCTTGATTTGTCCAAATCTATATGAGACTATCCCCTTTAGCTCCGCAAGCCTACGCATCGCACTCCCGTTTATTGCAAAGACCATGTGGGCGACGTCTTTCTCGTCTGATCTTTGCAGAACTCTCCACGTTCTCGTATTCAGGTCTCTGTTTTGACCGTCTAGTATTGCCAGTATTCTCTCATTCGTGACTCCGGTACTCTGCGGGAAGAAAGCTCTGACAATATTTGGTTTCGGAAAGTCTTCCTCTCCCACAAGCATGACTTCCAACTCGCATTTCTCCTTCAGTCTGAGGAAGTTGGTTTTCATCCACTCTGAAGTGGTGATGTCCGCACATACTAACAAGAGCCATCCGGCTTTGAAAGTTGTCCCGCGGAAAGCTGGCTTTGCATCCACGTCGCGCAGTTCGATCGTGATGTCCATAATCCTCTCTTGTATCTGAACCATTTGTTCATTTGTGAGAGGATTGCGATCGATATCGACTGGTACGACACCCAATCTGACATAGCTCGCTATATCTCTATATGTGGTTCTGTCAGAGGTTGTTTTCCCAGTGCGAGCTCGTTTCGCTTCGGACTGAGGTGGTGTGTTGTCCTCAGATCTCATGCGTTTGGCTTCTTGAGCATCATCTTTTGTTTTTGCAAAGATGCGGGCTTGCTCTATATCGCGCGGTTCGATCGTGATGTCCATAATCCTCTCTTGTATCTGAACCATTTGTTCATTTGTGAGAGGATTGCGATCGATATCGACTGGTACGACACCCAATCTGACATCGCTCGCTATATCTCTATAGGTGGTTCTGTCAGAGGTTGTTTTCCCAGTGCGAGATCGTTTCGCTTCGGACTGAGGTGGTGTGTTGTCCTCAGATCTCATGCTTTTGGTTTCTTGAGCATCATCTTTTGTTTTTGCAAAGATGCGGGCTTGCTCTATGCTGCTACCCTGTTTCAGCGCTCTGTTGAAACGACGCTGTTCCGGTGGCGTGAACCTGATGCGCTTGGAATCAGTTTGAGCCGTTTTGCCAGGGGTCCCTGGCGCTTCTGTATATTCCGGATGCAATTCATCCGAGAGTATACTGATGCTGTATACAGTACTTGATTCCGAGGCTGAGTCGCTCAGATGAGACAATTTCTCTTCTAGGCTCATCATCTCGAAATCACTGATTTGTGACCCTTTCCGGTTGGCAGGTGTCGTGTCGGTATCGACAGGGTGTTCTAAAACATCCCTAGTTATTAATGCATTTGTAGAGGCATCATTCTCTATGTTTTTTTCTTTTGGTACTTCAATTTTTCCCACGAGTAGGCGGGATTTATGTGTCGCCCGTGATCTACCCGTCTAACCACAGGAAGGCTATCTTGAGATCGGAGGTAGCCCGGTATCCGAAATTCGCAAACTAGCGGCTTAAAACTCCCTTTTTAGCCATGCATCCTTCGGCGTTTGCTGTTCCACCTTGGGTTTGGGTTTACGGGTTTACTCCCACCTCAAACTTATGGTTCCCGCTTGTACATCGTGCGTTGCAACGTGTTACAGCGCACGGTCAAGTGGGACCCTTGGCTGACACTAAACAGGCATGCTGATTAGTCATTTTCAGGTGGGCGCCCGCTAGAAGGACTGAAAGATGAGGATTTTGCCCAACCAAAATTAACCGCTGGATAAATTTAAGCGAGCTCCTGAGGAGGTTTACAGTTTGAAGTCTATATTCACCACACTAATGTCAACAATTATTCACTGTATAAAATTTTAAGGCAACTTCCTATATAATGCAATGAAAATAGTATTTTGACACAAGTTGTAGTGGATCCATCTTTCTATGTGAACAGTAAAGTGATAGTAATTCGAAAACGATGAAGATTTAAAGCTCAGTTAGAAACTAGTTTTGAATGCCATGTGGGTTATATTATTGAAAAGACCTTTATCTTTTCTGACAATGTTAAACGCACATCAATAACATTGCGAATTTCATCATAATAATCAATTATTTGTGTTGTTATCTACATCTTATCGCATGCTTTAAAGCCAATTTTGAAATTCTGTGCAAAATTCTACTAAATACATTTGCACATCTTCTGCTTTTGTGTACTATTACATGTATGTACAGTAATTATTTAGCTGGTTTGTGCATTATCACGTTTCTGTTGTTTACTTGCTCCCAAGTGGTATGCATTGGTTTCGTGAAAAAAGAATTAGCTGTTAAAATTTACCATTCAAATGGGACACGGGAGTAGCAAATTGGTTCTAATAAATTTGCTGTTTTTTAAGCAATGTCTATATGTGTTTTTGAAATTTATCTTATTAGACAGTCAAGATGATTACGAAAATTAATTTTTTTTTTAGAACTGCTACCAAAAAAATTAAGTTATGTTAACAAATAATAGCGGTATTCATGCAATAGAGAACCGAGAAAAAATACATCATTTACGCAAACAGTCTTTGGGCAGTTTAAACAACGTTCCTCGTAAACCTTCAATTTTTCGCACGTTGCATAAACACTCCAAATATCAATCGATGATTACAAAGTGGCATTATAAGTTTGTTTTCAAAAAAAAACTCAAGCCACGAGTTGGTGAAAATTTCTCCAGGAGGAGAGCTGAGATAAGTTGGTCTCCAAGCAATCCTGATTGAACTCTTAATGATTTTTTTGCGGGGTTATCTCCAATCTTAAATTCACGCCAATAAACTATACTCTCTGTGCCATTTACTGTTCGACTAAATAAGTACCGCGAACGCAAAGTTTTACATTTATAAACATTTTATTAAGACTTGTTTTTTAATCGATCCACAAAAAAACTTTCTTTTGAGACACCTTGTAGCTACACCCACTTTTTCGAGCAGTTTTTTAACAAAAAAAAATTAGTTTATAAAAAAATACGATTAGGTTTAGGCAATATTGTTAAGGGATCGGGAATAAAATGATTCGCGGATTATAGCCTTCTCATATATTTAAGATTGAAGAGTATATATCGATCGAATCAGAATCAAAAGCGGAGTTTTTCTGCCCGTCACTAGTTTTTGAACCTTAAAACTTTGGATGAAAGAATTAAACCCTTAGGTATAATATCGTTTGTTGAAAATCTATCTGAAGAAAAGTCATTCACCACTACTACGCGAGATGATCTTTCCATTTAGTCATTGAATATTCAGAGTCGTTGTAGGCATCGATTCAAGTTGGAATATTTTGAAAACTGAATTAAATTAAATGATTAAATTATTGAAATTACAACAACAACTTGTATACAACAAAACTATTTGGTTAGGATTATAGCTATTTCGGACATTTTGAAAGTATGTTACAACCACGTGTTCCACGTCGATTTTATTTGGTTGTCATTTTCGTACAAATCAAAATTGTCAGTAGCCATTTGTCAGTCGTAGAGAGTGGTCGATAACAATTTATTATGGAGCATCTAATGCAGCAACAACGTGTTAAAATTATTAAAACATTTTATTTAACTAATTGTTCAACTATATCGGGATATGTTGAAAAACTTTCTTTTACCCGAATTGGATCAATTGGGCCTACAGAGCATGTAGTTCCAACAATAGGGTGCCAAATCACAAACAGCTGGTGCTACGATGCGAATTGTACGAGACAAATTTCCTGACCGAATGATGCCAAAAGTGATATTTGCTGAAATTACACCAGAAGTCTTGCACCACGGCCAGAGGCAACCACTTGACCGATATCATATTACATACTTACTTACTTACTTATCGGGCTCCTGACCCGTGAAGAGTCTCTGAGACACTGCAGCATTCCATCCTCTACGATCCCGGGCTCGCTGCTTCCAGTTGTCTAGAGCAAGCGCTCTGGCATCCGCGATTGCTTTCTCGAACCTGGGTCGAGCCAATGTAGTAGACGTGTTTTGGCCTTTTGGACTGAATCCACATCTGGGTACAGCTCATAGAGTTCGCGGTTGTATCTTCTCCTACATTCGCCCTCCTCGCATACAGGACCAAAAATCCGCCGAAGTATTTTTCTTTCTTTTTTTCTTTCTTCCTTCTTGGTTATCGTCCAGCACTCGGCGCCATAAAGCAGAACTAGCAGAATAAGCGTTTTGTAGAGCACACATTTCGTCCTTCGAGTTAGGAGTTTTGAACCCAAACCGAAGTAGCAACGGTTTCCTAGGGGAATTCTTCTACGGATCTCCACTAGGTTGTCATTCGTGGAGTTTGAACTCCTCAGCTACCTCGAAATTGCTGCTATCAATAGTGACGTTTAGTCCTAGGCGGTGGACAGATGCTTGGTTGTTTGTTGATAGCATGTACTTGGCCTTGTCCAAATGTACTTCAAGGATAATGGATTTCGCCGTACACGCTGGAAGCGGCCGATGATGCCAATATCGTCTGCATATCCCAGCAGCTGGACGGACCTTTTTTTTTTTAGTGCCTTCCGGTTGACACCTCCCCTGCGCACTATCTGCTCCATAACGAGATTGATGAAGACACATGATAGCGCGTCTCCTTGATGAAATTAGGTGCATGTTTGGAACAGTTCGGAGGAGCTACTTTCAAACTGCATGTTGCAGCGCGTGCTTTTCAGCGTCACACAACACAGCTGAATCAGTTTTGCCGGGATTCCGAAATCGACTCCTGGAGATGTATGTGGTGAGTTTCGATGAAAAGGTGGTGAGTTTCCACTTGAAATTCGTGGATTACGTGCCGATTAGTGTGTTGCAGAACGGTTTTGTTCACACAGTACGTTGGATATGATCTCATATGCGACGTTAAGCAGAGATATGCCTCGATAGTTTTTGCAAGACATAGGATCGCCTTTTTTGTAGATGGCGCATATGGAGCTGATATTCCAGTTATCGGGCATGTTTTCTTCCACCCATACTTGGTTGATGATTTGGTGCATGCTCCCTTAAACAAATCTACTATTCCCTTCGATATTTTTGAGCTGGGACGCTGCGTAATCCCTCTTCATTCTACGCAGGGTTTTCTTTTCCTCAATTCTCCTGACTCCATACTCTTCTCTCGCTGCCCTTGTTTTGCCCTGCAGCGCTTTCTTGTGTGCATCTTCTTTCACCTTTTTCCTGTACACGCATTCAGCATCATACCACGGGATCTTTCTCGGGGGTGGCTGGTACCCTACAGTGGTTTCGGCTACCTCCTTGATGATGTCGCGATACTGGCACCACTGATTGTTGGCGTCAGTGGTAGGTGAGTGCAAAGAGGAGAGTTTCATACTCAGGCGCTCGCTGTAGGCTCTGGCTACTCCAGGTGTGCTCAGGCGTCCAACGTCGAATTTCTTCTTCTGGGCAGTTCGCAGCTTCTTCTCATATGACAGTCGAGCTCTGAATTTAGCCGCGACAAGAAAATCGTAAGACTCGACGTTTGCTCATCGGAATGTGTACACGTCGAGGATGTTGGATGCGTGCCTCGTATCTAGCACATGGTCGATTTGGATAGCGGTTCGACCGTCTGGAGAGCGCCAGGTTGCTGTGTGGATCCTTAGCCTTGGGAACCTAGTGCTACTTATCACCGTATTACGGAGAGCGTTGCTGCAAAATCTTTTAGTGCGTAGCCGTTGTCTGTTGTCGTTTCGTGGATTCTTTGCTTACCAACTAAACCGCCAAAGATGTTTTCCTTTCCTACTTTAGCATTGAAATCCCCGAGTACAACTTTTACATCATACTCCGGACAGGCTCCATCCAGGAGGTCATAAAACTCCTCCTTGATGGGATCTTCAGCCTCATCGGTTGCTTTGATGTGGATCACAAAAAGGCGATCACTTATCGGCTTGCTGCCATTGACCCATTGAGGGCTCCTCCGCCATCAACACCCTGGCTCAGTATTAGAAATCCCTATAGACCTGGTGTTCAAATATGTCGAGGGATTGCACTTGCCAGTTCGATTTAACTGGAGCCGTAGGCGCCACCATTGATTCCATCTAGGGAATTCCTCCGCTGTCGCCTGAGCGGAGGATACTCCTCCCCCTCTCTCGTTCGCTGCCACCAACGAACTTCCACATGGGTTTGTCACCCCAGTCACCAGCGTGGGGGTGAGAGTAGGAGGTGATAGCGAGAGGCTAGAGTGATAACGCTTGTGTTCTCATGTAATCGCATCGCTACCCTTAAACAGTCGTGCGACTAGAAACGATGAATATCGAGATGTGAAGGGTTCTAGAGATCACGTAAATATTGGAGGGAAAGGGTGCGTTTAGTAGAAGATCGGGCATGAATTGTATATAAGAAAGATTGGATTTAATTTTAAAAACTCTTACAGTAGCTTTTGGTAACTTTATACCTGCTATATGTTTATTTCGTAATGAGTTCTCAACTAGCGATTTAAACTCCTTAACTCAAAACACTTACTTACCTTCTAACTGTGTAAAACAAATGGCTATAGTAAAATAACGCCAAATAAAATAATGTCAAATCCCCAAAAATAGGATTATTTAGTTTTTGAAAGCGAAATAAGACTACATTTTTAGTTTGCCAAATTGTCATTGTTTCGATTTCGATTATTTCATTGGTTAAAAAAATTAACTTTAAAAATTAATCAACAATTCATACAGCAAAACAAAAAAAAATATCTCGAGTAAATTGAATCGAATGAATGGACTATGGAATGAGTTTCATTCGTCATTCATATCTCATGTCTCATATGAATATCTCGAATGATTTGATTTTGAATCGAATGAATAGAGAGCACAATGCGTGAAAGCTTTTCGTACGCTTGGAGGCGGTTGAATTTGAATCGAGAACAGTAGGTACGATTAAATTGGTGTGGAAGGTAACTACTTTACTACGGGTCATGTATTAACTTGTAATCGTAATGCAATTACTGTGTGTGTTTTCACTGTGGAGTTCTACAGTATAGAATTTGTTCGGTTATCGGTTTTACGTTTGCGGCGATTTTAGTAATTGCATATTTTGTTTAGTATTAAGAGTTTTCGATATCTCGAATGATCATTCGATTATACAGATTACTCGAGTTTTAATGTCTCGATTCTGTAAATCATTCGATTATGCCCATCACTAGAAACAATATGACGAAAAACTGTTTTCCCTTATTACAAAATTTGATAAAATAACTTGAAACAAACATGATGGTTAAAAATGTAAGCACAAATATATCGCACAAGTACGTACGTCCCAAGCATACACTCTCACCACTACGCATACCTTGCTTATCTTTTATAACAACAAATTCAAAGAGCTTTGCAAAATACTTATTTTTTCGGATTTAATTCGAATTTATCTATTTTAATGTACGAACTGCGTGCGTATTTATGAGGTTATATAAATACATAATACTCTTCAATATTGCTCTAAAAACTGTCGTAATTAAAATAGATAATTTTTTATAGCAATTTTCTTTCGCTAATGGCTTACAGCGAGTAAATTAAGATTACGACTTGTTCTTCCAAAATTTGATCATTTTACGACATCTATCATTATTATTATACGTTGTTGACACTATTTCTAGAAGCAAAGATTTGCTTGGAAAGTTACCCTTTTAATGATTTTTGCATAATGACACTTTACTGCTTTTATTTTTATTTTTTAACAGACTTCTGACACATCTGGGTTGTGTAGTCATCACTAAATGCCAAACTGAAAACCAACTATCGGGTGAATTTTAATCATCGAAATGACGACATCATTCTTTTTTGAGATAACTGTTATAAAAATCTGATTTTTAGGAGTTACAAGAGTGATATGATGACATAATTGAAATCACAGTATATGTTTACAAGATAACAACTACTAAATATCGCATAAAATAGGTTAGGTTTGGTCAAGATGTCAGTTTCTATTTAGCCCGGTTTGTTCACTCTGTGTTAACTCTACCCAATGCATTCCAGCTGGTAGCCAATAAGTGCTTTAGTTCACCAAATATTAAAACGGACAATTGTTTGTTTAATCTGTGTTTTTTTTTATTGAAAAGGTAAAAAAAGGTAAAAATAAGAAAAGGTTTAAGGAGGAGTTGTACAGAAGGTGGACATGAGGGAGTTTCGCAGAGTAAGTTTGCTGGAATGATAATCAAAAGAGTTATACCAATTAGCCATGAGCAGTATTCTGGTCATTGTCGCGTTATAGCCGTAGTTGGTTCGGTGAAATTTGGCGAGTTTGGCGTTGAGGGTTAGATATAGTAACAGAGCGGAACAATCGATATTTCCTGCTAGTAACGGATTTGCGAATAGGATTTATTAGTTTGAAACCATCTTCATAGGAGGGAATATGTATCGTATAAGGCGACCATACTTGGCTAGAATATTCAAAAATAGGTGTAACAATGGTGAAAAAGAAAGATATTGTGACATAAGGGTTGAAGACTTTTATAGACCAGCGTTTCACAAAAACATAAGTGCGATTTTAAGTCTGCTAATGATTTTATCAATATGACAGGGAAATTTTAGTTCTCTGTTACAGAAAACGTAAGAAAAGGACAGTAGACAGGTGGTGACCACAGATAAATAATATTTGGCTACTTGTGGGAGACGTTTCTTGGAGTTTGTTTTGGCCTGGCATTTGATAACATTGAGCTCGAGGAAATTTGTTGGCCCCAGGATGAAAATTAGTTTAAATCAGCTTGAAGTGAGTAAGACTCAACGGAGGAGAAAGCATGAATATATTCAACGTTATTGATAGACAAAATAAAGGCCAAAGGGCAAGAAATGCTACCTTGAGGAATTTCGGATGTGGATACAGAGGGGTCCAATGCAGAGAATCTTAAAGGAACTTAATATTAGCGTTCTAAAAGACATGATTTGATCCATGCAATTAAACCCGGCATGACATTTTATCTAAAGCTTCACTACAGTCAGTGACAATTACATCGAGTCTATTTTGATTCTCTAATTGGCACAGATTGTTTTTTTTATAAAACGTTTCTTGGTCTATAAATAAAGATGAATTGACTTACTAAATTAGATTATAGGCCAAAAGGCATTTGTATGATGCTATCGTTTATTTTAGAGCGTCTGCTTGGGGCTAGTAAGTTAGTTAAGTAGTTGATAAGTAGGCTAGTTTTATTCATTAATGTTTGTCTAGCATTTAAGTTAAAAATAACGACTTATATAATTAAAGAAAATAAAAAAAATGAATTAAAAAAAAACTCTGTCAGGTTGATGGTCGTTGACCTCCCTTTAAGAAATCCGTTTGAGCTTAGAGAACAGACAGATTTGCAATGCAAAAAAAAAAAAAAAAAAAAACAGTACAATCCGTTTGATCCGATGCTTAAAGAGCTTCAGTATGCAAGAGAGTTAAGCTTTTCAATGATAGCTATAACTGGACTCACTGAAATCTGAACAACCCTCTTATATTTTCGGTAACTATCAAATTATGATTTTTGCCTAAATGAAATGGTTTGGAAGTGACACGTATGCCATCTCCTTTTGGATATGGAATATGAAAGATGTCATTAATTTAAGTGAAGGGATTCAATTTTAAATGCCCCTATATACATGTAGGAGTCCAAAAAAGTAGTCCCAATGGGCCTGCGCACACGAGTATGCTTCAACCGGTTGAACGTCATGTTTGGTGGTGGGACGGGTGAGGAGGGAGCACAGTTTGAGAGGCATTGGAGAGCAATTTTTCCCCAAAATTAAGTGGTTGAAGAGGTTGAATCTACCAACACATGCATGCGTTTCTGACAGTTGTGGTATTAAAAAAAAAAATACGGCGGCTAGTTCGGTGTTAATCGAATCACACATACATATAAAGTTTGGTATATTACACAAAATTCAACCGGTTGAACATATTCCCGTGTGTTTGGAAAGTAACCATAATGACTACGGTTGAAGCATACTCGTGTGCGCAGGCCCAATGACCCGTAGTTCCAATGAAATATATCCGTCCAGTGGATCCGTATATCCGTTTGCAGGTCTCCCTCAGCTTCGAAACCAACAAAGTTTAGAAACTAAAATGCAATTTTATACTCAAATGCTGTTCCTTTAATTTAAGATATACACTGTTAATGAAGGGTTACTTATTTGGACACAGGGAGCTTTAAAACATAAATATTTGTCAAAATATGCCATTCAATTTAAAGCTCCTACATAAAAAGTATTGATGCCTTCATCTGCGCTAGAAGGATGCCACGTGAGCTATGTGGCACGTAGCGCCGCGCCGTCCTTTTAAAACCACATGTCGTTGGGTCCATATCATCTTATTCAGGCCAAAATAAGTTGGCAATCATCGTTGACGGTGATGACTTGGCCAACGTCGTTCTAATAGAAATATGGACCGATTACACCGCCAGCCCGAAACTCACACCAAACAGTGACTTTTTCGGAATTCATTGGACGATCTTGGATCATATGTGGGTTGGTATCGTCCCAAATTCGACAATTTTGTTTTTTGACATCCCCATTTATTCAAAAATGAGCCTCATCGCTGAAGATGATTTTTCAATGAAGATTAGGGTCAGTTTCCAACTGCCACGGATCCCATTCTGCGAACACACTTCATTGTCTATTGTCGTTTACCTTCAGCTCCTGGTTGGGTTGAATTTTGTACGGGTGCAGGCTCAAGTCACGACGCAAAAATCGCCAAGTTGTGGTCTGCGAAAGGCCGAGTTCTTGTGAGCGACGAGGGATCGACTGGCTCGGATTCTCCTGCACTCGCTCACGGATAGGGGCAATGTTTTCGGTAGATCTTGCGACTCGTCGACGTACTTTGTGTTGTTTTATTGTTTACTGAACCAGTGGACTCAAATTTATCCGGCATACTGCGAATAGTCCTCTTGGTAGGACGATTATAACGCTGCCCGAACAGAACACCAATTTTATCATTTACACGTGTTGTTGAACGATATGTTCATCCATGGAGATTTGGCACAACAGACGGAATAAATGACAGTCAATTTGACAGATGTGGCTTCAATAATATGGCCTCAATCAAATGTCAAAATTCAGAAGTCCCTCTTTAATGTTTTTGATGGTTTTCATAAAATATCAAACAGAACGTATAGAAGGCCTTCATCCTTTGAGCGAAGCATTTAATAACTACCCCATAGTTGATAGTGGGCGTTGCTTACATTTTTCTTAAAAATGAAATTTAGAAGACTAAAGTCGAAGGATGTTGCATTTCCATGAATATAAATATACAAGGTGGCGCAAAAATAATACCTTCCGATGTTTTTTGGCTGTAATTTAAAAAAAAATGAAAAACGTTGATTCTTCTTGTGGATTATTTTTTTTTGGTCTTTTAATTTTTTTTACATCAAGTCGAGAATATGATGTCATGTAAATGGCCGCCGCCACAGTTGATTGTCATTTGAGCCCTTTTTATGGCATTTTCCATCACTTTGGCCAAAACTTCCGGCGATAGGTCCTCACATTCTTTACGGATATTGTCTTTAAGAGCTGCAAGAGTCTGAGGCTTGTTGACATAAACCCGCGACTTCAAAAAGCCCCACAAAAAGAAGTCTGGAGCGGTTAAATCAGGCCAATCGCAAAATTTATAGCATTTTCTGATAGGAGGATTACTTTTGCGCCACCTTGTATATATATTTTTTAAACTCCCTCAAAAGTGGGGGTGATTCAAAACCGCCTACAGGCAAATGTATAAAATAATTATAATGCAATTATTATTCAGAATATTTTTTCGAAAATCTTTAAACTCTTACCAATTTTAATCCTTTGTTTTTAAAGAAAATTAACTTAAAAAGTGGGTGTGGCATATAAAGGTATATAAAGGCTTAGAAAGGCATTAGATAGATGAAAAGACAGCCAGACATGATGAAAATGACTTAGTTTCGGGTTTTGATTCGAATAATGTACTTATCGATTTGTCTATCAGCATTATTTTTATGTAACAAAATTTATATAAAAACGAATTTATCCGATTCTTTGATTGATCGTTTGATCAGTGAATTCATGCACTTAAATATATTTAAATTCAAGAATGAATATCCTGGTCTTATTCTGTTCCTGATTGAATGCGAAAAATATATCAATAACCGTTAGATGTGTATTTTATATTTTGTTTTGTCCTCCCAAAATAAAAATCCACTGTTGCATATAAAAACCTAGAATTTATTGGAATGTTTATCATCACGATTGGAGAATAAAAATATTCCATATCGAATTTTGATTTGCCTATGTAGGGTACGCAGATCAGGTGGAGAGTAATCCCGAATTGAATGCGCAACTATGACCAGTGGACGGTGACTACTATCGCATAAGTTTTCGCCTTTTCGGTTGCCGAACAGGACTTCGTTGCAAATTTATGAACTTTCAATGGGATTCTTCTCTTGGAGTTTTTTTTTCTCTATGTGAGGAATAAATTTGCATACCATTGTGCTGCTGGTGAACTGGGTTTTGTTACACCGAACTCGAATGTCAAGGGTAACTGGTGCTGACGAAATAAATTTCGCATGGAATAGGAAGTATCTGCTTTTGTTGCAGTTAGACGTTACACCTCTGGTTCTGGAAATTACACGGGCTACACAATATATTATGTTCGTTAGATTCATAATCATATCCTGTGCATTTTAGCTTGGGCAATTCGTGCTTATTTATCCTCAAAGGCCAAATAAGATGTACTTCGTCTAATGGAATAAGGCAATGAAAATTAAATTTGCTGTATAAGTGGAAGCCGTTGACTGTGAAATGAAAATGTTAGAACTGTGTACTTGTTGGAAGATACATTTAAGCAAGAAGAATGGAGTCCTTTATATCACACATATGATTTAGTTCAAATGTAATACTATGTTATGTTAGACAATATACGTTTATATAATCTGACACATAGGGGTATATTCAATTTTACAATTTTTTATTTTATTTCAGTAGCACAGAGACTGAATAAATACACAACAAACGCACTTTTTTGAATTTAATTTGATCTGCCAATATTAAAACGTCAGTCGATACTTACATTTTACATTTTTACAAATAAATATTTTTTGCAAATTTGAAACGAACAGAACTAGGAAAAAATACATACGATAGTTCGGACAGTAACTACGATCTACCACGACAACCACTACACTATTTTCCATCTCTTTCTATTGTCCTCTTCGCATCAAATATCCGCGTTTTGGAAAACGATTATAAAGGTATTCATAACACTTTGAGCTCACGAAAATTATAATATAAAAGAGAATCGAAAGCTTAGTGGATCTGGCCATGTCTGTGTCCTTGCCTGGCCAGCTCGTCTGCACGCTCGTTTCCTTCAATGTCACTATGCCCTGGAACCCAGAGAAGTGTGACCCTGAAGCGTTCGCCAAGGTGGACAAGTTCGTTCCGGCATTCCTGCACCAGTTTGAAGGACATGGTAGCCGAGTTGTTGGCCTTTATGTCCGCTTTATGTCCGCTTAGCAATATTTAGCTTTTCGGTGGTATCACGCCCCAGTAGCGTGCAAGCCTCTCGGATAGCCAGTAGTTCCGTCTGGAATACGCTGGCAAAGTCCGGTAGGCGGTATGATACTGATATTTTCAGTGATTCTGAGTAGACTCCGGACCCCACACCACGGTTCATCTTAGATTCGTCGCTGTAGATGACCGTGTCGAAATCTCTTACTACTTCGTTTCTCTTCCACTGGGCTCTGGTAGGAAATCCTACGTGGAAGCCTTTCTTGAAGCTTAGTATAGGTTTTATGTAGTCTGTTGGAAACGTCACCACACCGTTTGGTAACGAGTCCAGGATATTACTGTGGCCATACGGCCTTGCATTCCAGCATCCTGACTCCTTGAGTCTTACTGAGCTGCATAAAGCGGTATCTTTAATGTGTAGGTTGGCCGACCTCATTGCGCTGGCTGTTGATTGCAGCCTTTTTAGTTTTGTGAGGTTGTAGCCCTTACTCAATTCTGGCCACCATACTAGTGAGCCGTGTGTGAGAATTGGACGTACCACTGCTGTGTACATCCACAAGGTCATCTTAGGTTGGGACTTCAACATTCTTCAACACTTCTTTCCAAATGTTTTGCTGAAAGCGAAGAAGGCAACACACGCCTTCCTCACTCTATGTTCGATGTTGTGTTTCTAGTTAAGTTTTGGGTCAAGCATGATACCCAAATACCTAGCGCTGGAAGATAGTGTGAGTGATTGGCCATTAAGACGACAACTTCGACCCGTTCTTCGTCTAATTCAACTAGAATGTTGTTCATAACATTAAGCCAGAGTAGAGGAGAGATGACGCCGCCCTGTGGCGTTCCTCTATGGGCAAATTTGGTTAAGTGGCTATTTCCCAGTGTTGCATGGATAATTCTTGATCCGAGCATAGAGACTATCCATTGGTTAATAGATTCCTCTATACGTAGCTCGATCAGAGATTCAAGAATAGCTCCAGTGCGTGGTTTAGTATTAAGCAGCTTCTTAAAATTGTCGCCAGCCATGGCACTGTTAAGTCTCGCGTTATCTGTAGCATAACTGGCAGTATGCCGTCAGGTCCCGGAGACTTAAACGGAGAGAAGCTGCTTATAGCCTTTGTAGGGCAGTTTGTACTTGCCGAGATCTCCAGGAAAGTGTGTGTTTAACAAGAGCTTCAGGGTCTCCGCAGAGGATTCTGTATACGAATTTTCAAAACTTAAATGCTACTAAAACGCCATAATAGGAGCGACCAATGATATCATCTGCTTATTCCTGTAGCAAGACGGATTTATTGATGATAGTGCCTTCCGCATTTACACTCATCATCTATCTGTTTCAGAACGAGATTGAAGAAATAGAGCATCTTGTTGTCGGAAAAGCTTGGAAAAGTTCAGATGAGCTGTTCCCAAACTGAACGTTGCATCGCGTATCGCGAATTCCTAGCCGATGAAGGCTACCAAGTCGATAAAATGATGGTGTGTTTCGACTTGAAATTCGTTGGTCTTTTCCAGAATTTGTGTGAAAATCTTGCTGCCGCGACGCAAGCCACACTAATACGTGCCGACAAGTTTGTTGCGGAAAGGTTTAAGACGTTGGTAGGGTCATATATGCGGTATCTAGCAGGATATACATCGGTATATCGGTATTATCGGTATTTTTCAAAAATCGGTGCAACTACTAGCATACGTCGACGATATTGACATCATTGGTAGGACTCAACGTGATGTCATAGCCACGTTTGCTAGTATAGAGAAGGAAGCGGCAAAAATGGGTTTAGCAGTAAATGACAAAGTATATGCTGTCGACACGAAAGGACACACAACATCGACGAATTGGACAGAACGTCACCATTGACAGATATAACTTTGAGGTAGTACGGGACTTTGTCTACATCGGCTCCGCTATTAACTCTGACAACAACATCTCGTCAGAAATCAAACGAAGAATTACTCTTGCAAATCGCTCTTTCTTCGGGCTAAGAAGGCAATTTAGTAGTAAAGCCCTCACACGAACTACTAAGGAGATCCTATATAAGACCCTGATCATCCCAGTACTGCTCTACGGCGCTGAAGCATGGACCGTATCAAAAGCGGATGAAGAAATCCTTGGTCGATTCGAGAGAAAAACTCTTCGGAAAATCTTCGGTCCCGTTTGCGTTGACGGGCTATGGAGAAGAAGATTCAACCACGAACTATACGAGCTGTACAGCGACTTACCCCTAGTCAAAAAACTCCGCATTGGACGTTTAAGATGGCTAGGACATATAGAAAGAATGGACACCAATACTCCGGCTCGCAGAGTCTTCGATTCCCAGCCGTCGGACGCAGTAGAGGAAGACCTCTCCTTAAGTGGCGCGCACAAGTAGAAATCGACCTCAACCAACTTGGAGTGCGCAACTGGAAGCAGTTAGCTAAGGACCGGGCTAATTGGAGAGGCATGTTGGTTGAGGCCCAGGTTCATCCCGGACTGTAGCGCCACTTAAGTAAGTAAGTATACATCGGTAGTTGCTTCAAGACAACAGAAGGACAACTTGCGCAGGAAAAGTTAATTTAACATAATGAAAACTCAAATGTACCTATGTCCCAAAGATGTTAGTTTATTCTTTACTGTATGTGATATGCAAGCGAATCTACAGTTTCAATGTAAAGAAGTCGCCATGCTTTTGCTTTATGATAAATTATGGTTAATGCAATTGTATTGTCATAATTCTCAACGGATTATTCTTTTCACATTTCATCAGATACCTTAAAAAAGGCTTATTCTGTTTTGCATTCTATTCGTCTTACATAGTTTTAGAAGGGCACACATTAACTATACACAAGAAGGTAAAAATATTTAGGATCTAAGTGTGCACCAAGTTCGTAGTTGTTCTCAGATCCCAAAAGTATTAAAAAAATGCTCACCAAAGGCTATAGTTAAGCCCCATCCACGTCGAGATTAGTTCAGTTGGCGTTAATCCATGGATAACATGTCAATTTTTGTTCAGCCAGCTTAGCGATTTAATCAAGCTTTTCTATTTGAGCATCTCGCAGGAATACTCCTGATGGACAAAAAAAAAATCCCCAATACGAAACAAAAGGCAGCATTGGCAACACGTACGACCAACTAAACGGACACGAAATGAAAGCACCCCATTTATATATCTGCAGCTTTTTGAAAGAGATTTTTTTTACCAAATATCCTCAAAATCTAATTTAAATATGCCACATAACGGTACGCGTTACATTACATATATCCAGGTATGTGTGTCGGTAATATGGAATCACTTGTTGGTTTTATCCCTACTCCCATGCGTGGCCAAAGTAAACAATAAAAACCGCGCGTGTATTTGCGACACAAATATATTAATAACCGATACATGTGTACAACACGCTGTCTTCTCACCATACCGTTGTATATATTCAGCACCCAGTGCTGTTGTTGTTGCGATATTTCGCTCACACATGCTAAAACGATGATTTCATTAGGATTTTGTGCGCAAAAGCTCACTAAATGAAAAAAAGAGCAGAGGAAGGATTTGCGAGGGCTGTTTCACTTTAAAGATCAATATCCGTGAAAATTAATCTGTCGCGGTGTTTTCCTTTTGCATGGAAATTGTATTTTGTACAAGTGTGTATTGTATACAATACACGCTCCTCTAGATGCTGTTCACTGTTGCTGTTGAATGCGTGTTCAAGAGAGCGTATAGTAAAGGACATAGTGGCGTTGTCGCATGCGCTTAATCTTTACCATTTCTCCGCGCAAAACAACAGCCAAGAGAGGGTAGAAATGGAATCTCCCTAAACAAAAAAAAAACAATTGAAATCCGTTGCAAAATACCTTAATCAAGGATCTTTCACATTGCTCAAAGGAATTCCGATTGCCAAACAAGCCCGCAATATCTACCATCCTACCTACCTATGCTAATAGAAGATGAATTGTGGCGCCAAACCTCATGGCAAATCTAAATGTATCCATGTGTGTGTATGGTATAGAAAAGAGAAAAAGCTTATTTTTGTGTTTTTTTTGTTTTTTTCCATTGTGTTTTGATGCCACAGGACATGTCTGTATCTGGAGTATAGTTTCCTTACATGTGGAGAAGTATATCCTGCAATACGCCGTATGTAGGTAGGTATGCCAAGAGAGCGGGACACACAAAAAACAACTATAGTGTCAAATATCCTTGATACGCTCCTCTGTATTTATATTACAGTGTAGTTTTGCTCTTGTCCCATGAACAGCATGGGAAAAAGGACAAACCACAGCCATAGCGCTAAGCTTTCGAAGATGATGATGATAAAAAGGGGGGAAATTGTCTCCCCTACGTAAGCTTTTCAATATTTTGGGAGAAAACATCAACGTTCGGGTGTATTAGTGTGTATTTCTTAGGCGATGTGAAGGAACACAGGACATTCCAGTAAACGTCGCGAAGGATAACGTATCGCATTTTATTTTCGTTGGGATTCTATGCTCAAAAAGCATATATATTCTTAATTTTCTTTTACAATTTGGTGTTACAAAAGCAAAAAAACTCTTAAAAACATTTATTTAGTTACAAATTAAAAAAAAAAAAAAACACAGTTTTTTCTCATTTCCATCCTGAGTTGTGTCGTCATTCTACATTCATCTCCTTCCCCCCTTGTGAATATGACTAAAATTTGTATTTCAACAAATATGGTGGCGGTGGGTGAATTGCAATACTTTTATCACTAAACACTTAGATTTACATTTAAAAAAAATCACTTTATTGCGAAAAAAAATTCCTCTGAAAAATATGCTTACCAGAAAAATATTTCTCAATTTATTTTCCAGCTGGTCGTTTGCTAAATAAAAGAAAAACCGTACAATAACTTCCCGAAAACTTGCACAACCATCCTTCAAGTCCCCAGAAGTTTCGCAACTCAACAAAAACTAAATAACTAAAAAAGTGAAATAAAAAAAAATTAATATAATTAAAAAAAGTTGAAAGAAAATCGCCTTTCAACCCTTCTACGAGTTTAAGTGTTATAAGTGTTTGTATAGAAAAGAATATTTACATATATAATCATATAATTATAGAAAACATAAATACTACTCCGTATATATATATGTGTTTACAAAAATTTGCTGTGAACGGATTTGAAGTCAAGCTGCTTTCTCTGGCATATACATATATATAAAACTGCATATAAATAACAGTCATGTCTCTAAATAAAAACAAATTGGTTGATAATAAATAACACAAAACGTAAATATTCCTATATATCTGACAGAAAAAAAAAATATTTATCGTGTTTATCTATGTTTTTAGAAAGGAAAAAGATCAAGTTTTTAAAAAAAAATAAGAAAACAATTTCTAAAAACTCAAGTATCAAATATGTGTGTTGTTAAATTAATAAGTAGATATATCTGAATGTGTTATTGTTTTTAAATGTCTATTAGTTAAATTAAATATTCGTAGTGAAAATATAAACAAATTCTATAAAGTAAAACATTAATTTAAAAATATATCTAATTAAGAAAATAAAAGTCATCAAGTTTCTTACCAAGAGGAACACTTTTTCGCTAACAGTGTTGATAACTATTGTAATAAACAATGAAGAAGTTTACGTTCAAAGGGGTCCTGGATGGATTCCGATCAACGGTGCAGGCGCCAGCTAATAAACCGGAACAGGAAATTCAAGAACAACTCAGACCCGATTATTTCACAGCAAAAAAGGTGAGTTGTTAGTTACCTTTTAAATTAAATTAAATTTTAATATTAAATAAATCTAATTATTTACAATGATTAACTAAATGTGTGACAGCTGTCATTTGTACATCGTTTAGATACTCTTAATTGCCAGTGTAGTTCCATTGCGTTTTATTTTTAAAAACCATTTTAAAGCCATTTCCATTGCACTGCCTGACCGTGAAAAAATGTGGTGGTAGCATATGGCAATCCTGCTCATGTTGATATGCCTGTCATTTGATTTCGATTTACCTGCAGTTGTAGGAGCTGAATATTTTATAGATGTCTTCGATATTCATATTTAATTGAGGTTAAACCGACTGCAATATAATTCGATGCATTAATTCGATGATACTCTGACAACGATGGTGATGTATGGTGGTAATTTTATAATAAATAAAAAATTGCTGAGGATTAGTGAATAACAATTCTTATTCGAGGATAACGTTATTCAAACTTTTCACCACTACCTATTTGTTGGTTCTTTTTAACCTAATATTATGCCATAGAAACTTAGCATTCTGAGAAATTTGAAACTTAAAAAAAACTGCCAACAGTTTGTAAGCAAGGTCATGATATGCTTCGAGAAATCATTCTGATGGTGAGGTGAAGAGTTTCTTTCATCAGAGTATTAGCTTTATAGATATGCGGAAAGGTGGAATGGAACTCAGTTTCCCTATGGGGATATTAAATGGTGCTAAAACTATTTTACTGTTTTTCTATGAGCATACTTTGACAAATTCGTCTAGACTCCAAACTTGCAAAATCAAGACACAAATAGTGGAAGTATGAATGTAAAAAAGGATCTTTGTAATTTGTTTTGACTCTACATTACCAATAACATTCGAAATTCGTTTGTTTTGGCATAAATGACTTACTTAAGTGGCACTAAAATCCAGCTGGTGCCCCTCAAGGCTCAGTTTTGTCTCCGACTCTCTTTCTCATTTTTATAAATGATCTCCTGTCTGTAACTTCTTATCCACTTCATTCCTTCGCTGATTACAGTACCCTCAGCTTCTCATATTCGTTTTCAGGTCCTCGTCCCTCACCTTCGAACGTGGACTCTAAACGCCAAAATATGTTAAGCTCATTGAATTCCGACCTTGACAGCATTATTAAATGGGGTAAATCCAATAGAGTGGAATTCAACGCTTCCAAAACACAATGTTGTCTTCTGTCATTAAAGCGAAACCAAAATCTAGAGCCATTATCCATGAATGGCACTTACGTCGAAGAAACCGAAAAGCTTTCCATGCTAGGTATGTGTGTTAGTAACGACTTACGTTGGAACGACCACATATTCGAAGTCGCTAAAAACACAGCGAAATTTCTAGGTTTCCCAAATCGATGCAAGAAATATTTCACCCCCTCTGATCTGGCCACAATAAATAAAGCGTTTATACGGCCAAAACATGAATTCAACGCCCACGTCTGGTCAGGTGAACCAAAATCAACATTGCACCTACTAGATAGGATTCAAACACGTGCGAAAAAACTTATAGGAGACATAAGAATAGCGAATTCCTTAGTTTCGCTCGAACACCGTCGAAACATCTCCTCCCTTACCTTGTTTTATCGCTATTTTAACAACCAATGTTCAAATGAAATAGCCAGCTGCATTCCTCCCATTCAACAATTCAGCCGCAATACTCGTTACGCAATGAATGCAAATCAGTTTACCCTCAAGGCTATCTTCGGACTTACGCTGAAATACAGAGATTCGTACATAAACCGAACAACACGAATGTGGAATGCTCTACCAAACTCTGTTTTTCCTTTCCATTATAACTTATAGACATTTAAAACCAGTGTGCATCGGTATCTCCTTTCTTCTTATCCCTAATTTCCTTAACGCCCGCACTGTGTTAAAACATGTAAAGGGTATTCATAACCCCTTGAGTGCGCGCAAATTATAAAAAAAAAATCCAGCATGAACCTAGACCTCAACTAATACCTCTTCAATTAGCCCGGTTCCTAGATAACTGCCCCAGTTCTCCAGTGGCACACTTAAAGATGATTGAGGTTTGTTTCTACTTTTGCACCACTAAATGCAAAGTCTTCCTCTATTGCGTCTGACGTCTGGGTGGGAACTTATGACTCTGCGGGCTGAGATATTGGTGCCCACTCCCCTATTTATCTCAAACGTTAAAGGTCTATGTCGTTGTAAATCTTGTAAAGTTTTTGATTGAATTTTCACCTCTATAGCCCATCCAAGGATTTTTTTATTCCCTTTAGATACGTACCTACCACGCTTATTCGCTGTAGACGTAGATGCCGTGATGATCAGGGTCTTATATAGGATGTCCTTAATATTTCCGGTGAGGGAATTGTAACTGTAAATGCACTTTTAGCATGCCATCTTGCCAAGAGTATTTCTTAGTTTGATTTCTGGCGGGGTGTCGTTGTCTGGGTTAATAGCGGAACCGAGCCAATGTCCCTTACTAACTCAAAATTGTATCTGTCAACGGTGATGTTCTGTTCCATGTGTCGATATTTTGTGTCTTTTCTTGGTGACAGCATATACTTGGTGTTGCCTCATTTGCTGTTTAATTATGTCAATATCGTCGACGTATACAAGTATTAGAACAGATTTATGGAAGATTATGTGTTGGCTGGGGAATTTGAAATATCCTCTCAAGAATTGTGTTAAAGAAGTCACACAAAAACCGTCATCCTGCCTAACCCTGACGGAGTTGCTTGAATTATCCATTTTCATCCTACACCTACGAAGGAGTTTGGACATCGAAGAATTTTTCTCTCGAATCGACAAAGGATTTCTTCATCCGCTTTTGATACGGTCCATGATTCAGCACTGCAGAGCAGGGCTGGAATAATCAGGGCCTTATATAGGATCTTCTTAGTAGTTCGAGCTAGGGCTTTACTACTAAATTTCCTTCTTATCCCGAAGAAACAGCGATTGGGAAGAGTAATTCTTCGTTTGATTTCTGACGAGATTTTGTCAGAGTTAATAGCGGAGCCGCTTTCTTCTCTATACTAGCAAACGTGGCTATGACATCACGTTGAGTCCTACCAATGATGTCAATATCGTCGGCGTATGCTAGTAGTTGCACCGATTTTTGGTAAATTGTGCCTCTGGCGTTGGCTCGGAAGTTTTGCACAATCAAGAATCAATTGAAGTTTAATGTCCAAATTCGGGTTATAAATTTGTATAGATAAATAATCAGTCGACACTCCTTCAACACCAAAATCCAAGGTATGCTAACAATTTGAAAAAAAAAACCGATACAGTCACATGAATGTAGCCTTTCGTTGCCTTAAACTTGTAACGACTTCAAAGTAACTTGAAGAAGGAACTTAAAGTAGAAACCGCCGTTTATTCGCTGATTGGGAGTTGGATGTTGACTGAAATTTCGCCATATTTATGGATGAATGTGTGTGAACAAGCAAAGTGGATAGTGTTGGAACGATACCATACCGATCCACGAGTGATAGATCAGCACCAAATTCATTATGAGAAATACACTGTTTTGTGAGGATTTTAGTCTGGTAGAATAATCGGTCCGTAGTTTTTCAAAACAAAATTTGCATTCTCATAACCGACAAGGATGACAAGCAACCTCTTCTGGCTGCAACTAAATGCAATAGAAACCGACAAAATGTGGCTCTTATAGAATTGCGCACAAAGTGCATGCCACAATGGTCATTCTGCAGAAGCTATTGGAGGGCATGGTTATCAAGCGCGGCAGCGAGGTTAACTGGTCAATGAAATCGTGCGATTAAACGCCTCCAGGCTATCTTAAATTGCAGGTATACGCAAACACTTGATGTCCTCAACGTCATCATAACGAACGTCATCCAGCAAAATCAGCTAATTTTATGCTACAAAGTCTTTGAACATATAACTAGTTGATATTTTGTCTTAATAAAAAACAACAAACAGACTTAATAAAAAAGCGTCATTATTTAGAGACCACATACTACGAAGTCTCAGTGGTCAAAATTTTATATGCTGGAGAAGTCCGACGGAATTGCGAAAACCACATTTTTGGGTTCCCTATCATCGCCATATTAGAATAAATTAAAATATCACTTTTACGATAGCCATACCTTTCCATTTGTAATAGAAAGTTAAAAAAAATTTTATTTAAAAAAACATTGTCTACCTCTTTTAATATTAAAGTTATACGAGCTAAAAATCCACTATATCATAATAGAATTTATGCCAATGATGGAACAGAGTATAGGTAAACGAACCATCTTTCATGTCATCTGTTACAATATGTGCTTGTAAACAGTTTTAACGTCTTCCTCAGATATGAGAGGTTCCAAACAATTATATCCCGCAGATTGAAAGCTACCACCTTCAGTGCTCTGGTAAATTTCATTTATTTGTTCGACAAAAGACTTTTTTACACATTCGCTTTAGAAGTCCAGGTCAAAGGTGATGTAGGTTTTTTTTAAATTAATTTTTCACGACCGTTGTCTTCTTTCACAGCATGGTCCTTTCAAATTATGTAAATTGGATGTACCTTACTCCCTGCAGTTTAGTATCCAATTACTATACAAATGTATGACACAAGCTAAAATTGTACTGAAATATTTGAATACCAAGCATTTTTCTAATTATCATAGCCCCAGGTCCTGCAGCGTTATTATATCAGTTGTAAGATTACCCTGATGGTGATTTTGACATTCGACCCCAACACATTAACGAATCCCGAAAGCCAAAACCACCTATTGATCGGATTGGTTGTGTTTGACACTGAATAATGACAAAACCAACCTCTAATTGGATTTGGATAAATCCGCATGTGTCTCCACATTTCCTTGTTGGATTTGAGTTCAAACAGAAAAGAAAGCGAAGTCACTTTCAAATTACACATGTCAAACTACAGAAGGCGTAGTGCGTACAAGAAGCCAAGAAGTGTCAAATTACCTGCAGAGAACTATAAGGTGACACAAGTAGTGCCACTGTGTGATAAAAATATTGAATTCCATCTATGGAGATCGTATTCAAATTCATCACGTAATGGGAGTTTGATTAATCTACCCTCGAGTAGTAACAATTTGACATCTGAGTTTGACAATTGCGTTCATTTTCACTTTACGCTTACCATTAATTTGATGGGCAACGTCTTCTTGGAAATGTCATTTAATTGCCCGCAAATCTGAGTCACAGATGTGTCTTCTTCTCTTCTATATGATGGTGGTGTTATTCATTAGACCGTTATTCAGATATAACACATATCTGAATCATTTATAATTCACTTTATTACTTTGACGAGTTTTTCAGATACGAGACATACGTTGCTCGAGATGTATTAATTTCGCTGAAATCCACAGAATTGGATAAAGTCCCTTTCGCTGTTGATGTTGACCAATAAATCATGCAAGGACCAAAGGGATTTGGGAAAGTTTCTGGCTGCCCAAGCGCTTAAATCAGCGACACGTGTACATGAGACTTTTACGTTGTTATACTACATTATGGGTTTGTTTTTTTCTTTCGAGTCAAGCTCAAGCTAATCCTATTTATTGTTGTAAAAAAGTTGCGGTCCCAAAGTTCAAAGTACAAAAATTAATTAAAAATACGCGTCGTGTAGTGATAAATAATGTAGGGTCAGGTTAAAATCAAACCACAATTTGATCTAGTAAAACTCAAAACGTAAATCAAATAAAGAACTCAGGTAGCAGTGCAGGGAGAGGGTGTCATTTCGGGATGTTTTTTTGGTAATAATTCAAAAGAAAGAAAAATATTTTCTGTCAAGTCAGTTTTGGTATATTTTAAGTATGAAATTGTGATCGATTTTTATCATTTTCGCTTTTTTTTTTAAATCTGGCTTCTATACGCAAACATTGGACCTCAAATAACCGCACAAAAAGGCACCCGAGGAGCAAAACATGATTTGTTTTTTCTTTTAACCCTAGGCGTCACATTTTAATTTCTTATACACAAATGAGTTTCTGTGTCAAATCGATGAAGTTCATTTTTGAACCAGTCTAAATCACTTAAAATATAAAATTATATATTTGAGAATGACACTAAACATACCACTTCTTCATTTGGTAACAACTTAAATTATAACATTAAAGCAAGTTTTTGTTTGTCATTTCTGACCACATTTTAGAAAGGTGATCATAAAAGTTGATACCTTAGAGAAACTTGCAGCAACTTATATATACAACTGCTCAGTCATTTTTACGTTAATTTCAAGCATAAAATTATCGAATATTTAGGAAAAGATGTTGTTATCAAGTGTCCTTTTAGTGAAACGCATGTTAAAATATGTAAGTCTTTTGTAATAGTTCATTGCTTTATTAACGACTGTACTCTCTTGACTTCAATATGCCAGTGTCTCTTATTAGAATGACCAATAGCTCAACATGTTACTAAGTTAATGTAACTGCACGTCTTATATACTTATACATACTAATAATAGAAACTGGTTAGCGACTACACTACAAAAAAGGACACTTACATACAACAGACGCAGCTAAAATTGTGAATAATTCAGCATCATGGTAGGGGCTAGAGCTATACGAGCAATTAGGACTCTGTAATAACGGAAATGATTTCTCGTTACTGGCCTGTATTATCCCAATGTTCTCATTAGGTCTTCTCGGACGACGTCGACCTTAATAACTGGCATTAACAGAATTACCGGCTGTAATAAATTGTTGGTGTTATCGCCTGATTTACTCGATATTTTCCGCGATACGCATGTTACGATTTGACAATGAAGAGCTTTTGGTGTGATTATAAAGCTACCTTATAACGGCGTAACCTGTAAGCAATTCACTTGAACTGATCCTCAAATGCGGAGTGTCATAAGCCCATCTGAAAACAGATGTTAAACTTATAGGGTTGATATATGCGATGCCCTATGCGAATCAACAAAGTTGTCTAAGCTTTTATAAACGTGGTAAGAGATCTCGCTCGTGACACTTGACTTTGTCACCGTAGTTAGGATAAGTTGTTTTTTTTTATAATCCTTTCACTGTTAGGTGGTAAGTCAAGGCTACGCTTTTCAATTTATTCTGCCTATTAGACAACACATGGATTGAAGTGGTGCCTAGTGGTTAGGGAGTTGGACTACTAATCGCGGAGTCCCTGGTTCAAATCTTGAAAGTGACAACACCAACGTTTTTTTACTGATCTACCTCTTGCGATAGTCTGACAAACATCCTAGAGTATCAGTTTCAAATTTGTTTTTCTGAGTTGGCAAAAATAATAACTTCGCACAGATAAATGAAGAGAGAAGCTGGGTTTGACGCCCTTTATGGGCCCTTACTTACTTACTTACTTAAGTGGCGCTACAGCCCGGGATGAACCTGGGCCTCAACCAACATGCCTCTCCAATTAGCCCGGTCCTTAGCTAACTGCCTCCAGTTGCGCACTCCAAGTTGGTTGAGGTCGGTTTCTACTTGTGCGCGCCACTTAAGGCGAGGTCTTCCTCTACTGCGTCCGACGTCTGGCTGGGAATCGAAGACTCTGCGAGCCGGAGTATTGGTGTCCATTCTTTCTACATGTCCTAGCCATCTTAAACGTCCCATGCGGAGTTTTTTGACTAGGGGTAAGTCGCTGTACAGCTCGTATAGTTCGTGGTTGAATCTTCTTCTCCATAGCCCGTCAACGCAAACGGGACCGAAGATTTTCCGAAGAGTTTTTCTCTCGAATCGACCAAGGATTTCTTCATCCGCTTTTATACGGTCCATGCTTCAGCGCCGTAGAGCAGGACTGGGATGATCAGGGTCTTATACAGGATCTCCTTAGGAGTTCAAGTGAGGGTTTTACTACTAAATTGCCTTCTTAGCCCGAAGAAAGAGCGATTGGCAAGAGTAATTCTTCGTTTGATTTCTGACGAGATGTTGCTGCCGAGGTAGACAAAGTCCCGTACTACCTCAGAGTTGTATCTGTCAATGGTGACGTTCTGGCCAATTCGTCGATGTTGTGTGTCCTTTCGTTTTGACAGTATATACTTAGTCTTACCCTCATTTACTGCTAAACCCATTTTTGCCGCTTCCTTCTCTATACTAGCAAACGTGGCTATGACATCACGTTGAGTCCTACCAATGAGGTCAATATCGTCAGCGTATGCTAGTAGTTGCACTGACTTTTGGAAAATTGTGCCTCTTGTGTTGGCTCGGGAGTTTTGCACAATCCTCTCAAGAATCAAATTGAAAAAGTCACATGACAGCGCATCGCCTTGCCTAAATCCTTTTTTGGTATCGAATGTGTCGGTGAGGTCGTTGCCGACCCTGATGGTGCAGCGAGAATTCTCCATCGTCATCCTACACAAACGGACGAGTTTGGACGGTATACCAAAACTAGACATGGCTCTGTATAGTTCGTCTCTATAAATGCTGTCGTATGCGGCTTTGAAATCGATAAATAAGTGGTGGGTATCGATTTGGACTTCTTCGGTTTTTTCCAGGATCTGCCGAAGTGTAAAAATTTGATCGATTGTGGACTTTCCTGGCCTAAAACCACACTGATAAGGGCCGATCAGGTTGTTGGTAAACGGTTTCAGGCGTTCTGCCTGACAGCGGAATGTTGTTCGTCATCGCCGTTTAACAGTCTGCAGAAGTGGTTCTTCCATATCCTCAGCATCGACTGTGTCTCAACTACGATATTTCCTTGTTCATCTCGACAGGATTCTGTTCGAGCCTTGTATCCTTGGCTTTGACGTTTTACAGTTTGGTAAAACTTGCCAACATCGTTCCTGGAGTGGCACCTCTCTATATCCTCGATCGCGCGCTTTTCTTGCTCTTCTTTCTTCTTTCTGAAAAGCCGATGTTCTTCCCTTCTTCTTTGCCTATAAAGCTCAATGGTAGCTCTCGTCTTCACCTGCAGCTTAGCCTTGTAGGCCTCGTTCTTGGCTGCGAGCATCTGTCGGCATTCTTTTATGGGCCCTTAATGCCAGATATTTCATTTAATTTTATAAAGCAACGCCTCTTGTATGGTAAATGCGATTTGTTTGTGACCAATGCAAAATTACATCAGAACGCATCTCCTTGTTAAAATCCGGTACATTTTTGAAAAAGTTAAGATGGACTGTTTCCAAACATAAAGTTGCATCGCGTGTTTTGACGGAATCTCGAGTTCCGTCACCGCTCTATAGAGGAAAAGATGGTAGATTCTGTCATAAGCGCCCTTAAGGTTGATCTTATCCATAATAATTCTAGCACGCAAATTTAGTCTAAAGTCGATCACCAAGTCGAAAGACACATTCGGTGTTTGCGATGTGACGATAAATGTATTTTGTAATTGATTCACAGGTACACATAGTACGTTGGAGCGTATATTATGCGACATTTAGCAGTGACATACCTAAGTGGCTGGAAGAGAACCTGCGATCGCGCTTCTTGCAGAGTAATGTCAGCTCTGCAAGAGCCATCGGCAATGTTTTTGTCATGCTTTCGACTTGGTTTGGTTCATGAAAACTACAAATCTAACACTTTCGTAATTTAATACACCCGACGGTAATCCATCAGAAGTGATATCATTGGTATTGTTCAGATTTTTTATTGCTACACTGCACTTTTTCTAGATTGGGAGTTCAGTGCCTCAATCTATCCATAATACGACCATTTAACAGCGTGGTGCCGCCCGGGTTTTCGGTGTATCATCATTATATGTTCATCTTCTGTCAGCTATTTTCGGTGCTTGCACATGGTATGATGATGAGGTTCCGAGTACCGTCAATGTACCTGTCGAGTGTTCCATTACAAATTCTTTTCTACACTGGCCAGTTCATTGCACATACATTCTGCACCACAGAGCTTTAACCTATACTATCATTAAAAAGACTACTTGGTCTTAAAATTAATGATGCAACGTGACATATTACAACGAGATATTAAAAAAAACGTATGAGTAACCTTTGAAAAATAACTTCTAATGACTACAGCTCGACTCGTGTCAACTCCCAAAATCCACCAACCTCATTCCTTCTCTCCAGCAAGTTTACCCGAAACAACAGTGCCTACATACAATATACGTACCTTAAGAAAAATAACCTTCATCAAAAAGGAAATTGAAGTAAATTGTCCAATTTGAAGAACAATTCGAGAGCCTATTCATTAGACATCAAAACTCGACATCTGAAGTAGGTATACCACTTGACGACGACTACCCTCGCATCCAACATACAAAAAAAAGGAGGGAAATAATGTCCTGACTTAGACGAAATGATGTCAATTGCTTACGCTGGTAATTTCTTATTCAACATCACAAGTATATCCTGCCATTTTAAATTGAGTTGTATAAAACAGGTCCAATGGATTTGCAAGCGCAGACAAAATGAAAATCCGAAATACTTAGTAATGATAGCCTCAATGGACGCCACAGATTTTGCTTCTTATATATAAAAAAATGACAAAAAAAAAATAATAAAGCGGAGAATTTCGACCAATGATGGCGTGTGCGAACCTGCGGTATTGGGTGAGAACGAACGTGACGAGAGCTATAATTCCGAATTCCATGGATTTCTTTTTATGCTGAAAACGGATTCAACATTCATTACAAAAGGATTTGTAATGAATTCTAGCGAATGAAACAACTTCAGTAATATGGACTCAATTTTGAAATCGTAATTTCACATTATCTCTTCCTGATTGCATACAACAAAGACTTGATCTCTTATAAAATTTTGTGATATTAAGCTGGGATTTGAATGATAAACCCGTTTTCTATGTAAGGTGTAATTTAATTCCTATATTTTTGGTTCCTAAAAAACGCCTGTTGCGGATTTTCAGTTCTTCCTCTTGCTGGAACTCTCCCAGCTGGAGTATTGGTGTCCATTCGCTTTTCACAGCTTTCCCTGGCCTCAAACCATATTTATAATGGCCAACCGGCTTTTCATAGCTCGTCAAGAAGTCCGTCATTTCCAGAAGGTTCACGCACACTTTCTGCCACAGCAGCAATATTTTCAGGTGCACTGTTTTTGGCTTTTCACGCTTAGGATTAAGTTCCGATACTGCTAGGATTAAGTTCCGATACTGCTATCTTCAGTTCTTTTAGCTCGGGTGGCTGGTAGTTTTCGATTTGGTCGCCAATACGTTCAGCCTGACTGGGGGAGATTGTTCGTCATCAGCGTTCAACAGTCTGCAGGGGCTGTTCTTCAATATTCTCAGCATTGACAGGATTGTTTTTGGGCCTTGTATCCCTGGCTTTGACGTTTTATATACTTTGGTAAAATTTACGATCATAATTCCGGAAATGAATTTTCTTGCTCTTTTTTTCTTGTTTCTTAAAAACAGGCATTGTCTCCTCTTTCTGATCGTGTTAAGCTCAATGGTGGGTCTCGTCTTTACTTGCAGCTTTGCTTTGTAGGCTTCGTTGTTGGCTGCGACCATCTGTCAGCATTCCTCATCAAATCCGCGTTTCTTGCTGTTGTCGACGCCATTGTTCATTGACATTAAATGCTGGTGGTATCGTGCAAATCGAGATGTAAGTGGACCCGTGGTATGTAAAGAATTAAGGATTGGCTATTACAGTGTGTCGGTATTACCTTTTTTCAGTATTTCGAATTGGCGGTGGCTGGGTGGATATCCGATTTTTTTTCCTTGGTTGCAATACGCTGAATACTCGGACATCCAAAATACCTGATGCATTAATCTTGTCTATCGCAATATGATCAGCGACCACCTGGATAACAAAGTGAGGAAATCGTGTGCTGGCTATAAGAACATTTTGTTCCGCAGCAAAGGCTTTGTTTTCCGATTTCAAAATCTCTCAACATCTTCTTTCGGTAGTCGCTTATAAGTATTATCCAGGAGTTCATTGATGTTTTCAATGTTTGTAATGTTTCAATGTCCTTCGTCGGAGCATGATCGCATATAAGGCTTATGTTGGCGAATTTGGCCTTGATGCGGACTGTTACAATGCGTTCGCTAATGTCATCGAATATAAAGACTTTGCTAACTCTGCCGCTTATAAGCGATCCGCATCCGAGTAATCGCTTATTCAGCTCACTATAAAAAGGACCGTAATTGTTTTCTCGGTTTGTCATCCTCCTTTTTCCCTACCCATCCCATAGTATTTCCTAAATGGCAGTAATGTCTGATATGTAGCAGTTTGGGGCTTCAGCTAACTGTTCGGCTGCACCTTTTCTGTTACTTATTCTAACATAACAGGTGCAGATAAAAACCTGGCCGTTAATAGTATAATTATCCTTTAGTTTTTTCGTAACAATAGGAATTTCAAGTGATTTTTAAAGCACAACCCCCCAACTTGAACGCTAGTTCTACTTTATTGGATAACCTTCAGACATGGGAAAATCAGTGTCCACTAAGTATATTCAGCGCTATCCGTCCTCATCTTTGTTCAACGGACATGATTAACCGTCAAATGGGTTGTTCACTTTATTGATTCTGAATGGGACGCTCGTGTTTTGGAAAAGGAATAGGTACCATAGGAGATTCATCGGGATCAAAAAGTGACTGTTTGCTCCGGAGGTTGCGCTTAAAACCATCATTGAGCCAGTTTTCTTCAGTGAAGGCGAAATAGTCAATTTGAGTCGATATCGGTGATTCATTATATCTGCCCACAAGTTTGTGAAAATGCTATGGGCGGTTACAGGTTTTAACAAGACGTTTCGCCATGCTACACTGCAAATAAAACAAAGCAGTTTCTGCCACGAATATTTCGTGGAAGTTTGCTGTCCAAAAATGGAAACATTGACTGGTCACACTAAATTCAAGGTTTGAGCCCTCCAGACTTTATTTTTTCGGGCTAATATGAAAGCAAAGTAGTGGCCAGCAAGCAAGTATATCAGATTTGCATATTTATAAGAGCTATCTAATTCTATTTAATAAATCTGACCCAGGTTATAAGCATGTCATTAGGGTGAATTAAAGCAATTCTGCAAAATTGTTTATTACCTTGATAATTGACAAATTAAATACTTCAATACAAACCGCATTAGCTGCCTTTGAAGTGATTATATTTAAATTTGCAGTCACATTAAAGTGTTAAAATGTTTACCATAATCGCATTTACCACAATTAGTTTTTTTGTCGTTGAATTTCTCTCAAATGGTGTGATGAATAATATTATAAATGGCTAACAAAATATCATTTTACGTATGCAAATTCTCTGGCGTTATATTACAAAAAAAATCATCTATGATTAAATGATTATACCCTATCTCATAGTGGTATATTAGTTTTGACATTAAGTTTGTAATATAGAGAAATAATTTAGCTAGATATTTAAGACTAGACCTTAAAGTATATGGTTCGACTCAGAATCGCAAGCTGAGTCGATCGAGCCATGTCTGTCCGTCCGTCCATCCGTCTGTATGTCACCGATTTTTGTGTTTTAAATTTTCAGCTAGAAATTTGGTAAATAGACTCTCTTTAGGACGAAACAGAACAAGAGTAATTTTTTTTTAAATCTACCCACTGCTACGCCCCTTTTTCATTAAAATATTTTTTTTCGCCAAACGGTTGGGTATTTTGAAAAAGTTTCTAAATAGCATATTTTGACAATCTCAATATCTATATTTCGTCCATATAGTTTCTGCCACGCCCTTTCCTTAAAAAAAAACATTTTTCAGTACAATTTTGGGACAACTTTAAAAACTCTTGATGCCAATATTTCGAGAATAATACTGCGAACATTTCGCCTATAGATCATTTTGACCCACGCCAACTTTTGGGGCGTTATTTAAAAATAACCGATTTTTAAAGCCTATCCCATAGTATACCCATAGAAAATCGTCATTTTTTGTCGAACCATAAACGATTTAGTTACAGTCTGCACAAGGTCCATTCAATTTTTAGTAACTCCCACTTTTTGTTGACATTTATAATTAGGATAGGATGTGATAGGGAATTCAACGATTCGCACAGCGGATTGTAGCCTTCTCATATGTTTTAAAATACAATTTTTATAGGTTTGATCGGCTAATTTTTTGTATACCCTATCCCATAAGGTTATATTAGTTTTGATACATAGTTTATAACATAGAGTATAATAGATATACCTTAAAAGTATATGGATCGATTAAGAATAACTAGCTGAGCCGATTTAGCGGTGTCTTTCCGTCCGTAAGTCACCAGTTTTTGGTTTTTAAATTTTGAGCTAGAATGATAAAATTTGGTACACGTACTCATGGTTGCTCCCAGCAGAACAAGTGTACAAATTTTCGAAATCCCCCCACTGCCGCGCGTACTTTTAGAACGATTTAGAATTTTGAAAATGTGTCTTAACAATATATATAGACAATCTCAATATCTATATTTCGTCCATATAAAAGTTTTTGTCACGCCCAAACGGTTTTCCGTAAAATTTTAAAATATTCGAAAAAAACTTTTAATTCAAAATCATTGATTATGATAATATAAAAATTTCATCTATATATTATTTTAATCCACGCCCACTTTTTGGAGGCGTTTTCCTACAAAAAGCATTGTACAGCGGATTGTAGCCTCCTCATGTGTTTTTATAATATACCCACTGAAAATTATAAGAAAATTGTTAAGCTGGGTTTCAGGATCTCGACCAAATATTCACCATTTTGGACATTTTGGTCTGTTGACTATATTTCACGTGAAACCCTTTTTGTTGCTTTGAAGCACACTGTCATGATAAGCTTCTCAAATTTGCGGTTCCGATTCGGCGTTAAACAGGAGTTCCTCTTCTTTGTGGCAAAAATTATAACTTCAAACACTCAAATGAAGGGAGAACCTTTGAGGTTTTAGGCTCATTTTGATTTTCAAGATGGTGAATAATTTAAGCAAAATTGTAGTTTTATTGAATACTATGAATGAAAATAACATGGCGTATATTTTGGATGCTAAGTTTATTTCCAAAAGGTTTTCAACGTAAATGGGAGTGGAGCAAGGTTGTGTTCTGAACATTTTCCTTAACTTTTTTTTATTTATGATATCACGCAAGAAATCGGAGAATGAATTCAGTTTGAAACTTTAGCTTTTCTTGGCTTAATTAATCAAAGAAATGTACGAAGAACAAACCCTTTTCAAAGCATACGTAAACTTTGTAATCTGCCCGTTTATTTTATAAAAATCTAAAATGGCGATCTAGTGTTAAGAGAGTGAGTGAGAGAACAGGATATTTAGAATAAAGGTATTAATGATAAGGGAAAAAAGCTGTTCCTTCAGTGTTAAATCACTGTATATATTATACAGGTTGCGTTTTATGTTCCATGGACCATTGACTACGAATGTCAAATTCAAACTGACAAATTTCATTCCCACAAAAATGGCAACCAAATACATCGACCTGGAGTCCTGCAACATAGTGACCCTTGCCAGAAAAGCAGCCGACTTGTTAGAAATTTTTACCTGGATGTTGGGCTTCCGGTCTTGTAAAATCTTGGACGGTTGACATTAATGCGAGATAAAAAAAATCCAAACAGGTCAATTAGGAGAGCGAGATGATCACTCCAAATAGCCCCTTATTAAGATGAGGTGCTCCTGGAAGTGTTCCCATTAAACAGCCATCGATGCCCATCAAGTGTGAACTGTTCCTATTGGAACTAAATGCCCCCTAAGTCCATTTCGTCATGTAGTGAAAAAATAACTCTGAATTCAGAGTCGATGTGATTTCAAAAAACGCAGGGGCCAACAATCCCAGCGGAGGACATTTGCACACCACATTGTGACTTTAGACAGAGGCCTTTGATGCAGATAATTCTCATGGTTGGTGTAGAGTATATTCTGTTTGCTGACGGATCCACTTAATTGAAGTTGGCTTTATTACTGAACAAAAAACAAAATTTACGTACTCGGAACACTTACATGCGTTCCTCCGAGAATTGAAGTCGCGTTCCGAGAGTTCCTGCACAAACACCAACTTAAACGGGAGGTAATGAAGGCCAACGTGAAGAATTCTCCTCACTAAACGTTCGGAAAATCTAAGAGCATACCCATGTATGCGCGCAGGGATCGCATGAATGAAGCTCTCACTGCCTCAACGTTTTGCCAAGTGGCTCTAGTTTTTCGTCTTGTAATAAACGAAATTTATCAACGTAGATCTATTTAATTCTAGAACAATTGATTTCCGATCCGGGACAGGCTACAACGGGGCTACATTAGAGCGTTTTCGAAAGGAGCGCAGGGTTTTCATGACAGAACATCCGTTTGATAAGTAAGCCACAACGGCAAACGCATGTTACTTACTGTTACAATGCATGATGGTGATTGTCGAATGAGACCACTCGAAAAATGAAGTTATGTTGTCACCCTGTGTAGTTGTTGCAATATTAGAAAAAAATTAAAAATAAAAGGTACGAGACACGACTGGGACAAACTTCCCCAGGAATGTAGAAGACTATAGTGTTTGATATTGAGTTTGAACAAACCCACTTTCGCTAAAAATCCTATTTCCTGTTTTAACATTTTTATAGTTTTAAGTGAAACACTGGAAGCGTAAATTTAAAAAAGTTCCGACGCTTGAGGTGTTTTGAAAACAAAATATTTATTTTATATCTAACCTACCATTTTATAGTGATAAGCTATAGGAACGAATTTAAGTGAGTATATTTATTAAATTCATTCAAAAATTTAATAACAATAGTTAAAGGGGTTCCCGGCCTGCTGTCCCAGGCGAACCTAGATGAGCTGCTCTGACATATTCGGACAACAGGTTGTCTAGGAATTTCAAGGGTTAGTCAGGCCCCTTGAACAGAGATGGTGGCGGATGAACCGAAAGGCCAACGGCAGCGCTCAATCCCGTAGTGGATACTGATGGCCCCGTGTCCTAGGGGTATCTAATAAATTGGAACTGGCCCTCCAGGTTGGGGGTTGTGCTTTGGGTTAACTACCCACCCACAGAAAAAAAACATGGTTACGAAGCAACCAATAGCCTCGGAAAGGACGGATTTTATTGTTGACGACCCTGCTAAACGAAAAAAGGACAACGACGTTCGTATCTGCACCTGGAATGTGAGAACATTAAACAGGAGAGGTGCAGGCGAACAACTAGCGGAAGCCCTAAACTGCTACAAAGCAGACATTACTGCCATCCAGGAAATACGATGGGATGGGCCGGGCAAAAAGAGGATGAAAAACTGTGACATATACTACGGACCGTGTTATAGTGAGCAGAAACAGCGACTATTCGGATGCGGATTTGTTATAAGTGCCAGACTTAGGCAAGAAGTCTTATGTTTCCAAGACATTAGCGAACGCATAGTAACAATCCGCATCAAGGCCAAATTCGCCAACATAAGCCTTATATGCGCTCACGCTCCGACGGAAGAAAAAGATGATATAGCTAAGGATTGCTTCTACGAGCTTCTCGACAAAACCTATGAGCGACTACCGAAGTACGATGTTAAAATCGTGCTGGGAGATTTTAACGCAAAGGTAGGAAGAGAAGACATCTTTAGAAGTATTGTCGGAAAACAAAGCCTACACGACAACACGTCTGGTAACGGACTTAGGCTAATTGATTTCGCTACGGAACGAAATGCCACTATAGCCAGCACACGGTTTCCTCACCTCGATATCCATAAGGGGACATGGCGGTCTCCAGATCAACGAACGGTCAACCAAATTGATCACATTGCGATAGATAAAAGGCACGCATCCAGTATTTTGGATGTCCGAACATTCCGAGGAGCTAACATCGACTCGGATCACTACCTTGTAGCAGCCAAGGTAAGAATGCGGATATCCACCACGCCACAACAATCCAGAAATACTGTGAAAATATTTAATGTCGGAAGACTGCAATCGCAAGAGACCGCCAAGACCTTCGCACAACGCGTATCCCTTAACCTCTCGATTAACACCATACCACCAGCATCGAGTGTCGAAGAGCAATGGCAACGATGCCAACAGGCCATTAGATCAGCCGCAACTGATGTGCTAGGTTTCTCGCGCCCACCAGCAAGAAACCCCTGGTTTGATGAGGAATGCCGACAGATGCTCGCAGCCAAGAACGAGGCCTACAAGGCTAAGCTGCAGGTGAAGACGAGAGCTGCCATTGAGCTCTATAGGCAAAGAAGAAGGGAAGAACATCGGCTTTTCAGCAAGAAGAAAAAAGAGCAAGAAAAGCGCGCGATCGAGGATATAGAGAGGTGCCACTCCAGGAACGATGTTCGCAAGTTTTACCAAAGTGTAAAACGTCAAAGCCAAGGATACAAGGCTCGAACAGAATCCTGTCGAGATGAACAAGGAAATATTGTAGTTGAGACACAGTCGATGCTGAGGATATGGAAGAACCACTTCTGCAGACTGTTAAACGGCGATGACGAACAACATTCCGCTGTCAGGCAGAACGAACCATTCAATATTGGCAACGACAGCGAAAACTGCCAACCACCCGACCTGAATGAAGTGAGGATAGCAATATCTAAACTCAAGCTTAATAAGGCTGCCGGAAATGACGGCCTTCCCACTGAGCTCTATAAGGCCGGCGGAGATGACTTGGTAAGTAACATCCACCAACTCATAAGCCAAATCTGGTCGGATGAAAATATGCCTGAAGAATGGAACCTCAGCATCGTTTGCCCGATCCACAAAAAAGGAGACCCTCTGAACTGCGCCAACTACAGAGGCATATGTCTCCTCAACATCGCCTACAAGATCCTATCTGCCGTAATATGTGAACGCCTGAAACCGTTTACCAACAACCTGATTGGCCCTTATCAGTGTGGTTTTAGGCCAGGAAAGTCCACAACCGATCAAATTTTCACACTTCGGCAGATCCTGGAAAAAACTCAAGAAGTCCAAATCGATACCCACCACCTATTCATCGATTTCAAAGCCGCATATGACAGCATTTATAGAGACGAACTGTATAGAGCCATGTCTAGTTTTGGTATACCGCCCAAACTCGTCCGTTTGTGTAGGATGACGATAGGGAATTCTCGCTGCTCCATCAGGGTCGGAAACGACCTCACCGACACATTCGATACCAAAAAAGGATTTAGGCAAGGCGATGCGCTGTCATGTGACTTCTTTAATCTGATTCTTGAGAGAATTGTGCAAAACTCCAAAGCCAACACCAGAGGCACAATTTTCCAAAAGTCGGTGCAACTACTAGCATACGCTGACGATATTGACATCATTGGTAGGACTCAACGTGATGTCATAGCCACGTTTGCTAGTATAGAGAAGGAAGCGGCGAAAATGGGTTTAGCAGTAAATGAGGGTAAGACTAAGTATATGCTGTCATCACGAAAGGACTCACAACATCGACGAATTGGACAGAACGTCACCATTGACAGATATAACTTTGAGGTAGTACGGGACTTTGTCTACCTCGGCTCCGCTATTAGCTCTGACAACAACATCTCGTCAGAAATTAAACGAAGAATTACTCTTGCCAACCGCTGTTTCTTCGGGCTAAGAAGGCAATTTAGTAGTAAAGCCCTCACTCGAACTACTAAGGAAACCCTATATAAGACCCTGATCATCCCAGTCCTTCTCTACGGCGCTGAAGCATGGACCTTATCAAAAGCGGATGAAGAAATCCTTGGTAGATTCGAGAGGAAAATTCTTCGAAAAATCTTCGGTCCCGTATGCGTTGACGGGCTATGGAGACGAAGATTCAACCAAGAACTATACGAGCTGTACAGCGACATGCCCCTGGTCAAAAAGCTCCGCATTGGACGTTTAAGATGGCTAGGACATGTAGAACGAATGGACACCAATACTCCGGCTCGCAGAGTCTTCGATTCCCAGCCAGACGTCGGACGCAGTAGAGGAAGACCTCGCCTTAAGTGGCGCGCACAAGTGGAAACCGACCTCAACCAACTTGGAGTGCGTAACTGGAGGCAGTTAGCTAAGGACCGGGCTAATTGGAGAGGCATGTTGGTTGAGGCCCAGGTTCATTCCGGACTGTAGCGCCACTTAAGTAAGTAAGTAAGTAAGTTAAAGGGGTTCTTGGGAAAATAAAGTCTTTAAAAAATGTTGGCCAAAAACATAACGCCTTTTTTGTTATTTTAAGTGTTATTTTTGGTTGTATAACATAATTAAATAGGTTATTTCTTTCTGCACAAATTGGCCCATACCTCCTTGAGATATATCTTATATTGAATAGAACCGTTATATATTTTTTTAGCAAAAACTGTAAAATCGCAGTTTTAACAAGCACGAAATATACATACAAAAAGTTTGAATTAAATACATTCATTACATACTTTTCGAGAAAAAGGCAATTTTTCAAAGTCTCATTATTCGACATATTGACAAAAAAAAAATTGGTATGTACATAGATATGTTTCTAAGCTCCCCTTTAAACAATTCACAAATTTTGGTTACAATTATATGTTCAATTTTCGAGAAATCATTAAATTTATCAATAATTGTTATATTTAGGGAATTACTGAGTAAACAGCATTCTAATACACTTCTACACCATCTATGTTATAAAATGTAAACAAAATCGTTAGATCTGTTTTCGTGAAAACCACATTAAAAAAATGCATCAAAATGTACAAAATGTCATATTTAAAAAAATATCCATATTACACTACATACAAATCATGCATTTAAAAAATTACCGTTATTTGCATTGTTGGCACAAAAACTGCTTTATGCTATCTAATTCTAGATACTTGTAGAAGCTAATTTATTCATTTTGATCAACATTTAGGACATTTCTTACTAATCGGTTTAAAATACCTCCCTAAGTGACGCGGTGCTAAATCTATGTCGAATTGACCTCTATTTATCAATATTTTGACGTACTGTATTGCTCATGTCTTTAACTTGTCAAAAGTGGACATCTGCATTGCCCATTTCAGCACGTCCGCACCAGACAAAAACAACTGAAAGAATATTTTCCGCTGAACTTTTGAACGAGTAGATCATCATCAGCAGAATATGAATAATTTTGCGAAAAGTATTTTTTTTGTAAACAAAGTCCATTTCAAAAAACTAACCCGCAGTGTGGGTTTCGATTTGATTTATGTAGTAAAATTTCTCTGGTCAGTGTCGAAGTCTAACAAAAATTAGAAACGTGCCTGACCCAGAATAGCACCCATTTATCTTGTCCAACAAACGCTTGTCAATTTGTCATCCTTACAGAGAACCAAGATGTTACCATTCATAAAATTGCCAGAGCAGCGGTTTTAGATCTATTTTTGTCCACTACTTCCACGAGTATACTAATGGACTAACTTTATTAATTTCCCTACTTGGATCTGAACGGATCTGATAATTGAACTCGTTTGCAGAAGAACTTATACATCACAAAACTCGTGTAAAATTATTACAAGTACCTAATCGAGGTGGTAACTCAATAGAAACTCAGAAGTTTTCTGATTTATTTGGCAGGAGAACATCATGTCGATTTTTGAAAGTTGAGATTTGCCATTTCGTCTATTCTCTGTTGTTTTTGAGTCTTTCTTAAGTGACAGGCTGACACCTATAGATTACCATCAACTATTTTTATATAACCTCTGCATTTGGAAATTGGCATGAAAGTAAACCAAATTAAATTGTTGAAACAAGAATTTTATAGTACTCACACAGTGTATCAAACCAGTCGGAAGAAAAAATAAATCACATACAAATCCTCAGACGTCATCAATAGGAAAGTGAGTGTGAATAGCAAATAATGACTTGCGTCATTGAAATGTCCTACTTGGGTTTAAAAAAGACATGTGCGGAGATCACAAAGAATGTTGTTTGAAAATATTCATAATAGTTCGTACTATTCCAAGCAGATAAAAGCTATAAATCTTCCAGAAAATAAATTTAATACTCGACTTATATAGTCCGTCGATTATTAAGAAACTTTATACATCATGTTGGGATTTTTCTACGCCTCAGAGGAAAATAATACACCCTTAATCGACAAAGTAAACTTTATCTTGAAAATAATTTCTGTTGTAGCCATTGCTCCTTTTTCAATTACAATTTACATGTGAATAGAAAATGCTTTGCCTGGAAGTGTATGGATACTCCTTATAACAAAAACATCCACATGACGGTCGATTAGGGGGAGTTTATTCAAAATATCCAAGTAGTGGACTTTTACTGAATGTGAGGAGTATGTAGTTTTTAGATTAAATTGAATTGTAATATTATCTGGGGTAGCAAAACTATCTCGAAAGATGGAATCTTGAAGAACAAAAGTCACAGCAATTAAATTTGGAATTACACGAATTTCGAATAAAACATCTCGAATGACAAAACACTAGATTTAATTCAAGAATAGATAATAGTAAATATAATAATATACATCGCACTAACCACGGTGCCTCTGAGCACGTCCTTAAAAAACCTCATTTACATTTGAGCAAATTTCATAATTACCAGCATATAAATTATCTATAAAACTATTTAAATTGTTTGGTAAAACAGAATACTAGCCAATTTTTAAAAAGAATATTTCTCTGTTTTACTTTGATGCCTTTCTTTAATTAGTGTACTGCAATGAACATTAAAATAATTTTGAAAAATAGTTTTGCTATATAAAATTTCATATTTGTAAAGAACCCTTATTTAAGAAAGATTAGGTTAGTAATTTTGTAGATTTTGTTAATATTTGGGCCCGATGCACACTTGCGTTTTTTAAACGCGCGGTATCCCAATAGTTCACTGCAAACATGCAGAGTTTTTAGGCTCGACATAGTTTGCAGAACGCATAAGACTTCCAGTAATAAACGTTTAGAAATAAAGTGATTAATTTTTGCACATCTCGCATTTTAGAAAAGATATTACGTTTTCATAGGCTTACTAAAGGTATGGAAATGGTGTCCAAAAATGTACGCGAAATTGCTTTGAATTTCCTTCCTTAATGTACCGGTGATTGTTAGCTTGTTAGCTTGGACCTTTGACTTAACCTTATGGAAAGAAATCCAGTGGTATTAAATTATATGATCTAAACAATTCTGATCACCGAAACAAGAAAGTATTCGACAGAAAATGTCTTTCCTGCATGAGACATTACATGTCTCATTGAATTGTTTCCAGATTGCATGTCTTATTGAATGTGAACGATATGTGTCACATTAATACCATTAAATTTATGAAGATAAAAGTATTATCATATCGCACTTGTAAAAATCACTGCTTCGTTCGTAACTTCTGAAGAAGTATGATCCTATGATACCTTCGGTTCAAAATGCCCAAAATAAGCATCAAACAGTAAAACGTTGATGAATTTGTTCACCAAAATCACACGTTGGCATGCGTTAATTTTGACGACTAATAAAGCCATCAATGTAAAATTGCTCCAAGGGTGGCAGCCGAACATTGATAATTATTTTATAAATATTGTTCATGAATACAGCAAACTGTTAGCTCTAAAACTGTTTTTTTTTTGTTTTTGGTTGCCAATAATAATGGCGGGAAATTAAAATCTTGTGTGAGTTTTTGGATACACTTTATTAGGTGTGTCCATCGCATTTTGTCCATACCTTTCGCTTTCTTGACAGATTGTATAATCTTTAATTTTTTTCTCTTCTGTGGTGCACTTTAAGTGTATAAGGTAAATTTAATCTATTTCGCAATAAAGTTCATCAGAAATTTTCTGATTTTTATTTTAAAGTGTTAATCCTGTGAATCCTAAAGGATTTTTCTGATTTCAAATATTTTTATAAATTTAATACCGTCCTCTTTACTCCACATCTTTTTCGACATTTTTATCAAAGTCTTTCCAACAATAAACCTGTGTAACCGTGAGACACAAGAGATGGGTCCCGTTGCCAATGAGAAGCAGAGAAACATTTCATAAGTGTTTCAGCAAGCGTCCCCACCAAAACTATCGAAATGTTTTTTTTTGTTTCAGATATGTTTCTTAGGTGTGGATACAACTTAATTATTTAAAAATATAAGATAAAATTGAGATAAGTTTTCTAATTACTTTCGAGTGAGTGTGAAATCTTTTGATGACAGTTTAAACTTCAGCAAAAATAAAGTCTCAATAAACCCTGTCTTATAGCTGCAATTGAAATGCTTTTCCAAATTTTAAGACATGTTATGTTCTACATAACTTTTTAAAGGCTCGAGCTGGGTTTAAGGGTCCAGTTAAATCTATCATTAAAAAGCCTCATTGGAAATTTTCTCCCTTTTGGAGGCTTTTTAGAATTGAATCATTGGCTAGTGTCGATTTCCATGATCATGATTTTTTTCAGATTTCAGATTGTGACGAAATGATAGAATTTTCCAATAATTGAATCTATAACCGACTTCACAAGTAAACTTTCAGTTCCATCATTTTCTGTGTTCCAATATTGCCTTTCAATGATAGCTACAAGGTGGCGCAAAAGTAATCCTCCTATCAGAAAATGCTATAAATTTTGCGATTGGCCCTAATGTCAGTTCTGTTTTGACAAATAAGTTCTGGAGCAGTGTATTTCGCATGTGCTTACTACACAAATGGCAAAACAGAACTGACAGGGGCCAATCGCAAAATATATAGCATTTTCTGATAGGAGGATTACTTTTGCGCCACCTGTTATAACTGAACTCTAACATTGAAGATATAATGACGATAGAAGTTTCTGCACTAGCACAGATGTGCTAGCCATTTTGTAAGACATGTGATATTAAGTTGAAATGTGCTGTATCGATTTAGTGGTTAGAAACACAATCCCAGACGTTACGTTCATTTTAGAATTTTGGTGACAGTAGGTGCTTTATTCCCCTATTTCTCTCATTTAAAAAAATATAGGCGATACACGAAGGTATATTCTTAGTCTAATTTCAAGTGTATCCTAAATATTTTTAACTTTCTCTTACAAAGAGAAATTTATTGTTTTCGTGAAAATTTTCGACCTCGAGATTTTGATTGATTCTAACACTACGATGATAGTGGAACCCAAAAAAGTGTTTTTTTTGGAATTCCGTCCGTCGGTTCGTCGTTCCGTCTGTCCGTAATGGTCTTTCCAGCCTAAACTGTTTGAAATTTCGTATCTAAGTTTGTTTTGGTCATAATTCTAGGTCATTTTATGTTTGCTTTTAGCACGGCTCTAATGATTTTGATTATACTTTATATATACTTTAAGGATATTAGTTCCAACAAAATTGCATACCCACTTTTTCGAGAAAATCCAAACGGATTTTGTCATTAAGGCCATATAAAGAAAATTGTTAATTTCTCGCAAACTATCTATTATGTCAAATTGAATGAAATTTAATATATATATACTACTGTTATAGTTTGAAAGAATTGCACATAATTAGTTTTAGCCCAACTATCACTAAACGGAATTTTCAGTTACGGTCAATAACGGAAAATCATTATAATTCACATAGACATCGATTCCTTCAAATTTCGGCACACCAAAGCTTTATGGGTTGGTCTTTAAAAACGATGCTGGCCAGAATGTTACATGATGTGCAGGAGTTGTGGTTACAACAAGACGGCGCAACATGTCACACAGCTCGTGTCACAATTGATTTGTTGAAGGAAACGTTCGGTGAACGCATAATTTCCCGTTTTGGTCCTGTGAATTGGCCTGCAAGATCGAATGTGAAGTCGGTAGACTACGATAAGCCCAAAACGATTGACCACTTGGAGGACAAAATTCGCCGCGTTATTGCCGATATACGACCACAAATGTTGGAAAAAGTCATCGAAAATTGGACCTTCAGATTAGACTACTTCCGAGCCAGCCGTGGAGGTCATATGTCAGAAATCATATTTAAATTATAATGCTAAAATATTGCCATTCAAATAAAATAAATTTCATGTCAATTTAAAAAAAATCATCTTTGTTTTATTTCAAAGTTCTATACCTCTAAAAAACACCCTTTACTTGATCATCCCCTCAGAAATATTTACTTGCTAAGTCCAGTTTTGAATTTTGAGCTATACTACTGAAATTTGATAGACGAACTTCTTGATGCTTCCAGCAGAAAAAGTGTACATTCTCAAATTTCGCCCACTGCCACCCCTAATTTTAAAAAAAAACGTCGTTTTTGTTAAAAAAAATTAAATAAAAGTCTAAAAAAAATATAAAAAGAGTTCCTTTTTCTACATTTAATCCATTTAAGGTTTTAGCCAGGCCCTTTTTTGGAAGTTTTTAATTTAAGGATAAGTTGGGATAGGTTATTAATCGATTCTTACTGCGGATTTTAAGATTTTTAATCGGTTTTGGAGATTAAAATAATTTTGAGGAGATTTTGTAAGTATAAAAGTTAGTTTAAGTAGAGAAGAGGATGAAAACGAATATTGCAAGGACATCTTAAGTTGTTAACTTTCTCCATTACAATAAATTAAAAGTTGATTGCACTTGAAAAAGGAGGTACTCGTCGTTTGTCTCTCCAAAGTGATCCTCCCCTCCATGTATGCATAAACTGGTACTAACTCATGACATATAACATAGAAACTCTACTTTTCGATAAAAAAAAAACACCCATCCACCCTTCCATTCAATTTAGGAAACGTGGGTTTAAATCGATCGAAAACCACAAAGCGCACATCTCATCCAGTTATTTGAGAAACAGTTATCATAAATTTGAAAAGATTTAGTGCCCCATCTAAAACACACACATACAGAGCAATATATTTCTCAGTAAAGGATTCGTTAGGTTTTTCGCCGCAAATCACATTGGCCCACAACGAACCAGTTCGAACATTAATGATACTCGTGTCCAAAGTCACGAAAGGAGGCTGACATTCCGACTGATTCATATTTACAGTTACATAAGTTATGTTCACGGCATACCCGAAATATGTAATAAACAAAATTTCACTCTTCCGCAGTTTTCGTATGAGTGTGTGTTGCCCGGTATAGAGGTCCCCACAGATTTAGAATATACCTACATATTTATAGGGTTGTTTCTCCCATTCGTTGTGTTACTTAACTTTAATATCCAAACCTTATGCATGTGAAATGCCATTAGAGAGTATACCGGAGTTTTACGTATTATCCTTCTTATCGAATCAGGCTATCAAAGCAACAGCAGTTAGACGAAGGACTCCTTCACACATGATTGTTGCAATTCACAGAATGCCTCTATTTTTTTTCAAGCTCGACATTTTGTTTTGATTGTTATCCTGTACACGTTACTCTGGTGTTGATTACTGGTCAGATGGTTAAGGGTGTTTTAAAAATTCATGCAAAGATTTGTATCTTCTACATCGGTTTTAATTCCGTCTAATGGTGTATTACCAGGAAGTTTTTTTATGCTTGTATATTTGTAATCCTAGACATTCACCATTCAGATGTTGATTGGATTTGCAATGATGGTAATACTTTCCAGAATTCTAATCCAATTAGGAGTTTTGAATAATCCTTTTTTGAGTTAATTATTCGTTGCCTTGGGACGGATTTTAAGTACCGTGTCCGTAACTCGTTTGATGGTAGTAATTGATAATATCGCATTCATAAAAAAATGTTTTTAAAAGTTTTTCTTTGCGATGGTCCTTTTTTCTACAACCAGACCGACAATAAATTTTCCCAATCGGAACATCGAAGGGTTGCTAGTGCCATGTCTACAGCGGATTTGGTCAACCAAACCAAAGATAGGAACTGTTTTTGTAACTAATAAATTAGATTTAATTTTTCTTTGACGTTACATAAATTTCTGGGAAAGTAACCCTCAGATGGATTGCAAGGCAAGGGATAAGGATAATACGTTACGAAAAATGTTTTAATGTCTGAAAAGACATCTAGGTTTGGTAATGGTTGCCAGATTTGGGAGTTATGAGAATGAAAGGGTTGTGTTGTCATTTAGATGGAGAAGAACTTTTGTACAAAAACAAGTTGCTGAAGTTCTTACAGTAATATCATATCTGATAAACTTTGGTTACAAATAAAATGTTGTTACGTTAGTTGATTGCGTTTTGCGACTTGCACCTAAGTACACTGATTCTATACTCATCAATATGTGGGTGGAGCTTATTAAGACAACTCCAGACTGATGTTAATGGAAAAAAAACTTGCCGTTAATTCTAGTAAGTCTGTCATAAGTGTTTTTCTAAAGGGAAGCATATAAACATATGTCGAGTCTCTATTAATGCAACTGTGGTTGAATTGTATGTGCAAGTCAAATATTGGAGCATATATTAGAATTACATAGGAAAACTTGGCTTTCTGCTCCTGCTGCCGCGTGCCTCTTGTAGGATCAGTCCGAAGATTACTGGATCTAAACAATAAAAATCATAACCATTCTGACACATGTTTCTCTAGAATTGTAAATTTAAGCCACAGCATAATCTCCATCTTTGAGCTTATAGGGGTGTAAAGAATTCTTAGCTTGGATATATTCGGGCTTTAGACAATAATATACCTAACACTTCTCCACATACACTATACACAAGTTTGATACCTCTAGATATCAGCCTCAGAAAAGAATTGTTTTCTGGAACTTGATCTGTACGACGCTATTACAGACTGTCTTTAAAAGATGCCATACATCAACGGAACGGTTCTCCACAGAGATTCCCTTCTATAGAGAATCGTAGGTTAGCAATACCAAACAAAAAGCAGAAAGATGAGAAAGCTGGTATCTACGGACCCTATAAATGCGTTTGCATTCCAATCAGAATTCCTCAATGCATTTCGGGCAAGGCAAGAAAGTACTAATAATACTGATCAAATCTTTGTCATATTAATAGTGTCAACAGTCATATATCTACCGAAACCAAAGTATCTGATTCAATATTGGAGTCTCTGCGGGCACGAGTATTGGTATGTTTTGGTCTACAAAACCTTCCCATTTAAACGTCTAAATAAGTAGAGTGCTTGATCTGTTTATGGATGCGACATTGTTCTGGGACGGATTCGCTGTTATATCTTATTCCATTTGGATGTCGACATCAGAACAGATGCTCGCAGCCAAGAACGAGGCCTACAAGGATAAGCTGCAGGTGAAGACGAGAGCTGCCATTGTGCTCTATAGGCAAAGAAGAAGGGAAGAACATCGGCTTTTCAGAAAGAAGAAAAAAGAGCAAGAAAAGCGCGCGATCGAGGATATAGAGAGGTGCCATTACAGGAACGATGTTCGCAAGTTTTACCAAAGTGTAAAACGTCAAAGCCAAGGATACAAGGCTCGAACAGCGACAGGATTCTGTTGATGAACAACGAAATATCGTAGTTGAGACACAGTCGATGCTGAGGATATGGAAGAACCACTTCTGCAGACCGTTAAACGGCGATGACGAACAACATTCCGCTGTCAGGCAGAGCGAACGACAGCGAAAACTGCCAACCACCCGACCTAAGTGAAGTGAGGATAGCTATATCTAAACTCAAGCTTAATAAGGTCGCCGGAAATGACTGCCTTCCCGCTGAGCTTTATAAAGCTGGCGTAGAAGACTTGGTAAGCAACATCCACCAACTCATAAGCCAAATCTGGTCGGTTGAAAGCATGCCTGAAGAATGGAACCTCAGCATCGTTTGCCCGATCCACAAAAAAGGAGACCCTTTGAGCTGCGCCAACTACAGAGGCATAAGTCTACTCAACATCGCCTACAAGATCCTATCTGCCGTAATATGTGAACGCGTGAAACCGTTTACCAACAACCTGATCGGCCCTTATCAGTGTGGTTTTAGGCCAGAAAAGTCCACTTCGGCAGATCCTGGAAAAATCCCAAGAAGTCCAAATCGATACCCACCACTTATTTATCGATTTCAAAGCCGCATACGACAGCATTTATAGAGACGAACTATACAGAGCCATGTCTAGTTTTGGTATACCGTCCAAACTCGTCCGTTTGTGTAGGATGACGATGGAGAATTCTCGCTGCACCACTCGAACTACTAAGGAGATCCTATATAAGACCCTGATCATCCCAGTCCTGCTCTACGGCGCTGAAGCATGGACCGTATCAAAAGCGGATGAAGAAATCCTTGGTCGATTCGAGAGAAAAATTCTTCGGAAAATCTTCGGTCCCGTTTGCGTTGACGGGCTATGGAGACGAAGATTAAACCACGAACTATACGAGCTGTACAGCAACATACCCCTTGTCAAAAAACTCCGCACTGGACGTTAAAGATGGCTAGGACATGTAGAAAGAATGGACACCAATACTCCGGCTCGCAGAGTCTTCGATTCCCAGCCAGACGTCGGACGCAGTAGAGGAAGACCTCGCCTTAAGTGGCGCGCACAAGTAGAAACCGACCTCAACCAACTTGGAGTGCGCAACTGGAGGCAGTTAGCTAAGGACCGGGCTAATTGGAGAGGCATTTTGGTTGAGGCCCAGGTTCATCCCGGACTGTAGCTCCACTTAAGTAAGTAAGTAATTCGGATGTCTAGCTTTATTAAATTATCTTTAGAAGCTCTCACATCAAATGACAAGTGGGCATTTCGCAGCAGGGTTATCACTCGATTTGATGGTTTCATTGTTCATTTCATTTAATCGCCAACATTTTTAAGGAGCCACAAGTTAACGTTAATTTCTGGAGCGAATTTAAGCTGTAAATTTACTTCATGCGGTATATTACACGACTCAAACATTTGTTTTGACTTACAGATGGACATAAGAGATTATATGTAGAACTCAGCCTTTTGGATTCGGCATAAAACAGGAGGGTCCGTCATTGTCATGAATGATTGTGAGAAAAACCTGCTGCGTCAAACCTTTTAATGTTTTTCTCGCCCTGAAGAGTAGGTAGTGGGTATTGATTTTGACGTCTTGAGCATTTTCCAAGATCTGCTGAAGTGTGATTATTTGATCGATTGTGCATATTCTTGGCCTAAAACCACATTGATAAGGGCCGATCAGGTTTTATGTGCACTGGCGATTTTGAGAACACTTCTGTATCTGTAGTTGACTCAGATGTTTTTTTGTTTTGTGGAATGGGTAAAGAATCCGCTTCCAATGCAATATACAAATTGAATCAAATGTCAAAAATAAATGCTTCGCGATTTGTGTGAATGAATAACAAATTTTTGTAACCTGCATAAATTCGTTATCGCTTCAGCTTCCATGATTCTCGCATGTTTTTGAGAGTCTTAACGAGTTTGACTCAAAAAGCAAAAAAAAGTATTTGACATTTTTCCCATTGGGGATAAATGATAAAAATTATATCAGCTGATATTTGAAATGCCAACCAAAGTGTAAAATTTCACAATGGAAATAAATTACCAACAGTTCAGTTTTTAATTCCAGCTTTGTTTTAATTAAACAATAGCAACCGCAAAACCATTCATCGCTTTGATAGTCCTACATTCCGATTGTTTTAATAAAAACAAATATCTATCATGTGGCGAACTCATATTCATCGTTACGTAATAAGAATTATTTACAACAATATGCGCCACCATTCACTTAATATAATCATAACCCTATCGTGCGCTTTGCCTACACAAATATGACGAAAAAACGTTTCTTGAATAAAAATTCGATTTGAACAAAAAAAAAATTAACCAGTAATGAGCGTTCGTGCCTATTTTACTAAAATCTTCTAATTCTACATCTGAGAGATGCTCTCTCTATGTTGAGTATACACATATAGTTGAGTGAATATTAAGAACATCATTTTACGTTTAGTTTTTAGCTCTTTTTGGTGACGTGCCATTTATTGTCCGCTCTTGCAGATTTATGGATAACCCATGAAAGCGTCAGACGTTACCAGGACGAACATACTAATGAGGGTGTGTTTACGGCTGCCATGACAGTAAAGAGGATTTGCTGTTTGATGAAAAAACCATCAACACAAAATACCATTTAAATTCATTATATCCTTGCCTGTGGGCGTAACACTGTTGTGTATCACCCAGGGAACATATAACAATTCATAAAATATCTAGGGCTCAATTCAGTTTATGTTGCGATTAATCGAGATGACACTGTTTGATTTTTTATGATTATATTGAAGAGACTTATTCAAAATAATCATCTTCAGACTCCTTAAATTCTGATTTCTTTATGCATGTTATGATTTTTTGCCCAGTGTTGCCAGATGAAAATTAGTTATGCTAGTAGAATTTTTGGTAGGGATTTAACTTTGTCTTATAAGTATCTGGTTGCACTTCAAATAAAAGTTATGTCCAACGAGATAGCTAGATATTATGTAAGACAAAAAGAAAAGGAATGATTTCACTGAAATTGTGTTTGAGGAAGAACTTTCATTTCCAAAACATTTTGGCAAAAATCAGAATTTTGTATTTTTTTAATGATTTCTGCTAAATTTAAAAAAATTACATTAAAGATTAGCCATAAATTAAAAGAATGTCTAACCGCTTAAGAGCGAATTGCCAAAATACAAAAAAAAAAAAAATAAAAAAAAAAAGCGAAATCACTTAAAAATCTTTATTTCTTTTGGCGTATTAAGCATAATCAAATCAAATCAAACATAAATTTAAACGATTTGTACAAGGGAAAAAAACGACAATAGAGAGCAGATGAGAATTTCTGCTTTCACATCGCGTGTGTCGGTGCAAGTAGTACGTAAGTAATACGAGTAATTGATTTCGCTGTTATCTGCGAAACAAACAGTTTTGTACAGTGGAAAAATCTCCCCGAAGGAACGTTTCAGTCTTTCATACTTCGATGTCATAGGTCATGGCGTAGGCGTACGCATGTCCACAAATCTTTCGAGACCTCGGGGAAGGTCTTTGTATAGATTACCTGAACAAATTAATGATCTGTGTCAATATCGTCGGGAAATAGCTCATACTCAAACTGACTTTATCTACAGTGCGACTATTTACTACTCTTTCTTAACCATTGGTTCATGTGCCTTATTCGGAATAAAGAATCTACAAAAAGTGCACGTTCTATCATCGTTAGATATCCCTCCCATTACAAGGGTATTCACCATTTACACGTATGCAGATGTTGTTGACTTAAGACTTCGAACTTCTTGGAATCGTTTAATTGTGATCATTATTATTGTGCTAATGTATATCCAACAACCCTTACCGACTGTAAAATAGCATATATTACCAGTATATGAGATAACTGTAGATACTAATGGGTGATTTTTAAGCGTAGTTTTTTACATCGAATAAAACACTCAAATTTGGCTCCCTTTCAAATGGTCCATTCCGAAGGTCCAATTTTGCGTCACTTTTTCCAGCATATCAGCCTGTATTCCACGAATTACGAATTGTTATCCTGTAAGACTTCAATCGTATTCAGCTTGTGCACATAGACTAACGACTTTACATAACCCCACAAGAAATAATTAAGAGGCGTTAAATCGCATGATCTTGGCGGCCAACTCACAGGGCTATTTCGAGAGATAAGCTACTCACAAAATTCATCTTTCTGTGTGGCATTTGGCACAGTCATGATGAAACCACATGTCAACCAAGTTCAACTCAGCCAACTGGGGCAGAAAAAAACTTGCGTATCATGGCTCGATATCGTTCGCCGTTGACGGTAACGTTTCTTCCACCGTCTTCTTTGAAGAATAAAGGACCGATGATGCCACCAGCCCATAAACAACACCAAACTGTCGTTTTTTCGGGATTCATCGGTAATTTTTGTATGGCATGTGGCTGTTCATCACTCCAGATGCGACAGTTTTGCTTATTTACGTATTCCGTTGAGCCAGAAATGAGCCTCATCGCTGATCACAATTTTTCGATAGCGGATTTGCACATTTTTCACAAAGCATGAATTTTGATAATAAATTTCAATAATTTACCGTTGTTGCTCGTTTATAAGTCTTTCCATGATTAACCATGATTAAATGGAAAACTTTTCACTTTGACAGATGACGTTTGGACTGCCAACCTGAAAGTGCTGCCAACCTGAAAAACTTAACTCTTAAAAAATCACCCGTTATTTATACGTGAAATAAAATTTTACTCTTTGTAACGCATCTAAAAACAATTCCGTAAAAGCCTTTTAGTATAATTTTATCATAATTTTATATATATAATTTTATATATATATAATTTTATATATAATTTTATAAGGAGATATATTTGAATAGTGTCTCAAAGTCAAAAGTAACGTTACTGAAACTAACTTGAGGGCTGTCATTGATATAACTAAAACAATGTTCGTCTAAGACTAGAGCAGCATCAATTAATGATTTTCTGAAGTTCTCTGCAAATAAGTTTGATAAAGCTAAGGAACTCGATATTTTTTTAATTTATGTTAGAAAAGTTGGATGAATATCTATTCGTTTTCTCATTGAATTGGAAAATCCCTAAAAGCGTTTATGGTCACTTTTAAGAGCGCTTTCCATATTGGCTAAATAATCATTATATGAACTATTTGGCAAGGCAGAGAATTAATTAAAACAAGTCGAAGTACTTATCATAGTCGAAATGATTGAGGCTTTTTAGAACATTTTTCAAGGCCCGATTATGTCTGTTTCGAAGAGATTTAAGCTATTTGTGTACCAGGGATGCTGAACCCAAGGAACACAATAATGAAAGTCTAAGACTAACAATTATGTACGTTTAGAAAAATGTATATCCAACGAATATTTAGAAATAAGTTTTGTACAAGCTGATTTTGGCAAAGGAAATAATGGATTTAAATATATTTTTGCCGCAAAAAATAATATAACTTGATTTTCAGTTAGTTTTCCACTTCAATATTAATTTATAGATATTTTCAAGGGGATATAAAATTGATTCCTTCAAATTTGGCATATATGCAATAAATACAACCGGACTATGATGAGTAGTACCCATTATCAACATTAACCTCGGTACAGGCGGTCCCACCAACAACAGAGAATGTTTCGGGAATGGTTGAAGTAAAATTTCGTACTCGAAAAATAAGACGGATCCTGAACACTTTGGACTGCAAAAATCCACTTGACCTGACGAAATACCACATATAAACTTCATGCCCGAACTTTCAGCCGTTATTTGTAGATTATTTACTATATGCCAAATGATAAACAGATTTCTCCAATTCCCAAAATGGAAGAAAATGCACTTGAAAATTACAGACCCATTGCTTTACTATTTATACTTTCAAATCAATTGACAAAAACATTTAATACCCAAATAGTGGATCATCTAGAAAGGAACTATACAAATCTATAAGCGATCGGCAATATGCATTCCGAAAGAAACGCTCAACATGAGACCTGCTAAGTTATGTAACATATCTATGGATAATGAACATATGCGATGGGAAATCATGGGGCTGGATAGAAAACTTTCTCAAAGCCAGCTCTTTGCAAGTTGTGGTAGATGGGGTTTCCTAAGATAGATTCTCTATAAAAGCTGGGGTACCTCCAGCACAAAATTCTCTAATCCACTCTATATCAGTTTTGCAAATAATTGTATTCTTATACAGTGACTAACTAAAACGATACTCTGATTATCGAATTTACTGCACACCACCAAAGGTGCGAATAAATCTGCTCTATAAAGAAAGACCTACAAAAGTTATACAGTGAGGAAAGGATAACCTTGTTCAATTCTACTCAATGAAAATGCAGTAAGATAAGAACACCTCCACAATTTCGCAAATCGGAATGGAGAAAGGAAAAGGAAAAGGAAAGAGGAATTTTTGCATCTGCTAGACATCACAAGACATCACAATTGTGGCAGATATATCATGGCAAAAACATGTAACCTCTATTGCCAAATCAGTAGCGTACAAACTAAACTTTTCAGAGCTAGCCCAGCATCTTCTTTTTCAAAAAGCTCAGGTATTAACGGCTCTGCCATCTAACTTTTTTTTTCAACTAGTGCTTATTTCGTGAATGGTAACACTTAGCTTATGTCTGATTTGACAGATAATTAGTTTTATCCTTCCGCTGAACGAATATGGTTGTGTACACGCTTGAACAACGCTGGGAAATATTGCGACATTACTTTGGAAATCATGGTAATGTTGCAGAATGTGTTCGAAAATTGCGTACGGATTTCGGAAGAAGAGAAGCACTGTCAGCTCAGATGAAGCTCATTTTGATCTTGGCGGGTATGTAAACAGAGGGCTCAGTGGCGCGATGGTTAGTGCGATGAACTGCCGCGCAGAAGGTCTGGGTTCGATTCCCAGCCGTAGCAACACCTAAATGATTTTTCACTGGCCCTCCTCTCGTGATGATCTGACAAATCGTCCGAGTAGTATCAATTGTCAAGAATAGCTTATCTCAACTTAGCCGTTCGGAGTCGGCATAAAACAGGAGGTCCCGCCATCGTGCCAGAAGTACACACGCACACATGATTGGTTGTGAGAAAGCTAGGCCCTGGGTACTAACGAGCCTGTTGCGCCAAAAATTTGTATTTTTTTGGGTATGTAAACAAGCAAAATTGTCGCATTTGGGGCACAGAAAACCCGCACGCATACATTGTAAAGCCGATACACCCAAAACGAGTCACTGTTTGGTGCGGATTTTGGTCCAGAGGCATAATTGGGCCATTTTTCTTCGAAAATGAGCAAGGAGTGGCCGTTACAGTCAATGGCGATCGTTATCGGGCCATGTTGAACGAATTTTTGTACACAAAAATCGAAGAGAAGGATATTGGCAACATTTGGTTTCAACAGGACGGCGCTGCGTGCCACACAGCCGAAGCTACACTCGATGTTTTGCGCCCTGTTTTTGAAGATCGCATTATCAGCCGCAGAGCTGATGTCGTTTGGCCACCTCGGACCTGCGATTTGACACCATTGAACTATTATTTGTGGGGTGCCGTAAAAGATAAGTGTTAAGGACAATATTCGTGAAGCCATTGGTGAAATAATGTGCTTAAAAATTGGACCGATCGTGTAGGCTACTGCATGGCCAGCCGAGGCAGCCATTTGAATGAAATTATTTTCCATTATTAACCGGAAGGATTGTACTTTCAAATAAAAAAAGAAATTTGAGAAAATATTCAGTAGTTTTTTTTTATAGCATTTTCAAAAAAAAAGTTATTTGGCGGACGTTTTATTATCATGCTTGGGATTGGTTCAGAAACATACACTGAACTTACAGGAATCCAGGAATCTATCGAAAGGTGTGTATTTGACAATTCTTCCCTTGCTTTAAAGCTACAACCTTAGGCACAGCGAAGACTTGTAGGACATCTGCCTCTTTATTACAGATATTATAACGGCAGATGTTGGGAGAATCTAAAAGAAATCGTCCCTAGAATCGTTGCATTTCAACGTACGGCAATGACACGCAGTTTCAGCTCACAGGCATACTGTTCATCTAACAACGAAACGAACAGCATCATGGGCGATTAGTTCCACTTCTTTAGAAAAAAAAAACGGAAAAAATGTTCAGAATTTGATTGTGAATTACATTAAAATAACAACAAATAAAATTTTACTGTATTAATACTGATTTCAAACAAAATCTTCGAAAAATAATTTTGTCAAAAAAAAAAAACACAACCTATGTTTTGTCAGTATTTTGATATTATATCGCATGGTCATTATGACAACCGAGACATACTTTCGTGTGTTAAAAATCGCATCAAAGTCACGCGCCAATCATGTAATTTTACTAGCGCTATACTTAACAAGTTATTGCACAAAGCACGCGGCTTTACTCAAGATCCTTGTGATTATCCTTTGGCTGTTATGAGCCTTAAATATATAAAGAGTTCCTTGACTGGTGTTGGCACGCACTTGTCCGTAATACCCTTCATTTCTGTGTGACTTCGAATAGAGACAGAAATGTTGGCAAAGGGTTTAGCACATTCAAAAAAAAACCTAAAGTACGGCAATCATTTATTTAGCAATGTGCTCAATTTCACATGTTCAGGCAAATATTACAATTTTATATTTTTAGCCTTAACAGTTATTGCCCTACAGTAGCTCCTCCGCATGCTGAAGTCTAATAATAATAAAATGTTGGTCCCGAAAAGGAGTATTCCTTACAGAGCATTGGTGGCGGCACGGCACCACCTTGCTCCTTGTTGTTGCCGAGCAAATATTCGAAAACTCAGAAATCTTCCCATAAGCTCCGCTCGTATTTTCATTAGACGAATGTTTTCTTAATGCCATAAGAATACACACAAACTCACACACACGCAATCAAATTGCGTTAATCCTGGGTCATATATTACTCATCTCGTTACGTAGTATGGATTGTTATGTCCTAGTCACACCACATATCATGTTTAAGCAATGTTACGGCGCCTTCTCAGTGCGATAGTTGTTCGCTAAATGAAGCAGGCCTATCGTAAAATCTGTGTAACTTGTACACATTTAGTTAGACGTCATCTTCGGGATGGTCTATAAGTCGGCAGGGTGGACTGACACTAGCATTTATGCACGTAACAAATTTCTATGTACGCTTCACCATAAAATGTAATTGAATTTCTGGATAACCCCCGAGTAAGAACAAGCGACGGGTCTCATGTAAATTTGCTGTGCGTCTGTTCCTAGCAACATTAACTAGAATGGCATGGGCTCCGGAATTCACTGCGTTGGTAGTTGCTTTATTGCCATTCTTTCAACAAAAAAAAGGATTTAGGTATACATCGTAGGAGAAGAATATTCAACTCAAGGATACTCAAGGAATAGTTATAGTTGTGGTTTGAAGAAAATTTAGGTGTTTCCTTTGAAAGTTTACCTATTACAGTCAATGAACTTGTGGGAGTATAATGAAGACCTTGCAAGGGGAAGAAAGTATAATCGTTTATAATTACATCAAACGACTTGAGTGCTTTAACCTTCAGAGGTGGGTTTTCGACGTTTTCATGTTTTAACGCATAAAATTTGTCATAACGTTGACAAAATGTAAAGTGAATCCCATCTGTGCTATCCATCATTGGGGATCAAAAATAAATTATATATAAGAAGATCCTTTTTTTTTAAGCAAAAAAATAAAAAAAAGAATTCTGAATATTTAAGAAGTAAAAAGGAGGAGAACCTTAATGAACGTTAAATAATTGTGATCCCTAAGATAGGTTGGTTACGAGCGGTTCGCCAGCACAAGCCGCCAGTACATTTTAAAGTTTTTTTTTTTTTTTATTCAGATACTCATTTTAAACCCGTTTAAAGCTTCTAATAAAATGGAGGAGGCTTTTTATAAACATGCTTGACAAAACCAGTAGGTTTGCTTATAGTGCATTGGCCAGTGACTTTGTGAATGATGTGCGAGTCAAAATAATCACCATAAAAGTTATATTCTATTAACTGATCACTATAAAACAACAGGGACAAAACTGCAGACTTTAAATGACCTCATCGACAAGGTTATATGAGAATACCTTGGTTCGGGCGACGACATTATATCAGAATTGCTTTTGTCAACAGCGCTAAAGAATAGCTGGACATGTGACAGAACCAATTGAACTTTTTAATAAATCTTTTAACGTCTGATAGAGGTATTTTTTCCAAGCTTTCATGTAGGGTTTCTGTGGAAATGGGCAGTTGCTCTCCCGTGCAACTGCCCATTTCCACAAAAACCCTACATGAAAGCTTGGTAAAAATACCTCTATCAGTCATTACGATTCTATTTCGTTTTTTTTTTTTAAACTTTTTTTTTATTTTTTTAATTAACCCCCTTCGGGTTAGGGGTCAGAATATACCCGAGGTAAGGCATGCCTGTCGTAGAAGGCGACTAAAATCCACTCCCCGTATACCGAGTGTAAAGCGTATACAAACAACAAAAATGCAATGAGTACAACGAAAAGATTTACTACCCCAGGTGGCAATTCAGTTTCACTGGAAAATCCACCCTCTACGGAGGTCGGCTCTACGGATTCTGGGGAGAGCCAATTATTGCAAATGTGTAACCCTTTCGGGAAAAGTTCAAGGGTAACGAGGTCACCTACATCAGGATCTCAAAAAAATATATGTGTCTCAAGGAGCTCGACAACACCAGAAGTGTCAGCCCACGAAAAACGAGACTCAGTGAAAAATAAGAGCCTAAAGGAAGAAAACGACGTTCTTCGAACAAGGCTTAACAATGTCGAACTGCTCTGCGAAGAGCTTCGTAAAGAAATTCTCCATCTAAAGGAAGAAAATATGACTCTGAAGAGTTCATTTAAAATACCAAAAACAAGTTCAAACGGCCCCGTGAATTCGGAATACCACACGGATGAAGAAGAACTCAGTCGCGAAACTGACTGGATCTTAAAGAAAAGACCAGTTAAAAAGAGGAAAGCTGTATCCTCTCCTGAAATAATAAACCGCGACAAAGAGATTATTAACAAAGCGAAACAGCTAAAACAACGCCCCCCACCGCCAATTAATGTGATCGGTATTGACGACTTTAACAAGTTGCATACCTTGCTAAAATCGTTGCCATTATCGGGCTACCAAGTAACTTCGCTAAGAAAAAATACATGGAAAGTCTGCGTTAAAGACCCTGAAAGTTACCGTCTATTATCTCGCAAGCTTAATATCGATAAAATAGAATGGTATTCTTTTGAAAATAAATCTGAAAGGCCTTTACGCGTTGTAGCTAGAGGGTTACATGCGTCGTGCTTAAAGGATGACATTGTAAATGATCTGAAAAACAGGCAATATAAAGTCATAGATGCCGTTAACATTGTCAAACGAGACCAAAAGCAAAAAGATGGCGAAGGAAATGTAATAAAACGCGGCCTTCCTTTATTTATACTCACTTTCGATAAAACAGAGAGTTTGAACAAAATTTATGAAATAAAAACAATACTTAATATTGTTGTAAAAATAGAGCCTATGCGTAAGGATTCCAAACTAGTTCCCCAGTGCAAGCGCTGCCAAGGATACAATCATACGCAAAGCTATTGTCAAAAAGAACCGCGGTGTGTAAAATGTGCCGGCAATCACCTGACGGTAGATTGTATGTCAGATAAGAAAGCTCTTGCTATCTGCATTAACTGTAAAGGCAATCATCCGGCAAATTATCGCGGCTGCGAAGTAGCTAAAGAGTTGCAAAAAAGACGGACGAAATTTAATAGTATTAATTCACAGAAATTAAATTTAAACAAGCAACAGCCTAAAATTCCGATTAAAAATATGTCGAAGAAAAAGCAGGCCATAATCGAAGAACCTAAATGTCCACAAACTACGCGGCCATCAGATATCCGTTCGGATCTTGTACATCCAAAACCAAATGTACAAACGTATGCTCAAGCTACAGTATCCAATAACGCCCAAAAAAATATCTCACCTGACCCAGTTTCAAATGTATTTTCGATTATTCTTTCAAAACTTGAGGAACAAAGCAAAACGAATAAACTTATTTTTGACAGGCTCGTTAAGCTCGAAAATAGTATTCGCAATAGAAGTACCCCACCTTTAACATGAATAGATTGCTTAAAATTCTTACGTGGAATGCCAATGGACTTTGGCAAAAACTTGGAGAACTTGAATTATTTATGCAGGAAAAAGATATAGACATCTGTTTAATATCCGAAACTCACGCAAAGAGTAATTCGAACTTAAAAATAAAAGGTTACCTCGACTATCATGCTCTACATCCATCGAATAAGGCTAGAGGTGGAGCCTCACTATATATAAAAGAGTGTATCGAACATTCGATTGACCTTAAACTAGAAATCGAAACAATGCAAGTTAGCTCTATACAAGTCAAAAGCAGACAATCATTTCTGAAGATATCGTCTATTTACTGCCCACCACGATGCAAGGTTGAGAAAATTGACTTTGAAAACTTGCTTAATTCCCTTGGACAACGTTTTGTCATCGGAGGGGACTTTAATGCAAAACATACATTCTGGGGATCTAGATGCATATCACAGAAAGGTAGGATGCTTTATGATATAGGTAGAAAGTACAATACCGAATTTCATTCTACGGGAAAACCAACTTACTGGCCAACTGATGCTAGAAAAATACCGGATTTGATCGATTTTTTCATTGTAAAAGGTCTGCCGTCCAATCGAATCAAAGTTGAAGAATGCTTTGATCTTTCCTCTGATCATTCTCCAGTCATTTTAACAATGAGCGAGTCACTGATTATAAATGAAAAACCACCCAGATTAACAAACGCGAAAACCAACTGGGAAGGTTTCAAAAACGATATTGAAAATAATATCCGACTGGGTGTATCGCTTAGAACCCCATTGGAACTCGAAGTCGCTGTTGACTCATTTATCAATACCATCCAAAAAGCAGCATGGAATAATACTCCTCAACAGAACAAAATAGTGAGCTATAGTAAAATTAAGTACCCCCGTGAAATACAAGATTTAGTAAGACAAAAAAGAAAAGCTCGTAAAAGATGGCACCAAACTCGTGCCCCGCAAGATAAAACACATCTCAATCGGTTGAGTAATTTGCTATCAAATTCGATTAAATACTTTAAAAACCATTCAGTAGAAACTTATCTGCAAAGCCTAACCGCTGGAAAGGAATCGAATTATTCGCTCTGGAAAGCAATTAGAGTCATAAAACGGCCAAAAATCGCTGTGCCGCCCATTAGGGTAACTCAAGACGTTTGGGCAAAGAGCGATAAGGAAAAAGCTGACGTTTTTGCCTCACATCTTGAGGAAACATTTAAGCCATTTGATGGTCCGGCGCAAAATGAAAACATTAATATATTCGAGAGTACAACCGATAATAACATAGTAAGATATGCAAGTATTGCCGAGCTTAAACGGGAAATACAGAAACTAAAGCCTAAAAAAGCTCCGGGTTATGACCTGATTACAGGAGAACTTCTTAAAATGTTGCCTCGGAAAGCATTAACTAAGCTTCTTTTTATTATAAATGCAGCAATCAGATTAGAATACATACCAAGACAGTGGAAAGTCGCGGAAGTGATTATGGTTCTAAAACCAGGAAAATCACCGAATGAAATAAAATCTTACAGGCCTATTTCACTTCTTCCAATCATTTCAAAAGTTTTTGAACGGATATTACTCGGTCGCTTACACCCCATAATTGAACAGAAACGTCTTTTACCTGACCATCAATTTGGGTTTAGAAGTAAACATTCAACGGTGGACCAAGTACATCGAATTACAGATGTAATTGAGAAAGCTTTCGAAGAAAAGAAAATTTGTTCAGCCGTATTTCTTGACGTGTCGCAAGCTTTTGACAAGGTGTGGCACAAAGGCCTTACTTATAAACTAAGTCAAGTTTTGCCAGAACAATTATATAAAATCCTCGTGTCGTATCTTGAGCATAGACTCTTCCGTGTGAAACTTGGAAGCGAATATTCCGAGTTCAAAGAAATAATGGCAGGTGTACCGCAAGGAAGCGTCCTTGGACCAATCCTGTACCTCATATTCACTCGTGATATCCCACAAACAAACGATACAATAGTTGCAACGTTTGCTGACGATACTGCTATACTAGCAGTTGCCACAACAATAGAGGAAACAAATATTAAATTACAAAACGCTCTTAACGAGGTTAATGAATGGACTAAATCCTGGCGGATTGCACTTAATGAGAGCAAATCGATCCATGTAGATTTTTCGTATAAACGGACAAACAATTTGCCTGTATTTCTAAATACGGTTCGAGTCCCGTTTGCAAATGAAGCGAAATATCTCGGTATGACACTCGATGCAAAATTAAAATGGAAGTCGCATGTAAAAAAGAAATGCGAAGAACTTAAGAATAAATACAGAGAACTGTACTGGTTGCTCGGAAAATATTCGAAGCTTAACCTTGATAACAAGCTGCTATTATACAAGCAAGTGCTAAAACCGGTTTGGACATATGGTATACAACTATGGGGTTGTACCAGTGAAACGAATCTAAACATTTTACAAACTTTTGAAAACAAAATGTTAAGATCATTCGTCAATGCGCCGTGGTACATAAGGAACGAAGATCTACGCAGAGATCTGGGTATTCCCGCGGTTAAAGATGAAACAAAAAATTTTGCACGAAAACATAAAAAACGTTTATTAGGACACGTTAACACAACAGTCCTCCAAATTCTAGACGAAACAAATATATTGCGGCGTCTTCAAAGAACTAAACCCTTAGATTTGGCCCGATAATAACAAACCGCGCTATAATTGCGGAAAAGCAGGAACTCTCAAAGGAAAGTTACCTGCCAAACATATTATATAATCGTGATAAAAAAATTGCTGGATAAGTCGAATACTTAGTTGCAATAGAAATACCAAATGGGTGGTGGTTTTAGTGAGTAAAAATCTCACACTACTTTGGGCACGTGCTCATCGTGTCTATGAAGATTTCCACCAGCCGACGGAAAAAAAAAAAAAAAAAAAAAAAAAATTTTTTTAATGAAAGGACGAATTCTTTTGTTGATACTCCATAGCCCAACAACCACCTATGGTACCGCCCTAACCGTCAGGGCATTCCTTCTATTATCTATGTCAATATCCGAATTCCACTTTCATTGAAAGAAACAGAGGCTTTGAACTTTTGTGGGTAAGATGCAACTACATATGTACTAGTGTTGTTCCAATGCTTGTTAGCCAATCGTGAAACCTTTCCGGAATTCAATAAAGCTCTTAGCCGTGTTAAATGCAGGTAACACCTACTTATCCGCTAGTAATTGATTCAGATCAGAGACGACGCATATGGTAAGTTAATCTTTTTTTCGTTCCCTTTCATTCTAAAATGTCCGGGAACCCAGAATAGTGGGTGACTTATAGACCTGAGTAGCAAGTAGCAATTCATGCGAATCCGTGATTCACGACTTACAAGGTTAGAATTGATAGCTTTAACTACTGCTAAACTGTCCACTCAGATAGTTATTTCCCGTACTAGTAGTTCGATTGATAGGACAGCATACATCTTTCTTAAAAGTATTCTGCCTGTCGAATGAATTGGAATTTTTTGCCTTCTTTGCTTTTTCAACCATCTGTGAAGACAAGTCTACATTTTATATAGTAGCGGTTGAATACCATACAAAGGAGATACTATATAAGCCCTTAATCATCGCAGTTCCCAGTCCTTCTATACAGTCCTGAAAACCGTATCACAAAAGATCTCTTTGAGAATAAAAGTATTCGGTCTTGTTTGCCTTGATAGACTATAGAGACGAAGATTCAAGCGCGGGTTTACGTGCTCTACTGTGACATAGTCTTGGTGAAAAAACTTCACATTGAACTTTGATATGACTGGCAGAAGTGTGCCCAACGGATAATTTGAGGGTAGTCACTGATAACCGGTAGGATTATTTTCGAATGGGTGAAGAGAATGGCTGCTGTTTTTTGGGGATTGATGCCCAACCAACCGACCTGTTTTTGTTCACTAGTTCAGAGTTTTTAGTGGACACTAAAGCAGTTCATATAAATTGGGTAAGAATTTTCCCCTTATCAGTATGCTAGATCCTCTGCATAGAAGACTATGACATCAGCAAAGAACAAGTGATGCACCTGCCAATGGCATCCGTTCGTCACATATGCAATTGTTCTTTTCTTATGACGCCGTATATTTTCCAGACAAAATTATCTCTCAAGAAACATCCATTAGATGTTTTATCCCACAAAAGGACTGCCAACTACATAATATGTCAGACGAGCGATAGGCCTTTCATCCTGTGGATATTCCTTAATTAAGGCTGGAAGTCAGTTCCAAACTATTGGTGCATCCCATACAACCAATCAACATGTATCTTCGTTAAAACAGATTGACCAGTCCGTTGCTTAGATACATTCAACATACAGTACGTCCTATGATGTACCCACATATTATGGTTCCCAAGGTTACACTGCACTTGACAGTTCACCAACTGCTGTTGCAACAGTACCTACACGATGCACTGACTACTTGCTAGGCCCATTTCTGAGCAATTCCACTTCACCGTCAATCACTGTCATGGAAGAAAGCCATCCTCCTGCCTACCCTGTTGGAGTTGTATTAAATTTCCAAACGGAAAATAACCTACACACGCAGCCCTGTATCTCGAATCGATACAACAAGTGTAACGAACAGCCTTGCGTGATGGAATATACTCATACCTTCCGTTCTCAATATCGATGTTCGGAATTTGGAATTGTTAAAAGGACCTCGCATCAAATTCAAGCACTCGATGTCAATTCAAATCACCATTATCATCAACCCTTGAAGTTGCCACAGAGGAGAAGGAGAACCCCCATACAGTTGGACCCCCCGACAAAGCTGTATTCATGGACCATGTGCTCATCCTATTCTGCAGTGTTCACCGCTGAGATGTAATCACCCCACCGCAACCACCTACCAACATTCTTACCGCCTCCACACACAGGCACACAAAAACACAGTCGCTTGGCCTTCCCCCTCAAAGGAAGCAGGAAAATAACAACCACAACACAACACACACACAGTTTGCGAGCAGGCATCAGCCCCAAAAGAATATCAATAGCTTTGACCTAGTTTTCGCTTCTTATTCCTTTCACGCATACACCGACACACAACACAAAAATACTTTCAAATTCATATGCAGGCTGGAGAGAAGAATAAGCGGATAAACCGTAGGAATACGATTGTATGTGCAGAAAGTATTTAGATGATTATTGCGATTATTTTGTGCATATTTCCATGGTGACTTGTAACTGCTGGATCGTGGTGAGAGTAACTTTGAGCCTGGTGAAGCTGTATTGATATACCCATACCGCTTCATCATCGTCGTTGGTCGCATTCGAAGTGTGAAACCAGGAGAAATAAACAAGGACTCGCAATTGTAGCACGAAAAGCTAGAGCATTGCTCTTGACACCGCACAGCCACCGGCGACATACTAGCAAACGTAAAGGAACTTTATCTCATGGTGGTCATTACCAAAAAAAAAAAAAAAACACACAAATAGCAACAAACAATTAGTAGCCCCAGGACCTTTTGGTTATTACACAACATACTAGGCCCAGTTGAACAATTCCTTAATCCTTTTCGGTGTGATTGGATGAGTTTTGTTTATATTTGTTGCGCCAACTCTTTGTTCAACAGGGACACCCCCTCATCTTGTGTTGGTCAAAATGAGTGACCGTATTGTTTATGGACCTACCCTCGCTTTTCCTTGAAATAGTTATTAAAAACTGGAAACAGATTCAAGGAATTTTTCCCAGATGAAGTTGGCAAAAGCAAATGAACATCGATGCGGGGTTATTTCGTTCTCTTAGTATCGAATGTGGAAAGCGGTAGAATAGCTGTCCGACTATATGAGAACTGTTAATGATGCGATGGAGTGAAAAGCTATGTAGATATTGATCCATGTGGTAGAGTGCCATGGGCTTGAATTCTCATATCTGATGGAAAGGGTGCCACTTAAACTGTGTATGGGCTTATTGCCTCAGGTACCTCTGAATGATAACCGTTGACAGAATTCGAGTTCCAAATACATGTCGGACTAATAAACGATGATCCGTGGAGCTCCAGTCATTCATTGGTGTATGAATAGCCGACCTGCAATTTATTCAGCGTATTCTGACTAATTGGTTTGGCTTTCAAAGGACGACCAAATACGCAAATCCTGATTTGATGATAAAAAATGCCAGTGGGTGCGGGACATGCGAAAGTGGCTGTTGAAATAATCCTGCACAACTCATGAGTAAAAAAAAAAAAGAGAAAATCGGTTTTACCAAAGAAATGGGCTTTCGAATCGATTGAAAAATCTTACTGTGGATACGAGGTTCAAAAGTTGTACTATTGGGTAAGTCGAAGCAAGGTCAGAAAAAAAATGCTATAGGAATGTGTTTGGTATGTGATTACAAGTGGTGCTATATATGGTTTTGGAACAACTTCAATATGCTGAGCTGATCAGGACAAGGTGAAAATACCCATTCAAGGCCTCAAACCTAGCTCCTCTCTTTATCTGTGTGTGCAACGTATCAAAATATATAAACTCGTTCAAAAATTATGATTTTTGCAACCAAAAATGGAAATCGGGCCCACTGTGTGTTTTTACAACTTATGTCAGGCTGAGTGCGCGAAAGCGCACCAATCTTCAAATATTGAATATAAGGTTCTAAGCTCATTGCCTTTGTAGAGAAGCTTTTGCTATACTTTGGATAATTCTCAACAAAACACTCCTCAAAATCATCAGGCCTATTTACCTGTTTGGAAGCAGCTCCGACAAGTGACCACTCCATACCTATAATGATATCAGAAAAAAGTATTCCGAACTTTTACCGCTGATGATAGTTAACATTCTTTCTCTGAGAGGGCGCATGCGCGGGTAAGGCCTCTTTGCTGACAATTAATCAAAAAACCTCAGCTAAGCCAGGGAAATCTCAAAAGTATACTTAAGTGGAACTTGCTTAAAAATGACAGCTGATTTGTCGTCCATGTGTTCGTTTAAAAAAAATACTTCAGTAGCTTTTTTCGCATACCCACGTTATCTAAGATCTGTTTTCGGGGACAGAGAAAGACTTAATAGACCTTCTTTAACCACTCTACACTTGCAGTAGAATGTCGATGGTGGTACCCATTCTGGCAACCTCATAAGACTCACAAGTCCTTGGGTATCTCTGTGACCCAACGCCCAGAAAAATTTAATGTTAAAGTGTTATCCCTTCTCGTAAAGAGATAATCGCCATTTGTGGTTTGTTTTTTATGAAAAAAAAATATAAATCAGAGATCTGATTTTCGCTTCGTTGTCACTGAAGATACAAATATTCTTCGTGGATATTACGTTACACTTCAGTAAGGACACCGCTTTTTCAATTACCATGTTTTATTCCTACAATAACAAGGGGGGCGAAATGATGTGCTCAAGTTAATCATATCGGAGAAGACGCCTTCACTCACATCAGAGCCAGTTTTGGACCCATCCGCGTAGATGTGAACCGAGTTGTCATTTCCAATTGAGTCCGCCTCCCATTCGAAACGACTGAGAACTGAAGTCTGGAAATAACAATCGCAACTGAGTTGGTAAGTGGTAGTCGGCGTTTTCTGAAATGTTAAGATGATGAAGAAACTGAGTTCATTGTGATGAGGCACTTAGTGTAAGTTTGCATTGAGTTTGGCGTAGGGCTTGATTCTTCTAGAGCTCCACTAATGCATATGCAAGCTTATTATTGAAACTGTTGCCCCACGTTTCGGTTTGAGGCAATATTGAGACCCATACATACGATAACACACAACAGAAGTATGGGTGTAATAATGGCCACGTAAAGCCTGAATGTGGTATGTCGTTTTATACTGCATTTCTGCATAACATACTGCATTTCTGCAAACATATACGAGTAACTCGGGGGGCTCTTCAACCTTACCTAAGAGTATGATATATGAAAAAGAAAAAATATATATCGTACTCATGTATTTGAAAGGCTTGGAGGGTTACAAACTTTATAGTTAATCCGAGGTGGCAACTCTACTTTTTTATATTAGAAGTAATAATCCCAAACTAAGTCACAAAGGCTAACCGATTTTTGCGCTAGACTAATAGGTTCTGATCAAAATGTATGACATTCCATTAACCAATTTCATTATCGGACCACAATCGAATCGCAATGGCACATACTTCGACACCTTGTCCAAATCACAGACGGAACAAGAAATAACTTTTAGCTTTTACCTCAATTTTACTTTTTAATATAACCCCCAACCCACCCTTCATCACAAGAATGTCAACTAAATGTTTTTAAAGGTATTCGATTTCATTTCCCTTGTATGGTATATACTCGAACTCACCGTCTTTGGCCAACATTTCACATTATGTACACTGTCGGATTGTACCTTTGCAAATCCAATTTTGATAGGATTAGGTCATACAAGACTGACTTCATGTATCAATTTACATTTAAAAAAGGACTTTCTGTGGAATTGGTTTTTCATTTTACTGTGTATAGGTCGGAAGCGATCAACCATTTAATTATTTTTTCCCCTCCCTTTCTTTAATTCAAAGAATAGGTGACCTTGTTGAATGGAAACTCTTGAACAAATCCGAATCTTCCCTGAAAAGGAAAGGTTACGTTACTGAGATTAGGTTGTGTTGTTTAATTGATTTTTTTTTGTCTTCTATCGAAGAACATTATCAACTTGTAGAATTTGATTTTGACTATTTCGAAATAAGAATACTAATACGAATGACAATTCATGTTCAATGTAACTTAAAAAAAAAAAACAGTTTGAGCTTTGGGGTTCTTGCTCAGTGTTATTTTCGCATTAGTCACTCGAACAAACATCTCAATATTGAAACAAAATTGTTGGTTTACAAGAATAGATGTATCCAAACAAAAAATGAGTGAACGAATAAAGCCTAGGTCTCGAAATATAAGTGAAATCATTTTAGGAAACGAAAATAAATACAAATTGGGGGGATTTGAATCGCAAAGTGAGTTGAAGCCTTGAATGAAATAAACCAGGCACATCTTTTCGACCAACTACCATGTCGATTACTCGGAAACAATAAGTCCCAAAGGGCGTACAGAGCAAATACCAACAAAGAATACGGAAGTAATAGTTACCACTCATGAAAACTGCAGAAGTCTTGGATGCAGCACAAATTAAAGCAACAAGGCTATAGGGATTGATTGCATACAAGATAAGTTTACAAATCTGTATATGCAACATGTTTGACAAAATGCAAATTCCCGTGGCAATGAAAATGACACATTCTGATACTAAAAAAATATCTACCCCCGAACCTGTTAGACACAAAAGGAAAATTACTAAACAAAATCTATTCGGCAAGCTGAATTTCCATAAAGAGAGTGTTTAAGTGCCTTACAGAATATTAATAAATTACCACAAGCGTCAGTTTTAGGACCTTCAATTCTACTTCTACTTAAGTGGCGCTACAGTCCTCAACCAACATGCCTCTCCAATTAGCCCGGTCCTTAGCTAACTGCCTACAGTTGAGCACTCCAAGTTGGTTGAGGTCGGTTTCTACTTGTGCGCTCCACTTAAGGCGAGGTCTTCCTCTACTGCGTCCGACGTCTGGCTGGGAATCGAAGGCTCTGCGAGCCTGAGTATTGGTGTCCATTCTTTCTATATGTCATAGCCATCTTAAACGTCCAATGCGGAGTTTTTTGACTAGGGGTATGTCGCCGTACAGCTCGTATAGTTCGAGGTTGAATATTCGTCTCCATAGCCCGTCAACGCAAAAGGACCGAAGATTTTCCGAAGAATTTTTTTCTCGAACCGACCAAGGATATCTTCATCCGCTTTTGATACGGGCCATGCTTTAGCGCCGTAGAGCAGGACTGTTTTTGTTTTTGTTTTTCTCTGGATTGGGACTGTATTCTTCATATACCAAATGTTAACGATCAAGTCGAGATTTTAAATGGACTTATAACACATCTGTTTACGAAGTATGTACCAAAAAGATCATTTGTTGCAAAACATGAACCATGTCCTTGGCTATCTAATGAAATTAAATCTACCATAAGTACAAGAGATCATCTCTATCGTCGATGGAGAAGATTTCAAATTCCAGAAATGTTTAATGAATTTAAAAGGATTCGAAATAGAGTAAACTCGATGATCAAAAGAGCTAAGACATCATATTATGCAAACAAATTTAATTCCAACCGTTCGTCTTCTTTTATGTGGAATCAGATCAAACAGATATGGGTGTGCAATAAAAGTAACATACAGACTGAGAATAATATTGATATTGAAGAACTAAACAGAAAGTTTACTAGAGTGTCACTAGTACCTGATGTGTCTTGTCCTTTACCTGTTAATGAATTTATAAATACATCTGACGACGCATTTCTTTTTGATAATGTGGATTCGTCTACCGTTGAAAAGGCGATTATGTCAATCAAATCTGACAGTATGGGCATGGATTCCATTCACCCGAAGTTTTTAAAAATTATCCTACCATATATCCTCAAATATTTAACGTTTATTTTCAATACCATCATAATGTCTTCCACCTACCCGCGTCAGTGGAAACATGCAAAAATTATTCCTATCTCTAAAAATAAAAATGCCACAGAATATCGTCCTATTGCCATCCTTCCTTTCCTATCTAAAGCGTTAGAATCTATTATTAGCACTCAAATAAAGGTATACATCGAGTCAAAAAACCTGCTAACACCTATGCAGTCTGGCTTTCGCTCTGGTCACAGCTGTGTCACAGCATTAATAAAAGTAACTGATGATATACGAGAGGCTATCGACCGAGATGAAGTAACCTTGGTTACGTTAGTTGACTTTTCTAAAGCTTTCGATTCTGTCTGTCCTAATATTCTCTATAGTAAACTTATATCGTATTTTAATTTTTCTCACCTTTCCGCAAAACTTATTATGTCCTATTTAACTAAAAGAGTCCAATCTGTATTTCACAACCAGTCCTTATCTTCTGCGTTACCTGTTCATTGTGGTGTGCCTCAAGGCTCTATAATTGGCCCTTTGTTGTTTTCTATGTTTATTAATGACCTACCACTTGTAATACGTAATTGTAATTTCCATATATATGCGGACGATGTGCAGATCTACATTCATTTCCCTATTGGTTTGATGGATGATGCCGTTGAAAGAATGAATGAGGACCTTAACTCTTTGGCCAATTGGTCTGCCGATAATAGACTGCTCATTAACCCTGCTAAAACTAAATCTATTTGCATATATAAACACCCGTTATTGTCCCGCATTCCTCCTGTTTTTTTAAGTGGTGTCGAAGTCGAAATAGTACCAAAAATTAAAAATCTTGGTATTATTCTTAATTGTAACCTCACTTGGAGTGACCACATAAACTCAGTGGTATCTAACATTTATGGTGCTTTGCGTGGTCTATCAGTATGCAGAGATACATTACCAACCGCTGTTAAGCTTAAATTGGTTAAAGCCATGGTGGTCCCTTTAATAATGTATGGCTGTGAGTTGTTTGCTTGTACAGATGCTATCTCAAGGCGCAAGTTAAACGTTGCCTTTAATTCAGTCACAAGATTCGTATACAATCTCCGTAGATATGATCATGTTTCTAGTCATTCTCTAACAATTCTAGGATGTAGTCTTGACAATTTTTTAAACTTTAGAGCTTGCACTATGATCTATAAAATTTTAAATAAAAAACAACCCAGTTATTTGTTTGCTAAAGTTGTCTTTTCACAGTCTCTTCGTTCAAATTGTATCCGACCAAATGTTTATACTTGTACAATATCTCGTAGGCAATTTTTCATTCATGCCATTCGTCTTTATAATGAACTTCCCCTTAGTATAAGAACCAAAGTCGAGCACAGAAGTTTTTTGTCTTTAGTCTTTTCCTACCTGAGAACGTCTCATTGATGTTTCCCCCACTTAACGTACATTTTATGTCATCATTCTCTATTTATTTATTTATTTAATTATAACTCCACTTTTTTTTTCGTTTTTATTTTAGTTTATATTCTTTACTTAATCTTGTCTTATATTTATATTGTTAATTATGTTTGAAATGTGTTCTTAGTATTTTCCAGTAAACTGTACACCCATAAAGAATTTAATTCTTATTGCACAGCAAATTTTTATATCAATAAATATCAAATATCAAAATATCAAACTGGGATGATCAGGGTCTTATAAAGGATCTCCTTAGTAGTGCAAGTGAGGGCTTTACTACTAAATTGCCTGCTTAGCTCTAAGAAACAGCGATTGGCAAGAATAATTCTTCGTTTGATTTCTTACGAGATGTTGTTGTCAGAGTTAATAGCGGAGCCGAGGTAGACAAAGTCCTCAAAGTTATATCTGTCAATAGTGACGTACTGTCCAATTCGTCGATGTTCTGTGGACCTTCAATTCGGGACATTATATACGATGGAGTAGTGATATCGAATCCAAGGAGTGTAGAAGTAGGAGTGACCTAAACTAAAAAATGGCGAAGCATAAAACAGAACCGTATCCGTATCCGTGCAAACGTTAAGCGCTTAAAAATAAAAATTCGGAGAGCACAAAATCGTGTCGAAAACCTAAAACAACGTACTACAAGCTTTTCTTAAACTAATACCTTAACATACGTCTGAATAAAGGTCAAAGCATCCAATAAAAAATCAGCTTGCGGCAGTGAGCAAATCAATTCTCATGCGGCTTCTATAGAGGCAATGGACAAACAAGAGGTCATCTAGTAAACTCAAGGCCTAATCAGTCGCAGAGAGTCCAGAAGTAAATGCTGATGGCCCAAATTCTAGGGGCATCTAACAGATTCAAGGTATATAAGAAACAACAGGATAATAGATTCTCTCACATATCAACCAGACCCGGAATGACTAAGGACAACGTAACGAGTATGTAAGACTACTTAAGTATGTATTGTCCTCCTACGGTACAGGGTAGATATTAGGACGATTTAGATAATACGATATAAAAAATGGAGAGGGTTAGAACTACAAAAAAGAAAAACATGCTACTTATATCACAGCTGTCCCCAATGGCTAAGGATGCGGGTTTGTTGTGGGTAGCCAACTCAGGTTAGTGATCCGCATCAGAGTAACGTTTTGCAAGATCCACCTTCTACGTGCACACGTCTTTACCTATACGACATGAGACTCTATCAAGGATGAATTTTACGACTTCTTGGACGGAGCCTACGGAGCATGTCCAGAATGCGAAACGATCCATAAGACTGGACATGAAAACATCTTCGAAGGATTAATTGAAAACGAAAAACTCTTCTTGAATTTTTGAACCTTTTGAATGGGGAAGAATGTACAACCACAAGTTGTATGGATGTAGTAGAAAACATAAACAAAACGGACTACTAACACGAATGAATAGTAAAGCTCCAGCCAAAAGAATCTTCCAATCTCAGCCTTCAGGTTCGGAACTATAATGAAGAGCGAACCTCGGTTCTAAGAATCATCCGACCGCGGATGCCTGGACTGTACGTCTGGAAGCTGCCTTTTCTCAGGTAGAGACGCTCAGATTGATATTTCCCTTAGGAAGGTAAATAGGCAGTGAATGTAGTTACTTCACTGCCTATTTTCCTCACATCGGTCAAACTATCCACAAATGAACCACGGGAGACTGCCAATATTAGGTATGATCTGTGGTCCGAAATCCAAATAAGAGTACAATGAGATGAAATCCCTACATCATAAGATAGAACCGACATGATTTAAAATCCTGTCCCTACGAAGTAATACCTTAAGAAATGTCAGCAAAGGGTATGAGGAGTGCTATACCTACTTAAGTCATAGTACTGGCTATAGAGTATCCATAAAGGATATCACACATCCAGTTTTAAAAAAACAACGTTTTCCAATAACCCAATCGACGCTCGGAAAGTGGTTAGTAGTGCCATATAAATCACAAGAGAGCAGTTTAAGCTTTGCATGGGTTGTAGCAGCAAAATTAGTGTTAGTGAGAATGTTTTGAAAAAATCCTGAAGGGTGGCGCGGGGGATAGCGCGATGAAATGCATCGCAAAAGGTTGAGTTAATTTCCTTGTTGTAGAAACCCAAATATTTTACTCACCTCACGAAAAATTCTGACATAGTCTGGATAGGCTTATCTTATCTTTGCGATTTGGGTTCAGCAAAATGCTGCAGGTCTTGCCATTGTCCAAGAAGTACACATGTACACGAATAGTAATCAAAAGCTATAATTTCTAAAGGAATTCTAAAAAAGAAATGGTCAATGTCACTGTCTAAATTTTATACATACTTTAAGGGCAAGCACAACAAAGCGGGTGGCTAAAAATATAGAAGGCCCCCTTAAAAAAAAGATTTTTGGTCAACGTTTAAAAAAAATTAAAATTAAAAACTGAAGACACACGGACAAACATGGAATGTATCAACACTAATATCCCCCTATAATAGAGCGTCCATCAAACTCAGACAAAAACCAATAAGTTTATCAAAATTCCTTGTCGTTTTACCAAAACCGATGTTTTTATCATAAACTGTCTGTGGGAGTGGCCGTGACCGGATTTTATATATATTTTTACTTGTGTTGGATGTTCGATGTTTTCGGACGTACTATTATACCCCTGGCCCTGATATATGCCCCTGATATATACCCCTGGGTATTAAAATCGTTTTTTTAGGAAACTTCCTCAAAAAGTGGAATAAAATGATCTATCGACGAAATGTACTTTTTTCGAATAACTTTAAACTATCACAAATATTTTAATAAAAATAGCTTCTAGCCATGCTATGGGTAGATACAGGGTGGATGATGAATATTGCTACATTAAGAAACTCAAATAACTTTTTTTTCAGTGTATGGAATTCATTTTTCTTTTATTCATGTTTAGCTTAATTAGTTTTAAAAATAATGGAATTTAAATGCCCCCTGCTCGTTGATGCATGTGCGTTATCTTACCAAAAAATTGTTCATTACTGCTTGGAGAGTTGAGGCAGGAATAGCCGCAATTGATTGCTTTAGTTCATTTAAATTTGTTGGTTTTGCTTTGTAGACTTCCTGTTTGCAATAACCCCAAAAGAAAAAGTCAGGTACAGTAAGGTCAGGCGACCTGGGGGGGCCAACGGAATGTGGAGTTTCTGGATATCAGCTTATTGGAAAATTTTCTTCGCAATTCTGTCATAATAGGCCGGGCTATGTGAGGTGTTGCACCATCTTGCTGAAACCGCACAGAGCTGAAAGAAATTCGCATTCGGCGTAATTCTGGATAGAAAAACTCTCTCAACATGCTCAAGTAACGGTATCCAGTAACCGTAACGGTGTGACCTTCTTCTTCGAAGAAGTAGGGCCCGACAATGCAGCGTGATAAAACTGCACACCACACTGTGACACGAAGTGGATGCAATTCCGTCTAATGGAGTATCTGTTGGTTGGAAGCACTCCATATTCGACATTTGAGCAGATAAGCTTCTTGTCGAAACTCTTCTGCTCGGAGGATTGCCGCCAAACGTTCACCTATACTCTCTTTGAACCGAAACTACGGCCTCCAGTGCGTGATAGCGGCGGACAATCCAAATTCTTGTTTCGCAATTATCCATTTTTGTTTAATCTAAATATCAATCTGCATAATAAAAAAAAAAAAATTTTACAAAAAAAATCATTTTAAAAAAAACTTGGGTACTCATTAAATTTCCACAGTCTTCTGTGTATTCTGTGGATGGTGCTGATTTACTAACTCATACATCGTAACAATTTGGCAAATGTATTTTCAGCAGAAGTTTCAGCAGGTTTCAGTTAGAAGATTCTTCTGAATTTTCAAAAAAAAGTCTGGGCAACCTGGTACGTTTGATAGAATTATTCTCAGTCTTGCCGATTCATTAATATCTTCGGTATTATTTGTGTCTTTTCCTATCTTAAAGAGATCTCTGTACAGTGATTTCGCTATTTATTCTTTTTGAGTTAGATTTAACTTAGAATGATAATTTACTGAATAATATGTTTCAACACATAACCACCTTCACCCTTACTATTAAAATGGCACACTCCAGAAAGGATTTATTGATAAATTCCTATCAGGCTAGTTTCTTAGAAGCTTTTAATTTGGGTTGATCTTCATGCATCAGGTACACCTATTTTTATCTTCGCATTTTGCATTCACAGGCATCCCTTTAAAATGTCAAATTTTAATTTTCTTAATACCATTACTACTTCAAAGGATGTGATGAGTTTTCTCGGTATTGTTCTGCCGCAAAGTCAATTTAATCTCACTAGGATTGCAATGGCATGTTTCCTTATATAATATTCACAAGGGTCTCTGCTCTGTTATTGTGAGAATATCAAACAAGAAAGTAATCAATGTCAATGTATGGTTCCTTTGAAATGCTAAAATGTACGAATACCATATGTATACACATAGATATTCGACCGGAGACATGATACGCAACACATGGACTGATTTTCTCTCCACTGATTGTTCACAACTTATTTAAGAGATTTTTTTTGATGTTTTTTTCCATGAAAGGAATTGAAATAAGTAATGCATTGTGATGATATGAAATTAATTTTAGTTTTTTTATGAAAATATATGCAGATTTGTATGTTGCAAGTAAATTCTAATAAAATCGTTTATTTTTTTCTTTTGCAGGTAAGCAAAAATTCGAAACCACCATCTTTCTATGGTTTTTCGTCAACTGTAAGTAAATTATTATTAAATTGTTGTAAGGTGCAGTAAACAAAATCCAATATTTTTGCATGAAAGCCTTTATTTGAACGAGACATACCAGGGAATATGCCAGACAGGGCACTACCCTTGATATTCTACCGATAGTAGATATATTATGTATGCCTATCGCTACATGTAAATTACAGATCGAACTGGATGTGGCAAAACTTGTCAAATATCCAGACAACTCCGGCCAAACTTTAACCAGAAGCTCTCCATCTGCTTGATAATGCTGAACAGATCAAACATCAGCACCATAATCTGTGTCTTTACAGGACACTGTCCTATAGGCCTACACCCAAAAAGTCAAGGCCTCTTCAGCAATGCCTTCTGTAGAAGCTGCTGGAACGAAGAAGAGGAGGAAGGTATTACTCACCTTCTATGGCCTTGTCCAGCTCTCTCAGAAAAAAGAAAACTCCATCTAGGAAACTACTTCTTCGAAAATCTAGGTGAGTTGGCTAACATCAAAGTCAGAAACCCCTAACGCGACTATGTAGCGTTGGAGGTTTCTGACATTGTTGATGCTGTGAATGGTTCAATTAGACGAACGAATATCGTACGAAAGTCGACAGATCCACGTGGTATCACAATGGACCTTTATAGTCTTAAGTGTACACGCGCATGGCGTGCAACCACTGCAACCTAGAACGATCCGATAAAGGTCAAATATGCGCCATTTTGTTCGATAACTTGTTGCCATTTTTAAGTTATCCGTCTTGAGGCAATTTTCTCACCAGCAAAATCGTTTGCTATGGCCATGCCAAGTAAGGTGGTGCATACGAGCCTTCCAACCAATGATGTGCGTAGCCTAGCGTTGTTCGCATGGAGCACAGCTCGTCTCCTATTGGCAAAAGCTGCCCGCTTCTGGGAAATTGGTTCCTTCAGACGCTGCATTTATTGACAGCACAGGTCCGAATCAAAAATTGTTCAGTAAGGGAGCAGCTTGAGGTTGTTGTAAGTTATATTTTCATCACCATACACCATCACGAGTCCCCATTCAGATATAGTTTGATTTCGTTGCTATTCAGCAGGAATTCGCCGATGAAAATTTTGTGAAAGCGTTAACATGGAGCTACTTTTTACATCCAAGCTTGTTCAAATCTTTCCAAACGGTTTTTTGTGCAATTTTAAGTTCCTGCGTAAACAGTTCTTACATGGCAGTTAGATTCGACGATTTCCATGATTTTAACGACATGTTCGACCACGCCTTTCCGAGATTGGTGCATAATTGACATCGAAATTACAGGAATGGATTCGATTAAGTTAGAACTGCGCTTGACTAGCTGCTACAGTTACATGACATAAACTCTATTCAGATTTTCAGCCGCCTGGCTAGCCGTTATTAATATTCTAAAATATTTTTTTTCTTAACATTTTCTTATCCTTGGCAGATAATATTGGGTTTATTTTGCATTCGCTTTTTTTCAAAAGTAAACAAAAACCAAATTTTTCGGGTAGCCTTTACTTTTATACAATTTAACTATTCTTCGCATTCATTTTGTATTTATTTTTCTTATTTTTTTTTTTCAAATTATTCGTTACTACGGCTAACATTCTCCATATTAAGTTTAAATTTCATATAACGTGTTCGAGCATTTCGAGTAATGCTGGCTTTCAATTCCTTAATCGTTGTCGACGTATCTATTTATATTTTTGGCTTTATGTAGCCCCAGAGAATGATTTTATCACATGATCTAAGCAGATCATCGTAAAATAACTATTTACCATATCGTTCTTGCTAAAGACCCATGGTTTCGTGAACTGTACGGCGAAATCACGGATTTTAATTCTATGCAACGATGAAGATTGGGAAGGTCGGCTGTGTTCAATTCTTAGACAAGTTAAATTTGTATATATCTAAACTAACATCATTACATAAATTAAGCCGGGTTATTTCAGACGACAAGCCAAGCTCTTTAGAACGGCGCGGAACGGCTCGGTGTAGAATCAATACCGATTAGTTGAACCATAAGTTGATCTAAGCGTATGAAACACATTTATTGGAGAAAGCTGATTTTTGTAACTGTGTAGGCACCATTTTGAGCTAAGTCGATCCATGATGAAATGTCAAGTAACATGCCCCTCCGGTCAATAGCTAACAGCATTTAGTTGAGCACTTCAAGTTGGTTAAGGTTGGTCTCTACTTCTGAACGCCACTTAAGGTGAAGTTTTCCTCTACTGCGTCTAAATTCTAGATGGAAATACTCTTCAAGCCGGGACCTGATGTCTATTTGCTCTAAAAGCCATCTTAAAAGTTTACCAATGCGGATTGGCTAGGCATTTATCGCTGTATAGCTCAAAAATTCTTTGTTAATCTTCGTGTCCATGCCTCATCAACGCAAATGATACAGACGATTTTCTAAAGAATTTTTGGCTCAAAACGACCCGCTTTTGATACGGTCCATGCTTTTCAGCATAGCAGAAATGGGATGATCAATGTCTTATCGTCTTTTAGTTAGGGGTTTAAGGGCTTTTCTGAAATTTAGCAAAAGTAATTCTTCATTTGGTTTGTGACGATATTTCATTGTCGGAGTTAGATCAGAATCAGGTTATACAAATTCTCTTATGTTAACATCCCTGGTGTTGGCTCGAGTGCTTTACAAAACCTTCTCAAGAACAATGTTAAAGAAGTATGTCACCTTGTCTAAATTTTTTGGTATCACCATGTCGGTGAGGCCTTCGCCGACCATGATGGACGATCAAAAATTCATCAACGTCATTCTGATCCTGCCATCCGAAGAGCCGTTTTTTTGTTGGTGGGTTGGAAAACCCAGCCGATCTTACATCTTTCTAACAGCATTGTCATTGGTATGGTATTAATTGAGAAATTAAGGGATACGTGTTCTGCAAAGGTATGTGCGATTACAGTATTTCGAAGTAGAATGTTCAACAATATTTCTCCATTTTCGTGATGTGTGTGATATCCACATTCTTATCAATTAAAAGGTCCATGTCACTGTTAACTCCACAAAATATTCGAAAGTCCCAAATCAATTCGATTGGCCTTTTATTGTTTGGTAGATGCTGTAGTGGCTCTTTAATCTGCAGCGAAATCAACTAGCCCAAAATCCATTGCCATGTGTGGTGTTGTGTAGGCTGTGTTTACTGATAAGACAGCTTAAGATGTCCTCTCTTCTTGGCTAACTATTTTTTCGTGAGTAAATAGTTAGCCCGAAGTACAAACCCCAATTTTTTAGCTCAGACACACCAGGCCGAATATTATGCGCCAGTCATTTATCTTTTAGGGGCCAACGTTTATAAGTTTATTAAGTCATATCCGGTTGGACGAGACCAGTATCCGATGGTTACCATTGGGATATAAAATAACCACAATTGATGTGTACCTAGTAAAATATATAACGACTGGTAATTGTCCAAGTTAACGCCGTTCAGTGTCTACTGTCGTCCTACCACATCTAACCACCATCCCAGGTGACAGCTTCTCAAAGTATTTGGTGAGTGGTTGGTCCGATTTTAACCAAAATAATCAAAGTACTTTCAGGTTTCCTAGAGGTATTAAGTAACAAAAATAAAAACTCTAAATCCTTTCACTTGGATTGAAAGAAACTATTCGACATGTATAAACATTTTATTGAACACTTGCCGTTACTGTAACACTCAAATTGGATGGAAATAAGTGCACCACCCTCAATAGACCCATTCAAAGCTTGAATTTTTCAATTTCCTGCTGCTTTTAACCAATCGAATTACACTTAGTCTGGAAAAATTGCCCAGACAAAGGAAATACCCTAGTACAAGGCTCTTGTTTGTGTGCAAACGTGCGGTTCATCGCAAAAAAAGCTAAATAGAGTTCAGCACTTTGCATAAAAACGAACACACTTAGTGTCGAGTAGCACTTCCGAACTGCGCTCAGGACAGCTGCATGTTGTTGTGGTCCCCATTGCCAAGTAAGGACTTGTTCACATCATATGGTGTGTTCTTGCTGCTCTTCTCGCATATCGATTTTGTAATATCACAAGGCGACCCAACTATCAAACCAATTTACTCGCAGTGTGTCATCATCGGAAAGTTAACCCTCCTGAAAGGGGGTCCTCTCGTATGGTGTGTCTCGTGTGCTTAGAAAATGAGCAAACAATTGGTTAGGTTTCAGAGTGCGTATTCTTCTTCTGTCGCAACAAAAGCACCCAACATTAAAGATGTCAACCGCTCTGCGATGTGAACAATCGGTGGATGTTGTTTTGGGAAATGTCATTCAGACGAACGTCCGGCATATTCACAATCACAAGTGTGACAGATGTGGGCTAGGGCGGCGATCAATTCATGCCACCACTTCAATGTGACTGTGTGTTTTCAGTTTGGCTCCTTTAAAACAATACCCAACCCCCCTTAGTTAGCCCCAGCCACATATCAGTGTTGTTTGCCTCTGACGTCAACGACGCCGAAAAAATCAATTAATGAAGTACAATGTCATTATGATGTGGGACACGAGTACAATGTATCTAAATTTAAAACGAGTACCGATACTGCTGCAGATACACAGATACTTTGTGTGGAATCGCAATGCAATGACTGTGCATTGCAGGTGACCGTCGAGTGGCATTACGTCACTCTTCGCATATTAACATAGCCCTGGTGTAGAACATAGTAGCTGTGCGACGATAAGTCTGGAATGGGAAATTAAAAGGTACAGTACGGAACGTGGCATCGCGTCTCCGCAAAGAAAACGTTTTAATTCAATATGGGGCCGAGGTTAATTAAAGCGCCCAACAAAGAATAGAGCACATCCACCCGGTGTTTGCGCTACTGCTGCGACCCATTGATAATCGAGTACACAGTGTACACAGAGTAGAGCTATTATATGGGTAGACGGCTGTTGTGTTGGTTCTATTGTTAATACCTATTTACTCAATTGGGTGGTCGGGGCGGTCTAGAAATCTATTGCGACCAAGCACTGTGTACCTTTTCCTTAGGGATGTATCTAGAAAGCATTGATTTCTAGTACTTCGTGCTTCATTAGAACGCTACGCGCGTCTGCCACTGAGTCATGTCGTGAAAGTCAAGTGCGGGTGGTTTGGTGGTGAATTATAGGTGAATAGCTTGTTAGTGTGCGGGACGAAAGCGGTGTCACTTGGGGTGTTTGATCGAATGCTTTTTGGCACGATATCGAATAACAAATTGGAAGATGTCGTTAATAGCTCATGGTAGGGTTTCTTTCGTTAGATTTTGTTGTTGGTTTGTGTGTTTTGCACTAAAAGGTGTAACCATTCAACAGCCCCCACATCTAGTGCCTTGAGTATGGCGTATGCACTCAACAATATGTCGGGATGGACGTAGTCCCGTGGGAATTTTTTGCCAACGCTTGAGGGGCATTTAGTGGGCTGATTGATTTCTGCCGCCATCAGAAATGAATTACTTTGGCATTTGCTTTGTTTTCTTGGCGACATTAGGGACTTTATTATTTATAAAGCAATCTTTGGGCGTTTCGTATCAAAAAGGGGAATGGGCGATGTGACTAGGTCCCTGCAGCTGTTGACGATGTTTAACATTAATCTAAAGACTTGATACCAATCGATTATTATTACAAATGTAGTCATTTGCAGTTTCTCAGCATTCGCAGCTTTTCTAGCTTTAAGCATACGTGGTCATGAAATAAATATATTTTTAGGAGACCTTTTAGATAGGTACAAAATAGATATTGTAAAAAGATATTTTAAATTTGTGAGAAGATGCCGATTTTGCCAAAAAAATCATCTTTTCAGATAAAGCTCATTTCGATCTTGGCGGGTATGTAAACAAGCAAAATTATAGCATTTAGGGCACAGAAAACCCGCACGCATACATTGAAAAGCCGATACACCCAAAACGAGTCACTGTTTGGTGCGGATTTTGGTCCAGAGGCATAATTGGGCCATTTTTCTTCGAAAATGAGCAAGGAGTGGGCGTTACAGTCAATGGCGATCGTTATCGGGCCATGTTGAACGAATTTTTGTTCATAAAAATTGAAGAGGGGGATATTGGCAACATTTGGTTTCAACAGGACGGCGCTACCTGCCACACAGCCGAAGCTACACTCGATATTTTGCGCCCTGTTTTTGAAGATCGCATTATCAGCCGAGAGCTGACGTCGTTTGGCCACCTCGGAGCTGCGATTTGACACCGTTGGACTATTATTTGTGGGGTGCCGTAAAAGATAAGTGTTACGCCGACAAGCCAGAGACAATAGACGCTTTAAATGATAATATTCGTGAAGCCATTGGTGAAATACAGCTGCACAGAATCGATAATGTTCTTAAAAATTGGACCGATCGTGTAGGCTAGTGCATGGCCAGCCGAGGTAGCCATTTGAATGAAATTATTTTCCATTATTAACCGGAAGGATTTTATTTCTCAAATAAAAAAGAAATTTGAGAAAACATTCAGTAGTTTTTTTTTGATAGCATTTTCAAAAAAAAAAAAAGTTATTTGGCGGACCCTTTATATGAATATTGGAGATGATAAAAAGGTTTTTGTTTCAAATACTTCAATGGTTAGGTTAGGATCAAGTTGCTGCAAGCGTTTCGCAAATGCACATAGACCAGAAACCGTTCGTTGTATTACCACATGTATCTATGGAGTTTCCAATATCTTAGCTAATAAGCCATTCGGAACTGGGTACATTAAAAAACGAATTGGCTTTTCACTTCCGTGATGGACATATCGTAGTGATTTTGATTGTAGGTACATAATGTGATTCATATAGCGAAACCTACTTAAATAAAATCATCAGATAATAGATATATTTTAATTTATTATTAACGATATTTCATTCAGATGTTGAGTGTTGCGGCTTACAATGTCCATTATGAAGTTCCAATTTTCTATGACGCGTTCGTGCATTTCGAGTGCTATTGTTTGCTTTGAATTCCTCAACTGTCCAACATAGAGTGTCTGCTTATTTTTCGGCTACAGGTACAGATACGAACGTTGTTGTGCTATTTTCCTTGTTCCATGGTCGTCAACAATAACGTAAGTCATTTCCGATACTCTTGATTTGTAATAATGTTTTTTTATTACTAGCAAATAGTAGCTTTCCCAATGAAAAGCCACTAACTAGAAATGCAAGGCCCATGTTTTTACCTGAAGCAGGTTGGCTATTCTACGCTGTTCCTTCTGGCAAGGCTTTTTGGTAATGTTGCTATTTTTTTTTTTTGTGATACACGTTTTTTTTTTATAATCAGCTCTTAATAAAGAGGTTTATGTGTACCTTTACGGTGTTTAGGCAAAGCGCAAGCATTAAGGAAATTGAGGACGAAGAAAGAGGAGATACGGATGTGCTTTGGTTTTAGATATCTGTAAACTATAATGTGGAAGAAAACTGAGTTTTTCAATTCAAATTATCGTTGTTCGGCTCAGAAATGAATCTCTATATTTCATAACACGTCTGTTGAAGGGGCGGAATGCAGATGGCTACTTCGTTATGAATTATAATAGCGGTAAAAGAGTGTTAGGCAGGATTCCGAGACTAAGAGTTCGCTATGTTTGAGTCTCCATACTCCATCTCTGTTTAATCGCACGCTCTTTAGTTCTATCCAGTAATGCAATGATGTTTTGGAACACATCATTGCATTTGGTTTTTTTGGTTTAAACGATTCGTCTTTGCGTGCTGATCATTTATCCGTTTTCCAAATTGTCGCTCACATTTAGTTTAAATGTTATGATTAAAAGAAAAATGCACCCCCCTGTATGGGTACACTGTAGGACTTGGTGTGGGTGCGAGGTCGGGTGAGTGCAAAATCTAATATGGCAATACTGCGTTTACCACTGCTGTAAAAAAAAAACCAGAAGTGTCAACATAAGTGCGCCTGAACAGATATGACCGTTGAAACTAAGTTAAGGCCAAAATACGCTTTATATTGAGTCTAGATCAGAAGGGGTAAAATATTTCTTGCATTGGTTAAGATAACCTAGGCATTCCGTTCCGTAATTAGCGACTTCTAATATGTGGTCGTTCCAACGAAGATTTTTATTAATAGACACCCTGGGCATGGAAAGTTTGATGACGATGCAAGTTCCATTTATGGATATTGGCTGTATATTTTGGTTGGGCTTTGATGACAGAAGACAGCATTGCCTTTTGAAAGCATTCAGCACAACTCTATTAGACTTGACCCATTTAATTATGCTTTTGAGGGCGGAAATTAATGAATTTAACATTTTCGGTGAGATATAACATCCAAAATGTCCGTCAATAATACGTTTTTCGTGATTCAAGATATGTCATAAGCTGATGGCTTATCAGCTTAGAAAGAAGGGACGCAAGTTCAATTGCTCGGTAGTTGGAGAATAAGGAAGATTCGATTTTGTTAGAGAATTCTTGAAAAATACTATTTTGCATTTACTCGGAAAGAAACTTGAGGGATAGGTTAGGTGGAACAGCTTACGCAGTGATTTTGCCAGCGTAGAAGAACACCTCTTCAGAATGATGAGGTATCTGTACCAGAAGATTTTTATATGCCAAAATCAAATAATACTTTTGGGATAGGTCCCCTTTTTCTAGCTCATTTGAACTAGTATTCCTTGTATGATTGGTTTTATATGACCAAAAGCAAAAGTCTTTCATCTAATAGCCTCTTTACAGCTCAGAGTCGATGTCGGATCTTGCTGGCCAGTGCAAATCGCCAAAACGGGAGATTAGGCGCCCGGGAAATGCATCCTTCAGCATATCGGTTGTGGCACATGCAGTGTGTGCCGTTGCATCGTCCTGTTGGAACCACATGTTTTCCAATCCCAATTAATCAAGTTGCGGCAAAAAGAACTCGTTGATCATTGCTCTGTAGCGCTCACCATTCACAGTAACCGTTTGGCCCGCGACGTCTTCGAAGAAAAAAGGTCCGATGACTCCTCCAGCGAAAACAGCACACCATACAGTGACTTTGAGCGGGTGTAATGGCTCTTCGTGGGTTATACGCGGATTTTCAGTGCCCCAGAAGCGCAAATTTTGCTTATTTACGTACCCGCTAAGATGGAAATGGGCCTCATCACTCATGATTATTTTTGATGAAAAATCATCTTCCTCTTGGTGGTGATTAAGGATGGCTTGAGCGTATGTTAGACGCGATTGGCGGTCAGCAGCTAACAGCTGATGCACCGTCTGGACTTTGTACGGAAACATCTTCAAATCTTGTACCAAAATTCGCTGTAAAGACCGTCGACTGATACCCATTTGCGTGGCACGTCGTCTGGTCGATGTCGACAGCGCTTCCATGACATCTTCGGCTACAGCAGCAATATTCTCTGCAGAACGGCTACTCCGGGGTCTGCCACGCCTGGCAGCATCTCGTGTTGTGCCAGTCTCTTCGAGGCGGGCGGCTAAACGTCGCAGTGTTTCACCAGTAGGCGTTGGACGGCTAGGAAATCTGCGACGAAATTCACGTTGTGCCAAAGTCACCGACCGATTATTGCTCAAATAAATAGTCACCAATATTCCGCGTTCTGGAGCAGTGTAGCGTTACATTGTTTATTAACGTGTATTTCGCATGTGTTTACTACACAAATGTCAAAACAGAACTGACATTAGGGGCCAATCGCAAAATTTATAGCATTTTCTGATAGGAGGATTACTTTTGCGCCACCTTGTATCTCCGCCCGAGGACGTTCATCTAGCCCGTATATCTCATCATGTAATAAGATTCAATTTGCATCCATAACGTTATATTATGACATATTTACTGGTTCTTATTTCACAAGATCCCGGAAAAGTCTCTTTCAACTATTCAATCTAAAATGTAATCTATCTAGAGATTATTGAATTTATTTCCATTGAATTGTTTATTTCATAAAAAAACAACAACAACAACAACAACAATACATACGAACATCAACACATTATCGTGTGGCGGGGTGCACCAATATTGATTACAATTTCCAGCTGAAACTGACATTTTATTCAACTTTTTCGCCAATATACCGAAATAAAAATTCATAAGTATAAACTTCCCTCTAAACAATCTGTCACCGGATGACTTTGCGCAAAGGGCAAAGAAATAGGAACTCTCAGTTCTTCTTCGCGTGGGTGTATTGAAAATTCGATATCCCACAAATGTCACATCAATAAAGAGGAAAACACTTTTTATGTAGATAACTCAGAGGCTGGATTTGATATCCTTTCCCCCTAGGCAGACGGGACGGATTGCTTTTTTTGTTTGTGTTTTGTGTGAGAGTTTTTGAGGATTTCGATGGAAAGTTTCACCTCAGTGGTTGCATCTAACTCACATTATTGGCGACCTACTTTCGAAATTCGTAAATTTCCTTTTTTTTCGTTTGAATACCAAATTTGTAGATTTTGTCAACAAATAATGTTCGCTGAAGTGACTTAACACCTAGTAAATATATTTAGATATCTGTTAAGTTTATTGATGATTTACTTAGTTTTAATTTTGAATATTTTTTTAATAATACTGGAATTAATACAATATAGGCATTAGGGAATAGATATATTGAAGGCTTTTTCAGAAATGACAAACAAGATGAATATAATTAATCTGTTTTGAGTTCGTGCATTTGTTTGCTTAAGCTTAGTACGCAGCTCGCGCTAAATTTTATCTTTGCTACTCCCCACTTGTTTTCTCCAATCCAAAGATAAATGCTCGCAAAATTCGTACACAGCATATAGATGAGTCAGGGAAATGTCATACATTCGCAGATGTCAGTAATATTATTATTTTCTTTGTTAATAAAGATGTCGTCTTCCTGAGAAATTCTTCCATCAAATATTATTATTCATTTTCTTCCATTTTGTTTTTATTAAAATTTCGCCGATTTAAATGCCTCGCACATTAATTTCGCGAGATAAATAAGTGGAGACCTGTCTTCCGCCGAGTATAAAACTTTTCATATAACAGATAATATTGTTATACCATACCTACATTTTGTGTGTCCCATCTATATGAAGTTAAGAATTTATCTCGCGAGCTGCGTACTGCACTGATTAATTTGCTCGCTAAATTTTATCTCTGTAGAGATTTTTGTATGGGAGATAAAATTTAGCGCGAGCTGCGTACCAAGCTTTAGAAACAAAAATTATAATAATTCATCGAATCTGATGGACTTTGAGAAACTATTTTGGTTTTGTAAGGAATTCTAAAAAAATATTTTACCAAGCAAATAATAGCCGGGTGTACCAAGTACCTCAAGTAGGTATATCCTCCTTCTTACGGACGAGTATGATTGCTGTTATGGGTGCTCATGGACACAGCAGAGTATATATGATTCATACAAAATTTAAATCTCTACATAATTTGAGAGAGTTGATCATGACATTCTTTGAAGATAGGTGTCCCTCAGGGGTCCATTCTTGGTGTTGTGCTATTGCTATAAGGTAATGATATACTTTTTTATGTCCCTGGTGTTAATGAAATGAAAAAAAAAATGTTTAAAAGACCTTAGTAATTTGATTGTATGATTAAATTCCATTCTATTTATCTATATATATAAAAATGGATCTTGGTTTGTTCGGATGCTTAAAACTTGAAAACGACTGGACCAAATTGGATACTTCCTTCTGCGGATTTGTTCGTAATTGCTCCGCGAAGGTTTAGGAAAAAAGAAAAATTGAAAAATTCTCAACAGGTGGCGCTGTAGGCGGTCATTCCATTTGATAATGGCAAAACAACGTTTGACGGGCCAGCTTGTCAGATTATAAAAATTACAAAATCAACCAACAAAATAGAATATGTGGGCTGCTGTTTTTGTGAGGCTCTGTTCTTTAGTGCGATTACATCCGAGTTTTAAAAGTAAACTCGAAAAAAATTGTTTTTGAATTTATTTGAATCTTATGTCGAAGGTGAAAGGTCAAAACACAATATGTTGGTATTCGATTTCAATGGAAGTGTGGCACTCGAACACCAACAAAGAACACCTCCCTTATCAATTTACGTAAGATCGACATGTATTTTGGTACTACAACTAGGCTAGGCCTATAAAGTAGTTTTCTTTTCAAAAGAAATACGCATATGATAGGTAGACGAACAATGAACGACCCTGCTAGTAGTGCCAAACGGCGGTTGTTATTTAGTGCACCAGATCGAAAGGTTTGATTCCATGTAGTCTTCGTATCAAGTCTCTCTCGTCTCAAATTTGGAGAATAGCGGTGTTTCAATGATTGTGTCCACGAATATAATTTTTGCGAACGAATTTTTTTATTTCATCATCAAGGGTTTCTTTATCTAATTCTCTGAGAATATCATCGATTCTAATATACCACGGTGCATTTACGATTGTTCGTAGTGCATTATTTTGAAAAGCTTGTAAGATGTTTCTGTTGCTGGTTTTTGTACAACCTCATAGTTGTATACCATATATCCACATAGGCCTTAATACTTCCTCATTTATGTACTAGCATCTTGTTAAATACTCAACTTTGACTACCTGGAATAAGCCAATATATTTGTCTGAATTTGTTTTTGTGCTTCCTTTTAGCGTGTGATTTCCATTTGAGTCGTGCGTCTATCATCAAATAATTCGCCTCATTCTTATATGGAATGTTTACAGAGTCAATACACATCGGTTGCATGTGTTGATTTTGCCTCATTGAGAGCTATGCGCCAGAGTTTTGTTCATTGTGGGAATTTATTATTAGCCCGTTGGACTTTTAAGATTTCTGACTTCACTTTGCCACTCGTAGCTAATATAGCCGTATCGTCTGCGAAAGTTGCTACAATATCGCGAGTATATAAAAGGAATAGTATTGGTCCGAGAACGCTTCCTTGAGAAACTCCAACCTTTATATCCTTAGACGTGGAATATTCGTTTCCGTGTATAATGTTTCTGTCCTCAAGATAGGATTCTAGTATTTTACCCATTTGTTATGGAAGAACTGTTCTTAGTTTATATGTTAGTCCTTTATGCCAAACGGTGGAACGTATATGTTTTTCTTCTAAGGCTTTCCAATTTCAATTGTTATTCTATAAAACCTAGTCAGTTGCTAAATGCTTATTTCTAAAATCGAATTGGTATAGTCAAACATTTAGTGTCTATGTGCTATCACTGGCTGTAAGCGCTCCAATTTTTTTTAAAAATGTTTAGTAATTATAGGAAGACGTGATATTGGTATACAAAAATGTTAAGAGGCTTTCACGGCTTTGGAACCATAATGACTTCTGACTTTCCATGACTTTTCACTGGCGTGGTATGTACAATAGTCTTAGCGAAGCATTTATAAAGTGGTGTAACTTAACTAAGAAAGCCTTAATAATTCTTTATTTACATTTTCGGTAATTAAATCATTTCTGGGATCGTTATTTTTCTTTAGATTTTTTATAACATGGGAAAGTTGAGTTAATGTCGGATGTTCTCAAAATTTGTACGTGATCCATTATATTTCTCTGGTAATACATTGTCATCTGAGAGTTGAAACGTTTTTCTATCTATCTTTTTATTACAACTAACAACTAATATTACGGCAGATGTTCAGTAGAGCTTAAAAAAACATCTCTAGACGACTCCGATGTATAAGACATGCAGTTGCAGCTTATAAGCTTAAAACTACATGAACAATATAATTCCAAAACTCTTTTTGGTTTAGAATCCTCGAAATGTGGAACGAATTTTCAAAAGACGTATTTCCGCCAATATATAATCTTCAACAATTCAAGCGCAAAGTCAATAGACAAAAATTTGCAAGCATCATCTAGATTCTCCCACCTACAATTGATAGATGTTGTCTCCTATGCTGTCGAATAGAATTGACAATTTCCTAATTAAGACGATTTGAACGCATTTTGTAAGGGCGATGGCTATCGACAACATCCTGGTCGTGGGGCATACTACCCTAATGACATCAACTTGGATACCATGCTCATATAGCGCTTTTTTCAAAGAGACATTTGTTTATATCGCTAGGTTTAGTCGAAGAATGTAACAGTTATGGACATAAGAAACGTTTTATTACGATGATAATCACTCCTTAATATACCATCTTGTATGACAGGAAATCATGAATAAAACAAATTGCCAAATGTATATGATTTTGAAAAAAAGGCAAACAATTCCTAGGTGTTAAAAAATTGTGTATTTTTTTGAAAGTGTTTGGGCTTTCTCTTATGGGCTAAGGAGATGCTGCTTGCGAATCCTAGTCTGGCGTTTTCTTTCTCCCTTATGTCATTGGGTTATGCTACCCTGATAATTTGAAACTGTCAGTATGCCATACCATTCCTATTCAGTCCTGAACGTTTCTATACAGATTAAATGTTTATATGTTTATATATCACTTCATTCCTTAAAAGACTGAAATATTTAAAATTTCCTTAAGGGATTTTTGAGATCCACTTCATTTTAAACGTATGAAACAAATAGTTACAGCCAATAAATTCAACGAGGTCCTTCCTCAATTGAAAAATAAGAACACTTCAATAATATGATTGCATCATAGCATACTATAGCAGACATATGGTAAACGATAGAATGGTATTATAGTATACGGCATCCTTACAATCCCTTTTAATCCCCCATCCTAAGTGAAACAATGCAAATATGTTTATACAGTTTTCTCAATCCAAGATACAAGCCAACAGCAAACAAATGTCGTTACACATATATGAACAGTCATGCACATTCGTTAGTCAAGTGAACACATCTGAGGAAATGCATATGTGGATGCAACAGCATATGTTTCCGAATGTGACATTCTTTCGTTTCAACACATATATCTGTCAGAGTGCTGCGCAAATGTATGTTCATGGTATTGACCTCATCACCAAAAGGATATTCTCCAGCAAATGATATCACGTAATGTGATACAGAAGAAGGTTGAAGATTGTGTACATAACTTTGCTGTCAATTTGTAAAATAAACAGAAAAGGGTTACTTCCACTTATGGCATAAATAGGGTTGCAATGCCGGGCAGCTATGGGCCGTGAAGGTGACTTGAGTTAATCAAGGAAAAAGCTACCTACCATTTATGTGCTTAGAATATGTCTTCAGGTTTTTATTTTATTTTTGCTTGTTTGAAATACATTTTTAGATCCTGGGCCTGATAGAAATGTTTTCAGGGGTCGGTATTTTTTTTTAAATTACCCAATGTTACACCTGTGAGAAAATTTTACACGAAATGTAAATCAATGTGTCACTAATGGAAGGGCAGTTACCATTGTAAGATGGTTCAAGAAAGTATCGATTACCAATGTTTTAAAAGATAAAATATTCAAAAATAAATGTTTATCAAATTTGTAAGTTATATTTAATTTTGAATGTTCCATATATTAGTATTTTACGAGTGACGAGTGCGACTTTTCAAACAGTAGATTAGCATTTGAAAAATTACTTTCCATATCTTTTAACAAACTAATCTGAAAATATATATAGATATGGTAGATTAAGTAAATAAATAATTAATAAAAATTCAGTAAACCAAAATTCGAAAATGTATTGGATTCAACAAAAAGTGTCAGATAGATAATCGTGAGAGGGTGGCGAGTAAAAATCATTTAGGTGTTGCTAGGGCAATCGAAGCCAGACCTTCAGCGCGGCAGTTCATAGTACTAACCATCTTGCAACTGAGCTCGTCACAATTTTCTTCGAGTTTTCTTAAACGTTTATTTTCTGAAAATCGTTTTTTTCAGAAAAGCATCGTTGTTCATATGTATGAATTCAATGTTTAGCCTACTTCATAATTTAAGCCCAAAAAACTGCTGACATACGCACGGACTGGTGGATGGACAGATTGACGGACCGACCGATGGACTGACAGACGTAGCTAGATCGACACAACTTTCGATTCTGATTCGATCCATGTACTTTACAATATAACGGGTGATTTTTTAAGCGTTTTTATTAAAAATCACTCAAATTTGCATCAAATATCCATTATATTTTTGTTGTAATCGATAAATAGGCCTTCGCCATTTACGTTTTAAAGACAGCTTCATGTAAATGTTGTCCGCGGCTCCGTTTCAAATGTACCATTCGGAAGGTCCAATTTTGCGTGACTTTTCGAGCATTTCGGCCTGTATTCTACGAATTACGCGTGATATGTTATCCTGTAAGGCTTCAATCGTGTTGGACTTGTCCACAGACTAACGACTTTACATAACCCTACCCACTATGGTAGCCTTATTTAGGTTTAGTTTCAATTGGGGCTACATACCACAAACCTGGAGGGAGGTAAACGTGGTATTTATCCCCAAACCAGGCAAACCAATAGAACTACCTAAATCATACCGTCCAATAAGCTTAACATCGTTTTTCCTGAAAACAATGGAAAGAATACTTGACGTACACATTAGAGAGTGCTTAAATGAAAGCACTCCTCTGCACCCATGTCAATTCGCCTACCAAAAAGGTAAATCCACGGAAGGAGCACTTCTAAGTTTAACATCACAAATAAAAAGTGCATACGAAAACAAAGAAGTAGCTTTATGTGCCTTCCTAGACATAGAGGGCGCTTCTGACAACACTGGATATGACTCCATATCAAATGCTTTGACTCATAGAAGAATAGATCATCCCACCATCAAATGGATCAAAGCGATGCCTGAAAGTCGGAAAATAACTGCTTCATCAGCACAGACCTCAGTATCAGTAACAGCCGTTAAAGGCTGTCCTCAGGGAGGAGTACTCTCACCCCTACTATGGTCTCTGGTTATCGATAACCTACTTCAAGACCTAAGTAATGCAGGTTTCAATATAATTGGATACGCCGATGACCTAGTCATCATAATAAAGGGCAAAGAACCAAACGAAGTTACAACACGTTTGCAAAACGCCCTTAAGATAGTCATAGACTGGTGTAATAAAGAAAGTCTCTCTATAAACCCCAGCAAGGCTATCATCGTCCCTTTTACAAAAAGGAGGAAATAAAATCTTACCCAAATTTCAATTAATGGTACACACATTGAGTATTCCAACGAAATAAAATATCTTGGAGTGATCCTCGATAAAAAAAACTAAGCTCCAAAGACCACACACTGGATCTACACGATCATGGTCAGGCCCATTATAACATACGCTTCAATAGTATGGTGGAACAAAGTCGCCCAAAAAACAATTATAAATAAATTAAACAAGGTTCAACGGCTTGCCTGTCTGGGCATTACCAGAGCTATGCGTACCTGTCCCACGGCGGCTATAGAAGCCTTAATAGGACTAACACCCCTCCACATTTATATAAAAAGTGGCAATTCGCAGCTCAGCAAGTTTGACAGAAGCGGAAGAATTAAACATTAGTGAACATCTAAAACTAATTGAACTTCTTTCCGAACTTCCAGAACTTGACATGATCTGTGCGGTTACAGACCGCTTACCAAAGACACTATGCTTCGACAAAAGATTCTCAACGGAGATCACAACCAGAGAAGCATGGTGTAGCAACAACCCTCCAAACTGCCTAAACGGCCTAAAGTGGTATACGGATGGTTCTAAAATGGACTCAGGGGTAGGAGCTGGCATACATGGACCAAATAAAAACATCTCAATACCTATGGGAAAAAACCCTAGTGTATTCCAAGCTGAGCTCCATGCCATAAAAGAATGCGCAAACCTAATACACAACTCAGGTATTAAAGGCGCAAACATCCATATATTCACGGACAGTCAAGCAGCTATAAAAGCCCTTAGCTCACACATCATTGACTCCAAATCAGTACTACACTGCTTCAACTCCCTCCAAACACTCAGTTCCAGGAACAAAACCAAACTATGGTGGGTCCCCGGACATAAGGGAGTTGAAGGTAACGAAAAAGCTGATGAACTAGCCAGAAAAGGTTCCGAAACCCCCTTCATTGGACCTGAACCCTTCTGTGCAATCCCCAAATCAGCCATAAATCTAGTCATAAAAAACTGGGAACAAAACAGATGTGTTTCATACTGGGGAAACATCCCAGGCCTAAGACAGGCCAAAAGAGCTATTCAGCCCTTCAAATCAGATGCCGACAAGATACTAAATCTTCGCAGGCACGATATCAAAAACTTAGTAGGCTACCTAACTGGTCATCACGGTCTGCGATATCACCTAAACAAAATGCGTCGAGTCGACTCACCGGAGTGCAGACTATGTCTAGAAGAAGACGAAACAGCCGAGCATATCATATGTGAATGCCCGGCCCTTTACGGTATGAGAAGAGAATCTTTCTTCAGGGAATTCTTAAGTACCGAAGAATTGAGAAAATCTTCGGCTGAAAGTATTATCAGCTACATTAGGAAAGTAGAAGCGCTACTAACCTAAAAAGCATCTGACGGCAAGCACAATAGATCTTTTAGGTCGATGTGTATATTACTGCTTAGGCAGGTCAGAATTTAAAAAAAAAAAAAATACATAACCCTACAAGAAATATGGAAGAGGCGTTATATCGCATGATCTTGGCAGCCAACTCACAGGACCATTTCGAGAGATAAGCTGCTCACCAAATTCATCCTTTAACATTTCCATTGTTACACTAGCTGTGTGGCATGTGACACCGTCTTGATGAAACCACATGTCAACCAAGTTCAACTCAATATATATATGCAATATACAGACACCAAGCAAATAACTTGAAAACAAATATGGAAAGAGAAGGAAAAAAATCAAGTTGAGGGTTGGTTTGGTGTACATATTTTGTTTTGTAATTTTCTTTCAGATTTGGTGTGAATGTGAATATGTATTGTGAAAAAATAATAAAATGATAAAATTGTTGCTGGCTGCCGCGCAGCGAGGTGTAAAAGCAGTTTTTGAGGTTTTCATTGTATATCTTATAAAAAAATGTGTAAACCTTACCTAGGTTAACTTTTTTCTTAATTTATGAGATGTAGGAAAACACTTGTTTGGATGAAAATTCGATTACTCAAATAATAGGACGGTAGACAATAGTGCTACTAATTCTCGTCGCAACAATAGTAGGATGAAATTTTTCAAATCAAATAACAAAAAATGATAGATATTTATCTAGGTAATTGTCACCCCATCTTCTATCAATGCTCGTTATGAAGGTACCTAAGCACCTTATATAAAAAAAAGAAGTTTACGAAAGTTAATTTAACCGCTATAATTAATTTTTGTAGGTTCAAGGTGTCAAATTCACCAAACAAATACTATTTGAGTCGAATTTTAAAGTAAAGTTTGAATACTTGGCATCTAAAACTTTATACATACATATAAACAAACGAAACACACATTTTTCTCCTATGTTTACCTACTACTACTTTTTCGCTTCTGTTCTTAAACCACGGATTTAAAAAAACATACTGAGCATCTTCACCACGTCAAGGTAAGTAGTAAACGAAGATGAAAAAAAGGAAACAAATATTATTGATTATTAAAAAAACAAAAAACTTGAACAGAAAATGTTTTTACCTTTTGTACTAAAAAACCTGAAATATTCCAAATGTTGTTCCAAGAAACTTCAGTCATTCGTCGTGGTCGTTGTTTGCTATTAATTCATTAAAAATAATAAATATATAGACCACTTTTCTAACATCAAAATTTGAAAAACCGTGTGGAAAAAAACTATTTTGTATTTTGAATTAAATAATACAAATACCAAAAAAAAATAAAAAAAATATGTCGGAATCATTTTGGTTGTCCTTTTTTCGCAGCGGCATTGCAAATAATGTCATATTGAATTGCATATTTAAATATGTTAGAAGAAAAAAAACATGTTTTTAAGACCGGTTCGTTGTGCCCTATATATTGTCGCTTGGTTAAAAAATTATTTCCAAAAATTAGGAAATATAACTATCGATTTCCCAGCCAAAAAAACCCAAAACGTTTTAAAAAGAACCACCTTTTTTTCATTTTGTCACCAAAAAATTACTGTACAAAATTAAAAAAAAAAAAAAAAAAACAGTATCTGCACATATCTATTAGCTTTGTAAAAAAGCTAATTTGACTTCGTTACCTTTTATACTTTAGAAGTTATATCTAGTTAAACTTTGTAAATTTACCTTATTTTTCATAGTTTTGTGCATTTTTTTCGGGATAAATACTAAAATTCACAACAAAAAACGACCGGTGTTATCTGCGCAAATCTATTGTCTGTAGAAAAAAAATATAAAAAAAATAAAAAATATGTATATAAAGAGATAAAAATGGAACGCAATTAGCATCTAACTTATTTGTATGGTTTTTCTACATGTCAGGCGGTTTTGAGGCTCAAAGATATTTTAATGTTTTTTAAATGCTAAACAAGTACTTTGCTTAACATATTTCCAATCGATCACCGTTTATTTCATTTAAATATTCGGAAAATTGTGAGCGCTACACAATTTAGCGCAAAACTCCAACCTATTTTTGCATGGGACACCTACCCTTAATGTCCAACAAAGTAAATTTCGTGCGAATTTGGTTATACCAGCACAAATTGTTGATTCATCAGGTCGATTATGACGACCATAATATGGTCGTAATAAGCGGTGCACATTTTTCACAGAGCACAGATTTTGATAATAAATTTAAATAATTTTCAATCGTTTGTAAGTCTTTCCATGATTAAATGGCAGAGTATACTGAAAACTTTTCACTTTGACAGTTGACGTTTGGACGCCATTACTAACCAGTGCTGCAAATCTGAAAAACTGAACTCTTAAAAAATCACCCGTTACAAACTAAAACATCACTATGGGATAGGATATGAAGAGGATACCATTGAATAAGGTTTGATATGACTTTTGTCCATATTGCGATAGACCATAACTCAGAGCTCTCTGGTCAATGTGAAAGTTTGTTGGGTGACCCAATAATTCATTTGGCATAAATTGATCCTTGTTCTAGCGTTAGCGACTAGAAATAAAAACTTAAGTGTGGTTGAACTTTTTTTAGTAGAGTCTATCTATTCGAATCCAAGAATCTTCAAAGGTCCCTTATCTGTTCGTTTTTGGTTTATTACATCCATTCATACAGTTATTGCTATCCGGTTAACACAGCAAAAAGCGTCAATATATTTTGGCCAACCAAAAAACCTTAAATCTTGATGGTTTCTTGCTCAACCACCCATCATATTCTTACCCCATTTGGTTTTGGTTTCTCTTAATCTAATCCTCAATGCAAGCCATTCCTTTGAGTTTGAAGACTCATTACGCCCAATTAGTCATAAATGCCGCAAAGCCAATTTTAATTACTCTAAGGATAGCCACACAAAATCTTCCATTCATGACGTGCACACACTAAACATCCTTAATTGTGCCTGAATATAATAGTCCTTATATCGAAAAATGGATCCACACATCCATTAAAAACCCTATCAAAAGGATGTGATATCGTCTCTGGGATTTAGAACGACGACGATGGTCGAACATCCTCGCCTAATATTGGAGAGATATAACTATTAACATCCCCCATGCCACATGGCCCCCAAACAAACACGCAACTTATTTGCCATTTGACCTGATTTTCAAAAGGATTTTCTTTCACTCAGCAGCCGCATCCTTCCATCCCACCTCCCGTTCTGCTCACATTGTGTGATTTAAATTATGCTGTTCTTTAGAGAGGCGAAGAAGACGCAAACAAAAAAAGAAACCACTTACGACGCGCTAAGATTTAATTAAGTGAGCACAACGCTCGTTCCACATGGAGTGTCATCCCCCGCAAATCCGACTAGCTTCAGACTGATAATCTCTGGCAAATCGTAACCCGTTGGGAACAGAAAATCATCACTCTAACCCCCTGGATGGCATACAGATTGACTAGAAGCCCACAAAATAAACACGTGACTGATTCGCTTTTCTTTTCAATATTCATGCGACGTAAGGGTTGTAAGCCACCAGGGTAATCTGAGTCTACCTTGACTAACGTGAGGTTAGCTATAAAACATTTACAACGGAGGGTAGGTACATCAACAGCAGGTGTAAGTGTTATTCTTTTTCTTAAACTTAGGGGGTTGGATAGTCTACCTCTCATCCAACCACTCACACAACCGCCCACTCCCAACCAGCAATAACAATACAAACATTTATCATGTTGATGCAATTGATTTGTGCCCCAGGCAATCAGTGGGTGGGTTTGTGTATCCTGCAGATGTCTCTCGGTTTGAAATCAGCTTACGTAACTAAAGAAGAATTTGCAGTATGGGAGTGCGAAAGCTCACCCCTTTTCTTATTTCAACAGATACCTTGCTTTCAGTTACCGCACGAAACTTTTGTTAATAATATAAATTCCACTGAATATCTGCACAATAAAGGATAATATCTATGTGTCCTTGAAGATAGGCTAAACACAACAACTTCGGAGGTATTTTCTTATATGTGGTGGGTGAAGTTTTATCTTCCACCGCGGGCCTATCCCTCACACAACTCATTCCTTTGTGGATTACTTGTGCAGGAATAAAAATTCCTTCAAACCGATCAAAGGATTTGAGAGACTTAGGCAAAGTTTGTTGGCCGCCTCTGGCTTTTGGCCAGAACACACAAAATAATCGGCTTTCTCTGCCCAGTGTCACAGTGGGAGGTGGCGGCGGCCGTCGATCTATTACGTAGATAACTTAATGTCGCTGCAAATGAGCGCTGGTAGTTATCTCTGTTTTCCGCTTGAGTTGTGGGCGCTTAAATCCCTCGTCAAAGAAGGAAACAAAAAGGACAACAACTGCTTAATCATCGATTCGATTTGTCACTGTTTGCTTAAGACTCTGGCCGTTGACTTTTCAAGAGAAGTTTGATGTGTCCTTTTGGCAGGAGGCAGCTTTGACTGTGCAATGAAATTTACGTTCTGATGTCAGATTTAATGGGTACCATTCAATGCGATACTTAATGTGTATCTAACAAATAAAAAATAGGTAATAGGTTGGTCAGCAGCAATAATGACGGCTTTTTCGACAGAAGAAGTCCATTTCCATTCATCATCCTTGTAATGGCAGGAATATTGAAGTTGCTACCCAGCCCACTGACGTTAGGACCTGTTGACGAAGGTGGGGGTGCAGCAGCCATTTATGTGCTTGTAGGAAAATATTTAACCATCCATTAGAGTGATATCCTTTGGAATGCAATCGAGCGAAATGCAAATGCATGTTCAAATAGGAAACTGATAGTTTAGGAGTCAAAGATGCAACTCAAGTCTCAGCAAACAATCGAACAGTAATGGCATACGGATTTGGGGGTGGGTAAGATTACACACGGCAACGAAACGAATGGAATTTGTTCACTGGAGTCATCGGTAGGTAGATACCGATTTAAGTGATTTCTGATTTCGTATTTGTTTGAATCAATATCTCCATCTCGAGGAAACAAATCGATTTTTGTAGGTCCTCGCTTTTGAAATGAATGCGGGAATTGTGCTCCATGGGAAGTCAGTTGGAGTGAGCTAAATTTATCACTTAGAAGTGTTATTTCGAGTGCTCTATTCAATTTTGAAACACTTCCGAAAAAATCGAACATTATTTTGGGGGTTTTGAAAGTGCGAACACATGCAGTTGAGGGTTGCAATCAATTTCATGGCCAAAGAAAACGTAATCGATTAGGATTATAATTTCGTTGTAGCGGATATGTAACACTACTCACAAGATGAAATTCTTAGGAAATACGATACAAAGCTATCAGAACGCATATTTACGAACAGGCTCGCCCATTCTAATTTATGTATTTTCTTCCTGCTCTATTGGCGGAATTTATAATTTAACACCGGATTCTGGGTGGGGTGGCCGCGGTGTAGTGGGAATATATTCGCATTTTGAGTGGAAAATTGTGCGTTCAATCCCAGTAACCTTCGTTCGGGATTCTGCGAAATAAAACCGAACACAAGGGAAATAGGATAGTCGCTATTAGTTCGAACAATCACCCAAGGAGTCAGTCTCCACAACACCCGACAGCTTTCTTATCGATATTTTATTTCCTCTTATCTTTAAATGCGCGTGCGGTATTTAAACTAAATGACTACAAGTTATTCATAACGTCTCGAGGGCGTCTAAAATATATAAAAAAATACAGGTTTCTAGCAGCAGCGTAATTTTATAATTCCACGTTTCGGAATATGAAAATTGGATGTCGTCAGTACTGAAACTGTAGGTTTGGTTGAAATGACGCATTTCAGATCATTAGAATAAATCTAATGACGCATTTTTAGAAAGTATTCCGTTACACACTATGCTTTATCAGAATAGATTTCGATTTTATCGCTGATTAAACATGAAACACTCTGCAGTATTCGGAAGGTCAGATTTATTTTGACAATAAAAGTGCACATACGACAATATCTATCTTTGAACCATTTGTATCTATTGATATGGACCTAATTTTTTCTGTGCTGGGAAAGCAACAAATTAATGATGTTTTAAATTCTATTGTTACCCCAATAACGTTAAAAACGCTCAAGCTATTTCATAAAGAGATCTAAAGGGAGAAAAGAAATGTTTGTGTTCAGACCATTGTGAAGTGGTGATCTTACCACTTATATATAGAGGAGCTGCAACATAATTTTATGGTAAATTCCCTTGCTTTTGTGGAACATATAAAGGGTCCGCCAAATAACTTTTTTTTTAAAAATGCTATAAAAAAAACTACTTGATATTATCTCAAATTTCTTTTTTTATTTGAAAGTACAATTCTTCCGGTTAATAATGGAAAATAATTTCATTCAAATGGCTGCCTCGGCTGGCCATGCAGTAGCCTACACGATCGGTCCAATTTTTAAGCACATTATCGATTGTGTGCAGCTGTATTTCACCAATGGCTTCACGAATATTGTCCTTTAAAGCGTCTATTGTCTCTGGCTTGTCGGCGTAAAACTTATCTCTTACGGCACCCCACAAATAATAGTCCAACGGTGTCAAAACGAAGCTCCGAGGTGGCCAAACGACATCAGCTCTGCGGCTGATAATGCGATCTTCAAAAACAGTGTAGCTTCGGCTGTGTGGCACGTAGCGCCATCCTGTTAAAACCAAATGTTGCCAATATCCTCCTCTTCAATTTTTGTGAACAATTCAATTTTTGCTTGTGTACATACCCGCCAAGGTCAAAATGAGCTTCATCGGAAAAGATGATTTTTTTGGCAAAATCGGCATCTTATCTAAGTCGATCGCAGCCCCACTTAGCGAAGCGAAAACGCATTGGATGGTCAGTTGGCTTCAACTCCTGAATCAATTGGACTTTGTATGGCGTCATACCAAGGTCTTTATGCAAAATTCGTCTCAATGATGTCTCCGATATGTTCAATTGTTGAGAACGACGGTGAATTGATGTTGATGTCGCTTCACGCACACTTTCTGCCACAGCAGCAATATTTTCGGGTGCACTGTTTTTGGCTTTTCACGCTTTGGTTTATCGATGAGGATGTCAGTTTCTTTCACTTTTTTTCACAAGATAACGAACATACGGAGCTGACGGTGCTTCTCTTCTTCCAAAATCCGTACGCAATTTTCGCACACAATCTACAACATTACCATGATTTTCAAAGTAATGTCGCAATATTTCCCAGCGTTGTTCAAGCGTATACACAACCATATTCGTTCAGCGGAAGGATAAAACTAATTATCTGTCAAATCAGAGCTAAGTGTCACCATTCACGAAATACCAAAAACGTTAGATGGCGGACCCGTTACTACTGCGTGGTTGCAGCTGCCTAGTGGTTATTGCGTTGGACTTCAAACGCTGGGTCCCTAATTAAAATTTTGACAGTGGCAACACCTAATTTTGTTTTTGATCCACCTCTTGCGAAAGTCTGACAAATATCCAAGAGTAAAACTCATGTGAGAAGTTTCTCAAATTTGACATTCGAAGTCGGCGTTAAACAGATGACATTCTTTGTGGCAAAAATAAAAACTTCGCACATGAAGTGAAGAAAGAGACAAGCTTTAGCATTTATTCGGTCTTACTCTTATTTAATGCTAAACCCATTTTGATCACTTGCCATTCTCACAAACGCGGCGTTGGCATCTCGTTAATTTTGACAAATGATTTCAATATACTCGGCGTAGGCTCATAATTGAACAGACTTATGAAAGATTGTGCTAGAAGTGTTATTTCAACAGTTTTACCATATTAATTACTGACTTCAATTTCTTTAAACAAAATTCGATCCAGAATTAGGCTGCGGTTATAGCCATCATTGAAAAGCATCATTGGAAATTTTCATTTACTTCTTGCGACTTTTTTTTTTATAAATTCAACCATTGGCGAGTTGGTGTCAAAAGAATGCTTATGGTGTCACAAAAAGCTTATGAATTTTAGAAAATGTTTGTCCAAAAATATTTAAATTTTTAATTAAAGTTATCGCAGAAAATTCCTTTTTTATTTTTCATTATTTTTGTGAAGTAAGTTTGTCGTTCCACCAAAAATGAAACGGAATTTTTCAATAATTCCTATAAGCAGATATGGAGGTAAAATTTCAATTCCATCATGAGTTTTGTTCCAATGAAGTTGTTCAATGACAGCTTTAACCGCTATCCTGGGATTTTTCTTTAGTTTCTCCAATCTTGTAAGATTTTTTTTAAAAAAATTGCTCTTTCCGAGCTTGACTACTTATGGTGGGATGTATGTCAATATATGGCAAATTACAAATACAATACCTCGGTCAGTTATTGGTTGGTGGTTCCATTTCATTTTCAATTTTTGTGATTAAGTGCCTTGAGAGCGTATTTCTCAGGAACCATTGTGTAAAAAAAAAAAATGTTACATCAAGAGACCTTTGCTAGGAAATTTTGTAAGATGAAATATACTTGAATTCATACCACATAGAGACAGCTTTCACTTTATACAAACTATAAGAAAACTGCATACCCCAACCGACATACATCGAGATGATGAAGACAATTCCCTCTGGATACAAGTTTTCAATCGGTATCCAAACGAACAATCAAGACACCTGCACTTCCCCCAACCGGATCTAATACCTTGCTTCAGCGCACCATTGAAAGACTAAAAATACAATGCCGTTCATTAAAAACCCTTACAGGGTTCGACTTAGCTCCTCCTCCTCCACAGGTAATATATCACACAAGAACTGAATAATCTGGACGGCACAATTTGCAAAACGATTTCCATTGTGTGCGGAGTAGGTAATCTCTAAAATAAATTCGCCTTTCACAACAAAAGGACGAGCGGCCCCCTTCCTTCGACCCCACACACGCAAACACCCACCACATCCACCAATGCAATCAAATAAAGATACCACAAATCTAATTCAAATAAAATATTCATTTATTCCCATTTGAAAAGGGAGAATCTCCATAAAGACCTGGCAAATCTTTTTCTCTATTTGAATTGCAAACAAAAAATGAACTTTGTCAGCATTATTTGAGGCTGAGAAAAAAAATAAACCAAATCAATTCCTAAAGGGAAAAGGTGTAGGTAGTATAATGTGCCCTTAAGCTGTATTTTTCGCAGGGATTCCCTATTAGGATCGATCGAATTGTGCTCGTTTTACATTGCCGGGAGTTAACCCTCCTCAGACGTGGTATGCTTCATTTATTAATTGTATCCTTCGTACGAATACGAATTACTGGTCCACCCTCCAGATGGGACGTCGTGTCGTTATTGTATGATGGATAAAGCTCGCCGGCGAATTAATACGAATTAACCATGACAAACGAGTGTAATTAGGCTTGCGGTGGACAGACACCCCCAAATCGCCAGTCGGAGCAGAGCCATAGCCATTCGAATAATGATTTTGTTTTCTTGATAACGATGTCGAGAAATCAACGAAAGCTCGTCATGTTTTTTTTTAGTTTACCCATGCAAATGAGTTGTTGCTCTTTGGGTGTAGGAGGAACGCTGTTACCCCGCCATCACCGGAACTCATCATCATAACTCTTGTTTTCAATTACAGAAAGTGTTTATTAGCCTGGCTCGTAAACAGTGCTATAAACTTTTAAATTCAAACGTTTGCATAATGACGAGTTTGCAGTTTGCTTAGTAGCGCAGGCGGTAGCCAAGTTTTAATTTCTTAAATAACATGAAATTATAATGAGAGACAGATACGGATACTTGACATCTAAGGCTCTTGCTTAACTTTTCACGTGTTCTTGTTCTTGATGTTGTGGATTTACAACAAAATACCCGTTTATGGCCGGATGTGCTGTCGTGGTATGATGATTTATTTTATGAAACTCTTCGAAATTATTTCAGTGTATTCCCACAGCATTAGGTTGGTTTTTGTTGAGCAAACAACTTCCTTTTACTGAATCATAATGTTTGGCATAATCTTGTGAATAAACAGGAACTGAATAAATGTATTCGGATATAAGTGAGCGGGATCAGCATTTAGTGTTTGGCTTTTGAAAATAGCAGGGCTGGATCTGACGATGAAGAATTTCAATCGCTAATGGCACACAACACCTTTTATTTATTTTCGACTCCTTCCTTTTTTCTAGTTGCAGATAAAAAAAAAGCTCACTTCTGACACTTATTTATTTTTCGAAATGATAAATCAGATGAGAGATGTTATAGAAAAGTATCGAATACGCCTAAATCTCGTTTTTGACTGTGCTTTTTTCTTTAACATAATATCCAAAGGAATCTGTTGCTCTATATCAACAGAGTAAATTAGGTTTAATGCTAGAATCCTTTTGTTTCACTATCAAAATACCGTTCGCCTTAAAATGATTTACTCTCTCAAGTACGTGTTGGACATAAGTCTTTGGTTTGGTTTGGTTTGGTGATTGATCCGCATGAAAACGGAAGGCTCACAGGGATAGAATATTTGTTTTTATTCGCTCTACATATCATAGCCATCATCGTCTCCTCCATAGCCCAAAACAGAGGCGAAGATTTTCCTACAATTTTTTGGCTCAAAACGACCATGGGGCATGGATTTCTTCATTCGCTTTTGATACAATCCATGGTTCGGCGCAGTAGTGCAGAACTGGGATGATCACAGCCGTGTATAGGATCTCCTATAAGTAATTTATTTATTACTAAATTGTCTTCTTAGTCTGAAGAAACAGCAAGTGGCAAGTTTCCCTTATTTCTGGTGAAATTTCGTTGTCAGAGTTAATTGCTGTGCCAAGGTAAACAAAGTAAAGACCCTGGTCGATGGTGACATTTTGTCCAATTCGTCGATGTTGTGTGTCCTTTCGTCTTGACAGTTTATACTTGGTCTTTCTCTCATTTATATTTAAACGTTTGTCCGTTTTTGGTATCGAATATTCCGATAAGGTCGTTGCCGACCGTCATGGAGCAGGGAAAATTCTCCAACGTCATCCTACTCAGCCGGACGAGTTCGGGCGTTATACCAAAAATAGAATGGTTTTGGATAAATCTTCTCTATAAATGCTATCGTATGGGGGTGTGATATTGAAGTAAAGTTTCAATCAGTTGTGCTGAGATTGGGCTGATATAGACCAACTCCCTAACTACCTCAAAGGTATAGCTATATCCACCACGTACACACATAATTAAATATTTGATTCCAACTAATCGATGTTGAATATCCTTCTTGTTGAAGGTATGTAATTGACTTTGCTTTCGCTTCCTTATAAACCCATGTTAACCGCTTTATTTGTTCACCCACTAACTGCGCCGTGCCACAAAGACAACGCGCATTTCAAATTGCTATTTGGGTAAATGGCGCGCGGCTGTAACGCAAACATTCCAAAATCGTGCCATCAAGGAAAGCACGGGGACTCTTGAACGACGTTATATTTCATACATAATGTCATGAAATGTCCTTGAATCTAAATGAAACACAAAGTGTTTCATCTATATTTTAAAAAAAAATCTAGCTTCCTTTTTGAAAGACCCTTGGGCTGTAGGTTTTGCATATGTTTTATAAAGAATACGGCAGGAATTATTTGGTTGACGGGCTATTGAGACGAAGATTCAACCACGACAAGCCCCTACGTTTAAGATAACAAGGACAAGAACAAGGACGGCTCGCGGAGTCTTTGATTCTCAGCCAAACGTGGGTTGGACGCAGTAGAGGAGAACCTCGCCTTAAGTGGCACGCACAAGTAGAACCGACTTAGAAAGTAAGTTAGTAAGGTAGGAAATGTAAAATGATTAAACAACATGAGGAGTATACCGATACACATATCCAAATCGGCGCAGGATGTACTGTTCACAGCCCAGATAGGCTTTTGATCAACCTTAATGGGTTATTATAAACCAATTACGAATTTAATCTTCTTCGTTGTTCCGTTCAGATTATGTCCTGAGTACCTGTGTGGGGCGTTTCGGTGGTTCAATGGATTTCAACTGCCTCTCTGTAGACAGTCTTGCTCTCACAACTTCGTTGCTCCGTTCAGGATAGTCCCAATCAGAACTAATAAGTTATAATCTGAGCCATAAGATCACAATCGAAGTGTCGGTAGTAGACCGAATTGTGTGTGAACCTAGATCCTAGACCCACCTGTCCTGGGTTACAAGTTCAGAATTGGCTGTGGGACCATTAATATCAGGATCTACCGAAAGTAGATTTGAAGCTTTGACATTTTAGTCTTCAGACCAAACTAATAGGAACAAACAGGTTGTTGACAGTATGTTACAAAAAAAACTATGCTCGTCATTTTTTGCATACACCTTCATTCGACCAAGTTTCACAAATGAGTTGGTGTATGTTCTTTCCAAGTCATCCACTACAGTTTTAAATAATTTGGTAGGTGTCTGTCATTTCCGGTAGACATGTTGTATATTTCATTTGAGCTGTAATTTTTTCAATGCCTTCAGTTATAAATTAATCGTTTTGCGTATCATCAGGAGATTGGTCGCTATCGCCTTTTTACAGATTGCAAAAGTGCTTTGCAACGAAACTCCGTTCGTGGTTAGTCTTCCTGGCTGATATTTTTTAAATATGTATCCGCATTCGTAATTTAGCTGTAACAATGTTCAGATAACAAAATGCTTAAACTGTGGTGAGGAAATATATTGTCGGGTTTGTTGAAGAAAACCCACCACAACAATGTTGGCAAAAAAGAGACTAAATCTGTGTAAAAAAAAGACTCAAAGTTGCAAGACAAATTTTAGAGATTTTTCTTGTCGGCTTTAGTTTATAGTTAGAATGTGTCCAGGGATGATTTCATAGCTCTAATAAAGAAAAAGATCCCCTATAAAATATCTAGGGAGATAAAGGTTGAAGATTCAAAGTTTATAAGGAGGATTGCTCTACTTAGAATAGAGTCCAGTAAGTTCGACCTAAGGGCCTACTCTATATTTCTTACCGAAAGTGACACTTTGCAAAAACTAATATTTTTTTTATTATATAATATCAAATAACATAAAAAACTTAAGTGTTTATAAAAACGTCCTTCTATTGAAAAGTTATCAATAAAATTTATAAGCCATAAATGAACGTATAAGCCTACAGCTTCTCTAATTTGTGTATGATATAAGATACATTTATACCTTTGACATATCCATGGCATTGATACCATTGTGCTGGCAATACATTGGATGGTGACAATAATGGCAATTGAAAAATGTAGTTCTTCCATATACCAATAATGGCGCTACGATCAGTAGAACGATCAGTAACCCAAAGTATGGGTTACCTTGCTAGGATATCCGAATTAAAGCTAACAAACTTGTACCAAAGTGTGATGCAGATAGATGGGCGAGCTTGAAAAATCATTTTAGGTCTTATCCTAAGCTTATATATGTTATTTTTATTTTAAGTTATTAATTAAATTGTTTTCTTTTATTAAATGCCTTTTTTAATTTTCGTTACAGGTAAGTCAACCGTTTAAAAGAAATGTTGCTCTGTTGATTGCAGTAGTATTCGATAAAGATGTCAACAGTAAAATCAGACAACAAGTACTTATATTTAAATTAATTGATGATGATAATATTTATACAAAAAGTAAAATGGAAAAGTGGACTGTCCGGAGTCTATCTCCATAGTAAATTATATTTTTTTTAAGTACGTTAAGTACAAATACCATCTAAATCTAATTGGTTTCGTCTATGAAGTGGTGACTATTTTCTGCTCAGTCAGGCTCTTGTGTTCCATCACCACTCGGATTTTTTTTAAAAAGTGTTTAAAATTTGACTTCAAAAAGTTTCTGACGCGCATGTTTATATTGACAGTGTACCTACCAGTCCATTTCGGTAGCTTTTCTATGCTGTTAGTCCTTGCTGTCATAGAGCTAGGTTTTCTTTGACATCGCCATATAAAAAGGGGTTTATTTCAAAATCCCCCTAAACAAAAAAAAATAATTTGGCCGATTTGAAAATTTTATTTTTGGTGTCAAAAAATTTAAAAAAGTAACATCGCTCAATATTTGGATTTGGATTTTACATTTATAAAAGATTAACAGAAAATATAAATCTCAAATTACATATAAGCAGGAATAAAGTTCAAATGAAGAGTTGAAACCCCTTAGAGTGAACAACGATTCCCACTCTTCAAAAGCCGGGTGCTGTTTGGTTACTGAACTACATGCCGCATGTGAGCCGATGTTCATCCGGCAATAGCCGATCGATCAAATTGAGCTGATTGAGCTTGAACCTGAAACACGTCGGGTCTGAACTCCCTTACTTATAGTGGGAATCTCTCTTTTTAACGGAAACGTATTCGGTGACAAGGTAGTGGGCCCCTCGATATTTGCGGGGGAATATACGGAAAGCAAAGGTAGTAGGTTCTTGTGAGAGACGGGAGTTGACGATTGCCTTATTTTCTCCCTTAGCTCTTTTTGCGCGGACAAGCTTTTGTCTAGTTCGCTGCTCAGCTTACTCATCGGCTTTTCCGTCCGTTGTTCGCAAGAGCTGTCTCTCTGCCTCTGTTCTCAATCGCTCACTGTTTTCTAAGTTCTTAGTGAGCTTTTGAGTTTCCCTGCTGTGTCGCTTTTTTAAATTCCGTACGGCTGTTATATACTCCGTCAGAATCGCGTCTGTTGTTTCCGCCCGCGTGAATAGACCCCAACGAGAACTTATCTGTTGAAAGATCAGCTCGTAAACCTCAGGATTTAGAATGTCCTTGATTTCAGCAAGAATTATTTCATTCACTTCCTGAAGTTGCCGTTTCTCTTCTTTGATCTCTTTTTTTAGTTGTTCGTTCGATTCAATTAGCTCATTCAGACGGGTCTCAATTTCGCCCTTGGCCATTAGCTTTGGAATCAAATCGTTTAACAAAAAAAAACTATTTATGGTGGAAGAAGAAACTGGTCACGAAAGCAAGGAAAACTTCGAGTTTCCCCATGAAATAATGTTCTTATAAAATAGTCGACGACAGAAATTTCAAAGATCTACCTATACTTAGTTTTATATTATGACGATGTATACTTACCTTCGAAGTATGTTGGTTTATGCTGTCCCTCTCGGGTGTCTGTGAACGTCACTTGTTGTTTGTGTTCTTTTGGTGCACTTTGTTTTTTTTTTTGTGTTGATTGTTTATTTCGATAGAACGCACTTTATTGTCATTTACACTTGTAACGTAACGAATTTTCACAGAATCGGTTTTTTTTTTGGATCACACTTCACGATCCTACCGACTGCGCCAATTTGTTACCATTTCCGTTCTTGATTAAAACACCCGACGCGTTTCTTGGTTCCAATCAGACTCATTGTTCAAACCAGCAATTCCCATCGAAACTCATTGACATCAAATAGTGTCTACTCAGCATTTCCCGGTTGTTTACCTCATGTGACAATTACAAATGTTAAGCAGTATTGCTGCGTAGGCTTGAACAAAGTGCAGCAATAATGTTTCGACATAGTGCAATGACTCAAGTCGGTTCAACCCAGATTATGCTAAGTGACCTAGATAATAGGGCATAACAAAAACTCTATAAGCGCGAGCGAAGCATTCCAGTTTATCCACTGATCAACATACTACTTTTTTAAGAATTCTCGATGTTACATTTTCGGATGGTTTGACATTATGCTAATTTTCCCAACTTAATTGCTAAAATACTTTTTTCTTTTTAACTGCTCTAATAGTAACTTCATACAGATAGTATGAAATATGTATTCTAAAGGGTGGTTACATTTGAAGAGCCGATGTTGATTTTGAATAAAACACGACAAAACGTCTGGTAACGGACTTAGGCTAATTGACTTCGCTACGGAACGAAATGCCACTATAGCCAGCATACGGTTTCCTCACCTGCATATCCATAAGGGGACATGACGGTCTCCAGATCAACGAACAGTCAACCAAATTGATCACATTGCGATAGACAGGACGCACGCATCCAGTATTTTGGATGTCCGAACATTCCGAGGGGCTAACATCGACTCGGACCACTACCTTGTTGTAGCCATGGTAAGGATGCGGATATCCACCACGCCACAAAAAACAGAAATACTGTGAAAAAATTTAATGTCGAAATACTGCAATCGCCAGAGACTGCCAAGACCTTCGCGCAACGCGTATCCCTTAACCTCTCGACTCACAACACACCACCAGCATCTAATGTCGAAGGACAATGGCAACGATGCCAACAAGCCATTAGATCAGCCGCAACTGATGTGCTAGGTTTCTCGCGACCACCAGCAAGAAACCCCTGGTTTGATGAGGAATGCCGATAGATGCTAGCAGCCAAGAACGAGGCCTACAAGCCTTAGCTGCAGGTGAAGACGAGAGCTGCCATTGAGCTCTATAGGCAAAGAAGAAAGGGAAGAACACCGGCTTTTCAGAAATAAGAAAAAAGAGCAAATAAATCGCGCGATCGACGATATAGAGAGGTGCCACTCCAGGAACGATGTTCACAAGTTTTACCAAAGTGTAAAACGTCAAAGCCAAGGATACAAGGCTCGAACAGAATCCTGTCGAGATGAACAAGGAAATATTGTAGTTGAGACACAGTCGATGTTGAGGATATGGAAGAACCACTTCTGCAGACTGTTAAACGGCGATGACGAACAACATTCCGCTGTCAGGCAGAACGAACCATTCAATATTGGCAACGACAGCGAAAACTGCCAACCACCCGCGACCTGAGTGAAGTGAGGATAGCAATATCTAAACTCAAGCTTAATAAGGCTGCCGGAAATGACGGCCTTCCCGCTGAGCTTTATAAGGCCGGCGGAGATGACTTGGTAAGTAACATCCACCAACTCATAAGCCAAATCTGGTCGGATGAAAATATGCCTGAAGAATGGAACCTCAGCATCGTTTGCCCGATCCACAAAAAAGGAGACCCTCTGAACTGCGCCAACTACAGAGGCATAAGTCTCCTCAACATCGCCTACAAGATCCTATCTGCCGTAATATGTGAACGCCTGAAACCGTTTACCAACAACCTGATCGGCCCTTATCAGTGTTTTTTTAGGCCAGGAAAGTCCACAATCGATCAAATTTTCACGCTTCGGCAGATCCTGGAAAAAAAACCCAAGAAGTCCAAATCGATACCCACCACCTATTTATCGATTTCAAAGCCGCATACGACATCATTTATAGAGACGAACTATACAGAGCCATGTCTAGTTTTGGTATACCGCCCAAACTCGTCCGTTTGTGTAGGATGACGATGGAGAATTCTCGCTGCACCATCAGGGTCGGAAACGACCTCACCGAAACATTCGATACCAAAAAAGGATTTAGGCAAGGCTATGCGCTGTCATGTGACTTCTTCAATTTGATTCTTGAGAGGGTTGTGCAAAACTCCCGAGCCAACACCAGAGGCACAATTTTCCAAAAATCGGTGCAACTACTAGCATACGCCGACGATATTGACATCATTTTTTTTTTAAAATTCTGACCTGCCTAAGCAGTAATATACACATCGACCTAAAAGATCTATTGTACTTGCCGTCAGATGTTTTTTTAGGTTAGTAGCGCTTCTACTTTCCTAATGTAGCTGATAATACTTTCAGCCGAAGATTTCCTCAGTTCTTCGGGACTTAAAGATTCCCTGAAGAAAGATTCCCTTCTCATACCGTAAAGGGCCGGGCATTCACATATGATATACTCGGCTGTTTCGTCTTCTTCTAGACACTCCGGTGAGTCGACTAGACGCATTTTGTTTAGGTGATATCGCAGACCGTGATGGCCAGTTAGGTAGCCTACTAAGTTTTTGATATCGTGCCTGCGAAGATTTAGTATCTTATTGGCATCTGATTTGAAGGGCTGAATAGCTCTTTTGGCCTGTCTTAGGCCTGGGATGTTTCCCCAGTATGTAACACATTTGTTTTGTTCCCAGTTTTTTATGACCAGATTTATGGCTGATTTGGGGATTGCACAGAAGGGTTCAGGTCCAATGAAGGGGGTTTCCGAACCTTTTCTGGCTAGTTCATCAGCTTTTTCGTTACCTTCAACTCCCTTATGTCCGGGTACCCACCACATCGACATCATTGGTAGGGCTCAACGTGATGTCATAGCCACGTTTGCTATTATAGAGAAGGAGGCGGTAAAAATGGGTTTAGCAGTAAATGAGGGTAAGACAAAGTATATGCTGTCAACACGAAAGGACACACAACATCGACGAATTGGACAGATATGGAGACGAAGATTCAACTATACGACGCATTGGACGTTTAAGATGGCTAGGACATGTAGAAAGAATGGACACCAATACTCCGGCTCGCAGAGTCTTCGATTCCCAGCCAGACGTCTGACGCAGTAGAGGAAGACCTCGTCTTAAGTGGCGCGCACAAGTAGAAACCGACCTCAACCAACTTGAAGTGCGCAACTGGAGGCAGTTAGCTAAGGACCGGGCTAATTGGAGAGGCATGTTGGTTGAGGCCCAGGTTCATCCCGGACTGTAGCGCCACTTAACTAACTAACTAACAAATTATTTAGGAAGTTATTGTCATCTCTTCTTATTATGAGAATATTGGTATGGTTCAGTTTTGTATGGAACAAAATATCGGCCAAATATAAGCCTCGAGCTCGGCGGCACACCTCCATCCGATGGTCAAAATTTTCGATGACGCTTAGGCATATGCTGTTAATGTGCCGAATTATCTCATCCTTTAGCTCTTGAATTGTGGCTGGCATATCGACGTACACCTTTTCTTTCTTCTTATTGACGAATCCACTGAAGTGAAAATGTGCCTCATCACTGAAGATGATTTTCTTCTCAAATTGATCATCAACTGTTGCCATTTCTTACCACAACTCTGACCAATGCCGACGCTTGAAATGGTCAATTGGCTTTAGTTTTGAGTCAATTGCATCTTGTAAGCGTGTAAATGCAAGTCTTTATGCATAATGTTCATCAACGACGAGCGTGGGGCACGACGACGAGTTGAGGTGGACGGCTCTTCAGCCACACAGCAACAACAGCAATATTTTCTGCAGTACGAGCTGTACGAGCATGCACTGGTGTTTTCACATCTCCTACAGACCCGTTTTGCTCAAATGTTTGCTCGATTTTTCCGATTGTACGCACATTTGGAAGATTAAATTAACCGAAAAACTCACGAAGTAGACGATATTCATTTTGATTTGAACGCCCATTTTCATAATAAGCCTGAATAACTTAAACGCTTTAGGTGTGGTTCACATTCAACATCGGCTCCTAAAATTTAACCACCCGTTATTATAACGGTTGATTTTTTAAGCGTAGTTTTTTTTTAAAAATAAAATAAAACACTCAAATTTGCATCAAAAATTCCAAATGTATTCGATAAATAGGCCTTCGCCATTTACATTTTAAAGACAAATTCATGTTAATATTGTCCATTCGGAAGGTCCAATTTTACGTCACTTTTTCGAGCATTTCGGCCTGTATTCCACGAATTACGAGTATTATGTTATCCTGTAAGGCTTCAATCGTGTTCGGCTTATCCACATAGACTAACGAATTACTAGAAATAACCAAGAGGCGTTAAATCACATGATCTTGGCGGCCAACTCACAAGGCCATTTCGAGAGGTAAGCTGCTCACCAAATTCATCCTTCAACATTTCCATTGTTTCACGAGCTGTATGCTATGTGGCACCGTCTTGATGAAACCACATGTCAACCAAGTTCAATTCAGCCAACTGGGGCAAAAAAAAAAGTCGCATATCATGGCTCGAAATCGTTCGCCATTGACGGTTACGTTTCT